>CM060562.1:71726789-72926789 GCA_030625065.1 Alectoris magna
TGAACAAGCATATAAGTTTTATTCTGCTGAGTCCATTGGAATATTATTATTAGATTATCTTATATGACAGTCCTCTACCTGCCTAACAATAGTTCTTCATCAGGCTGAATAGGATCTGCTCCCCCAACTGTTCACACATTCTGTGCTCCAGACCCTGACCAGATTAGTGACCCTCATTCAAGTTTATTCATGCATTATGAGGCCTACAGCTGATAAAAGAATTTACATGTGGTCCAAGGAATGCTATTATGGAATAATCACTTTTGTTGATTAACTGACTATGCTCTTACTAACGTAAATGTACAACATTCTAGATCAATCAAGAATAAAATGTAAAAAAAAAAAAACCAAGAAAAACAGTTGAGCTGATAAAATTTTGCAAATTGATGTCTCTCATAGTTAATAGCAGGCACTCTTCTCATTTTCTGGTCTCTATTGGCATTTATCCTAAAGTTTCTCATACAACCCCTTTACTTATCTCTAATATTTTCAGCCTATGTGGTACTGGAAGGTTTAACTCAAGACAAAATTCTCCAAGCCCCATGAATCAAGATCTATATTGACAGCATCAACAAAGAAGTCCCTCCACAGGCACAAAGTCCCCAGTAGCCTACACTGAAAATACCTATGTTGAAGCTCAATAGGAGTACATCTCATGCCAGTTTGGTCCTAGCATTCACTGTAGCCTGCTGGTAGCCTTTCAGCCACCGTTTTAATTTAAGAAATTAATTTTGCACACTCAAAATGCTCAGAAAGTCCTTCTGCCACAACTGGTCATGATTCTGTTCCTTAATTCTTGATCTGCAGGCACTCATTCCTCACCTACGGTTTCAGAGAAACTTAACGAGAGATAAATGACTAATTCCTAATAACCTAGAGCAGTTTCTACAGCTCTGGTTAGTAAAGATACACTGATAGACAGCCACAGGGTTCAGTCTAGACAACTTTAAATGAGATTGTAGATAAAAGAGTTTGTGCTCACGAACTACACTCAGTACTATAAATTCTGTCACACATTATTTTTTGTTTCTTTCTTAAAAGATGCAATCTAGCACATTCTGTAAAAATTGACTCAATTTAAACCTGCTGAGAATAATGTTTAAAAATATATCTTCCACTATTTTAAGTAGCTCTCAATTAAAAAACCTGTTAGTTTCTTTCTCATAATATTTTGCTTTAAAAAAATAAATTAATACACGTTTAGTAAAGACTTGAACATCAAGAGTTAAAGACGTTTTTAATTTTAGCTCTATTTCCTAGAAAGCAATGCAACTTGTTACAAAATAAAAGAAAACAGAAAAGTTGCAGTTTAGAAGACAAAATGGATTAGAGGGATGATATTTGAAGTTCCAACACATCTGTCTAGTAGTATTAAACAGAATTGAGTTTATAGACTTCAGGATCATATAGTGACTCCTGATTGGTCCCGTTAGTAATACTTACATATCATGCTAGTTTACTATGTTATTTTCAGGTATTTTTCATAATCACATCCAGTACAATAACTGTTAAATTCCTACAAATAGCTTTGATAAAGTACATAAAACAATCTCTTTTTTAGAGCAGGGAGGCACCCTCTAAGTAAAAAGTAAAGTAAAAAGTAAAGAAGACATTACTTTTTATGTTTTTCCATGGGAATCACCGGAGCGAAAACCAGAATCTTTGAATCACAAGTATTTAACTAAAAATATTTCATAGTTATCACATATTATTATAGAGCAAAGTGTTTAATTCTTGCTTAAAAATGCATAGTGCCTTATAACTTTTCATCACTCATTTGTAATACTGCCTTCCATTCTTTCCTAAATAGGAGTCACCTAGTGGTCACAGAAAAGCTAAGAAAATTCTACATTCTAAAGTATGCTTCGAAATTACAAGACAGAAATCAAATGAAGGAGAATGAATTCTTGGTCTGATGCAGGCAGATCGAATATATCCCTTTGCTCATGGAACCATGATTCTTTTTAAGCAGGGGAATCAAAAGAAATACTGATAGTCAAGAAGTACAGTGAAAGTATGACTTAAAAGACCCGTAAGATTACTTACTGGTAACTGTGTTTATTTAATTTAAATTGCATTTGTATTTCACCCATATTACAATCAGACAACAGTACTAACACATTTCTAAAAGTGAACATCTAAATGAATCAGTGCTACAAAAAATATTAGCTACAATATGATGTATAACCCAAAATATCTGGCACAGTTGAACAGCATATGCCAAAGACACAGACAGCACAAAACTACAGTGTGCATACTGTTTTACCATTATTTCAAGCCTGCTAAATTAGACCAGATCCTTTTCCTTCACTCTTTTACTTTTTGGACAAGGAATAGGAAGTAATGCAAAGGAAAGATGATTGTTTATTATGAACATTCAGAATAAGAACTGGGCAGGTAGCAGTTTTCACTGGAGAAACTTTCGCATAAACATTTCACAAGCTTGAAGGATTCCTCCAATTAGCAAATTTGAGAAACAAGAAGAATCTTAAACAACTACCTTAAGAACTGCTGAGTGTACTGATTCAATACGGGATAGTGCTGAACACAACAAATATCAAATTGTTCACACCCTCAGCTGCAGAAAATCACATTCTCCTATTCACCAGAGCAAAGAGGAAGAATGATTCTCCAGACACTGTTTTCAAGGACTTCTGAGCAGGACTACACCCAGTAGTTTGATTTAGAACTCACTGCATCAGAACTGAAAGTCGGCTAAACTATTAGGATAATATTGATAATATTTTAATTTTTTTCATGAATAACCAAGATACAGTATGGGTCCTTTAATATAATGTATTGTGCTATTTAGTGAGAATATTGTTCTGCTTTAAATAAATTGTATATTACATTTGTAATTAAGGAGTGGAATATGCTAGAAATAAAGCAAATATGTATATACAACATCATTTTTACAGCACCAGTCCTTACTATTTATTAAAAGTACTGATTTCAGTCTCTAAATAATTCATTAATTTTGAAAACATTAGGCTATTCATTATTCCAGTGAATAGAAGAAATATATATGCAATACTCAATGATAGTCAAGACTCTGAAGAAAACTTATTTAAAATTAATATCTTGTGAGAAATGTAAACTTCTCATGAACTTTTTCACAGTCAAAACATCCTGACTTCTCTTGAATATATTGAAATCTTAAAAAAATAAAAGAAAAAAAAGAAAAAAATTTTTGGACTGAACAGTTCTTAAATATCTTGAGTAATAATAATAGGGGAGTTGTCCAAAGAGTTGCTCCATTGTTAGTTTTAAACCTATTTTAATGAAAATTTTTATTAACAATCTAGAAAAAGATATGAACACTAGTTAAAATACAGAGGCTATGACTTTGGAAGATACTATGAATAATAAAGAGGAGTAAGGGCTCTACACAACTAGAAATAGTAGATGAATAGTCCAACAGAATAGAAAGTAAGGTTGACCTGAACTGCACAGTGTTACCCAGCAGTATAGAATAAAGAGCAGTATTATTGTAGGAAATCAGTGCAGAAAACACTGTGAAATGCACAATAGTAAAAAAATAAAAATAAAAATAGAAATGAAGCAGGAAAAAGTCTGGGAATGTGTAGAACCACCCTGAAAGCTGTTTACAGATTTCCTGCAATTTAGATCAACATAGACCTTCAGAAATAGAAGAAAGTAAAGACTTTTCCACTGAAGATTTACTGAACAAAAAAGGAATCTGATTCAGTCAGTCTAGGTGATTTCTAGACCAGCCTCGGTAAAGGGAGGAACATTTTCAAAAAGATGCATGCATGTTGTGCCCTGACAATTGCAGAGCAGCAGGTGTTCCTTAGGAACAACTAGCAGCTTGTACTACTTGGCTGCTGTAAACCCTACCAAGACAAGAGAGTCAGCAGAGTTAACACTGATTTGAAACAGAGAGTCATAACTCATCCTGACAGCTGTATAGGAAGTTCAACTCAGAGGAACAGAATATTTGTTGTTTGAAAACATTTTGCCACCTTTATGCTGACATGAATAAACTGGCATATTCAATTTGATCTTCCCTTTCTGTGACTTACTCATTAGTGCTCTTGAGAGCACTTGATACTTGAGAATCTTTAAGTCTTCTCTTGTATTCCTTTTAATTCCTATATCTAGAAAGCAATATACACTTGGGTGTTACTTCAAAAAATGACTTATTTTCAAGATATCCCATGGAGTTTATTTGCATTCCTCTTCTAAATAGCCTACAGTGAGTTGCTTTATATAACATTGTTACTACTCTTCCAGAGAGCATTATTATTATGTACCCAAACATGGGTTTTCTTGAGTATACTGAAAAAATCAGGACAAATAGAAAACTAACTACTTAATGCAGGCTTCTCATCTTCATACCTATAAAGACCTTTGAATATTGTGGCAACCAAACTATTCTTTTCTTGGCCTGCATTTAAAAATCAAATTGAGGATTCAAAATATTCAAAATAAGATCAATTTCTGCAAAAGAAACTGAAGTATTAATAATTCCGCTGCTATTTGAAAATAAAGATGAGGTTGAAAGGCAGGAAAACGAAAATGGTTGAAGCCAAAGGTACCTCGTCAGGAAAAGAGGAGATATAGAGTAAAAATTAATCTCACATTCTACACATTCCTGAATCTCCTTTGATATCTCTATATTTCATGAGCCAGAATTGGAAAGCAAAACTAGAGATATTACAGAACTTTCACTGGCCAGTAGGCTGTTACTCCATGACCTCTTCTAAATGGCTGCTCACTCTTCCTATGTCTCCTTTTCTCTTTGTTCTGTATTTGTGTTTTATCTGGTGCCACTGGCAGTAGTATATTGGAAGAAGCAATGCACAGGTTCAAGCTTGCTAAGCCAAGATGGATTTTCAACATCTATGGCTATTTAGTGTGGTCAAAGAAAAACAGCAAAAGGGCATCTAAAAATCATATTAATGTCTACCATCCTAAGTCCTTTGAACTGTTAAAATCTTTGGCCCTGCGTCTAACCTTAACAACTGCTTCTGACAAATTATCTTATTCTGCCTGCCAAAGCACGATGGACTTTCACATGCTTTCCTCACAATTTCCACACTCATCTTGAAGGTTCACTGTCCCAAGCTCACAACAACAGAACAGAAAATATTTAGCACCAGGCACTGGAGCTACCTCAGCAGTTGCCTAAGCCAGGTATGGCATATGACCTCTGATTCACAGTGCTGAGAGTTCTACTAAGTCTTCCACCTAGTGCATGAGAAAACCATTTTCAAACTAAAATGACTAAAATTCTATCTAGTTAGAAGACTTTTAGATTCCAGGCCTTCCTGGGCTTCAACAGTTTTAATCCAGTATTTCTAATGCTCAGGAGACCCTTCTTTCACAGGTGAAAACCAAGGATGGAAGTCTGTCTACTAAACTTACCCTTAACGTATATAAGTATTTTTTATTATATACCTTAACTACACTATATATTTTATCTGTGGCCCAAGACAATTCCTATTCACCAAGTGCGGCCCAGGAAAGCCAAAATATTGGGCACACCTGTTTTAAATGTTTACTAACATAGTTGTTCTGGAACAATCTACCATAAGTATGTTTAGATAGGCTAAAATCATCTTACAAATGTCTTGCGATTGTTTGAATGTCACAATAAAACAGACAAAAGAGCCTGTAAACAAATTTAGACCATTATTTTGTATACTGAATGACTACATTTATCACCTCTTTCACTTCTCTAAATTACGTACTAATTTCTTCCTTTTTTCTTTCCACTGCCTCTCCAGCTACTTTTGGAATACTTACAGAATCTTTAGAAATGTTATGTATAAATGAAATACTGATACTATCAAGATATGCATGAAATAAACCTAAGTAACCATGTAATCTCCTTAGTGTGACCCTCTTCATCTCCCATCCTCCTCCATGATTTGCTGTGCTCACTTGTTCTGTCATGTCTAAAATTAGACTGTGCACTTCTCCGGGAGGGAACCATGTCTGATTTGTTCTATAAGGCCTGTAGCATACTTTAAACCATGTTGTTTAGTCCTGGGTGAGAAATATCTTCCTCAGTTCATGATATATTTCAGATTTGCAAAGAAATCTTTATCTGTATGAGGAAATCTATATTTAAAGTCAAGAGCCACAATCTGTTGTGTTTACAAGTCTACTTGAGGGAAGTATTTCTGTAAAACTCTTTATTTTTTAAACTCTTTTGTCGACATCTACCCCTGCCCACAGATTTAAAAATATATCTACATTTAAAGTCAAGAGCAACAAATTGTTGTCACCAACAAAGATGTTAAATAGCACCAGTACCAAAACCAACCCTTGAAGAATAGCACTCATCACTTCTCTCCAATTGGACACTGAGCCACTGACCACAAATCTGAGTACAAACAATTCCTTATCCACTGAGTGATCCATTCATCAAATCCATTTCTTTCCAATTTACAGAGAATAATCTTGTACAGAACAGTGTCTAATGTATAGCACAAGTCCAGGCAAGTTCTTTTTTACTTCACTGCTTCCATCTCAGAACATTAATAGCTTTTCAGATCCCAGAATGGTATGTTTTTGTTTGTGTGTTCACTCTAAATTCACTTGCTTCAGAGCTATTCAGGGATCTAAATTTCACTATAGCCAAAGTGCCTAAAAATTGCCTTCACATTTCATATTTTTGTTGTACCTGATATAATAGAACTTCAACTTCACATTAATGGTTAGGGAACCATGACATTATATATGAGTAATTGTTGTCTGCATTATCAAAAAAAAACCCATAATCATAAACTAGATGTTACACCATTCCTTGCATTTCTCACATTACAATATACTCTGAAAAACTGTTTAAACACCATTGTTTCTAAAGAACTCTGATTAATCTTTTGCATAAAAGACAGGAGATATTCTCCTGTGTCCCAGTGTGTCCTTATTTAACAATATCAACTCTAAACAAAAATATTAATGGCCACCCTAAATTATGCTTGCAGTGCTTGAATTTTCCTTAAATCTTTTCCTCCCTACTACTATTGATGAGCATGTGTGATTTCTTATGATTTAAATATCTTTGATAGATTCGCAGATCCAACTGTATTTTATGCAACAAAATAATTTCCAATTGGCCAAAAATTCCTATTAGACAGCTGAGTGACTTGATTATCTTTAGATCTCATAAAGTAATGTTATACATTTCTTAGGATCACTGTTCCCTGGTCTCAGTAGCACTATATTACTACTGTTTTCAGTACATTAATTGCTGGAACGCTTTAAAGCAGTGTTTGCCAGATGGAAGAAAAACCTTTATGGCATTGCACAGTGACTCTTATTTAACCATGAAGACCAAATTCAAATTTAGGGAAGGTGGATTCAAAGAAAGTGTAGTAATAATTTCATCTTTCACTAAGATAATGATTTAGTTATAAACCTGATTCAAGGAGAACTGAGGGGACAATGCTGTGCAACTACAGACATATTCTGTACTGTGCTTAAAAATATGCAACAATAGATGTGTTGCTAATGTCAGAGTTAATATAACTTTCTGTAATAAACCTATACCAACTTATACATAGAATCATAGAATTGCTTAGGTTGGAAAAGACCTTAAAGATCACGTCCAAATGCAATCTAACCATAGTACCGTAACTCTAACAACCCTCCGCTAAATCATGTCACTGAGCATCACATCCAAATGGTTTTGTGCTGTAATTTAGGTTCTACCAAAAGATAAATAAAAAATAAAATCTTTTTTTTCCCTTTTAATTCTTGATGATTAGGCATTGTAACTATTTCAGAACTTGATACTTCAAGAATGATTACTGTTAAATATATTCCCAAAAAATGAATTAATCAAAGCAGTGATTATTAAAACTGCAGAAAAATGTCAAGGATAAAATACAGTATACCTTTTACCATCATTCCCATTTGTAAGAAAAAGGAAGAAAACAAGAATAATCTAACTGTTCAAAATTTGATACTAATTTTTTTCTGGAGAAACGGTGTCTCTTTCAATCACATCTAGATACTTAATTTATGAAAGAAAAACAAAAGCCACTTTCTTTCTGGTGAAAAGAATATACCACTTCCTTTGAACTACGGACGAATTCCAAGGATGCTGTAGTGTAGTGTTCAAAAATCATATTATTATAATTACTTTAGTTTAAATAGGTAGTGGCCATAAAACTTATTGTCTATGCTACAATTTTACTCCAGTATCACAGTTTGTCAACACTGTTTTTATCTTATGACACTTAATTATTTCAGTGCCTCTTTTACAGGTTAATTTTACAATTTTCAAATGACTCTTCTGACATTAGCATCAAATGGCAGTAGAAGTTGCACTTGCAAAAAGATCTTTGTCTTTTAATACCTTATTTTAAAGTTGATGAGTTTCTTCCGTAGATTCTCTCTAGAAAATGACATCAACAACTCTTTTTTGCTGCCTAGGTGCAGACAAAAAAAGAACAAAACAAACAAACAACAACAACAACAACAAAAAGAAAAACCACACAAAAATAAACAAACAAAAAACCACACCAGTAAAAATATTACTTCTTTCTTTCAAACTGCACAAAGAATTTATAGATAACTGTAAGAAATAATCATTCAATCGTAATGACTGTTTTGTTGTTGTTGTTCTTGTTCTTGTTCTTTTTGTTTTTTTTCTGAGATACTTAAGGATGATTCTGTCCATAGGAGTATGATTGGTTTATAGATAGTATCATCACTCTTAAAATCCATCGACCAAATTCTCCAGCTGATATTTTTCTACAAAATATGAATCAGTCACATCAAAACTGTAAGCATAATCTCTTTTCTTTAGTTTGTCTTTTGAAAAGCATTCTTATCTTTAATACAGTTATTATTGTTTTTAAGATCATCCAAAAAAAAATCACAAAAAGATACTATAGTGTTTAAAAATGGAAAAGTGCTATTAGTCAGCCCCCAAGTCAACATTAGTAGCTCTTTACTACTTACTTTTTTGCCCATCTCACAAATACAAAAAGAGTATGTGATTACCTTGGATTCTGTTTATATCCTATCTGCTGCTGAAATACATGGAGTTTGGATGGTCTTGAGAAATAAACTCATAATGATTAAAATAATAGCAACCCAGTCAATTGTGGATAAATTCAAAGTTTACACATATAAAAATTCTGAGTTTAATCCTGGCAATATAATATGTCATTAGTGATAGTTAAAAAATGCTGACAATCTTTCCCAAATTAGTTTTACTTTACACTTGCAAAAAGGAAAGTACATGAATTTGGAAGAAAATTTTCACCAATTATTTCTTCAATAGTGATGTCACAGACTACAAAAAAGAAAGAAAAACAAACCAATAAACAAATGAGGTGTTGTATTTCTATCCATATTTTAGTTGCTTCTGGTTATAGTATAATAACCTCAAACAATCTCAACAAATAATTTACTATCTGTGATACAATCATTTGGGCATAAACTAATGTTACTTTTTTAGCGTCTTTTAGAACAATGGTTGAAAATACTTTGCATTCTCACTACCTTATCTCATGGAAATATGAAACAAATAATTAGCCTTCTGAGAATGAAGATAAGCATTTGAAATCAGAAATTCTGAATACAGTTGAAGATCAATCAGGACTACAGTTGAACAAAGTCCCACTAATGCTAAGATAGTTAGCAGGTTTTAGTCCACTCTGAATATGTAAAGAACTTAAACAGGAAAGACAAAATCGTGGAAGCCTATGTCTCCAGATAATTTCAGTCTTAAAAGCATGTTCACAGAGATAAGTCTGTAATTTTGCTCCAGATTACAGAAATTTACACAAGGATGCATGCTTTGCACCAGCATTAAGAAATAAACTCATTTTTAAACAAAGAAAGCATCTGGAAAAGAAAAGGAGTGGGCAAGAAAAACAAAAATTTCCAGTATAAACTCTGGTGATGGCTGTTAGTAGAGGAAGGAAAGGCAGTCCTCAGAGGGTCTAGAATAAAATGCTGTGTCCTTAATTAATTCATCTGACACAAAATTTGATTGAAGGAGATGAAGAGTATAATTTGAATAAATAGTGTCTTCATTCTATCTATCTTAAAAATTAAAAATTTTCTGATAGCGACCATTCTTGCATCTGATTCAGTTTGTATTGACATAAAAAAAAAACCACTTCTTATTGTCACAGTAAAAAAAAACTATGCCAACATCAGAATAAGGTAAGATTACCAGTAGTCATCTAGCTGAAATTGTCAGGAGAAGGCTGAAATAGTAGAAGAAATTAACTGTTCAGGACTGTATTCTGATTGTCTGATGAAGAGACAATAACTTAATAAATGTTTACAGAAGTGCAGAAATAGTACTTTTTGTATTGCTGCAACTGTATCTCTATAAAAAGCACACTTTGTCTCTTAAGTTTTTACAAGTTAATGTTTTCAGTAGGAATAACCACTTATAGAAACCTATTCTTAACTTCTAGAGAAGACTGAAGTGCAGCTGTGATTTGTACTTAATCTAGGCTCACTTTTTTAACAAATGCATAGTTTAAACACTTTATAGTCTGGTATCCGTCAGTATAAGAATTTATCCTTTTGCAGGCCTGGAAGTGCTCTGTAAATGTGAAAAGCTAAACTCAGTAGTGTGCTGAAAATATTAATAGACATGTCTGTCTCAACATTATCAAATGTGAGAACACCATCTCTCTCCTTTAGAAAAATGTTGCAGTTTTTAGTGTTGACTGTTGCAAATTTTCAAGGTGATGCTTGGCTGACAGAAACCAGTATGTTTATAGTCAGTAGGTCTTTGAGGACAATGCTGTTCTATACTGTCTGGGTTTGAAACCCTCCAAAATAATAGAGAATATTTTCCACTGTCAAGTTCTGAATTTTAATTTAGTGAATAGAAGAAAGAAGTTTGTGGAGACTGACTTCTTCATCAGATCATGTTCACCAAGGGAAGCCCCTGATGACTAGAAAAGAAAAATGTCACACATATCTTCAAAAAATTAATTTTCATGACTGTTGAACAGACTAGAGTGTCTGTCCTATGGCATCTGTATTACCAAACTGGAAAGATAACAGCTGGATATCAGTTGGAGAAAAAATTGGCTGGACTTGAGACAAGTAGTCAACAATTCCAGATTTAGTTGACAGCTAATAAGCAGTATTTCTCAAGGGCTGGTACAAGAGCCAAAGATGTTCAATAACGTCACCAACAATCTGGATAGCGGAATGTATCTCAGCAGATTTGTGGGTGATGTCAAACTGGAAGGTGAGCTTGATGCACTATAAGGCATGATTGCCATTGTGAGGGAATTTGTCAAAATGGAGGAGCAGTCTGATTAAAACTTCATGGGATTCAACACAGGCTGATGAAAAATAGTGTAGTTTGGATGCAGATATACTGTGCATAGTACAGGTAGATACTGACAGGTTGCAAAGCAGTTTTTGGAGGGGAAAAAAAAAAAAAAAAGACTGGTCTCTGTGTCCTAGTGGACAGGCGGACAGGCTAAAGATGAGTGCCTTTAAAGTAAATGCACAGTTGTCTGCAATGAGAAAAACTATATCTAGAAGTTCAAGATAAGTGATCGTGGTTGCCTAATTAGCAATAATCAGACTACTTTTGCAGTACTGTGTTCAATTTTAGGCCACCAGTAAAGATGGGCATACTAGAGTCCACATGGTATCATCAGGATGGTTAGAAGGTAGAGTACTTGATGTAGAAGATGAATATCAGAGATCTGGGTTTCAGCCTGCAAATATAAATAGACAGGAAGATCTAGTAGCTGTTTTAAGTTACCAGAAGAGTACTTACAGAGTCTGACTCTTTCTGGAGATGCAAGGAGGAAGGACAAAAGACAGGAAGGGAAATTGTGTCTAGACATAAGCTTTTCGCCTTGAGAGTGGTTAAGTGCTAGAACAGGCAACAGAGAGGTTGTGCAACGTCCATCACTGGAGATGTCCAAGCCTTGGCTTGGACATAATTCTGAGAAATCTTCAAAGTTCTTCCTGCTTTCTAATTTGAAGGATGTAGCAGATAGCAACCGGACCTTCCTTCCAATCTAGCTTATTCTATAATTCTATCAAATTTACTAGGAGATATGTACAAGAGGGCAAGACTGAAATGGTAAGCAGCCTATGTTAGCATTGCTCAAGTGGGGCTTAAGAATGCCATTTGATCTTGCTCAAGAAGTAAATACATGTAGTGCCTTTGTGGACAAGGATGTAGGAAATACTTTTTTATCTGCGAGTATGAGCTTCAAATGTGGGCTGTGCAGTGGAACAGACATAGTCAAGGGAACTAGAGGAACCTGATTTCCCTGATATATTTGACCCACAAAATGTATTAAACGTCAGAGCTCGCATTTTCTAGGTCTGATATGAGACATTTTATAAGGATCAGGCAATATTTTTGAGTTTTTTTTATATGAGCTGGCTATATATCTTAAGACAGGCTTCAGGAAAATGAAATTGCTGATTATTTTATTGGAAAATATATTATTTAATATATCAAAAATAGGAACATTTGGATGTTGTGTTGAGGGACATGATCTAGCGAGAACTATTGGTGATAGGTGGATGGTTGGACTGGATGATCTTGTGGGTCTTTTCCAACCTTGGTGATTCTGCGATTCTGTGATTCTGTGAACATGTAGTATTTAGTATATGGAAAACATTATTATAACACATAATATTTGCAAATTTATACATTGGAAGAATGTTTGTGTTAGAAGAAAAAAATACAGTTTATTGTTCATTCAGTCAAACAATTACTGCTACTACTTAGTCAAGCAGAAAATAATCTCTCAGGAGCCCTATTTTGCTCTTAATAAAAACAGGTCACATGGTAGATAAATCACATATTTATCATGGAAGGACTCCTAATCTGTAACATCTGCTATAGCAATGTTAGCAAAAATGATCACAGTAGTAAGAACTAGGCTCATGCACAAACTGTCCAGTAAGCCAGATATGTATCTGTTGGTAATAATAAAAGAAGTACTTTCTTCCTCCATAGACCATAGTTGAAGGCATTTCCAGCAGAAACCTTGAACATCCTCTAAATGGATGTTCAAAACAAAACAAAAGTTATTTCCAACCTGTAACTTTTTCTTCTTTTTTAAAATTTTAGATTATTTTCACTAGTGTTCTTTCTGGAATATTCTAGAATATTAAAGAAAAATCTAGGAAATGAAGTAGAGAAGTACGTATGCCAAGATTTCCTAAAATATACTATAAACCAAGCTTACATGGGCAAGCTGGCACCTAGTGCAAAAAGGGATCACACCACAGATGGTGGAGCTATTACTTTTTAAACTGAAACTGACAGTAATTACACTGCTGTAGAAAGAGATGTAAGAGACTGTAAGAGATAGAAAGGCCAGAAAAGTGTCTTACAATATCTCTTCTTGTTCTTAAAAAGTCAGAGCTGCAGATATACAGTTTCAATTATGGGGTCATTTTGATCCATTCTAACAGATCAAAAATTCAAGTTTTGTTTCTATGTAATCTGATACATTTTCTTCTAATAATCACTTTTGTACTAAGAATTTTGAAGTCTGATAATGATTTTGTCAAAGGCAAGCAAACATTCAAGTACAACATCTAAAACTATTACTGCAGCACGAATATGCTCAGTTGTCACTGCAACTCTCACAGAGCAAAACACAATGCATTGCAAGAATATGCTGCAAGCAGCCTAGCAATTTTCAAAGGTTCTGATAGGCTCCTTGCTCTTTTGAGTAAAAGAAACTGAAAAACAAGATTCTATGCATGAGATTAACAAGAATACTGGCCCACACTCAAATATGATTAAGTAATCATTTCTTAATTTCAGGCAGGTCATAGTAATCTCTGTATTCTCCTTTTGTCTGTCCTATTGATTGTAAGGTCAAACTCATTAGTTTAAAACACCTTCACTGAATTCAAGCTAACATTTTACCTTGCCATAAGGATAACCTAAGAATTTTCATTGTTACATTATTGTTGGTTGCAGAAAGATAATTTAAGTAAAAAAGAAAAACAAACAAACAAACAAACAAACAAAAAACCTAACTATGTGTCCTTATTCTTACTGTGGTCTGCAATGCATGTTATGAATTTTGCCGCTGATATCAGATACTTTATATTTTCATCAGGCTAAGTTTTCAGGGCTGACTTTAATAGTTTAGGAGAATGACTGTTCTCATACATGTTGCTCTGTGCCCGGAATGATCAAGAAAAGAGTTTTCATGTAGAATGAAAATAGGTAGCCTTACTGGCACAGCTCACATATGCGTCAATCATTAAAGACATTACATAAAAAATGTTTTTTAAGAAACCGAATTATTTAATCAAAGTATGTCTTGGCAGGAAACTTGTGTTTTCTTTATCCTGCAGACTTCAAGAGAAACTGTGAAGGACAGATACCCTTCATTCTTTTGTATATTTTCTTTTACAACTCTCCATAGGCATAAGGTTTTGTTTGCTTTGTTCAATCTATTGCATTAAAAAAAAAAAAAAAAAAGTAAAAACTTGAAACATTTTCATTTTGTGTTTAGAACAGCCTAAATTCAAGTTTATCAGCTGTCTCAAACAAGAACAACAACCTAAAACAAAATAGCTTTCTTATATGTTTGGCTGATTTAGTTTTCTATCTGTATTACTCTCTAAAATAAAAAAAATAAAACACTTCAAATAAGAAGGAACTTGCTGGTGACCAAAGAAGCAACAGCCAACTACTTTACCTCAGGAAATATTTTTTGTACTTGCTTGCAAATAGTTCCTGCTGGGCTCCAGGCTATAGCATGCTGTAAACTAATTACAACATGCAAAGAGATTTTTCCTGTCACATACAGCTGCAGGAAAGCATCTTATTATTCACTGCTCTAGTGAGGGGAAAAGAGAAGACTACAAATGATGCATAATAGGTTTTATTTGTCCAAAAGACTGTTGTTGGGTTTTTTGTTTGTGTTTTTGTTTTTTTGTGCTTTTTTTAAAATTGGTACTATGATTTTCTAAAGCTAGTAGTATAACTTTGCTTTTAAATTAGGTGTATTAATTTTTTAATATATTATATACACAACAATCCTGAGAAAATCAAAACAAATCCAAGTATTTTCATAAATAACGAAGAAATAATCATACTAATATATGATTGCCATTTTATATCAATAATCTCTCCTACACTGCTTTAGCATTATTTAATTCTTTCCATATTGTTGTAGTATAGAATTTACAGTAATTATGATCAATTACTACACTAATCATACTGGTCTAAACACAATCCACTGAGACCTACCTGCAAATCAGATGATCTTGTTTCTATAGCTAATATGGTAAGTTGTTTCAGGAAAATAAAACAGTATTATTTTATTTTTCTAATGCTTAAGGAATCCCTTTAAAAACTCCAGTTGTTTAAAAGACAGGCCCAGATGAGAGATGAATAACATGACCGCAGCGTACATTATTATTTTATTTTAGAAGACTTATTTTGGACAGAGAATATATCTGCAACAAGAGTGTTCATTAATTCTTTTAAGAAAAAAACCAGCCATTCTATTTTATCACATATCAGTTTACAGTCCTATATTAAATGCAAATAATCTAATCCTTTAAAAAACAAATAATTAAAATTTATTATTGTTTATTTATTATTATTTTAAATTCCATTAGTAAGAATCACTGACAATAATTACTCTGGAGCTTAAATGCTCTTTATGCCCTGAAAAGCACTGGCTGAACATAATAACAGCACTTGTTTCTCATCAGACTTTACAAAAGATTCTGCTTAAGTATTTAAAGTATCTCTTCATATGGAAAAAGAATTGATTGTGAGGGTAATATACCAAACACTTGAAGGCTGATGGGAGATACTGTGTCCAGTAAACTTACTGTAATGCGAATGATATGTTTAAAAAGAAAAAAACAAACAAAAAAACATTGCTCCAATTATAGAGCGACTTAACATTTTGGACCTTAGTGCATTTTACAGATTTATATCTTTAAGAGTAGAATTATCCAAGTTTACTACTCCAGATCTGAGCAACTACTTACTTTCCAAACATTGTTAGCTAGTATTAGCTAGTTTCATCAGATGAAAAGCTTGACTCTTTTCCTAACGCTATCACAGAATCACAGAATGGCCTGGGTTGGAAGGGACCTCAAGGATCATGAATCTCCAACCCCTCCTCAACCCCTCTCCCTTCCCCCACCGGCAGGGCCACCAACCTCCACATTTAATACTAGACCAGGCTGCCCAGAGCCCCATCCAACCCATACTTGAACAACTCCAGGGACAGGGCATCCATAACCTCTCTCTGGGCAGCCTGTTCCAGCACCTCACCACACTCACAGGAAAGAACTTCCCCCTGACATCCAACCTAAATCTTTCCTGCTTCAACTTAAAACCATTCCCCCTTGCCCTGCTGTTATCTACCCTTTCAAAGAGTTGACTCCCCTCCTGTTTAGAGGCTCCCTTTAGATACTGAAAGGCTGCAATTAGGTCACCCCTCAGCCTTCCTTTCTCCAGGCTGAACAAGCCCAGCTCCCTCACCCTGTCTTCGTAGGGGAGGTGCTCCAGTCCTCTGATCATCTTTGTGGTCCTCCTCTGGACCCTCTCCAATAACTCCGTCATTCTTGTTTTGGGGGCTCCAGACCTGGATGCAGTACTCCAGATGGGGCCTCATGAGGGCAGAGTAGAGAGGGACAATCACATCCCTGTCTCTGCTGGCCACCCCTCTTCTAATGGAGATCACTAATAAAGTTTCTCCCTACTGTTCTACTTGGAGTACCTTTTACCAACTTATTCTCTCCAGTGTATTTCACATTTGCAGAATTGTCCACGATTTTTTTTAACAACTGAGTGACAAAACACTACATGATGGGTTATTATCTTGAATTCTGAGAGTGTAGGAAAAAAAAAAAATGTCAGAAGGTTTAAAAGAACACTTGAACTGCTAAGCTGAATCTTCAAATATTTCAGGTTCGTTCATCACTAATCCTCTCCTGGTGTTTTAAACAAACTATTTTAAGAGATGACACTGAAGAACTGATCAAAATGAATATACATAACAACTGTTAGGAAAAGCATTGTTAAGAACAAGTTGATGGCCCTGAAATACTGTAAAAACAAGCAGAAACCTCTTGCCTATATGACAAACTATTTAGCTAAGAGGTTTATATGGTATAAATACACCTTAACAGGGGGGAAAAAAAAAAAAAAAAAAAAGGAAGAAAAAGAGTGAAAAGAGTGAGATGGAGATTTCCCTCTTATCGATTAAAAATGGGCACCTGGCCATAGGAAATCTTCTATTCTATTTAAACACTTATAGAGGCATTCCAAAGCAGTTCCAGAAGTGTATAAGGTACTTCCTTATGCAGAAATAGTAGAGCCTGTTCTGAGGGTAATTTACCAGATGCTTTGAGGTCAGTGGAAGATAGCTGTGGTTTCTCACACTGGGCCTTAAGTCACTCTCTGTAAGCTTCTTACCCTGCTAACAGTAACAGTGGCCATTCTGATGCTGGTAAATGATCCCAGAGAGTCTTCTCAGTTCATGGAATGGTACAAAGGATGTTGAAACTGGACCCTAGAAATTGCTATGACCCTAGATCTCCAATCTGCCCCCCTTGCTCTGTCTTTTAGATTAAAAACACAAAGAGTATCTACTCTTGTTTCCCCTGAAGCTATGGGAAAATCTACAAGACTTGAAGTTCCAAGCAAAAGACAAGATCACCACTGACATCAGAAAAAAAGCCAGCTGAGAGCAGGATTTGTAAAAGTAACACATTATTTAAATAAGATCAAACTTACAGCTATCAGTCATGCTTATGCACATGTACATATCCAAATGTATATATGTATACACATACATATATAAATATAAACACATATGTATGTAAATATACTGTATTTGAACAAACTTACTAAGAGAAGTAAACTTATGCTGAAATTAGATTCTAGCTGCTCCCTGTGTAAATGCATTCCCTAAATTATTTCAGGTAAACTACTCATTAAACATTAAACAAACATTTCTAATGCCATTTAGGGCAAAGGTGATAGTTACTGCCTCGGCCCAGTACAATTTCTCAGCCCATATATTTTCAGCTGATTGTCCATTTCTCTAGGATATGACATGGAAATAGTAAAAGCTGTATTCAAAATTGAGCAGGGAAACAATTAGTATAAAAAATCCAAGTTATAATTAAAATAATGAATAGTTAAAGTATACAGGAAGAAAACCTGAGTTTGTTTTTAAAGAAACCAGGAACAGAAAGACGCTTCAAGGAAAGGTAATTTTTCCCAGGCAGAAGGCTACACAGCCCCACTCGGTAAATGAATCATTTTGTATTAATATTTCACCATAAAGACTGGATCTGTTTACAAAAGAGTGAAAGAATTTTTAAAGAAAATATTTTTGAAGATTTTTTACCTATAAAACATGCATACTTATGCAATTATTGTTATTTTTGACATTAGTATTACTAAACTATTATTTCATAATTCATATCCCATTTTTCTAGGGGAAAAAATGAGAAAGGCAGTGTAGTACATATGGAATGTAGTGCATAAGGCATAAAACGTTTTAGATTTGTGTAGGTTATATTTTCACATATGGTATCAGCCTGAGGAATATCACAGCTTTAACACAGTCAGAGGTTTAACCACAGTCAGTGGTTTAATTCAGCTGCATAGTATGTCTTTCAGAGCAATTTGATTTAGCCTATGATTATCTAAAGATTTTTTAATGCCCTGTGGCAAGTTAGTTTCACCATATCTTTTCGGACATATCTATTCCCTGGAGGTACATTAAAAGTAAAAATGTCACCTGTTTAGTTTCTGACAGTTTCTATCTTACACTGCCATCAGTTAAGAAAATACTGAATTCTGATGAATTAATCTGTAAGAGTTTTGGAGAACTGCATTTTATAGATCTGAAATATTTTTCATTAAATAGAAATGTAAGCCACAAAACAATGGAGAAATACAGAAATGCACTCAAATTCATATTCTGTCACTTTAATGAATACATATTCATAAATGCCTCTTCAGAAATTACCCATTTGGAAGCAATCTTTCAGAATTATGTGTAAAAATGACACTTGAGCAATTTATTAAATAGTTTAGTGAGGCTATCATTTTCAAAGCTCTTTGTTAACTGCTTATTTTATTCTGACTAGGCTAAAACCTGATCTCTCCATTTGCGTTCAACAAGAAGGATGAAAAGTGCTAGGTAGCTGTAAACAAATAATTAAAATGCATGGATGCCTTATATGGTAGACTAAATGGATGCAATTATCACAGGATTATACAAAGATGAGACATTCAAAATTGCCACCTGTCCATTTGCTCCAGAAAAATAAATGGGTGCTGTGTAAGTGGAAAAATGTGGTCTGTCCTTCAGTGGATGTTTCTATCAACACCTGGCATTCAGTTTTAAGCCTTTTTGGTTGATGATAGCCATGTTAAATTAACCCATTTTCTTATAGAAAAATAATGTAATTACTGATTTCATATTCCACAAGTAATTTTAGATGTATACAGATTTCTTTGGTAATAAAGTATATAATACCTCTTATCCACAGAAACTAACAAATGCTAATAAAAATAAATAAACAAACAACAACAACAAACCCACCACCAAACAAAATATCTTCTTATGTAAAAATCACTGAAGGCATAAATCCAACAGAATACTGCCTACATCATGGAACAGTCCCATAGAAAAGTCCTACAGGAATGCATACTTCTTGCAGTTGCCAAAGAATAAGATTTGGAAGGGAGAGGTTTTTGTTTGTTTCTGGAGCAGATTCTCTGTATTGCCTGGGTATCTGTATTTTCCTGACAGTAAGTTTTTTGCTTGTGACACTTTTCAGGCTTCTCCTGGATGTACTTTGTTACAGACTCTATTTGTAGCCTGCAGATCTAATATTAGCTCTGTTGTAGAAGGAAGGAAATACCAGTGGGAACGCACTGGAGCACAGCAGTTACTGCTCTAGGTTCTCTGTGGCTGACTCAATTATACCCGAGTATGATTTTCAATTATAATTCCTACAAAGTTTGGAAAGGCAAGGATTGAATATGAATAGTCTGAAGATTCAAGTTTGACACTGTTGGAACTGTTGGCACTGTTTTCTTCAGTTCAAATGCAGAAGATGTGATCAGTAACAAATATTATTATGATGTCAAACTCTAGACTGGTCATTGTGTTCACAATAAAAAAAAAAACGGCAAAATTGCAGTGCAGTTCATGCTGTCATTCCTAGCTGAGAACATATATAGTAGCTTTGTTCTGTCCCAGCTAAGTTTATTCAACTGGCCTACTGCAACTGGAAATGGTTCTTCCCAGTTTTGCAGAGCAGTATGAAACTGAAAAGGGCCATAATTAAGACAATGAATCATTAGCAGTAATGCATGATCACTAGATCTCTTGGGAAAAAAAAAAAAAAAAACACCTCAAAAAATAAATTGTTTCTACATCATGTTCTTAAAAATATTTCCTAACAAACAGTATCATGAGGCTCACTGAATTATTTTAACATGGTTTTTACCAGTAAAAATTTTCTCACTTCCTTTATCTATATGTGATAACATCAGGAAAATGAAACAGTTCAAGAAATATTGCATTTTGAATTTAACATTGCTTGAGCTATTACTAGCTACTCACATGAAAGAGAACTAGTTTTTGATATTTCACAATCAAAAAAGAGGGAGCTGAAAACTAGAGAAACACACACTTTCACTAAAAGTTGTTTTAAAACTTCAAGCCAAACATTTTCTATTCACTATAAACATGAAAGAGCTATTTAGGAATATAGAAAGAATTGCTATATTATCAGAAATATTTATCAATACATTCAATCTCATTTTTACTCTTTGAACTTAGTTAGCAATAAAAACAAAAACAGGCACTGAGATAAAGCTGAGATAATCAACTTAAGAGTTTGATTATATCTCTATAAATACAAACAAAAACTTTCATTAAGTAATATACAGAAAATAAAATTATTACTAAAAGAGAAACTACGCCTGTTTTATCTATAATTCTTTAATTAATAACTGACAGAACGGACCCAAATCTTACTGTAGCTCACTACAACTATCCATCCAAGTTTAAATGCTTTATATTATGAATGAATTATTTTGCTCTGGTATAAAACAAGTTCTAATTTATATGTCCTTGATGGCAGAGTGGCTTTAAATTTGAGAATGAAGCATGAAATTTCATGCAAAAGAACAGTATTATTTTCTGTAAATGAAGAAGTCATAACATTAGACAATGCAGCAAAAATATTTTCACCTGACCACACACTATATTTTCTTTAAGTTCTCCAAAATAGGAACAAAGAAACAAACAAACAAAAAAAGTGGTTAAACAACTGTACTGATCTTTCTGACCTGAAAAAAAAAAAAAAAAAAAAGATATTTAAATTTTAATAAAATTAATGAAAGTCTTAAAAAATGCAAATAAATAAACATTACAATGGATTTTCTCAGATCAATGGGTGAAAATGCAAGCAGTATTACTGTAAGCATCAAGCAAATAAGTCACATGTTGATTTTATGAAGTATCCTCAATCAAAGTAAAGAATGCCACTAACAATTTAACTAAACATATTTGCTTTTATGCCATCATTCAGTATAATGTAAGACTGCATGAGAGATAGAGAATTCATATCCGGATTGCCCCTAGTAATATTTTAGATTTAAAGGTACTAACTTTTACTGCATTTACATAGTCAAAGATAATATATGATAAAAATATGCTTAATTTACACAGAAAAAAAACACTAGTTATCATATAAAATATATATTATCACATTACATTTTATGATTAGTTATTTGCACCAATTATTTCATGTGCATTTTTATGGCATTTTAAAATGAAGTGTCAAAATTACATACAACAAATGAATGCAGAATACTGTTTCTTTTTTGTGTTTTTTAATAATGACAGCACAGTAAACAGGTAGAGAGATGCTTTTAAAGATATCTATGCACAAAGCTTTTTTGAGATTCTGACATTAAAATAGTGAAATTTATTATGGTAGATAAAACTGCTTGAATATCAGTAGTTATTTAGCATATTTTAAAGAAACAATTAAAAACAAAAAACAAACAAACAAAAAAAAAAACAAACAAAAAACAAACCTTTACCTAAATTGTAAGATATCTCTATCTCATTATGAATATTTTGATTTTCTGTTGGTTTTTTTTTTTCATGTCAGTGTCTAAATGAAAAAAAGGATTACCAAAAGCATTTTGTTTGTGATTTTTGGAATCTGTGAAATCTGTTTTTCATGAGTAAAAGTGTACCTGTTTACCACTCTGTCTGTCAGAATTTAAAAATTATTTTAATCAACAACAGTTTTCACTCTAAACGCATGCCATTTAACCTAGTTGAACTGCTAGACATAAGTTTGTGAATTAGGACTTATTAACAGGGAATCAGGGAAAAAACTTACCTAATTGTCACTTACTACAATCAAATAAATATTCAGGTGCATATTCTGAACCAACTTAGATGACAGTTGCAGCTTTTGTTTCATAATGGTCATTATGCCAGTAACATTCATAAAGGCCCAAATTTAAGGCCATATTTTTCACCATTGCTTCAAATACTAATTCAGTATAAAGGTTTATCCTATATGCCTTCACCTCATTATAATTTTCTTCTAATTAGCTGTTGTTCTTATTGTTTTTGCTGGATTAGACATTCAGATGGACCTAAGCCAATGTCTACAGAAGTTGATGGGAACAGTTTTCACAACATTTGGTGGACACTGCAACAGACCCTCAGTCATCAGTGTAATTTCCTAAATCTATAAAATAAACTGTGGATTTCTCTCATGCACCAAGAATTTAAACAGACAGTGTAAACAGGTTAATGAAATGAATAGGACATGAAACAAAGTAACATTACGCAGCACTAACTAAGAGTACATTTATTATTTGACTAAAATGGTCATAATTGGCACAACTGTTACTCTTAATGAAGCATTCTAAACATTAACATGAGAAGTTTCTAGTGCTTATTGTCTTCCATATGAACAAATGATTTTTTTTCTCTACCACACTCTCAACTAGGAAAAAACAGATAAAGAAAATCTCTATTAAAGAAAAAAATCTGTTTCTGACTAGTGTAGTATTTCATATGGAGCTGTGAAATGAAAAGTTGAAAGCTACAACAAAATTGAAAATATTGCCCATAAACTATAAGGAAATGAGAAATAGTTGCTTTAAACATGAAGGATTTCCTTAGATGCACTTGTAATCATTATAACTGTACTACAATGCATTCATTTTTATTTTTTTCTGTGATGAGTTCCAGAGGTTAATTATACAGAGATTAATTATATATTTCTTAAAGAAATCTTTTAATTATTTTTAAAACTATTACTTTTTTTTTTTTTTTTTTGGTATTCTGAAAAAGGGTACGTAGGAAAGTATAATTTATCTTCTCCACATAATTCTCTCTTCTTCACATTTCAATATGTCTTCTGTCATATGATCACATACTCTAATCTGAAATGTCATACTACTTGGATTTCTAATTTCTGGAGAGAGAAAAAAAACCTGCGTTATTTCAGCTGAACCTTTGAAATATGACAACTGAGGCTTTTAATTGTAATAAGAATGCAGTCATGAACTATCTTAACTACTCTCTTGTCATACGGAAACCAAAAATAATATTAAAAATTAGAATAGTATCACACTTCAGGAAAACATTCACATATTTTAAAAAGGAAAGAAGAAAAATACTAATCAATAAGTTTCAATTCATTTTGTTCAGAGAGTAGTTGTGTTTGTATTTCTAAATGTCTATAACATTATTACTGTCTGGTACTTCACCAGGATTTGTAGTTCCTGAAAGGAATCAAATTTTGAAAATGGTGGACTGAGTTCCCTGAAACTAAATTACAAAAATACTAATCAAGATGATATGTATTCAACGATTATGTTTATCATGTCTTCCTACCTCTTGTAATCTCAATATCTAATGTAGAAGACAGGAGTTAAACAGGCCTTATACTAATTTGTCATTTGCTTGTTTAATAAAAGCACATTCCAACCACAGTATCTGTAAGATTACGTTAAAGTGAAATCATATCTTGCATATGTCTGTATCTCCAAATGTGTGTTGTGAGAAAACATTCTCAGGAAGTGTTTAGCTTGGCTTAATACAATTGTGTAACACCTTATTAGCCCCTGCAAAGTAGTGTAACACCTTATTAGCCCCTGCAAAGTAGTTTACATTGTTTATTGCTGTCACAGATCAAAAAGACTGGCAATGCTTGCAACATTAAGGGATTCATATGCACTTCTTATATAAAGATTGTGTTTGCTTGGGCCAAAAACAAAAAACCCCAAACATAAAACAAAAAACAAAACCCCACATGGAGATTCTATATCTATGGATTAAACAATAACTAAATAATACCCAACAATGATAATCCCATTCTCCCAATCTATTTTAACTGAGCTAACTAGTGTTTCTCTTTAAAATAATAAAAAGCACTGCAAGAAAACTACATGAGAAAATCAAATGCTTCCTTTTTCAAAAGAGAAGCACTTACTTGACTTCCTCAATGCATTCACAAGTTTGCAGAAAGAAGTACAGCATTGCAGAGGACCTCCTAATATCACAAAATGAAGTATAAAATTGTTTTGTATAATGTAATACTATGTTAAGATCTTTTAAAAAATTGAGTGAGTTAATTCTAAGGCTGTAAAAAAACCCTGGCATTTCATTTTAATATTGCTACAGCTTTCTTGACAGCAGATTAGTTTAAAATTAAGCATCACAGCAAAAGTTATTTAGTTTAGACTGTGTAATAATTCACTGTTGCCCTTGACTGTACACTAAATGTCACCCATCACAATGACAAGAATAGAAAAATATATATGATTACACACTAGTGTCTCTACCTAATAAGATATGTTAATACTGGATCACTGAATGTGATTTTTACATAGAAAATAAATGAATAAAAAATTTCCAAGAGCAACACACGATTTCTTTCTGTATTTAAAACTGGGCAAATAGAACATCCTCTGAATAAAACAAGTGATTTATAAATACAATAGTTGTAATATGAGATCATATTTTTTTCATGTATTTTTTCCATTTACATGGCACTCAGACACTAAAAAGTCATGCCATCACAAACTAAGACCTATATGTTTTTGTTTTGTGGGTTTGTTCAAAAATAAAAACAATCAAATCTTTTCTTTTCATGATATGCATTTTAAGGATGTTGACAAACTCCTCAGAAATCAAATGGAATTCTACTCCAAATAAATTGTGTCCTGAGCAAATACAAGTGTATGTGAGTAACTCTCTACAAATAAACATTGTTAAAAATATATTTAATTTTGGAAATGTTACTATCGTCATCAATTTCAGTAGAGCAGTCTCATGTTTAAAATTAAAGACAGCTTGGTAAAGCTTAGAGATCTTGATCTGAGATCTTCCATCTGGTGTAAAATAAGTTAATAGATACACTAACTTAAAGAAAAAGCCCGTAGTTGGATTTATAAGGCACATAAAGTTGTTTTCTTGCAAGTCTGTGACTCCTACTGGCTTGTTGAAGGAATTTAATAGCTTTCAAATTTGGAGCTGATCAAACACTTTATAAAAGTTCACCTGAAAATAAATTAGTTCTCTGTAAAGGAATTATAAATTCATTACTAGTGAACATTTATATTACAGAAAATAAATAGTTCTATATTTGCTGCATTTTGTTAACGTTTCGTATAAAAATTGTAAAAAATAATAAAAATCTGTGAACTTCTGTGGTTTCATCTATGTAGATAAATTAAGGGAAGGACTCAATTTTCAGCAGAGATATGTTGTCATCCATACAGTTTTGTTGTTAGCACATTCCTGTTCACAGTTTTGGCCTTTGGTAACTTCACTCAGATAAAATCCAGATGTGCTTCAGAGGGAAGTGTCACTATGCTCTATGGGTAGAATCACTGAGGTGATGGAGCATTCAGTGATATGAAACATGAGGCCTGCCATATCACTTGTCCTCTGGGACAGAAAGTAAGCCCTGGACTTTAGCCTTTGAGAAGTATATACAGAGTCATTGAGATCTGTCGTGCTACTGTCAGAACCAGTGAGAGATTTCACAATGATTTCTACAGGAACATGGTAGGACAGTCCTGTCCTGTCTTATGCAAGTTGATACTTGATTTAAAATAATAATAATAATAATAATAATAATTTAAAAAATGCTTCATATTCTTCTATTATTCTGTTAGAGTTTTCAACAGTACCTATAATTACAAATTCTTCACCTACTTCTTATGGGACACACAGAATTCAGGAAGGATCATGGTTAAAGGAACTCACACACGTTACTTATATTAAGTTTCCAAGCAACTTCAATGGAACCGGAAGGGTCTACTTGTGTACATTGAGGTCTACTGGAGCACAGGGATTCTGCTGAATTGCAGCTCCACATCCTCACTGTAGAGAAGCAATTGAGACACTATGAAGGTTTCAGTAGTCTAGAATCGAATCCTTTCTCCTACTCTCAACCTAAAAACCAAAGCCCAAATATGAACTAACTATAAAACAATTAGCTATACACTTACAAGATACCAGTGCTTCTTTTGTTGATAGCACCTACAGTCAGGATTTCCCATTCTCACACCTTCACCAGTCACACCTCCCACAGCCCTGTAGATTTGCTGGAATCGACACTTTAGCCCCTACACTTTGATAAAACCTTATCAAGGTACTGAGAATACCAGACCTTGCCTCAGCTCAGGATTTCTTGCAGCCCATGTTTTCAAGAAATAATGTTTCTAGAAGTATTTCTACAGTGCAAGGACTAGATCCAGGCTGCTTCTGAACATCTGAGTGACTCATTCTTTTCTACAAATCAAAGACTGTGGTTACTCCTTTCTTCTTGTTTTGTTCTGAGAAAAGACAATGCTGCTAATTCAGTCACTACTGAGAACTGACTCAAAAACGTTCTGTATTTAACCCTGTCACTTGATTCAGATGCTTTGCCTTTAGTACCACATGGCCTATCTGAATCCAGTTTAACATCTTGCCTCCAACAAGATGCCATAAGAAACATTCATGACTTAAACAGCATCTAAGATTCAGTTGACTAAACATCAATGTCCCAGACATTTCAGATTTCCCAGAATATTCAATATATTCTTAGGAATATGGTATATGTGGTAAAGGAACTATACTTAACATGTGTCTTCCTGTAGAGGCAGTCAGTGCATGCTCCTGTCTCATCTATCTGAACAGTTTTCCATCATATTTCAATACTCATAATCACATCACTTTCAAAATAAATTCAAACTAAATTAGTCTGACACGTAACTGCTAAGATTTTCTTATTTTTTTTCTTCATATCTTTGCCCTTCTCTTAGGGGGAGATAAACCTGGACATGTTTTTAACTCTTTAAACTACCATAGGCCATTTTGTGCAGTTATTCTACCTGTTTCACTTGAATCTCACCTAGACTTCATGTAAGAAAAAACTTAAGGACAAAATCTATACCTGTCTTCCAAAAACCTCTTCAAAATTCACTTGCTTTCTAATGTAGGCAGTAAACTGAATTCTGGTCCTGCAGACATAGCTGATAAACCATTACTGCTGAACGTGACAACTTTAAAAATTTGCTAATCTTAGTTCTTCATTTGTCTTTACATTTTTTTTTTTCAGTAGTTATTATTCTATTTAACTGTTTATTTATTTACTCCTTCTGCACTGTGAAATCTGCAAAGGAAGCACTTGATATTTACTATGTAACAAGAAGACAAAGCCTGTTTGGCAGTGCAAAATTGTCCTAGGTTACAAGAAAGCCCAGTTAAGTTTTCAGTACTACCCAGAAATTTCCACTGCCTTCACCTGAGGAATAATTTAGATTCATATAAAGTAGAGGTGTAAGAACATCCTCCTTGTTTTTTGTTTTTTGTTTTTTTCTTTTTGTTGTTTGTTTTTCACAGGTACAAATGACTGTACAGAATAAAAGGATAGTGAGGAAGGTGTTATGAACACAGGCAATCCTCACCAACATTTTAACTGGAGGCTTCTTACAGTAGTAATTGGGCTTCTTACAGTAGAACTGAGAGCTACAAGGAGTCTTTGGTATCATCTACCTAGCAACTTTATCTAATTAGTTACATTTGAAGCAAGGTGAAAATTCCTTTCATTCCAGTAAATGAAGGGCACGCTGACCAGGATTTTGACATGATTAACTACTCACTCTGCTCTAACATGCCTATTTCGAATAAGGGGAGAGCAAGAGAGACCAAGTAAAAGAGAGAAGTGTGTGGAGGATAAATATGACTAATTAAAATCCTTTTCCAGATATTTTTCCAACTTGACATTATATTTGCCTTCGTCCATGTGTGCAGCGAAGCAGTGCAATGCACAGAATTCTGCCAGCTGCTTCCATTTTTCTTCTGGACAGGGCTCATTGGTTACATTGTGTCAACCACAAAACAGATAATTTTCTAAGCAGCAGAATTTTCCAAATGAACATCTTCTGGATCCACTTCACACTATAAAGCTTCCAAATTTCATTCCAATATATCTACTAAAAGCGTGATGTAAATAGTGTAGTATCTGTTAGCTGCAAACTTTTTTACATCACTGTTGATGGCACTATGGAATGTAAACACTCTTTGTTTCACAAATTAAGTATGTACATATAAAATGAACATCCCATTCTGTAATACTAAAGCTATTTCTCATGGAAAGGACAAAAACTTCTTCAATGACCTGGGTGCACACAAAAGATGGCACAGAGAAGGGAAAACAAGTGCACATCCTTCTGCTATCTACAATTTCACTATTAACTCCATGACTAGTCTTCCATTCAGAACTCCTGCTTGATATAGTTGAGGAAGGAAACTGGAATGAAAAGAGGTAGTGGTTCTGGGTAGCTCACTGTTTTTTAACTGATGGAATTTATTATAAATTACCCTACCTAGATGAAGTAACATTGCCTTTATGGTTCTCGTGGTTATAGATTAACTCCTGTAAATCCATAGTCAAGTCTTAGCTAACTGGGGAGTGTGGGGGCCAGACAATTTTAATGGCCACACAAAACAAAACAAAAACAAGTATCATGAGAGTGAACACATGCTAGAAGGGTTTAAACAGACCTATTTAATAAAAGTAGCCATCTTTATATTTCTCCCTGGAGTCCTAAAAAGCTGATTAATAAAAAAAAATATGATATTTAAAAGGTTTATTATAAATATTATTAAAACAATCAACTATTCTCATTAACTGATATACTGGCTTCTTTTTTTTTTAATTATGATAATAAAAAAATTTCATATGGTATAATTCTTTCCCTACAAGAATGACACATTTGTTGCTAAAGACAGAACTCCTGAAAATACTCAATTAAAACATGAAAGAAAGAAAGAAAGAAAGAAAAAGAAGAAAGAAAAAAAAAAAAAAAAAGATGCTCATCTTGGTTCTTATTCCTGAAAATCTGCAATTAACTTTAACCCAAAGCAATCTTATCACCATCAGAATTAACATGAGGTGACTTGCATGTATAAAACAGAAACTTTTGAGGACACACTACTGGTTTATTTTCTGCTACAAAAACAATTACTACACTTCTTTTTTCAAACTGAATTCAAGTCTTAGTGGTTAAATGAACGTTGCTGTAATGACTTATGGTTTAAATACATAATACTTATTTACATAAGCTTTTCTGTTCTGTTCTTGGGGGAAAAACAAAACAAAACAAAACAAAACAACAAAAGGTCAACTGATGGTCAAATTAGTTTACTGATCCATCTACTGGATTTCTATCCAGTAATCTGTAAATTCAACCGGTGATGATAATGGAAAGGAGTCAATCAGTAAATTTGCACACATTTAAATTACCACTCAAATCAGATTACTAACTGTATCTTTTGACTGTCCTTTTCCTGTTCCACTTGTTCTTGTGTTGTTTTTTTTTTTCTTCAGGTTATAGGACTACATTGTTTTGCAAATTGCATGAGAAAACAATTACTATGCGTTATGACAAGAATAGCAATTTCCTTCTCCACAATAATACTATGTGTGACAGAGTAAATACAAGCAAAACAAAACAAATAAGAAAAAAAAAAAAACACCAAAAAACACCAAGCCACCAATACCAACAACAACAAAAACAAAACAATGCAAGTAATCCTCCCATCAATTCTTATTCCAAACAGAAGAGACTCTGGTCTTTCTTAAAAGCATAATTTTAGCTTGAAAACACTTGGACTCTTCTGTAGAAGAACCATTCTTGTTAGGCATATTTAACAGTATTCCATTCTACAATTTGCTGACTAAATGCAGAAAACACCTAGTCAAGATCTTTCTATAGAGACTATCTATCTCTACAATTTTTTCACTTCACACAGGTGACTCTGAAACATTCTTTTCTTGTACTGTATGTGCTGGTAACTACCGAGGGCTTTTAAAATAAAATCAAACCATTCCATATGCTACTTTGAAAACTAAATGAAGATATTCCTCAGATTGTTTTGTACCTTTCTTAGTGAGGAATAAGAGATTACTTGCTAATGAATGGTAGCAGAGAAGTTAGAGACTAACAAAATATTGTCTGCATGAGACATGTAACATTATTTTGCATGCTGCTGTAGAACTCTTCACAAAATCATTTTCAAATACTGACTCATCTACCCACAGGCTGTTTACTTAAGGCATTCAAAGAAAAGAAATAGCTCTCTTGATTGTAGTTAAGATCAATCATATAAAGAAAGACACAAAATTTTTATAATAAATGTCAACTTTGACTGCTAAGATATTTCCAAAACAAACTCCATTTTATGTGTCTTACCTGTTCAGTGTAACTGAACTGAAACTGAACAGTGAAACTGGACGTGTAAACTCAAATACGAATATATGAGCTAGGATTACATGCATGTGGAAAGAAGTGATGATACACGTAGCATAACACCTTCCAGCATCTACCAGTGTATTTTAGAGATGAAGTGAATGCAAATGCCACTGCTGAACTGTTGCAGTCTGTTTGAAACGATGATTTAGACCAACAGTGAATGGTATTCAGGCTGATGTCAAGCACTGCACTGAATGAAGCACAATGAATCAAACAGAACAATGCTGGTCAGTCAAAACTCAACACAGAAGCAGTCTGGGAAGAAAACATTATTTCAGAGCCTTTCAGCAAAGAATACCTAGATGATTTACTGGTTAAAAGTTTAACCAGTTGAATCCTTTGAAAGAGCTCTTTGAATTGTTTGCTAGAGATCTTTCTAGTGCAATGTACACTTAAGATTCTAACGGATATATAGGATCCTCATATATCTAGGCAGTGAAATACTCTGTACCAACATATAAATGAGAAAGTGAAAACAAGAGAAACCACAGTAGAAAATGAAGTTCAATGTTACTTTTGATGCTAATTTCCATGAGCACCTCTCAGATTGTATAAAAGGTTGTGTTACAATTTTCCATCAAAATTGAGGAAATGTAGGTTTATTAATGTGTAACACCTGCATGTAACAAGGCTAAAAAGTAAAGTCGGGATGAATGTGGTCAGAATGAGTTATCATATCCTGTTTTTCAACAAAGATGCTTAAGCAATGAAAAAGAGATTTCTTGATTTAATGATAGCATAAGAGAGATATTTCTTAAGGATGAAGAATGTTGTGATTTCATTTAGCCATTCAAAACACCTGGGTTCTTCGATAATTAGTGATGTATTGAAGAACTTCGGGATGACTTTCAGAAAAATGAGGGAAAGTTAAGAGAAAATATGGAAGGGGAGTTTCTAGGTCATCTTCAACTTTACACAGTGCTAATACTGTGTACTGCTTTACTCTCAATCAATATATAGAAATAGGTAGATAGATAGATAGATAGACAGACAGATAGATGGAACAAAGTGCTAGAAACAGATATGTATCACAGTTTATTATGTTAGAAATCACCCGACCTACTTTTTTGCCTCCTACCCCACTCACAAAGTAACCCTGTGGAAGACAATAAATAAATAAATAAATAGATAGATAGATAGATAAATAAATAAATAAATAAAAATTGATTTATTGACAGAAGAATTCAGAAATGATGAGGTAATGTTGAAATAATCATCTTCAAATTAAATATGGAGATTTAGCTAATAAAGGATAACTACACCTTCTAGTAGACTGCTAAGACAGGTTAGCTATGACTTCCTCATCCATCTTTAGTTAAAACAGTCACATAATATTTGTCCCAATGCTGACAGCAGCTTATTCTTAATGCATAGTAAGTAGTGTCTAGTGTGTCAGACTGATCTATCAGTAGGATAGCAAGGCTTTGAAGTATAGTTTTGCCTTTTTTCTCTTCTAAAATCTAGAGGTTACTGACGTTAAAGTGGAAAATACAAGTTTTATTATCTTACTAAACCTGTAACAATATTATAATGGAGGCCATTATGTACACTGTGAGAACTCTTGATACTTGTCTCTTCTTGAACAAATGAAGGAGACTGAGAGTATTCAAAAGTGATTCAAGAGAATCCTAAGGAGCTAGGAAGTGGAGTCCATACTGAGTTGTGCATGCACGTACTAGATATTATATAAACTGGCAGTGAATCCAGATAAATCTCTTGCAGCAGAGGTTAGAGAGATTGCATTTTCCTCCTCAGTGGCAAGACGCAAAGCTTGTTGCTATGCATGTCTTTCTTTCAATCATATGTCATCATTCACAACATTTAAATTCTATAACATCAATTGCAACCTGTGTCATAACTTCCCAAAATAATTATACAAGACAAGTTAGATGGTAACCATAAGAAAGCATTATAATTCCACTATATTTTGCCTTTTTGTTACACACACAAAAAAAAAAAAAAAAAAGATATGTGCTGAGCATCGAAAATTACCTTAATACTATTACAGTTTATGCAGGTTTATGATGACATTAATGGCATACAGCACATTGAGCTCTATTTGATCAATTTAAAGTTTTCATCCACATTCTCTGAAAAGCGATATGCAGAAATTACTGACCATATTTGGAATGCCATGTGCAAGTCTTGCTTACATGTCCTAAGTGAAAAGCACGTACTTAATAATTTGCTCTTGAGTGCAAAAAATTAAGATGGAATTCAGTTGTCCTCTTTATTTTAAGGTCAGTTACCAGAACTCTATTTAAATTACAGAAATCTGAAATTAAAATTTTCAGAGTCTGAAGTAGAGGAGGAGAAGTTTAATTCAGAAAATAATAAGCTTATTTGAACCTTGAGAGATAATATTTAATATTAGGATTTTATTTATTTATTTGGGGTTTTTTTTGTTGTTGTTTTTTTTTTGCATAGCTACACAAGCATGTCAGTTAATAAGAAGCTCTAAAACCCTCAGGTAAAAAAAAAAAAAAAAGAAAAGAAAAGAAAAGAAAAAGTAAAAAGAAAGAAAAGAAAAAAGATAAAAAATCTTCTCATTCAGTTTCTACCTGGTTCACTTGACAAAAACAATTGGTGTTCTGGAGGCTGGCATACTTGCCCTCTGCTCAAAATAAAGGTGATATCTAGCATTAACAAGGATTTGCTTTTCAACTGGAAAAAAATATATGAAAAAAAGCAGACTATACCAAATATTTTGAAAGCATTAATCTAAGGGTCATAAGCTGCAGTTTAGTTTCACAAAAATAAAAATATTTAAAATTATTCTATGGAAAAGTTTTGAGAAATGTGTACATTTTTTTGCATGCATTTATGTTCGCTGACACATAATTTTATAGCCTAGTTGATAATATCCCCACTTGCATTACAACAGAAACGAAACTGAATTCTGTAAGACAGTAAAAGAAGCAAATTTCAGGGTTCCCATCTGGACTTCCCTATTGGATGATGAATTCATTGCTGAAAACACCTCAGAACATATGCTGTAGATCTTTAGAAAGGCCTCAGGAGATAAAATTCTCATAGGAAGAATGTTTGTTAAGAATAAGGAGCAAATATGCTGAGTTTCTCCTTTAATAAATATCAATACAGTAATTTAGTAACCAGAGTTCCATAGTAACAAGAAAAGGAGTTCCCTTCCATTCTACCATTAATTTCTCTCCATCAAGATAGTTTGAAAAGAATACTTCACAAACTAATTTGACCAGCTCAAGGACAGAAATCAGCTAGCCAAAAAATATGAAATAAAAATGAAGATTGATGAGATGTAAAAGGTTATGTATGCACTCCAGAGACACATAATGCTCAGGCATCTGCTCAAGTCTGAAGAAGCATGGAATTCCTATGCTTCTGCACAGCGAAAATATTAAGATAAATGTGTGGAGATATTTTTAAAGCTCTTGTCATTTATTATTATGTTTTATTGCAGAGAGTAAGAGAAAAATTTAATTTGGTGATGAGGTAATATTCATTGTGCTTTTATCACTGCTCAAGAGAAAATGAAAAAAATATTTTATAATAAATGCTTTGACAGCTGAAACCAGCACAAAGTAGAATAGCATAATTACCCTGGAAGGAGGAAAAAGCAGGAAGTCCACGCAGACTAAACATGAGACAGATAAATGTGAATCGAGCCCTTTAAAATGATAACTCATGACTCAATATTAGCAATTAAGGTTGTGAGTGCAGCTTAAGTGTATTTACAGATTCGCTTCAGAGAACTTGGTACATAAAAGCTCATTTAATGGAGCATTTCATCCAGGGTAGTTTATTTGTTTCATAGCTAATCCATAAAGGTGAAACATCATGTGTCTCTCTTCCAGGAATGAAGACAGGTCATATAATAGTAAACTTCACTGTGATACACAGACTTGATCACAGCAAAAACACCTGACTACACAGAGGAATACTTAGATGAGCAGGGAATAATTTGAAAATCAGGTAGAAAGTGATTGGCTACAAATATTTAGCTAGAATGCCCTTCAGTCAGGGTTTTCAGAAAAGATTCAGAAGACATAGATGTGTAAAATCATGAAACTGGTTTTCTTCATCATACCTATGCAGAATGGGCAGTACCCTCAGTTACCAATACATCAGACTTTGCACATTACCAATACATCTGACTTTGCAAAGACCAGGAAAAGGAAACAGCTGTATAATATGTAGTGGCTAAAAAAAAAACCAAAAGGATATATACGTCCATGAAGTTGGTATGCAAAACTGGATGCAATAAGCTCATTTCTTGTGAAACAAAACAATTCACTGCACCATCAGACAAATAGGAATAGGAAATACTAATCAACATTTTTCATTATACAGATCAGAAAATGTTGTGTACTTGACAGAACTCCAAAAAGGCCTTAGTGCACTTTACCCCAGTCCTAGTTTTCCTTCTCATCATACACTAACTGTAAATTTAACTGGGATCTCAAATCAAAGAAATGAAAAGAAAACATAGAGGCAAAAAGATGATTCTGGAATAGAAATTCAAGAAGATGTCAGATGACAAAAGGCACTGCTACATGTGACAGAAAGACATTGCTAGCTAGCATTGGAAACAGATCTGTTAATATTGTCACAAGAAAGATAATGCCACTTGACTTTCACAATTCCCAGAAAAGAAATGGGCTTAGTGCCAGGGAGACCAGGTTTATCAGTCACGAGACTGTATCACAAACAGAAGAACTTTTAGAAGATAACCAGCATAATTACTTACAGTCAGTAATCACGACACAAAGTGAAGAAATTCTCATACACATGGAGAAATCATAGCTATAATTCCCAATTGGGAATGACAAATACCATATACTACATAGTTGATCCCATTCAGAATGCAAGATCCATAATTTCTACATAGACGACTGAGAGAAGCCTCCTAGCTAACATATCTCTCTCCTAGCTCTTTGTCTCAATGAATGTGTAATGATTTCAGCTATTTACATTCAATTCTCAAAGTGAAAGGAAAAAGCAATGGTCCACCAGACAAAGGAAAAGACTAATATAGAGGAATATATATATATTTTCTTTTACACCTACTATGTTACTTGATGAAAGCCTTTCAGCAATTCTCTCTCAAAGATTCTCAAACCTCTTAATAATTTTCATCTTTCCCTAAATACGATCATACCACTAACTATTAGGTGATTTCCAAGTACCAAGACAGAAATGTACTCTCTACTTGCAGTGTATCAAGCGCTTACATTCTGGAACTGTTTGAAAGACATAGTAAAATAATAATATTATGGTGTGCTCACAAAATATTAGACACAAAAAAAAAAGAGAGGTGTAAGTCTAACAGTAAGTGTTCTACACTGAATACTCTGATGATCTGTAATTACGGAACATCATACTGTAAAAGACATACTAAATAATGCTCCAAACATAGATACAACTTATTAGAAAACACACAACAGTTATTAGGAGACACTGACAGTTAAACATTCATTATGACAGGATTGTTGAGGGGAAAAAAAAAAATCATAATAAGACAGTCTAGATGAAATCTATTAATTTAGTGACATATAGTCCAAAAGTACCAGAAAATCAGGACTGAAAAGTACATCAGTTGTGTAACACTAAAATCATAATCTATACTGAAAATACATACACAGCACTAAGATGCAAGGTCGTCTTCAATATCACACTTCAGGTAACATTATCTCTCTTTACTTGACAGACATATTTTAAAAATCAAATCAGTGGAAGGCTGTTTTACCTTTGAATACTTCCTTTTCTGTCTTTATTATTCAACAAGAGATTAAGTAAGTTCTTAACTCAGATCTTTTTTCCCTATTTTAACTATGGTATTAGAAAATGCTATTCCATATTGGAAGTTGCTTTTCACTACAGGAAAAAAAAAAAAAAAAGAAAAGAAAAAAAAAAGGGTTCTGTAAGTGGTCTTACAAAATCCTAAATCTTTTATTTCTAAATATGTGCTATGATTATTTCAACATACAGCATAAGAGTTATTGAAAATCTGAAGGCTGATATAAACTTTGGTGTAAAAAAGGTATTTTATACAATTTTATACAAAAATAGATTTCTCTGCTCAGTATAAAACCTATTTAGTAAGTCTTTACAACGAAAATAATGATTCCAAGTATGTAAGGATTCTCTAGCGCTGATCACAAAAACAGACATGTGAAAAAAATTTCAGCAGTAATGGTCTACTTTGTGGCGTTTCTGTTTGAAAATAAGCATTCTTTCCAACTCCATTAGTGAGTTCAGGTGACTGAATACCTAAATTAAAAATGGTTTCAAGAAAAGTGTATACTTCCTACAGAACATAACAAGACATATTTTCCTAGTATGAGCAAGAACTTAGCCATAAAACTCCTACTGAGATCTGCACGACAAAAACACTGAGCAACATGCTGAAAGTGTCCTGCAGTCATAACAATAGGGTTAAAATTTTTGGACATACTCATCAATACATTACATGAGATGTTTCATAAAATGTTTTGTGATTTATGCTCAACTGTAAATTCTCTGCTTTCAGATGTATGTGTATTACAGAAATACCTCAGAAATGTGTTTATAGTTTGGTTATACAGTCCAATAATATCTATTGTTCTTTCAAAGGACTTTCAGTGTATATCTGACTCATTAAAGCAGACTTTTAAGGAAAGTACAGAAAGTTAATCATTACAGAATGTGTTTCAGTATTATCTGCGTTACTGCAATATCTCATGCACTTTATGTACAAGTAATCTTGCTAAACTACTGATAAAATAGCTCCTAGAAATATTACCTCTTCCTTTACTACAGAAACAATACAGCCTATCTGGAATGAAACATACAGTATCAAGGAAAAATGGAGAATCCTTATATCAATCACAGCACAACAGAGAGAGGTAAATATGAAGAGAAATACTGTGCACCAAACAATGAAACGTTGAGGTTGAAGTCAAATTATGTTACTTGCAACATTTGCTCCTAAAAATTGCTACAGGAAAAAAAAAGAAAAAAAAAAGGGGGGGGGGGGGGGGGGGCGGGGCGGGAAAAGGGAAGTTTGGGATAAAAGACAGCAAAGTTTATATTTATTTGATTCAAAAAAACAACTTAAAAGTGACTTCTGGGAGAAAGTTACAAAAAAATATTACATTTACACCCCCAGGAATTGGCGATTGATTGTTCTGAATATTTTTTTTTTTCTTTCACAGCAAGACTCAAAGTTATGACATAAAGTTTACATTTCTGTGAGCATCTGGGGTCAGTTTCAATGAAAACGTAAATATAATGAGAATTTTTGACAACTAGAGATTACTTCCTTCTTATCTATATTGAAGAAAACAGATAAAAAGTAGTTAAAAAGCAAGAAAGCCCAGTATTGCCTTTTAAAAATAACTTTATAATTTAGCAATTGTATTGAGGTCCTTAACACTGGAAACTTGCTTCCAAACATATTCCAATCTAGGATGCTAGATCATATGTAATGTTTATAAAGCATACAGTTAAAAACTAATTCTGCTACCCTATTTCTAAGCCACTAATCTATACCAAACAATTTTGGGCAGCTAAGTACTGAATTTGAGATTAAGCAAGACAGCAACAAACAAAATTATACTAACAAAATTAATGTGTTGGTCCCTTTCTCTCTAAACACAGCACAAACGAGAAAAGACATTACATAAACTTGCTAATGTCTTTGAGTTTGTAAATAAAATATACAACCTAGCTAGCATCCTCAATACTTGATGGCATAACAAACTGAAGACTTAGAATGGTTGTGCAGAAAATTGATAGTGAGAACCCTCATCATTAATTATTTTTCTGTACATCACAAAGTTAAAATATAGGAGTATGAAAGTAAGAAAGTTTTGTGACTTTTGACAATTATTAGTAAGAAAAAGATTATAACAATTGCCAAAAAAATCACAAAAGTTGACATGTTACCTGGCTATGACAAAGAGCACACAACTGACACCCAAGTAAGCCAGCAGAATATACATCCAGATATCAGGGGAGAGAGGATTCAGGAAGGAGAAGACGCCCGGGTTTGTACCATTGGGCTTGCGGTACAAAATACTTATTCCAAGAGTCATAAACGGCTTGGAAAAGTCGATGACTTTCTCACGAACATAGGTAATTGCCAACGGTGCAACTGCAAGGTCAGCTTTCTGTTGACAGAAATACAAAAAGAGAAACAGGACATAAGTCAGAAGAAACAGGTTGAAGAAGAAATTCAGATTAGACGAAGTACAAAATTCATCAAAGAAGAGGTTTGCTTTTGCACTAGTAAGGCTGAAATTTAAGACACTATTATACCTATTAGTAGGAATGCAGATATGTTCTGCATTTTTTTTAACTTTTCAAAACGTACATATCAAGATTTATCACTTTTTTGCTGTGCTCTTTAGAAGCTGGTGTAATTGTGAAGGAGTTGTGAATATCCTTGTGCAAATGTAGACAAAGAAGATGCTTTGTTTATTTTAATGTAAAAGTAACAGTACAAAATGATTATTTTAAAATGAGAAGCTCTACAACTGATAAATTTTTACATGTATGTAGTGTAAATTCATCATTAATAAATTTATTTTTTTGCTCACCTGGTATTGTATATACTATTTAACACTCTCGATTCCACACGTTAGAGTATTTCAATGTCGCCTTTTGCTATTGCCTGCTATAGTTCAGTGTCCTAACGAGCACCTATCATATCATTAGATCTACTACAGTAACGCACTACTGTATGAAAATGTGAAACTATTGGTGCTATTCATTTAATTTAGTCAGGTTTCAGTTGTCAAAAACACCACATGCACTTTACTTTCATTGGTATTCAGAAGTTGCAGGTACTAAGCAGATTTGCAAGGCTTCATTTCACAGCAGATGATATTTTATGGCTTGCATATTATTGGTGGTAGTCTAGATGATGCAGAAAGAAAACAGGAAAGTGCAAACATAAAAATAATTTTGATTAAAAGTTACAGGCAACACAAAAAAGTTTGAGTAACACAAATAAAATTATTAGACTGACAGAAAAGTATCAGTCCTTACTCTTAGATTTTGAAGCCAAGTCACTAGGGTTTGTCAGAAGATACAGGTATCCAAAGAGAAAATACTCCTATTGGCAGTTCTGGATTTTGGTCATAAAACGTGAACTGAGCCTTTACAAATAACAGATGGTTTATTTTAAGAAATACTGTTGGAAATTCAACCCTTGATCATCAAAGCTGTGTACACGTAAATGTAAGTTGCTGCAAGTTTCTCCAGTGGAAAAAAGCTCTAAGGAAACTGCAGATGCAATAAGACATACAGCATTAGAATAAATCATGTATTTTTTTATATGACAGAACAAGACAATCAGATACTCCAATCTAGGAGGCATAGGCCCAAAATACAGATCCCTATCCTGCTATCTTAGAATTATCTTCAGAATTCAAAATGATCAACGTAGGCTGCAACAGAGACAGATGTGGGAGAGGGGAGATCTCTCTACCAGATTATATGTCCAGATATCGGTCTCTGATTATGATCTTTTTTTAAATATGCTCAATCATCCTACCTTCATTTCATGTAGTTTGTCCTATATTCTTTTAATAAGTCCACAATCTGTGAAAAAATTGCAAGGAACCAGGTGACATTGCTTTTACCTGTAGAGCTATTGTACACTCTACAGTGTGAAGAAAATAATTGTATATATCAGTCATCTGGTTAAATTCTAACTCCTAAAATTAATTGTTAATATTAGCTAAGAGTAATTTCTATGTGTTGTTTCAGAAGGTACAGTATGAACACAGCGTATGACAAGCTATTTTCAGAAAATGACAGAGTAAGTTATGTTGGAAGGGACATTTGGAGTTCACCTAATCCAACTTCCTGTTCAGATCAAGACCAATTTAGAAGTCAAAACAATTAGTATAATTTTCTGATACTGCAGAAAACAACATGTAAGAGCGATTCCCTGAAACTTATACATTCTCACTGCAATTGGTACAAATAAAAAGCAACAGATGGAGGCAGTATATTCAATGTCAAAAGAAGGAAATGGAAATAATCCTCTTTCTTTTAAAGTATCTACACGATTGTGGTATCTATGAAGACAGAATAATTTCAGATAAAATATAAACAAAAAGTAAGAAAAACAAAAGACTGCATTCATCCTTGTATTACTTCAAAGACAGCAAGTGAAGTTCAAAGAATGATCTGTAAACTCAAGATAAAAATCATTTTCATTATGGCAACTATCTTTGTCAGTCTGACTTCTGCAAAGAACTTGTAACTTCACAGGTCTAATAAAACCAGTTCCACTGTCCAAACAGATACCCATGTTGTACACTTTCTAAAGTCAAACAGAGTGTAAAAATATGCTAACAAGTAGATTGATTTCGCAAAATACATGTACTGTTTCATGCCTACTGTTAGCATTTTTCAGATTTAGTTTACAAGTGGCTGTAAATGGGATATCTCTTGACTCATGGCAAAACTGAAGCTGGGTAAACATTACACAAAATGCAAAATACAGCTAGAATGACTGACGTAAAAAGTATAATACTGCAAAATTTAATCACTCCGCCTATCAGATACATTTTATCTCCAAAATACTCAATTATCTCAGCAACTATTTAATTCATAGCTAAACATAAGAGAAGTAAGGAGTATAGTTTCCAGAAGTGCATAATCAGCATCTCTTACTGTCTTCTACAATAGAGATATACAAACAGGAGAATTATTTTAGTCAATTTCTTAGGATGAATTGGGGATGAGTGATGTAAAAATAGAATTTTATCCATATAAAGGAAGATGAAAAATGGATACATCTTAAAATGGTTTTCCATAAGTTCCGTAACAAAGAATACTTCACTTACTTGATAACAGAACCATGTATGATAATGTTTTAGAGGAGAAAAATCTTTATCTATCTGAAAGCATAACGCTAAATAGCACTTATTCTTGACCTTAGAGTACTTGAGATAAAGGTCTTTTTACGACAGCATTTAAGACTGATTAAGATAAGCTAGTTGCTCTAGGAGTGAGATTTTGCACCAAATAAAAGTTACAATAGCAAGTAGAAGCAAGTAGGTCTGACAACGACCTTCCAACATAAAATGCAGTCCTGTGCAAAATAGAATAGCTGTAGCAACACAATGAGTAACCATATCATGCAATGAAGTTACACGCTGCAGACAATAATGCCACAGTAGGTGGCAGGGACTGCAAGAAAATGCTACTCAGTGAATTCTTACTTTAATTACATCAAGCATGAGGAAATCAGAATCCTGTATTCACTTCATCATTCAAAGATATGGCATTATAAACTCAAGAATAGCACTCATATTCTGTGTCTATCTATCCGAGTAATGCGTCAAGCACAGAGAGATGTGCTCGAATAAGGAAGAGAATGTCCAGGAGGATGGAAAAACAGGATTTATCATCTTTTATAGAAAAATGTTCAGTGAGCTGAACCACTGAGAGCTATTTCCATCCTGCTTTATCAAAGTGCATCCAAGATTTAGAATACTATTTTGAATAGTTTCTTTTTTAATAGCACTTTATCTTCAGTCTTCTTCCTCCATCTTGAAGGATGATATTTTCTTCTTTCATACTACTATAAGCACTCAGCACAGTCTACTTTCTACATTACTGGAGAAATCTATGAGAAAGGAGGATTGTTAGGTTCTGTTTGTGTTACATTAGAATTCTGCATACCCTATTTACTTCTCCACAGTGGAAAGTTTTCCCTGTCTTAATAAATACTTATACTTAATAATATAATATAATAATAATATAATATACTTAATAACTACTATTAAATATATATATTAATTATTATAATTGTTATTATATATAATAACAATAATTAATTTAGAGAACTCTGTAGAATATTAAGTAGAAGTATTTTTGTACTACATATCTTATCATACAATATCATACAGTAGTTTATATATACTTTAATTATAAATAATGGCTAATATAATATCAGTCTTATTATCCAAAAGCATTGGCACAAATTTATGGGGAAAAAAAAGCTTGAAAGGTCTAGCATTTTATGCACGAGATCTCAATTTAGCTCTGCTCTGCCTAGGGTATATGTAGGCTAACTCATTTGAAAAATGTGTAGCAGTTAATTAAATTCAGTAAAGCTTATCTAATAGAATTACAGATTGGCTTGGGTGGAATGGACCTTAAAGGTCATCTACTTCCAACCCTTTTGTGCTGGAAGCTGTAGGGACATCATTCACTAAATCAGGATGCCCAGGGTCCCATCCAACCTGGCCCTGAAGACTCCTAGGGATGGGACACCCACAACTTTTCAGGGCAGCCTCACCACCCTCCACCCTCTGATTTGTTCTGAATATCTAATCTAAATCTACTCCTTTCCTGTTTAAAATTGTTACACCTTGTCCTATCACTACATATTATGGTAAAGAGTCTTTCCCTATTCTCCATCATTGCAGAATCATAAAAGTTTTTGAATTTGAAGAGACATTTAAAGACCTAGTCCAACTCCCCTGCAATGAAAACAGAGATTTGCTGCTAGTTCAGGCTGCTCAGAAACTGGAAGACTGCAGTAAGGTCCCTCTGGAGACCTTCTTTATACCAAACAAATCCAAATCTCTCAGCCTGTCTTCATAGCTGGCTCCACACATCTGATCATCTCTGTGGCCCTCCTCTGGATACACTTCAACAGTTCCAAATCTTTCTTGTACTTCAGAATGCAGTCCTAGTTGCAATACCCCAGGTGAACTCTAATGAGGGAGGAGCAAAGAGAGATAATCACCTCTCTCATTCTGTTGGTCACACTTCTTTTGAAGCAGCCAAGGATTCGGTTGGCTTTCTGGGCTGTAAGTATGTATTGCTGGGTCATGTAGAACTCTTCATCCATCACCCAATTTGTGCTGATGTGTGGAATTCCCCTAGTGAAGGTGCATGATTTACACTCGGCCTTGCTGAACATCATAAGTTTTCCATGGGCCCCCCTCTAAAGCCTGTCAAGATCTGTCTGGATGTCATCCCTTTCCTCCGGAGTACCAACTGCATGTATTATCTTGGTGTCATCTGCAGGCTTGTTGAAACCGCATCCAACTCCAACATCCATGCTGAAGATACTAGTATAAACTTATTAACAATCAGCTTTAATAAAAATGAAGTGATGGATTTTCCCACAGCACACTATGCAGACCCTGTCTGAAAGGGCTGCTCCTCCTTTGTGAAAGACAAAACTGTTTTTATTTTTTGTCTCAAAGCTTGCTTTGTGAGGCCTTTCTGGTGATAGGACTCTAACTGACAACTGCTAGGGGAGTGAATGGTGGGTGTCACCATGCCACTGTACCCCTGCTTATGATTGCAAAGATAAGCAGAAGCAGGACAAGCAGTCTTTTTCAGGGGTGCAGCTTGAAGGAGCTGACCACTGCAAAAGGCGATAATGCTTGTGCATGGCAAGGAAGGCACCACACCCTGCTGGCTTATCTGTTGGCCCAGGAATGTTACACTAAACTGAGAGAAAAGAAGAAGAAGAAAAAAAAACACAGAAATGGGGGATAAAAGGCCCTCACTAAACTAGGGACTTTGGAGACAAACTCCCAAAGACACCTTTGACGGAGAATTCCCTGAAGGGAAAACCTCAGGAACCCCCGAGGCCTGCTTGCTGCGAAGCTGCCTGGCCTTTCTCCCATCCCCCGCGGTGACCAGACTGGTTCCTGAGATTAACGGACCTGCTATGTACCTCGCTGGACCCACGGTGGTGACTATCTCTTTTGGTCTCTACAGAGATTCCTTGCTTATATTTCCTATTTTCCTATTGCCCATCTTCCCTTCCCCATCTCCCTAAACGGCTAGGAATTATAATAAACTGGTTGGACCAACATTTGAACCGTTGTTTCTTAACCTCACGCCGGGTATACATATATCAAAGAACCTACCCTCCCTCCTATAAATTGGAGTGAGACATCCTTACCACGGCACAGAAGTCTTTTCTGGGACTTGCTTAGAGGAATTCATTGGAAGACAAACCTGGAGAGAAGAATGCTACAGAACTGCTTGATTTTCAAGTGTCACCTCCTCCAAGCACAAAAATTGTTCATCCCCATGTTAAGTCAACAAATGGTGTCAGGAGGCCTGCATGAATAAAGAGTTCCTGACAAATCTTACATACAAGAAGAATACCATACAGGAAAGCAGGGACAAGTGTCTCAGGAGAAATATAGCAACAATCTCTAAACATGCAGGTAGGGCTAGGATAGTCAAAGCACATCTGGAGTGTGGTGAGGAATGCCTGGAACAAGAAGGACCCTATAAGTACATAAGCAGCCAAAGGAACACAAAAGAAAATCTGTTAACTGGTGCCAAATGAGAGAGGGGTTATGGTGACAAGGGACATGAAGAAGGTCAAGTTATTCAATTTATGCTTCACCTCAACCTTTGCTTGTAAGAGGCCTCATCTATAGGAATCCCAGCTTCCTGAGATTCTTGGGCAAGTATGGAGCAAGGAAGACTTACTTCTGAGCGGAGAAGGAACAAGTGAACAAACATGTAAACAAACTGTACACACAGAAGCCCACGGGACACCTAACAAAATACATTCACAAGTATTGAAGGAGCTGGCTAATGTTTGCCACCCTCAGCTATCTACAAAAGTATGTGGAGATGAGGTTCCTAAGAAGTGAAAGAAAATAAACGTCACTCCTACCTTCAAAAAAAGAGGGTCTTAGGAAATAATGGCTGATCAGCACTGACTTTATTCCTGGGAAAGTAACAGACTAAATCTTGAAAGTCATACTAAGAAAAAAATAATGGTAAATGGACAGTGATAAAGAATGAAAAATGTCTAGATTGCTGGACTGATTAAAGGTATGAAGTTCAGCTGTAGATCAGTCACCAGTGGTATATCCCAGGGGTCAATAGTAGCACCAACACTGTTTACTATATACAATAATGAGCTGGATGAGAAGACAGAATGGACCCTCCGTATGTCTGCAGATAATACTGGCAGGAATAGTTGATACACGAATGGGTTATGCTGCCAATCAGAAGGACCTCAATAGGCTGCAAAAGTGAGCTGAAAGGAACTTCATGATGTTCAGATAAGGAAAGCATCAAATTCTCTATCTACCCAGGAACCAATATATCTTCTGTAAGGTAATCAGCTATGCCTCATTAGGCAGAACATGGCCTATAGTTCAGGGAGGCCATCTTGCCAAATACTTGGCATTGGCAAGGCACTGGAGTGATTGGTCAAAGTCCAAACTCCCTGGAGAGAGACACGGACATACTGGACTGAGACCAACATAATTCTACAGAGATGAATAACAGACTGGAACACTTACCATACAAGGAGAGACTGAGAGCTGAGACAGTTTAGCCTGGAGAAGAAATGGCTCAGGGGAAGCTGATTAATGAATATAAAAATTTGGTGGGATAGAGGGAACAAAGAAAGAAAGAGACAGATCCTTCTCAGTGGTATCCAGTGCAGTGAGAAAAGGCAATGGGCAAAACTAAAATGCAAGATAATCCATTTAAACATAAGAAAAAACTAAGAATGGTCAAACAGTAGAGCAAAGTGGCCAGAGAGTAGTCTCTGCCCTTAAGAAAAATCACACTGGATGTGGTCTTCACTTAATTTCTCAAATATTACAAGAAATTAAATATTAAGATATGGCATTTATTGCAATGATTTTATTTCTACATTGTTGGTCTACATTGGGGAATTAAGTGGAAAGAGAAAATATAAGACTACACCACAGGGACAGTTTTCTTACAGACATCTATACCTGATAAATTTTAATATTTAGATAAGGAAAATAAATGAAGAGATGATCTGGAAAAAACAAAAAACAAAAACCACTTCAAGTTACACACAGAATCTGTAAGCTCAGAATTAAAATGTGCTATTTCTTGGATCCATGGAATATGGTGGATATAACTGCACTTATTGCTGGTGCCAGGTTCCAATCTATTCAGGCACATTTGAGTGACATTTGAAATCATGCTGCCACTGTAATCTTTGTCAGCAAAACTCCAAACTTTATGCAGATTTTAAAAACAATTACAGGATTAGTCCAGAGAACAGCAATGATACTGCTTCAATGATAGCTCTTCATAACTGACCCATTTATTCTTTATTATTATGCTGTAAAAACAACAGAAGTGTAGATCTTACAATAGTTTGTCTTTAAATCTCAGAATTATTAAATCAGTGGTTCTCTTCAGGGTTGGAAAGATCATTTTCAAAGTAACTTTAAAATCTTCAGACATGGAACTGACAGGTTCTGAATGCTGCTCTAGAGATTTTGAAAGAGATTCATTATTTGTCTGACCAGGTAAACTATAAAAAAATTTAGTAAAGATCATCAATTATAATGAATTTTAAGAATAAATTGAGAGTTTGTATATTGTAAGATTTTTGAGAAGATAATTTCAGAATAACTGTGTAGAATATTATTCAATACCAGTCCACTTAATTAAAAATAAATAAAAAAGAAATAAATTCAACAAAATATGTCTAAATGAACCTCCCATTTTAACACAGTAACAATTATGCATCAGACACAAAATGATTTTTATAGTTGAGAACATATTTTTGGTACTAAAATGTTTTCTTTCAATAACAGACCATTGTGTACACTTCTAAAGCAGAGCAAGAAGTAAAAAAATCTTTCTTTAAGCTTATATTTCATTTTTTTAAACTTGACAGCAACATTAAAGGTAACTTCTAACCTGTTTTTTAAAACTGTATGTCTTTTTATGTATAAAAGCTCATCTCAGGATGTCAGTTACTTATACAATACCCTGAACAAAAAAATTCTAACCAGTGTCTATAATGCTTCCCAGTTTCTCCTGGCACTTTATTAATATCAGGACACGCACAAAATAATGTATGACAGTTCTTTAGAAGCACATGTACACAGTCATTTGGTATATGTATGCACGAGGTCTCCTTTGAAAATAATGCCTTCTATTTTATTATGTTGGTCCACATCAGAAGCAGATGTTGGGTGGTAAGGCAACCAAGTACAGTAAGTAGAGGTTAAACCTTCCCAGCAGTAGTCCATTACATTTTGTTGTCATGTGACAGATAGCAGCAGAGTTGAAGTCTGACAAAATAGTGACAAATAACAGGAAAGTGAGGATGAAGTAAAGGGGTAACTGAATTCTTCCACTTGAAAAAAAAAAACGGCACCCATTGACATTCATCAACATTTACAGCAAACAAACCGTGGGTGTGGGCACAGTGAGGTATTGGGTCGTGTCTTTCAGCAGTGGAAACTGTGACAGTGGGTCACCTGGGCTGGTGCAGGTTTTTAGAAGCACAGCAGGCTATTGTTAATTACTGGTAAAAACACATAGCTAATGATGGTGACTATGTTGAATAATACTGTTCTGTAGTGGAGAATTTGTTCTATGAAGTGGTGCTAATGTACTCATACTGGTTGAAGTTTCCAGGGAAATGAACTGGAAGTATTACATTTGGAGCAACCTATGCATATGTGAACATGTATTAAATATTTCACATTTTATATATACAGAATTCTCAGGAAGAGAATTAGCTCATCTTTAGAAGTTACCACACATTATGACTAATCAGGCTCTTAGAGGTAAGGAAAAATTTGACTGTAAAGAAATGCCAAGCCACTTTGGCAAAGTAACCTGACTTTCTTCCCAGCACACCCAGAGAATATCAGACACCAGTTTCATCTGATGTATTTTGGACTTAAGTGAGGCTGCTCAGATAATTTCTCTTTTCATTTTTAACTCTGACTTTTTGTTTAATTCTCTTAAACAAATAACTTGTCTTGCTGCAAGTATAATAGATCAGAATTAATACCTCTCAATTCTTCAAATGGTGTGCGTGATATTGTATTCTGGGCATCATTCCCAGAGACACATCTCCCAACATATCCTGAAACTGTTTAATGAATTTGTTCCTTTATTGAAAGCTGGTGTACTCCAGAATATCATCACACATTCTATCTATACTACCTGAAAAGTTCACTTCAAAATGTTTAGAAATTCTTTGGAAATGAAGATAAACTTTTGAATATTTTATTTATTTATTTTGAGCCTTCATTACCAGAAACAATACTAAGAGTTAATTTTATTGCACTTTCTCCATGAATCTATTTAACTGATTTATATAGGTCCCTTAAAAATCTTTCAAAATCCTTCTGTTGACACTTTTGTATGAAGGAAACCAAAGCAGGAGCTAAGTAGCAACATTTCTTAAGAACACAGAGTGTGTTCACAAGAGCTATGAGCAGAATTTATGAATCCCTGATCTACCAAGCTTGTAAATATTGCTCTTAACTATTAATTTAGAACAAGATTTGAGCAGGCAGGGAAGAGTAGGGAAGAGTGAGAAATGTGGTATCAATCAATTTTGCCAGTACAGGTGATTTTTTTCTGATCTTTTCTGTATATGGAAGTACAAACTGAAGAAACAGCCCAAAGAATAAATAAGCTGAATGAATATGATAAGCTGTAAAAATCACTTTTGTAATGAAAAACAGAATTGCAGATAACCTCATTGGAGAAAAGGTACACATGTGAATAGAGAATTTGTTTCATCAATTTTCTCCAGGTAATATACTTTCTACTAAGTAAATTCATTGGGGCCAAACCCAATGAGTAACCTTTTCTGAACCAGAGAGAGAAAGAGAACAAAAATGTAGACACACAAAATTATCCAATAAAATGGACAGGCCTCAATGGAAATTAACTTCGCTACTGGGGAATTCTAGCATTGACATATATTTCACTTCAGCAGACATATACATACAAACAATAATCTTCATATTATTTTCCACCACTCTTCACTGTCATTATAGCAACAAATCTCTTTCTTCAGTGTTAATAAGGAATTCAAACATGCACTTCTCCTATGCTCTTCACTGAATTAACATTTGACTATACTGCTTTTGGCTTAGGATTTCTTTGTTTGACATTTTATATTACTTTCTTTCTTTGGCATTTTTGCATAGATTTCTGCAGTGCTTTCTACAGCACTCTATCTTAAACTTGCATTTCTTTTCTGTTTGTACATTTTCACATAAGAATATAATTTAAAGCCTTTATGAGAGAGTGAAAAGCCTGCAAACTAAGTGCTATCTTGTGAGCATAGCAACTAATTATTATTCTCAATGATTCTATGGTCCTGCAGAAGACTAATTTTTTATGTTTCAGCATTAAAAAGAGAAAAAAATAATAATAAAAAAATTATATTGTAGGTGTTAAGTAATATGCTATGTCTGAACTACAGTGATGAATTAAAACGTTCAAAATGAGAACTTGCAAAGAGATTCTGGAAGACAATAAATATACTCCGTTTTAAGTGAAAAACAGAAGAGTAAACAGTAAGAGAGACGCTTAGTTGCATGTGGGGGATACACCTGCTACTGTTCATTCGACTTTGGTCAAATGGCATTGTAAATAAAAGGTCAGAGCACTTAAAATTGTGGATTAATTAATTCGCAATTAGACCAAAAGTCAGAAAAAGTACAAGCAATATTTACTGGCATATTACAGATTAATTATAATAAATTATATAATAGACTTCCGGAGAAGATTTCACAAAGAAATGAAATGCAGTTTTAATGAGGAAAAGAAAGTATACGAACAATAAATATTGGAAGATACTATGAATATTTAGAACAGTAGGCATCTATACATGTGCAGAAATACATTAAGGGCACTGAACAATTATAGTATTACAGAAGGCAGATGGCTGGGCACTTATTTCAGCCCCTATTTAGAATCATAGAATTGCTCAGGTTGGAAAAGACCTTAAAGATCATCAAGTCCAACCATGATCTAACCATACTACCCTAACTCTAACTACCCTCCACTAAATCATGTCCTTAAGCACCACATCCAAACAGTTTTTAAACACATCCAGGGATGGTGACTAAACCACCTCCCTGGGGAGTCTATTCCAGTGCTTAATAATCCTTGATGTATAGAAGTTTTTCCTGATATCCAACCTAAACATCCACTGGCACAACTTGAGGCCATTTCCCCTCGTCTTGTCACCTGTCACGAGTGAGAAGAGACCAACCCCACTCTCACTGCAAGCACCTTTCAGATATTCGAAGAGAGCAATAAGGTCTCCCCTCAGCCTCCTTTTCCCCAGACTAAACAGCCCCAGTTCCTGCAGTTGCTCCTCATAGGACATATTCTCCAAGCCTTGTTGCCCTTCTTTAGACCTGCTCCAGCACCTCAATGTCTTTTCTGTACTGAGGTGCCCAAAACCAAACACAGTACTCGAGGTGAGGCCTCACCAATGCTGAGTACAGAGTCAGGATGACTTCCCTAGTCCTGCTCATCACACCATTCCTGATACAAGCCAGGATGCCATTGGCCTTGTCCACATGGGCACACTTCTGGCTCATATTCAGCTGACTGTCCATCAGTACACCAAGGTTCCTTTCCATCAGGCAGCTTTCCAGCCACTCCTCTCCAAGCCTGTAGGGTTGCCTGGGGTTGTTGTGACCAAAATGCAGGACCCAACTCTCAGCCCTATTGAAACTCATACTCTTTGCCTTGGCCCATCGATCCAGTCTATCCAGGCCCCTCTGTAGTGCCCTTCTCCCCTCAGGCAAGGGAGTGAAGTGAACTAGAACTTGCAACATGCTATAAGATATTATTCCACCTCTAGCTGACGCTGTGTCACAGGTCTTAGACATGCCAGCACTATGTGGGTGTCCTAGACAGCTTAAAGAAGCTCAAGTAGCACCAGACTTCTGTCAGTTGTAAAGGAAAAATTCAAATTGTAATTACTCATCAGTGGTAATTCTTGGTCAGTGAACAACCTGGCACTGAAGGCAACAAGGCTTTACTGCAGAACAGTTTAAATTGGCTGGAAGTAGGAATACCAGAGACAGAAGACTTCATGCAAGTGAGTAAAATTTCCCTAGTTGATAAGAAGGGCCACAAAATTGTCTTGCAAGAAACATGGAATGTGAGTGCTCAGGGATCATCAGAGATAAATCAGAGAAGAGAACTGGCACTGGACAGGGGCCAAACACTGTGTTAAGGCGCTTGATTCTCCTATGGTTGGTGCTGGCATACTTCTGTTGTATCTTTGTAGTCTCCCTTAAGATGCACTTGTGGCACTAAAACACTATCCAGTGCATCTGTCTTTAAATATTTTAATATTTAATAAAAAAAAAATTAATTCTCTTCAGGTACTACAATAAAAATTCCCCAAAAGTTACTGCTCAATCCATAGAAGTTTAAACTCCCACTGCAACTAGTGGAGGTCTAATCAGTAATGATGCAGTCTAAAGAGCAGTTCAGCTAACCAAGGTCTACAAAAACTATTTTCTGTCTGCTGCCTGAGATACCTTGGATATCCAGTTTGCTGTCAAATGTACTGCTCTAGAATGTGATTAGTGTTCTGTTTCACATATGCTGCCTTATGTAGATATTCTTAGGATCATGGAACATATCATGTCATGCATTGATTAAAAAAAGGATTTTGATCTAAAGAATTATAGTCATTAAGTTGTCCTTTTATTTTCTATTTTAATCTGGGAAACAAAAGCAAAAACAGATTTTTTATTGACCCAGAGTTAAATTCTCTGATGAGATGTGAAAAATTTTTAATAATGACTTCTGCAGAATCTGCTAAACACACACAAGAAAAAACATCAAGGAGGTCTAATGAGCTCATGATCATAATGGTCTCATGATTCAAAAGGGAATAAGCAATTGGAAGCACTTGCAACAGCAATATGACAATATGACAAAATATAGTTAGACAAAAGCATGCATAACAAATGTTAGCTCAAGGCAGAGAAGACTGAGACAGAGAAGAAGACAGAGAAGACAGAGTTCAAGAAACGAATTAGTATACACAGGGAAAGAGAAAGAGGGTAGCTGCTAAATGCAAATATATAAAGAAGGATCTTAGAGCTGTATGGGCATGAAAGAAAAAAAAAAAAAGCTGTTTTTTCAAGTTTTACTGAAGATATGGCAAGATGTGAATGCATTTTCTATGGAAAAAAAAATAAAAATAAAAAAAAAGAAGAAAGCACCTAAAATGTCTCCTGGTTTTCAAGTTTTAACACAATGTTGATGTTCAGAGCAAATTACAGTCACTAGTAGCCAACCCAAAAGAAGAGAGCTAAAAAATTGTGCCACAGATCTGAATTTTCCAACTTCAGGTAGTTAAGGCAAAACCAGTTTTCAAAGTCACTACTCATGTTCTACCTCTGCAGTAATAACTAGATCATCTTGTGAAATATTATTTGAACAACATGAAGAAAACTAGCAGAACGTTCCCTAAGGAAAATCCAGGGCATATTCTGAAAAAAACAAAAACAAAAACAAAAAAAACCTAAATCTTTCTGAGAAGTATAGGACAGAAGAATTAATGTAACATTATATGTGTGTGGGGGGGGTGGGGGGGGAAGTTAAAATCCAGTGATCCTCTGTGGAGAAATATTTTGACAATGGTCTAATTAAAGCATTTGATAAATAGGAGCATATACATAAGTGTCAGTACATTAACTTAGGAGAATCATTTGTAAAAAAAGAGAGCATGGATTAAGTGTTAGACATAGCTTTGGAAATGCCTCCAGGTATGGTGTGTTCACTGATAAAATGATGAAGCTGAAAAGCAGGTATGGTGTTATAAAGAACACTGGCAGTAAATCGGGCTTTATTTTCCAGTACATACAATGTTGGTGCAAAAAGTCCAAATGCTTAGCCTTCCTTTCTCTTGCAACCTCTTAATCTATTGTCAAATCCTAAGAGATTTTCATTAATGAAAGAAACCAAATGGCTAAACCATCATGCATTGTATTAAAAATCTGCTAGGTCTTTTGCATGAAAATTACAAGGAGAAAAACTGCATCTATCACTAAGGAGAAGAGGCAAGAGAACTCCTTAACCTTTCCTAACAAAGCTCTGTGAGGTAGAGGTTTTTATGAATGTGAAGAAAAGTAGTATGCTCCAATGTGATGAAACTGTATTATGGAAGGAAAAAAAGAAAAAAAGATGGAAGAAACTTAAACTCCCTTACTCACATAGATTTTTCTTCATCTTAAAAAGGAAGCAACCAAGAAACCTGTATAGTTGCTTATTTGACGCTCTTATTAACTTTCATATAGTAATAAAAAGGGTTTGGATCTATCCTTCAATAACACAAGTAATTGAAATCAGATGGAAAAAGTAGCAAAATATGAAGTTATTGTCAGAACATGTCTCCAGGAGTATTTTAAACCTATTGTATAAATATCAGAAATTAGTTTGCTATTGGGAAAACAAAAGGCCACTAATATGTTTGTCACTGCTACTAATTTTATAATTGTAAGCATTTAATGTGTAAACATTTATTACTGTGTACGGTACTGATTTTAAAAAATATGAACGATTCTGATGTTCAAGTCTACGTCTAAAGCTAATTCAAATTAAGTAGTGCTTTCCAATTGCCCAATTGCATAAATCTTACCTTCCTCCATGCTAAAAATTCTACTCTTCTGAGAAACGAAAGGAAGTTCCCATTTAATTCTTACATATAACAAAAGAGTAGTCATTATTTAAAAGCTGGACCTTTTATATAACTTTTTATGAATCAAAGAAGATCTGCAAGACAATTCACAATGCAAAAGCTTTGCACTGTAGAAGAACAATTTTAACAGCCATGGGAAAAAAAAAAAAAAAAAAAAGATTATTTTCAATGATATGTTATAGTAACATTTTACTTCCCAGTGGATTTTTAACTTTCATTAATATCTCTGGGAAAGCATAACATAGCAGTTATTTACTTGTTTTAGAACCCAATGATAAGAATGCTTTGAAATACTTCTGGAATTATAAAACAGGCTGTCTAATAGAAGTACAATTATATACTTTTATTCTAACAGTATCTGCTGTCTACAATGAAAAATAATTTACACACTTACACTATCTCATTTAATATGATGCAGTTCCATAACAATTCTTCAGCACCGCAAATTTGAAATCTCCAGAATTCATAACCCAGTCCAAAAGTAATTCAATAGGTCTATCCTAATTTGAATGCAAATAAGGGCAGAGACATCAAGTCAGGACAAAGAGCACTTCCTTATGAAGTATGCATCCGTAAAGGATGGAGATACCTGGATTTTAGCACTCCCCACCCATTTGCTCTGAACATGTCAAATCTTTATATTAAATTAGCCAGATGAAAATATGGGAGAAAAAAAAAATTAAAATAAGGATCCTCGTTGTAGCAAATAGATCAGGCAGCCTAATTGGAGAAATTCCATTTAAAATGGAAAATCTCATCTTGCTGTTCTAGTTGGTATTTCTTTACCATTTGCAGTTATAGATACCACTGTCTTTTCCAGAAAGAATTTACAATTGTCAAAGGGTACATGTCAGTGATTTCTGAACTCATTTTTCACTTTCAAAACATTTATCATTTAATCAGTAGGAAATGAATCATCGTTTGGAAACTAACATCAAAAGGATGGCATTTGAAAACAACATGCGCAACAGTGAAAGAAAGAAGAAATGGAGTAAACCATACGAAAATGGATTGAAAACAAGAAAAGTCTAATGCAGCTTTCATTCTCTGTTCATGCTACATAATTTCAAGCCTGAGACTTACATGATATGCTGAGCTCAGTTCTGATAACATTATCTTCATTGCACTTAAATTTCTGAGTACATACAACCATGTAAAGCAATTAAACGCAATTTATTTGAACACAACAATTAATTTTGGTACTGTTTATCTAATAAATTTTGCATTTTCCTTCCTACACACATATAATTTTTTTTTCCCTTGAGTTCCAAATGTTACCTTTGTAAATATATTTACTATGGCATGATATCCATTCTTTCTGATATTAACTGATTGGCTGTTCAAATATAACAAATAGATAAAAATAAATTTTAAACACATTTGTAAATGCATGTAGATATTCTGCAACTTCGATAACTGCATCTTTACTTTGTGGTCTTTTTATTTAATTATACATTCAGGTAAAATAATGTGTATTGAATCATTTTAATGTAATATGATATATTACTTAAACTAATCAAAAGAATCTTTTTGACACTTTATTAAATATTCTCTACAGGAAAAGAAAGTGAAAACTAAGCTGATGTGTGAAGGACTAAAAAAACCTGAAGCATCAAATGTAGTAACTGTCTATCTGGAATAATCTAAATTCTTATCTATCAGTTCTTGGGTCAGAAATGTTGCTTATTAATAAAACATATCAGTAATATGCAATGATGAACAGATATGCACTTATGTACGAGTAATGTAATGTGTGTATTTAGAAGGAAAATTTTAACTCCTGGGAGATGAAGAGACTATTCAGGGAAATGAAGAGAACATGTGCGATATAATACCTATTCACTCAAAGACCAAAAAAAAAAAAAAAAAAGTTAGAAATTGAAGAGTTTTTTCTGTGAAGGCTCAGCATAATTTAGTACATAGTGGCTCAACTCCCTAATCTTGATGCAATACAAGCTATGAGGTTAGACTGCATCTTCCACAATGCGCTTAGCATACTATCATCTAAACTATTATTGTTACATAAGCAGCATTTGAAAAAGCAAATTAAACTTTAATCTAAGTTTAATTTTATTCAAGGAGGAAGATGAACATTTTCCATTCTATGCTATCAAGTGGAAAGGGCTGGAAAAGCTGTCCTACAGCTCTCACTGTTGCAACATCCTTTAAAGTATTTTGTTTCCAGATTACCTTCACAAAAGCTTAGGAGGCTACACCAATTCTTGTTGAAGAAAACATTAGAGATGAATAATAACTCGCTACAAAATGTGTTGTTTTTTTTTCTCAGCCTCTAAAGAATTATGTAAGAAATATTTTTTCAACCACTGATCCTAATTATTAAAAAATTATTTCAGATGATAATATCTAACAATCACCAAATGTAATAACTATGTATGCCTATGTATTGTACATCTGAATTTGTGCACGTATAGAGATGGAGAGAGTCTAGCAAAATATCTGTTTACTTTATATGTATGTGCATGAGGTATAGTACATACACATATTTAAAGATATTATTGTACTCCCACAAATTTATATTAAAAGTTAGAAACTAGACATAATCAACATATGCTGCAACAAAGATATCAGATTATTATTTACTAGAAAAGTAAAGTAGAAAGCTGAAAGCCCTCTTAGTAAACATGAATATTTTGATTAGCACACATTCTGCTCATAAGCTGAAATCTTAAAGTGAAGTATTAGTGAAAATTAATCAAGTTATCCATGCAGTTTCTGCCATCATTATGAAGTTTCACTTGAATTAGCAATAAAATATTCTCCCCTTCTACCTATTTAAAGCGACAGTGATGTGCAGAACATATATTGTCTTAAATTGTTTGATCAAATGTCTCTCTATGAAGTAATTCACCCAGATAAATACTAAAAGACAAAGCAACAAAATTCTCAAAAACTTACAATCTAAAATGAGTCTAAAAAGCTGAATTCAGCTGGCATGACCAACTCTGAAAGGACACAAACTTATATCTGATATTAGTAATTCTAATAGTATCTGTTTTAAAACACATTTCACTACTTTGCTGCATCAGTATATGTTGCTATATTACTGTTTGCACTTAATTGCTCAAGTTTCAAGACATATGCTCTTCTACGTATATCAAATAATTTGTGTGTCTCAGATGCACTATCAGAGCAGATCTGACTTCTATGGATTAATGAAGATATATATTCTGACACAAAAAACACAAAAACATAAACAGATATTTGTTCACTGAAAGGGGTCCTGAGTACTATTTATTCTCTATTTTTACTTAGAAGTATGCCATGGAAGAGCAAAACTAGTTTGGCAAAAATAAAACACTGTCTATTGACAAAATAAAGATGTAGAATAGTCTTGGTTTAATGTAGTAGGCGACAGCGAGGATTTGGGATGTGACGTGGTAGGACTCTTCCCTTGCTCGGTGTCGAAAGGTTAATGTATGCATAAGGGGCGCAGACGAAGTAGCATAGGTATATAGGTAAATCGCACGATGCAATAAACGCCATTTTTCTGCTCACCATATTGATATTTACGTGCAGTTCTTTGTCCCGGGTAGGTTTTACCCGATAGTCCAGCACAGGCGCAGAGCTAAAAGAACATGGGTTGCCTGGTGCACGGCAACAGTTTAACAAACAGAATTTGGAGGAAAAAAATCATGGACGTGGATCTACATGCATTACTCTTTTAAACATTCTCCAAGGCACCACTATTCAAATGGTCCTACTGTACAATGTTTTATAATTTGTACAGATAAATAGAAATCTAAATGGATAGTAGAAAGCCATAAAAATTAACTTACATGATCAATCAATTCACGAACCATTCCATTCCACTGTCCACTGGCATCCTCCTGGGCTCCATATTTTCCATCCTCCACCAGTCTAATCTCATAGGAAAATCCAAGGATAGTAGACAGCTCCCTGAGGAGGTCAATGCAATAACCTTCAAATCGATCATTTCCATACAAAGGTTTATCTGACTTCTTGAACATTACATATGGCTCTTCCTGTAAAATTTGAAAAGACAGAACAAACATTGAATACCCCCTCATATCTTTCTTTTCTATTCTTTTTTATCTGAATTATTATACTATAATGATTATCCTCCCCGTAAAAAGAATTAAAGGAAAAGTAGAATTCTCTTAACTTTTCCCTGTAAGTCTCATTAGCAAGTCACATTATGCATTAATACTAAATGCATTGTTTGGATGAACATGGTAAGCCTCTCATAATGCAATAAAAATGTGATTTAGCAACTGAACAAAAATAAAATTGTAATTCAAACCCCAAAGAATCAGGTTTTATGTTTCTATTGATATGAACCCTTAAGTGTTTTCTCAGTGGTTTCACTGAGAAAAAAAAACCCACAGAGGGAGAAAAAAATGTCTGCCCTACTGCTTCAAGTTATATCCTTCCATTTTTAACCCTGTGGCAAAAACAGACAAAAAGTTAACTCAAAAAGTGAATTCTATGGCATATATTCCATTAAAACTGAATATCTTTAAACATTTATTTTCATATATATTTATAATTTAGACTATGATATGGCTTCTCCACATAAACCGGTGTGGAAATAGGACAGTAAATAACTTAAAATAATCATCAAAATATTTATAATTATAGGAAGAAATATTTAGGAAAATGCAAGGCTTTAACATCTCCTTATTTAGGATAATCTTCCTCAAATACAAAGCTGAAGGAAAAAGTAAACCAAACAAATGGTTGGGTTTACTATAAATCTTCAATTAGTATGCGAAAGGTTCCATATTTGACTTAGTCTTTACTAATGCTTTAGAAAGGAGTGTTTTGTTTTGTTTTTTTTTTTCTCATTTTATACAAAAAATAAAAAATAAGAACCAAGAAAGGTAAGAAAAATGGTAGTAGATGCAATTACTGCACCAGATACAAGTCTCAGATAAACTCTCCAGGGTAACTTAATAGAATTCATAGAGCCCTAAATCTCCACATCAGCATTCAGTGGGGTTAAAGGCACTTCATTCCGCAGGCATGCGACAGCTTTACTAAAGATCTGTCAGCATTTCTGATATAAACGTATCTTGAGGTGACCCATGATTTAAGCTTTTTTGTCTACATAAAACCGGATTGTTGGCATGCAGGATTTTACCCTAAACACAAGGGAAAAAGCAAGGGGAACATTTGCTCTCAGAAGAAATGTGTTCAGAAGATGTTTGTTTTTCTGTTGATTTTTTTGCTCCTTTTAAGGAACACTGGATTCACTGGGGAGAGATCAAAGTATTCAACACATACAAGGTGGATGCAAACTGGAATGTGAGAAGTTATTTTCTGTAGATGGGACAATTAGTAATGGCCTTAAATCTTAACAGAAGAAATTCAGGTTAGATATAAGGAGGAACTTTATAATGATGGGCATAATTAAGTGCCACAGTAGATTATCTAAGAGCTAGGACTGTATTGCTAGAAGGAAAAGATAACCTTAATTACATATAGATAAAAAGAAGGCAAAGAAAATAGATATCTGGGGAACTCTATCTGCTGTAGAAAGAACATTCATCATCTAATAAATTAAATTCTGACAATTAAAATTTGTCTACATCAACTGTTAAGTTCAGTTGTTTTGGAATATACAAAATGTATGGAATTCCTTTACCAACAGTAGTTACTTCAAATATATCATCCAACATTAAATTGCAATATTGAATACAATTATTTAAGCAAACTTTAAATTCAAACATTTGTAACTGAAGATGAAAAAAATCTGAGACACGTCCACCTCAAACAGAACAATATGAAGTTCCTAGATAGCTTGGAATGTTCATATACAGAGACCGTAGACATTTATTCTCTCAGTTGCTCAGATATTTACAGTCACATATCTCACAGTCTATTTGAAATCAATTTACTTAACAGGCGTTTTGCTTCTATCTCTCATTCCATGCAACACTGTATTACGTGGAGAAGAATTTAAATGTGTGTGATATCAGAGAGGTGGTATAATCACCAGTGCATGCTGTTATGTCTCCTTTACCCCGGAAGGACAGACAGATTTCCTTCACTGAGACATCTAGCTCATCCATACATTCTTGCATATTTTCCTAGATCATCATTACAACAAACCTTGATTGCTGTATTTTTTCACTTCATTAAATATATATACAAATGCTGCAACAACTAAGGGCTTCAATCCCACCTTCTTTTGTTATCTTTTCTCTGACTTCCTTGGATGAGGACTACAATAGTCTCTACGGTACTACTTTACTATTTAATAAATACAATATTTTGTTATGGATAAACTTTTGATGAGAAGTTTCACCAATGATTTACCATAATACCCTCGTAATATTTTTGAAATTCTTATGGTGCCCTCGCTTAGTGGCTCCTTCTAAGACCCTTCTAGAGTCTTACACTGCCCCAAATATATATATATATACATATGTATATTTGTCTTCATAGATTTTACTTGCAATGTAATAGTTTCTCACTTAGCTTTCATAGGATTCAGTGTTCATTTATTGTTGGGAGTACCACATGTGATAGCTCTTATTTTACCCCGAAGTTTTCTCAGTTCCTTCTATGGCAATATTTAACGTACATTTTAAATACTGAATATAGTTGTTTTGGTGATTTTTTTTTTGTTGTTGTTTATTTTATTATTATTATTTTTTTTTAATCTGAATATTTCCATGTAAAAAACATGCTTTATTTCTTCTAGGTTGAATTTTATATACAGAAAAATATTATAAAACTGATTGCCAGGTACACTCAGGAAAACATAAATGCACTAAACATACAATCATCATAGCTTTCTGGTAAATTATCACTTCTATCGAAATCTTTCATAAGGACAATTATAAACCATTAGAGATAAAATATTTAAGCCAAGAAATTTTCAAAGATAAGCAACTGTTTTATACTAATTTAGTCTTTTTCTAAATTTAATGTTATCCTTTGCTCCTGAAAACATGACTCCCCAAAATTTACTACACCATATAAAAAAATAAGTTGGTCAGAATTGTTTGCATAATGTTTAAAAATATTCTTTAAAATCTTCTAAACAATTTCAATTTAGGTTTATGAATAAACATACTCTTTCAAGTGGACAGGCCTCCAATAAATAAAAACAAACAAACAAAACTCACCTTCCCCATAATACCATTATTACTGCTTGAAATGCCTGAAGCAAAAGCCATTGAATAAGCACACTGTCAACTACACACATTTTCTTAAAGAAATGCTCATGCAGAGACAATTTTTAAAGAAAATGTGCCTACACTGAATTCATTTAGGCTACAAGAAAGGGATTCTATCATGACTTTCTATTGAGGATGATTGTCCTGAAATGAGAGCAATCAAAGTGAGAGTAAATAACTGCACTTTAAAAACAACATTTATTGTCATCCAAATTACTTTACCTCTAGTTTAAATTATTTTTGATGTGTGAAATTGAATGTGGAAAATAACATTTGAGAATATCAACACAAAAATAATTCATAGTAAAAAATGCAAAAGTCTGAGGGGATTGTTCTCTAAAGAGACAGAATAAAATATTAATAATCTGAAATGTCTGTAAACACACTTGTAATGAAGAATTCATTATCTTCTTCATAAAAGACAAGGGAAAGGATGGTGGGGAAAAAAAAAAAAAAAAAAGAAAAAAGCACTTTAGTTAAATTTGGCCACAATTGGACACCACGCAATTTATTTCACAATGGCTACTAAGAAAATAGCTTTGCTGTAGTTTGAAATAGAAAATATACATATATGTTCTTGGACTACTATGCAACAGAGCTTACATAAATATAATACAGTGTTTTTTCCACTTGTAAAAGGTGCACTCAAGTACTTCTCTGCACTGACTTCTTTTTGATCATCATTATAAAGACACAGAACAAATCATCATTTTATGTAAACAAAATAAGGGCTCTAAATCGAGGAAACTTTAAAGAAAAAAAACAGTAAAAGTGGTGTATGCAACTCAAGTTTATACATAAAAAATACATTAAAAGGAAAAAGATAAAGAACACTGGTTGTAATGATAGTGATGAAAGAGTTATAATCAAATAAAATCTTGTTATTATTATTAGTTGAAATTGGGAGGCTAGAACTAGAATTTTGTCACAAGATTTAAATAGAAATTTCTAAACCTTAAGCAAGAATAATTGGAGTCTAAATAACATATACTCAAAGGTTCACATCTATATACAAACTTTTGTTTCACTGTTATATGATCTTCTTAATAGCATTTACTGTAAATATTTTTTCTAATAGTTAGAAATTGAAAGGGTTTTATTTTATTGCCAACACACAACAATATTCCTATGTGTCCATGATCAGAAATATACAATACACTGCTCCAACTTTCAGTGTATACCCCTATCATCAACTATCAGGTTTAATTAAAAAATTCCACAGTAGTTTTGTTTTAACTGGTTATATTTCATTTTGATAGATTTTTCTCTGCAAGGAAGGGCTTTGAAAAAGTAGTTCATTTAAAAATAAGAGAGTTTAGAAAAATAACTAAAGGAAACAACTAGAAACTGATTCTTCACAAGAGGTAAGCTGTCAAAATCTCTGGCATTCAGATGTTCATTAGACATTTGCAAATGTATTATATTTAGTACTAAGTATCCACATAGCACTTGAAAGAAATAGTCCTATGAACTGAACTACTCAGTTTTGCTAACTAATTCCGTATACATGAGCTTCAGTTACTTGGAGAATGCAAACATCTTTTTGTGCACGGGTGGCTGTAAACATTCAGCCAGTATAACACAGATGAACAACTTGGAAAAAAATCAGCCCAACAGAAAACATTCAGTGTTGCGTAGAATTTTTTAATCTGGCTTCTTCAAGTTTATACTGTGCGTATCTGTGACAATCACTACAGAGCAAGAATGCATACCATGTGTTACCAGAATACTTTTTTAGAAACCATTAGTTTATGTTATGATAATTGTATTTTAAAAGGATGTTAAAAACAACAACAAAAACAACAACAACAACAAAAACACTAGGAAACTAGGAAATTAGCTAGCTTCTCGCTCTAAAGGGGTCACTCAACTTGGTCATTGTACTGAGGCTACACGTCTGTTAACAGATTAATGTAATCGCAATATACTGTAGAAGCCTTACAGATCCCAGAGGATGGTGGCAGAGAATTCTATTCTGAGATCATTCTAGTCCAATGGAAGAACACAAGTAAAAGTAAATTCAGCTGAGTCAAGTGATACTATACAAAGTGATCTTGTTTCATGAAAAGTTATTTGTGACTAGCTGAAAAAACATCTAAATTATGTGGCCTTAATCTCAACACAGAGAAAATCAATTATCTGTGAAAGCATCTGATTAGAGCCTAGTCCAATGGAAAAGAAAGAAATGAATACTTGTTCAAAAACACAATAAAGAGGAAATTAATCAAGTCTATAAAGGATATAAGGTAGAAAAAATATTTTATTAGAATATTAGTAAATATAAATTCCGAGATAAGACATGTGCAAGATAAAAATATTAGAAAAAATGGAATCAAGATCATAGACCTAGCAGGAAGCTATGCTTTCCCAGAATATTACATCCATTTTCAACCATTAAGAAAAGACCACATTAACCAAAATACTTGTATTTATTGTACATACATTATACGTAGGTCGTTCTGATAGTAATGCCTCCTATTTGAGTCCATGGAAACAACAACAGATTCTAAGAGTACAATAGCACTATCAGATAGAAAAAAAAAATCTCAGTAACAGAACACAGTAGTCACTACCATTAGCTATGCATTTTCACTAGCAATGGACAAGAGCTTGCATTCTGCGCTTGTAAAAATCTGCGCTGGCAGAAGAGACCCACTGTTTCACAGCATGTATGGCTGTATCATTTCTAGGAAAATATCACCCACACAGCCCATCTTTAAACAGCCCGAACAGCTGGAATTCAAAAGGTGCCAAATATGGACTATACAGGGGAATAGTCCAGCCAAGATTGGCAATATGCTTCATGGTCTTTCAACTGATATGGAACCTGACATTATTGTGCTGCAAGAGGAAGGTTGTCTTATTCTCTGTCCTGACTCTGGGAGTTTGAGCATTTAGCTTAGTCAGCATCACAATGTAGTAGTCAGAGTTGATTGCTTATTCAGTTTCCAGGAAATCCAGAAGGATCACCTATTTCCTATTCCACAAGACTGTGTACATTACTTTACCTAGTCAGGGCAACATCTTGAACTTTTTTCGATAGAAAGTATACATCACCACTCCATGAACTCACATTTTTACTTTGGCTTGCAGTGATGACATCACATCTCATTCCCAGTTGTGATGTGATCCAGGCAACTGTCACCTTCAGCCTTGTTTTGGTTCAGTAGCATGTGTTCCTTTTGTTTCTGTATGAGCATTTGTGGAAATCACGTAGCACAAACTTTGCTACCATTTTTTCCAATGCTGAAGCCAATGTTCAGCTCTGTACACACTTTCCTGGATGTAATCCACCAAGTTGCATGGATGAGCTGATGGACATGCTCTTCATTTCATGGTTTGACAGCTGCTTAAGGCCATCTGGAACATGATTGTCTTTCACACTGCTGTCTCCTCTGTTGAAACACAATACCCACCACCTCACTGTGCTGATTTTTTTTCACGTGGAGGAATTTAACCACATAACTTTCCTTCATACACACTTCAGATGCCATTTTGTCAGATTGCCCCTCTGCTGCCATCTGTTGCACAAAATGCAATAGAACATTGGTAGAAAGGTTCAACCTTAGTTAATACCCTAACATCCACTTCTGATGTCCTGGGCCAACACAATAAAATAGGAGGCACTACTTTCAGATCTGCCCTCATATTAATTGAATGACTTTTGTCAGTGTTGTAAAGAATGAATTAGAGGATGGGACATCACCAATAAATGCATGTCACAAGTGGTACTACACGTCCAAGAGAAAGCAAAAAAAGACTTCTATATTTGGAATGGACACCAATCTGAGTGAAATGAATAACAGGCTGACACAATCCATAGAAAAATGCTCAAAAATAAACAATTTTAAAAAAGAATGTATTCTAGTGCAAAAATACTTAAGGTACTGTTCATATCAGACTGAACTTAGATAAGTAATTAATTACAGAATCAAGAACTGCTGCTAATTTAAATCTAGTCGTCATAACTTCATTATTTGCTTCACATGCAACCTGAAAGGCCAAACCACCCTTGAAGTAAACATTAGTAAAACAACAAAATATCTGACACTAAGCAGAAATTAATCTTGTGTCTTCCTTAATTACTGAGTTGATGGTTGACTACAAAGCCTAAGCTTTTTAATTTTTTCTATATAAAATTCTGCAGTTGTTGCAGTTTAAAGAGTTAATCATGCAACACCCTTACTTCCTCTAAGAAGAAAAGGGGGGGGGGGGGGAAAGGAAGAGTAAGAAAACCCAACTGAGATAGGAGAAACTTATCTATTAAAAGGAATATGAGATAGTACAGAATAATTAAGAGTAATAAATCAAAACAAAACAAAAATAAAAATGGAGGAGAGAAAGAAGATTCTTCCAAATCATTAATGACAGGCCCTCCACCACTTCCCTCCTGGAAAAGACCAGAGAACTCTTCCCCTGTTACCTGGAATCAGAAATCATGTAGAGGCTGACTCCTGGGAAATGCAGTACATCCAAGTGTATCTTCCTTTTGTAGGGTCAGAACTCACGTGAGACTGCTAGTGGTAAACAGGAAACATAGCTCCACAGTGCACTATGTCTCTGCACCCAACAGCCTATTGCATGATGTTATGAAATGGAATACTGATGAAACCAGGACAGCAGTGAAATTTACACACAATAAATCCATTAAAACCTGGCAGGCCAAAAGTTAATCGCAATCAAGTAATCCTTACAAACCTCTCTAGGTTACACTATATACAAATAATCCGTATATTCTGATATAATCTGATTCTGAAAAGAATCAATGCGCTGAAAAGTACACTTTTTTCTTTTTCTCAATGATAAATATTGGATGAACAGTAAGTAACAAGGACGAGATATCACACAGACACAAAGACTGTGGTAAGACCGAAAGATGGACTCAAATATATAGTGTATATTTTAATTGTTTTCCTTTAAACTTTGAGAAATTATAATGGAAATCATAGCTTTAAGAAAAGAAAAATACCTTGAAAATCCCTATTTTGAGTACTTACTTAATTTTATTATACTGTAAGCACATATTTAATTTTGTATCAGGTCAACTTGTTGGACAGTCTTTAGATCAAAGTCGTCATTTAATGAATCACAAGACTGAAATATCTTCAAAGAAAGCTGATCAAGAAAAACTCCTTCACCCCTCAAGAAAAGTAAGTACTAAATTTGGGAATTCAGATATAGTCAATAAATATTCTTCTAAGAAAATTTACTTGAAATTACTTGAAAAAAAACTTGAATTTTGCTATACCAGGAGGTGTAGTCCTCCTGCCTGTGTGGTCAAATTTAGCCACAGTGATAATTTTCAGTGGCAGAAAAGTGGGGATAATAAGCACAGGTGAGACATTTGTCATATACCGTGATCTGAGGAGTTATCATTAAAAAAGAAAAAAAAAGAAAGAAAAACAAAGTAGAAGTTAGAAATCAAAGTATCAAATTATGCTGGGATTACATAAATTCCTCATTTGATATAAATTGTCTTCTGATGTCCAAACACCAAGTAAGATAAAAACTGGATAAGTTCAAGAAAGAAATGACAAAAAGACAATTTTCAATTGTATCTATGGCCAAATTACATGACCAAATTGTTCCCATGCCACTTCCACAAGTAAAAATAATTGATTTTCTCATAATAACTTTGTGCACTGTATGATTTCTGATATTCTGCAAGTATACTATCTTCAAAGAGCTTTTTTTTCCCCATCACAGCTATCAACATAACAGTTTCATCGTTATCTATTTTCATGTTCTACTTGCAAATCTTTTAAATAAATTCATTTTCTAATGTGTAAGTTGCATCACAAACTTGAAGTTTGCTTACACAATAAAAAACATCTCCTTATGTTCCTACATGTTGAATTAAAATTGCTTTATTTAATTAATAAGCCTTACAGGCTTCTTTTGGCATTTAAAATGCACAACTGACACTTGAATGGAATCCCCCTTATTCTATCCAGATGTCAAAGTAGAAAAAATTTACTGCAATTCTTGTTTTTTTTTATTATTATTATTTCATTGTCTTGTTCTCTATAATCTCTTTGCAAACAGATTTGGACAAGAAATGCTTACTTGAATTGTTTCAGCAGATTGTATTTCTTATATCTTGACTCTTAAGATATTATTAGAAATGAAAATAACTTCAACATTTCAAATTATTCTAATTTTAAGGATAATTATCAAAGTTATGATTTTTCTCTAATATTTTCAAAACAAAGACGTATTTTTTTAAGTACAGAGATTTTTTGTAATAATAGCAATACTGAAAAACAAAACAAAAGTGTTGGTGAAAAGTGGAAAACCATCTTCAAAATCTGTCTCTATTAGAACAGAGAATTTTAATCATTAGCTTCTGTTCACCGGGGATACTGGAGTTAAAAGACTGTCATATCTAATTAACATTAGTTAGGAATACAGAAGTAAGGAATACAAAATAGGCTTTCATAGCTGGCAGTCAAAATCCAACTGAGAGAGGTGAAGCAATCCACTAGTTAGAGGCAATCAAAACAATGTAATATATGACTAAGACATCTCACTAGTCACTTGTGCCAGCATGTCCTAATTGAAGATCTACAAGAAACAGCAAATTAACCTTCCTCCATAATACTATCTGTATAGAATTCATTATATTATATTATATATATTATATATATTATATTTAAAAGATATCACACCTGATATCTTTTGGGATACTTCCTACAAGATCTCTACTATGACCTTGTGAAACATGAAAAACATAATCATAAAGTACTTCCTGAAGAACTGAAGACATACCTGTGCTTTTATGCAGTTTCACTCCTTTTGTCAGGCAGAGAAATAGAAATAGTTTTCTTTATTTCCCCCAATTTCACTTCATCCAGACTTTAATTCAGCTACATCCCAAGAAATTCTACTAAACTTCCATCCCAGCAAAGAAAAACAGGTATGAGTGGATTTCCAATTCTGGCAAAATTACTTCACTCAATAAACCAAAGAACGTTAAATCATTAAACTCTTGCAACACTGAAGAATGTACTGATATTTTTTTCAGCTGAACTGAATCATATTGTCTCCATGATACATTAAGGGTATCACACATTGTAATGGAAAGGAAAATATTTTTTTCTTATCTTACAATTTCCAATGACTGTGGATTAAAAAAAAAAAAAAAAAGGAAAAAAATCTATCTCCTCCCCCCACAGAAAGCAATAAAACATCAGCTAGTAGACTAAAGACTATTGCAGGGAAACTTTAATATGAAAAAACCAGCCCAGAAAAATTGCGTGTGAAGCTCAAAAGCCAGAACTGCCTTTCCTTAAGCAGTATTCTCAAAAGCAAATGGAGGAGAGAAGGTTGTCAATAATAATACAGGCTCCTAAGAACTGCAATTTTTTATATTGTTCCCTTGCTTTGCTACAAAATGGAAATCCAGAAACATACATTAATATATTTATTAAGTGCATAGAGTTAAAAAAAAAGTATGCCAGTACGCTTGCTTTTGCACAAGAACAGTTTTTGCTTCACTTCATTTTTCTAACTACCACTTTGAATGTATCTTCATAGCTGAAAAGAGTTATTGCAATTACCAAAACATTGAATGAGCAATAACTGAAGTACAGGAAGTTACAAGTAAGCCATTCACAATACCTATTTGAACTATTCTTGTATTTCTTATTATTTATTTTGATATATGTAAACTTGACAAACATAGAAATTACTGCTAAATAAAATTATCCTCTAGTAGAAAGGACATCCTTGACTACAGAAAGCAGACACCATCATAAATCTTAGGGGCCTATTTTGAGCTTTACTTTTTCAAAATCAATGCTTACTGATAGTGCTGCTATTTACATTATCTTACCCTTTTTTGAGATCACTATTTCAAATCAAATCATGGAATTTTAAGTATCACTACATAAAATTAATCCAATACATACACTGCATGGACTTAAATCTCACCAATAGACAGATATTAAAATATAATTAAATAAATATTGAATAATTGAAACATCGTAAGTTAGTGAGTATGTTTCTTATAGGACTGATCTTTGTCACTGTGTTGTTATCTCTGGTAGGGAATAAAAAAACAAACAAAAAAAGCCTTGCAACCGCTGCCACCCCTGCAGCCCCCTCCTACCAAAGGTTTGCCACATAGGCCCAATATAGAAATGCATTATTTTTTTTATATCTGCAAATTTGCAGCAGTGGTGGCACCAGACACACGGAGCAGATGTACAGCTGGTAAATTTTCCATTTCTTGCAATTAAAATTAATATTTCAAAACTACAGTTTGGAAATTTCTGAACACTTTTTTACATTATATATGTAATTGCAAGAAATGCCAGAACAATTCATTCACCCTGTGAATTTGTCAACAATGGCAATGAAAAAGAAGATAACTCAAGTAAATTTGATTAAAAATTTTATCTTAACAATTAAGTAACTACTTGGATGAGAATAAAAGATAAATGCTTCCTATTTTCCTTAAAAGTGATATGATGGTGTTAAATAGTATATGAAAGAAACAAATCTGGATGGCCAGACTGCTTTGTTTGAAACAAACACCTTTTGCCTTCTCATAGGGTTCTGAACTAAGCTGCTTTGTCAGTGATCCAAACTTTAGTCAATAAAAATGAAAATGAATTTACTAATCAACTAACACAACTTTAAAAGTGGGATAATTTACTTGCAATTTAGGTGGGAGAAAATATCCATTACCAACTTACCAAGTGGAGTTCATTTGTGACAGAGTAATTACTAAGTAACTGCAACACAGTACAGACTGCTACCACTGTAATGTAATTAGTGTAGCAAATTCTACCAGCTTTCCTATACAACTATATTCTTGGAAATGCAAACATAGTTGCTTACCAGGATGGTGGTAACGATTAAAGAACGATTGGACAGGGAATCCGTGATGTTTGCTGGTTTTCCTTTCTGATTCTCTGTCATGTTAAGGCCACTCAGTGGATCCCAAGTTCCAACCTACAAAAACAGTATATTACTGTGTAAATTGTCTATGAGTTACATTTCATCATCTAGAAAAGAACATGATAAGGAAAAAAAAAAAAACAACAACAAAAAAACAGATCTCTAGGGGGCAGAGGGAAAAAAAAAAAAAAAAAAAGCTTGCTAGTACTTATTATTTAACCCCATTCCATTATCTCATGACATTACATTTCTAAAATATAATTCACAATAATTTAGACTGTGTATCTTGAAGTGTGGCATTAAGGGAAGAAATGATGCACAGAATATCTACAGACACTCTGAATACTTAATTTTCCACTTAACTTTCATACTTCAAGATAAACCACATTTGAAGATAACTCAATAGTTTGGTGGAAATTGTGCAGAGCAGAGAGCATTGTCTCTACAGAATGATTTATCCTTTGCTCTCATCAAAGAGAACAGAGGGGCAAAAAGATATTTTGGCAAAAATGTCACAAGGAAGGATGAAAGGAGATTACATGCTGTAATTTAACTGTTTTCCAGATAAATGTTCAGTACATAGATCTTTTGACATTTTCTACCCTGAATTTCTTATTCCAGTAAAGTCAATAGGATTTTTATCTAAGTTAGGACCCAGGGTTATGATTTAAGGTACAGGCCAAGGGAAGATTCACACAAAAGGCAGTAAGTATTTTGTTTATGTTATTCATCTGCAATTTCATCACTATAAAACTAAATCAGGCAATAAATGCAGCTATCCATTTTTAGACATCAAAACTTTTGTATCACTCCCATCTAGAAAAGGAAAATTGTCTTTTTTGTCTTTGAAAACATTTTATCTATCATTTAAAATACTGAGAGATATCTACAATACAATGTACAGAACCTTTAAAACTGAATTCAACAATTCTGTAATTCAACAGTTCCATAAGAGGTTTGGTTGTAAATATATATAAATGTATATATATACACACTCATGCACATATGTGTGTATATGTGTATATATAAAAGCATACACAGGAGTATTTGTTAAATCTTTCAAACTGATCCCTGGGCAACATATTACAGCATACAGACTGTCACATTCAAAATGTGATTCACCATTGGTTGAATACCGTTTTATCTTTTAAAACTGAGAATACAACTGCGCATGAATCAGCAGAAGCAGTAACAGAGAAAAGCTAAGTTTGCTTTCATTATTACCACTTCCAGTTCCTCAGGAATATTTATCTTTCTTCCCTGCATAATGTTTGTATTATGAGGCAAGAAGCCATTCCTTTGAGCAACTGTGATTCTTGAATTTTTCTGTTCATTACCACTTAAGTTGAAAAAAGAACCACAAAGGGAAGGCAGGGGAACAAATGAGTCCAAATACAATTGCAATGTAACAAGAAAAGGCATCTTCTCAAAGCATTGAAACCAAAGGTTACAACTAATAAACTTCTTCACATACTAATTTAGAATAATTTTGTTTTGTAATCTGAAATGTCTATAGGAAAACCAAAATGTGCAGCCCTGAATTTTGGCCACAAGAAATAGTAAAAGGATTGAAAACTTTCTGTTGCAATATTTTTTTTTTTAATTATAACAATCATAAATCAATTTTATCTGGGAAAAGCAAACAAATTATAAGTTAAATTATAAGTTTAAATATAAGTTAAAGTCCTCCTCTACTTTGAAATACAGTTACAGCCACAAGCAAATCAACTTTTAGCATTTGGGTTTTTATCTAACTAACTACACCCCATGTAGTCTAATAAGAACAATCAACAGCACAGTTTCAAAGAGGAGCTTGTGTCTTGTTAAATTATTGCATTATTTTTCTAAATGATTTTAAATGCAATTGCTTTGCACAAGTGTTTCTTTTTGTAAATTAAATATCTAAGAAATGGAAAAAAAGTACAATTTTCTCTAGAATACATCCTTCTTATATTCTTAATCAGCTCAGCAACTATGCCAGAGACTCTGGAATACTACTGATATTTATACCTGCCAAATCACACAAACATCTCCTCAAAGCTACTTCTAGAGCAAACAGTGCAAAAACAGTGCACTGAATTCTTTTTTTTTTTTTTTTCTATTTGCTTAAACACAGTGTTTGAATTGTAAAGTATCTTTTTGAATAGTTAATGTGTTTTTACTAGAAAACTGAGAGTACTTGAAGCGCCAAAAAAAAATGCTGAAAAAACCAAATCAAGGTACTCTGCTACATGCAATTTGAATCCAAAAAGCTTACAATTTACTTCTACCGCCCTACCTATACATCCAACAAACTTTGAAGTTCTCCAAAAATGTGAAACAAACTGATAAACTTATATACAGTTTAGAGAGGACATTTACACAGTAAGTACAGTCACAGAGATGGTGCTTTAGTTTTCCCTTTTATTTTTCAACATGGTAGGTCAAGAAAACTATTTTAAAAGTTATAAAAAAAAAAAAAGTGATAAAGCAAGAAGCCCATATTCACAGTCATGGCTAGACTATTTTGGACTGAGTTTGTCAACTTGAAACTTCTAGCATATATTATCCACAACATGAACATGGGAACTTTTCTTCCTGTTCTCTCCTTGTATTACAAACCACTTGGGCAGAAAACTGTAGAATTGTGTTGCTGGCACTATTCTTTGTGTTTTGTTTTTTTGTTTGTTTGCATGTTTTTGTTTGTTTGTTTTCCTTGATATTTTATTTTTGATATTACAGTTTCTACCAAAAAAATCTTCAAGAAAATAGCAATTTATCAATAAAGTTGCATCATCTGACCTAAGATAATGGTAGCAAGATAAAGTAGCTTCTTTCTATAACTGCATGAAACAAGCCCTAAATTTGTAACCCCAATGAAAAATAGATATTTATATACTATTATACTACATCTTATTAATAGTAAATTAACAGCAAATCAACTTTCATATTCTTTCATTTCTTTCATTTTTTTTAAGACTAAGCTTCGGCTTTAATGCTATTTTCCCATAATATCCAAAACTATAGCATCTTCATGATAATGTAGAAGCAGAGATTGAGACAGACTGTCAAGATAGTCATTGCCATAAATAAATAACGAGGGAAGGCAAGAAATACGTACTTCAAATTTGAATGTAGCCTCATGTATATATATGCTATTATTTATAAGCAAATTATCTGTTTCTAATTACCTGTTTCTACAAAGACACTACCCCTTTAAACTGCAATAAGCAGATTATCTGGGAATATTACAGAGGAAGACTGCACTAAGGTTGCCACTTTTTATATTATTCCCTGCAGCTGCTCACTGCAGATACAGACTATTAGACTAGATGAATTCAGAGATTTTTTTCTCATGCACGACAAGAATATAATGTACTTTTTTGAGTGTATCTCAGGTTTCCAAGTGGTCAGTCAACTGCATACAACTTTTAAAAATCTGTTAAACAAACTTCACAATATTTAATTAATAATTCAGTAGTACAAACAATGTCAGAACTAAATCTAAAAAATCTTAACCAGAAGTGTTTCATGATGATAACTGTCTTAGGACAAATTCGGCAAATAATGAAAAGAAGTCTGGCTAATATTCGCACAAATTTAATTATCTTTTGTTTCTATATGTTCAAGTATTTTGTGTATTGCCTCAAACAACAATTAAAAAAAAAAAAAAAGAAGTTAAGAAAATTTTACTTATTTCCACAAATATTTAATACTAAAGTATAATTGACATGATTTGTACAGTAATATGAAAAATGAAAATAGTAGGCCTGTTAAAACAGACTGAATAGTCATTCAAGTCCTGAGTATTAAAAACTGCACACAGTTAATCTGTACAATAAAGAACTTTTGAAAATTTTAATAGGTTCATATAGGTTCTTCACTTTAAATTTATACAGTCTGTTTAGCAGCATGGTAGGAATTTGAAAAGAAACACAGCTATATAGGACTTCAAACCAAAGTTTCTAGTCTCTTCTGGAAATAATGGTTGGAGTTTTGTTAGATTTATCTATCAGAACAACAACATAAACCTTGTCAATCTTTTTCAAATTTCTCACCTTTTCAAGGTTATTAATCATTTACATGTTACTTTTTCAAGTTGATTTTTAAGAGAAAGCACATATGCAATTTAAAATGCATATTCTGAGTCAACAGTTTTTATAGTATCTAGTGTGAATGCAGTTGAGTTCCTGAATTACTCTTTCATACAAATTAAAAACTTACAAGTTATTGCTTAGATAGTTAGGTAAGGTTATCAGTATTTTTAAAAGTGGCTTCCTTTTATCTCAATAACTTTCACAGATACATCATGATGCTAGTTTATCTTCTACAGTATGTTTAAAGAGCATCTGTTAAAATTACAATGAAATCTGCCATTCAGTTAAAAGCCTTTCCTAATCATACCATTCATAACTCAGCAAGTTGTTTGTGAAAAATATAAAATTCTTTCTTCTTTCAATTGCAATGTAGGGAATAGGCTTCTTTAGCAAAGCTCAGACTTTCTTCAAAGCTACTATCCTTACCAAGACCAATGCAATATAATTCACCAAAATAACAAATAAGAAGCACTCAACACTCCTGAAATTTAAATTCTCTGAGTTTACATATTCTCCAGACTAGTTTAATGAATATCATAGAATCATAGAATGGATTGAGTTGGAAGAGAACTTTAAGATCATCTAGTTCCAACCCCCCTGCTACAGTCAGGGACACCTCTCACTAGACCAGGTTGCTCAAAATCCCATCCCCATCCTGACCTTGAGCGCCTCCAGTGCGGGAGCATTCACAACCTCTCTGGGCAACTTGTTCCAGTGTCTCACCACCCTCACACTAAAGAATATCTTACTAATATCTAGTCTAAATCTACCCTCTTCCAGTTTAAAGCCATTTCCCATCATCCTGTCTTTACGTGCCCTTACAAAACGTCCCTCCCCAGCTTTCCTGCAGGCCTCCATCAGGTACTGGAAGACTGCCATAAGGTCCCCCCGGAGCCTTCTCTTCTTCAGGCTGAAGAGCCCCAGCTCTCTCAGCATGTCCTCATAGGGGAGGTGCTCCAGTCCTCTGATCATCTTCATGGACCTCTTCTGGACTCACTCCAATTTCTTATCCAGAGAGTGATCCATCCATCAAACCCATTTTTCTCCAATTTGACAGCTGGGATATCGTGCTGGATGGAGTCAAATGCTTTGCACAAGTTCAGGTAGGTGACATCAGTTTTCCTTTATCTGCTGACATTCTAACTCCATCAGAAAAGGTCATCAAGTTTAGCAGGCATGACTTGCACTTGGTGAAGCCATGTTGGTTACCACCAATCACATCTTCTTTATTTTCCATGTGCCTTAGCAGGGTCTTCAGGAGAATCTTCTCCATGACTTTGCCAGGCACAGAGGTGAGACTGACTGGCCTGTAGTTTCCTGGATCTATTTTTCTCTTCTTGACAATGGTGTTACGTTTCCCCTTTTCCAGTCAGTCGGAGCTACACCAGATTGCCATGACCTTTCAAATATGATGAATCTTGGCTTGAAAACTTCATCTGCCATTTCCCTCAGAACCCATGGATGGATCTCGTCAGGTCCATGGACTAATCTTCACATTAAATGCATTAAATTTGGTTGTCTGGTTTGAAGAACTCTTTCAAATTAAGGGACTTGAAAATATATATTCACTTTCCTCGTAAGTCTCATACTCTGTGGTTTAAAGATTCCTCCTGGATTCAAGGAAGATAGACTTCATGCTCTTTCAGAATCAACAGGATTTCTTCAAAGGCATTTTTTAGTTCAACATTGTTTTCTCTGTCTCGATAAAATAAAGTATAAAACCCAGATCTAAGTTGTTCAAGGTAATAAACATATAGCTTAATTATCCTAATAACATATCTCTACATAAACTGTCTTGCTTTTGTTCATATGTTTCATTGGATGTGTAGCATTCTTCATTGTTCTCTGGTAACAGTTTCCCAGCTCCCAAAATTTTCTAATGTATGGTTACTAATTATTAAGTCTTGTTCCAAATATTTTGTTAAAGAAGTAACACTATCACATCCCTTTAAAGACAAAATGCACAGCGAAGGCACCAAAAGTATCTTCCACTACTCTGAATTTCTATACATACTGTTGAAGAACACACTGGTTGTTTTAAAACATCTGTATCCTTTTACAGCTATTTCTGTTATTGTCTCTCACATATCTTTCATTATTATTTTTTTCCAGTTCCCATTTTCTATTAGGTTTTAGAACACAGAATTTTCTGTTGAATTTTATCTTCTTCACAGACTTCTAATCTCTGTAGATCTTTCTGTTTTATTTCTGTATTTTCAGTTGTGTACATATCTTGTAATATACTGTCAGCTGAGTCAGCAACATGTCAGCAACACGTTTTTATGTTTCTGCCTTCATATTAGTATTAAAGGTGAAATAATATCAGATATAACACAGATCCAGATGGAAGATACCATTGCTTTAGCCCACTACACATCCATTATGCACTATTTTACACCAGTGTTCTCTCAGGAAATTTCCAATCTGCATGCTTTATAACAAAAACTTGTTAACACAGACAATCTTTCATTTTTTAATAAGGTTGTGAAGTAATATCAGATTGTCACTGAAATGCAAATATATTAATTTTCCATTTCTTTAATTATTTTGTATTTCTACCAGAAAAGAAATTGAATACACTATGAAGAAAACCTGTGGCGTTAGATGGCTCTCAAATGACCCTTAATGTCCTTATAGCAATCTTACTTTTTCTTTTCTTATTCTAATTTTCTACTTACATGCAGACTCTCTGGTTACTAGTGCGGTATTTTGCTATTCCTGTGACATCAATTCTTCCATTTTTGTTTCCAGGAAACAAGACAGTTTTCATCATACCTATGGTACTGGTATACAAAGCAAACTTGCTTTGCAAATTTAATCACAACCATACATTGTTTTTCCTTATGTATCCAGAGCTCCCTTAATGGAATACTTTGTAGTAAGGCTCTTCACTACCTGGGCACTGCTTCATATTTTAAAATATAATTTAGTCATTTTACCACAGGCATGCCATTGGACGTTTTTAAAAATCTTCATGTCTATTTAATCATTCCAAAGCAAGTTAATAGCTTATAAACTTTTTTGAAATTTTCCTAGTCAGACATAAATATCTCAAATCTGACATTAGAGAAGAAAGAAATCTTTCTAATCTAATATCTAATCTGACATTAGAGAAGAAAGAAAAAATATGTTCTCCATTCAGCTATTTACAGAAAACAAGTACAAAAATGAATAAATAAATAAAGAAAAAAATAAAGTTAATAAAACTGCAGCATGATGACTTCCCTCGATTCCTCTTTGTACTTTTCAAGACAATGTTACCTTGGAGCAATACCAAATAAATCTTCATCTGAAGATGACGGAAAACAATGTTTACAAAACACAGAATATGATAACTAAACACTGACTATAAATACAAACTAAAAACATTTTCCTGCAGATGCAAACTGAAAGTACTTGTTTGTATTATTTTGTTTTCTTCTACTTACTTGGTCATCTGTTTTGTAAGAATGATATAACTCTCTGGCCATCATGCGCTCAAATGCTAAGAGGAAAACTCAGATGTTTCAAATCATAACAGTAATGAAACCCAGCTAATAAAACATCACAAGAAAAAAATAGATCTCACAAAAATACTTAACTTGTCAGAACTAATGTTTCAGCTGTACTCTATTCTTCTAAGGAAAATAAAACAAAACCTTACATACATAAAGTCTTGTGTCAAGGCTATTTTTGAAATACACTTTCAAAACCACATATATTTAATCCCACACAAAATTTCCTTTTGCCTTAGATGTTAATCTTTTTATTCGGGGGGGGGGTGGAAAAAAAGAAAAAGAAAAAGAAAAAATAAAGTTACTTTTGTGATTTTTTTTCTGGGGAGAAGTGGGTTTTTGTTTCATATGTTATATCACTCCAGAGGTACACATCCTACAGACCTTTTCAAGACCTTCTTCCTTGAGGCTTATAACATCTAAATCAAAATCCGTCCTTAATCCATTGGATTTGTTAAAAGTTATCCTTCCTGTGAGGCCTTCCCAGTGAGCCTATAGAGGAAATTAAAATAAATGAATAAATACATAAAAATCTATAAATAAATACCTCTTTCTTTATTTCCCCAAGAAGAAAAATCTTACTTTTACCAAAGTGAGAATATTATTTATTCTATCGAAGTATTTCAACTTGTTGTTTTTAAAAAAATATTTCATATTCTCTTTTTGCTAAGTAAACTAAGCTTTCTTAAATCTCCACAAATATTTTTTAAACCTCTTTCCAGGCTATCCAATAAACTTTTTAGTAAAAGTAATAACAAGGTGGTTCTTTTCATTTTTCCAATATTCATACATACATTTTCACTTCCTTTTCCCATCTCACACTCTCAATCCTTTTCATGAGCTCTGGATTTTGTTATTCTGTCAGGACATTTCATTCAAACAAGGGCTTATTTTTACAAGATGCTGAATCCTCTGAGACCACGCCGAGACAGTAAAAATGATGTCTCCTGGAGCCAATTCCTTACTTTTAATGAAATGGAATATCCTATTTTTTTATTATTTAAAGTTAGCCTGGTTCTTAAGCTATATTAAACAGGGGTATGAGAATGACAAATCTATCATCTTAAAAGCAATTTAGGTTAAAAAGATTATATTCCATTGCAAATAATTATCTTTATCACGGTATTTTCTATATGAAGAATGAGAAACAAGCAAATATTTATAGAACAAGATGTCATAAATATTAGTTCATTACAGCAAAAGAAGTGAAAATTAAAACAAGTTAGTAAACTTCCTTCTTGGCCCCTTTGTATTTATGCCTGTGTTTAGCAGCTGAGTTTTTAATTGCTAGTCAAGGGCTTGGGGACATGGGGGTTGTTTTTCTAACACCACAGAAATGTTATAAAAATACCCTAGTATTTAGAATGCAGTCATTTCACACTTTTTTGTTTCCCCACATTGTATGGTTTGCTGCAACTAAAAGCTCAGGAAAGCCTGTTTGCAAATGAAGATGCTTGTCTTGTCTGTCAAACTATTTATGTATACAAATAACAAGCTTAGAAGAGCCACATCCATTCAGGAAGAAAAGAAACAGCATCACCACCACCACCAACACAAAAAGTAGAATTCAAGTGGGATTAAAATAAAAAGAAATGGGGATTGGAAGAAAGGAAAGTAAGGAAGCAGGATATATCTTATTAGTGACTCACCTCCTTAATGAGACTCATAAAGCGGGTCCCAAAGCGCCATGGTTTGTGGCGATTACACTGTAGTGAACTGACAGTCATCTGTGGGAACTGCTGGACAGCTACTGACACCACATGAACTGCATCATACATTAGAGCTGCATCCGTCTGAAATTAGAATGAAATCAGTACCGTGAGCTTAAAATGAAAACGTGTTGGATGATGGTGAGAGAAGAAGCAAAAAAATTTTGTACTTCTCCTTATGCTATAAGGAGAAAATAATCTGACTGCTTGTGTAACACTGTGTAATACAACCTTACTGCCAAGTCCCACAGATGAATCTGGACCTTTAATTTCAGCTTTTTTTCTTTTTAATACTCAAATATCAAGGTTTTAGGATCACAGTAGGACACCATTACCACTGATGACTCTCACTGATGATCTTTAAAAAAGTGGTGCTTTAGGGGCCTATATGCATGTTTGGCTCAAGACAGTTATTTCTAAGAGTGAGGAGAAAGAAAAGCAGATAAGCAAAGTAGCAAAACCCTGACTATGGGAGAAAATTCTAAGGTCTAAGGAAATAATGTTTTTCTAATTGGAATTTCAGACTAAAGTCCCAAAGACATTCAGCTGATTCATTTGTAACTGTTTATAGGCATTGTTTCAAATACCTAGAGCGGACCTAATCAATATCTCCTAAAAAAACTGTGGCAAATTAGAACTGCATTAAATTGCACATTCATTTAATTATTTTCATATCCTATACTAAATAAATGGACTGTTTAGATGTGGCATGTACTAACTTCTGTTGTAGTACCAAAGGATAGAGACAGCCTTCCAGTGCATGTTGTAAAGAAACTGACTTCTCTTTTCTTCTTCTGTTTGATAAGCAGAGACAAGCCTTGGAACCAAAAGAGAAGACCTTAGATTCATGGGTAGAAATGATGCTCTGCCATCTGCTCAACATACCTTAGAGAAAAGGGACCTATTTCCCCTTCTCATTCACATAATTAGTGAGCTGTGAAATGAGTTCTTTAATGGACAGGAAACCTGAGGATTACTGCACTTGTCACAATACAATACGATGCAATACAAAATGAGCTTATATAGTGCCTTCCATGGAAATGCATCCCAAGGCTCTTTACAATAAAATTAAACATAAAAATGCAAAAATGCTCTACCATTATAGCCCATAAGCTACTGTTAAAGGGGAAAATATACGTTTACATGTAAATGGCTCTCCCAAGGAGTGATCTCAAAATTCAAATAGAAATAAATCCTTATTTTAAATAGCTAATATAATAGGTTTCAATGATCTGAGACATCAAGCAGCTGATGTAGACACTCTAAATTAGTCAGAAAATAATTTTTTTCTGCCAAATTGTTTGTTATCTTTAAGGCAATAGACTGCTTTTGAGGCAAGCTGATATCTGACAAGGAGACAGTGGAACTCTCAAAAGCAGGAATGACATGCTGACTAAGCATCATACAAAGACTAATATTCTAGCACTTGGCAGAAGTTGGAGTCTTGACAAAAGATTTTAAAATAAACTATAAAATAAGTTCAGCACATTAATCTGGCTCAGAAATGCAAGCAGTATGTTTGGAGCTTGTTTCTTTATTTTTGTTTTCTCAGTTTTAATTCTAAACCCGTAGACCTTGCACCAATGAAGGGAAATTGAAATTGCTGTGAAACCTTTGCAGAAGCAGCCTATTAAGAAGCAACCAGAAGTTAAAAAATAGCATTAACTAATTAAGTAGATAGAACATTCAACATGGAACCAATAAGACTCATCAGCAGGAATCAAGTGGACATTATGCCAGATGCAGAGTAACATGACTTTTTGTCAAAGTCTGTAAGCCACTGAGCTTGAAGTCTGTAGAACAGTCAACTCCAGTGGAAACAATAAAAAAGCCATCGAAATTATAGAAGTAATTTGAACTCTGTTAATATTCTACATACTCAACTGATAACTATTGCTTCAGTGAAAATAAACCTAAATCAGAATACACTCTTTTAGATGCATACAACACACAATAATCCCTGGTTAGAAGTTGAGTGTCCTATTTGAGTTTTAGATGCTACAAGATAAATTAATTTTTACACAGGCCAAGATTCCTCAATCCACTTTGTATAGGTACATTAATGTCAAATGAGGACTTTAATGTTTTTATTGCGTGAAGACAGATAGACCCATATGCTTGAAACTATTGGTTTAACGATTCAATATCATGCTCACCTCTCTGAGTGCAATAACTGGTTTTATTGAATGAGAAATAAACACTACAGGACTCAGGAAAAGATATAAAGTATATGCTTGAATTTTCAAGTTGAACTATTTTATGTCACTTTATCCTTCTTTCAAGACAGCAGGAATTGGTGGCAATTAGTCTAGCTCTCCAACTTCATTTGTTAGGCTTGCTAAGCTTTTTTGTGTCTCATTGCTATTTGTCTTTGTTTGTCTTCATCATACTACTGGAATGATGTTTTGTGGTACAGAAAGCACTGCAGGTTTCAGCAAGAAACTTGTCCAGGATTTGAGAGAAAATGTACCTAGTTACATTTTTAGCATTATTTATCTTATCTAAACACAGATTTGCAGTCTGGAAGAAGAGGATATAACATTCAGGAGAAGGAATGGTTCTAGAACTTCAGATAAGAACATACTGCATTTCCATTCGCTGAAGAAGTGAATTCATAATAGAAGAAAATAATCTTACTGAAAAATGAGATGAGTACTTTTTAGTTAATTGGTATAAACTTTTTTCAGATTATGTTGTGTTGCACAAATATATCTTGGTCCAGTTTCTTAAATGTGTTGGTTTTCTTTGTTTTTTAACTTCACAGTATATATTACTAATGACTTTTCTGAATACAAATAAATGCATCAAAAATACTGCTCATGAAACTTTCGCTTGCATGTCTACAACTACAAAAGAAAAAAATCTAAACTACAGACAGTACAAATATTTTTACCAAATCGAAATAGTATGAGATAAAGCTGATAAAATTTAAAATGACTTGAAGTCTTTCAGTTGAGTCAATGAAGTAAAAAAAAAAAGCTGTTAGAACTCAGAGACAACAGCTTAATTAGAGAAGTAAGCTCAGTCAGAGTACCTCAAACAGAGAGAAAGTACTAATACCTGTGTTTAATTTTTATCCCAAACTCAGCTGTATACTACACATTCCTTCTCAATGCTCTGTCACTCCTTGACAGCCTCACTGCAGCTGTTGCATTTGTCTGCACTATTTACTTGCAAGTTCTACTTGCTAAATATTTTCTAACCTCACTGTGGAAGAACTCTGGTGGGGACAAGACAATATTATTTCTCCCCATGCCTTCTCAGATTAAGAGGTAATGTCTTTCTCCATTATCCTGAATCCCAACCAAAGATGCTACGGGCACTCACTAAACTCAAGTAGATCAATGCAAAAACATTTCACAGAATCCCACACAACATCTTTGTCTCTACATTGGAGAAATATGGATTTGATGGATGGACCACTTGATGGATAAGAAACTGAAAGTGCACTCTCAGCAAGTTTGCTCACATCTCCAAACTGTGCCGTAGTCAATGTGTTGGAGGGAAGGGCTGGAAACCAAAAGGGCTTTGACAGGTTCGACGAATGGGCCTGTGCAGAATAAATACAATGTCCTGCACCTGGACTGTGGCAATTTCAAGCACAAATACAGGCTGGGTGGAGAAAGCAAATCACATCCTGGGTGAAGCATATCCAAGAAGTCGAGGGAAGTTTTTCTCCCCTTCTACTCCACTCTTGTGAGACCTCACATGGACTACTGCATTCAGCTCTGGGGTCCCCAGCATAGGGACATGGACCTATTAAAGGGAGTCTGGAGAAGGACCACTAAATGATCAGAGGGCTGGAGCACTTCCCCTATTAAGAGAGGCTGAGAGAGAATATATAATAAATAAAATAAATAATACAATTTTAAACTCTTCTTAGAACTAAGTTTAGATACAACCGTTCTATAACACAACTGAAACTCTCTAGACAGTCTAAGAAGACTGGATTTTCCACACAAAAAAAATTGAAGTATTTGATTAAAAGGAATGTCAAAGAATATTTTTTTCATCAAAGAAAGAAAATGAGGAAGAAAATGCATATTATATATGTATGTATATATATATTCTATAGTTCTGTTCACAGGTCCTGTCCTGTCACAAGGCAGAGATCTTAATCTGCATTTACCAGCAGCCAGTTACAAATGCAGTACCAAGTCATGAATGCATCAGAGATTAAATAAATCAAGTTTCTATGCAAAGACAATTTTTAATTTTTTTTTCTTTATTTTTAATTTTTCTTTTTATTAAAGAAAGAAACTGTTCCTTTCAAAAAAAAAAAAAAACCCTGAAGTTAAAAGAATACTCAGAATATATTCTGAATTGACTCTTTGGTCAGTTTTGCTTTTAATTAAATCAACTCAGTAAAAATTGCAGTATGTGTGCTTGTACACCTGACTTGAAACAGCGTATCACATAAGCCCAGATTTTTCAACTGATTCGTGATATATGCATATGCTATTCTCATGTAATCTTTACCTGACCATTATCTAAATAAAGACTACTTCAGTAACCTTGATAGCTTGTTCATACTGACTGTGATCACTGGTTTAACAAAGTATTAACATGCTCATTTCATACTACGGAAAGATTGTCTCATTGAGCTTGTATTTATGGCACTTGCATCTTCATTTGGCAAGGAGAATGCAAATATCCAAAGGTAGGTTCCAGGGGGACTGTTTTTTTTTTTCCATTGTCCTGTACAAGCAGTGTTTTCTTATACAACAACAGTGACTTGGATAAAACACTATATTCAAGGTCACGTTTTGTTTTTCAGCTCCCAGTGTGCATCAAGACTATTTCTAGTCAACTTCATGAGTGACAGATTAGGACGGTAAGAACAGCTTTGGTCTAATAGCCTTAGAATGTAACGTACAATGGACACAGAACAGCATCTCTTCCCTCTCCCGTCTAGCCTTTTTATAAAAGATAATATTATTTCAGACGTACTGCACAAAAAGGATTCACGATGGCATACTTATTCATTTCAATGCGCTCAAAAAAAAAATCCGACAGTCAACCTCTGCATCTTGCTAAGAAGTAATCCTCATTTTGTTATTACTTCTTCTCTCAGCTGTCCCTGCTGTCCAATAATTTAACAAACAATACAAAATTATGAATTAGAAAAATATGAATAAATGATTGAGCACAAAGCAAACACGTTTTTTTGTTTGTTTGTTTAGAGTACTGAATCCACCACCACCTGCCTTCTTTTTTCCCATATCAGTCCTATTTTCCAGGTTATTTCCATTATGAGAAGGGTGAATAGAAATAGGCCAGTAGTAATTTTTTCTTATTATCTTCCTTTGGGGACGGAGTTTCGCAAAGAAACCCACTCTGATAACCTTCTTTTTAAAAAGTCAGAAATAAATTTATATATAATTATACACTACATACAGAGAATATATATATGACCAAACATGTATGAGAAAAATCTGGAAACAAAACAGTGGACATGAGAACAGCGAGCTGGTGGGAGATATGTTTCAGAAGTGGTGATAGTGGGTCATCTCCACTGGTGCAGACATTTACAAGTGCAACTTACAGGCTCTTGTTCATTGCTGGTGAAATTGCACAGCTTATGGAGGTGAATACAACGCAAAAGAGCGTTTTGTAGCTGAGAATTTGTTCTATCAAGTAAAGTTATTGTGCTTTTTGTATTAGTTGTAGCTTCCATGGAAATAAGTAGGACGCATTACTTTCAGAGCAACCTACATCTACAGATCCAGGACAAGAGATGAAAACTGAAGAAAGTAATCTGTCTTTAACTTTTTCAGATCCTTTGTCAAGCAAATATTGTTGGATAAAAAGATAAAGCTATTCATGCCTTGTACAATGTAATTTCAATCACTGTAACATTTTCCCAGTTCCAAAATGATTTCTCAAAAAGCGTGCTAAGAGAATAACAAAAGTCTATGAACATTTCTACTGTTATTTCATTTGTGGCAACTAGTGTTTACAGTTAATGGGAGAGACATATATTCTATTACTTCCAGTTTAAGCTTGGGCAGTGTTTGAAATGCTGTTCCTAAAACTTTACATTATGTTATATGCTTTAGCCATACATACACATATATAAGATATATTTTTACATATATGAGATATTTACATGAGATAATTTTCTGCAACATATTGCTATAACAAAAACTGCGAAGACCAGTCATGTTTAGGAACCTCTATGTATATGTATAGCAGGAAAGAACAGGTGTAATTTACCACAAGGATGAAACAAAGCCAGAAGTTTTGATTCAACAGAACCAAGAACCAATGATTAATCATATAGCAGAATATGCACCAAAGCAAATGAAATCTAAAGAGCAGTCCACAGGAAATATTCATATCACAAAAGCGTACAGTAATATGAACGACTTGGAACCACACAGATTTGTAAGCACAAGGGACACCTGATTACATCTTTCTCTACATGCATACATTACAGGAAAAAAAAAAAAAGATCAAATTAAATATAGATTTATGTTTACTCTTTACTCCTGTATACACTGTGACACGAAACTAAGCTTTTCTAATAGTTCTGCATTACTGTAAAATCTTACTGTATGTTTGAAAGAAAGAAAGAAGGATGAATCATACCATACTCACTTTGTAACCACAAAGAAATCATCACATTTGTCCCCACTCAAAACTAATTATTTTACCCTTAATTTTTACTCTATAAAGCTATGAAGGCATTTTATATAAAGTCACTTCATATTGTAGTCCAGATTCAGGAAGAAAGACTTTTCAGGATATCTAGTAAAAGTCATCTGAAAGATGCTCTGAAAGCTAAATTCCACCATGTCACTGACTATGAAGAAAAGATTAATGAGTCTGACTGAATATATAAGGTAGATAGAAATCCCAGGTAGGTGTAAGTAGAAAGTCTATGTTCAACAAATAAAGCAAATCTGCTGGACAGAAAGAAAGGCACCTCTCTAAGTTAGACTAGTGATAATAGATCAGGTGTGGTTTAATTTTCAAGTAAAGATGGAAATGTTTAAGAATAGCATAAAAACAAACATATTTATGTTTTATCTTTACCCGCCTCATGTTACGAGTGATCTCAAGGCAATCAAATTTCAACAATTCAAACAATCGGTGTTTACCAAGCCAAAGTAGTTGTAGTTTCAAACTCACCAACATACACTCCCAGGCATCCCATGCATGTACAGAATACGCATTCCACAGGAACACATCTAACAGACTGAAAACAGCCTGGGCATCAGTAGTGGAAGAGGTACTTACAGTGATGGTTATATTTGCTTACTGTTAAGTGTGACAGTTGTGTGCCCACTTGGAACTCAGAGCAATGCTTTCAATTGTTTTTCATGCAAGGCTACAGGAATAGAAGTATCAAAACAAATTCACTTTTTAATAATCTGTGATTTCTTTTTTTTTTCTTTTTTTCTTTTCTTTTTTTTTTTTTTGCAGGGGAGGGGTAGTTGAACAATATATTAACATATATGTCGGACGGAAGCAGGTCATATTGTTATGACTGTATACTGGTTAACAGGGACGTAACAACTGCTTGTAAAAGCACAGCAGAATTAGGAATCCTAAAACTGATGGATTCATTCTGCAAACCTATCAAAACAAAGCCTGAGAACAAACCTTGAGGGGAAGAGAAAACAGAGAAGAAAGGAAAGCTAAAGAACATAGAAGAACCAAAATGGATGCAAAAATGACAAAACAATAAAAAATAACTGGAGTCATTTATTTTACAGAGGTTTTAAGTTTTACTAGATTTAACAAAAAAAAAAAAACACAACACTAAGTAATCACAAAATGAACCACTGCACAAGACCACCCACATAAGAAACTTGAGTTAGATGAAGCCTAACAAATGTAGTATAACGCACATACATTCCAGAGACCCAGCACATTTCTTCTGCTCACAGAAAGCTCTCCTACTCAAAGCAATTATAATTAGTGAATGAAATTAAGAAGAAATGGCTTGCAAAACTTGTTTCTTCCCTCCTTGGGTAATAAAGTCTATTGCCCCTGAAATCATTTCACTTAATTCTCACTTGCTAACACATCCCACAAAACCATTTTGCTGAGTGAGATTTAATAAATCTCTCAGTCTGGGATTAAATTTTACTGTTTTATGAACTGTTAAATTGTATTGTATGCTTATTAAAGCTGGTGTTTTCTTCTTTCTTGACACATTCCCAACTCCACTCTGGGGTACAATTAAGCAAACAGTAGAGATTTTGCTTTCACCCCCAAATGTGCATTCCAACTGGGAACAAACCATGAGCACCAGCAAGCTATAAACGTTGTGCATTTAGGTTTCCTAAAGATCATCAAACCTCTAGAATAAGCCTAAAAAAAAATAATTAAATAGGCTAATATTTCAGATGAATAACCATAAGGAGGGCTGGAGCACCTCCCCTACGAAGATAGGCCGAAGGAGCTGGGCTTGTTCAGCCCGGAGAAAAGAAGGCTGAAGGGCGACCTAATTGCAGCCTTTCAGTACCTAAAGGGAGCCTATAAACAGGAGGGGAGTAAACTCACTCTTTGAAAAGGTGGATAACAGCAGGACAAGGGGAAATGGTTTTAAGTTGAAGGAGGGAAGATTTAGGTTGGATGTTAGGGGGAAGTTCTTTACTATAAGAGTGGTGAGGTGCTGGAACAGGCTGCCCAGAGAGGTTGTGGATGCCCCATCCCTACAGGTGTTCAAGGCCAGGTTGGATGGGGCCCTGGGCAACCTGGTTTAGTAAAAATGTGGAGATGTTTAGTAAATCTGGTGGCCCTGCCTGGCAGGGGGGTTGGAGATTCATGATCCTTGAGGTCCCTTCCAACCCGGGCCATTCTGTGATTCTGTGTGATACTGTGATAAGATTATGGCATAGCTGTTTAGATTATTGTTAAGTTTCCTAGTGAATTTTAAACAGGAGAGGCGTGTGCAGTTTCAATTAGAGAATGTATTATGAATGACAAGGCAGATGAAAATTATTATTCTCCTTCATCAAAATACTTATTTTAACATCAGAGCAAAGCAATTTTTTTTTCTTATACTACTGAAGAAGCTTTAAAACAAACAAAAGAAATCTATAAACAATAGGTCACAACAGGTAATTTTTAGAAAAAAAGATGTAATTCTGTCTTCACAAAGAGAAAGAAAAACATTTTCCTTTTTTGCCTCAGTGTCTCATAGTTTGATCCCTAATTTTTAGAGAAATGGCAAAGCGAACACGAAACATCAAAAAAACACTGAGAAAATGCAAAACACAAACTCTCCAACTAATACTGATGCTATTGCCATGTACCTTACCATTAAACTGTCATTATGTAGGAAATAATACACATTCTTATATTGACAGTACAAAAACCACATTTCCCAGTAAAAATGTTTGAAGTGCTTTAACTTTTTCATTTCTCAAAATAATCTTCAGTCATTGTGTAATTTGGTAGATTGTTTGTGGGAATAAGAACCATAAGTATCCAAAAATGAGTTATGCAGGTAGCCAATTTTTACAGCTAGATTTTAACTTGCAGAAGGTGACATTTTCAGACAACTTGGAATTTTACCACCAATTAATACAGGAGATTTTCTTAACTAAGACTTTTTCTGAAATAAGAACATCAGCAATGTTTCTCTTTAATGCTTTATCTTTGTGCAGGATCTGAATTTCACTTTAAGAAGTAAAATTCTGAAGATTTACTCTGAATAAAGTTTTCTAACAAGGACACTTTATCATTAGCTATGGATCAAAAGCTTAAATCTTTAGTATGAAGGACAATGTAGTTTCAATAAAGAAAATAACTATGCTGGGTCTGAAAATATTTAGAATTTCATCCTTTGCAGTTTTTCAAAATCTGTTTTCAAAGCTAGTCTTTCTATACAGGGTTTGCTATTCTGATGTAAGGTTAAAATGTGATCAATTTCCTCAACTTTTTAATTGACCTCTCATTTCCACTTATTTTAAACTAAACCATTTATTGGACAGGTTAGGTCTCAAATATTTTGAGGTGGTTTGCTTGTTTCCAATCATAGAAAGTAGTAAAATCAGCCTATATGGTCATTTACATTATACTTGACCATTGGCACGTCAAAGAATTTAACCTGAGTTCCATGCTGAGATCCTACTTTTTGTAGTAAACATTGATATTAATTTTGAAATTTTTGTTTTTGTAATATTGTGTGGGCAACTAATACAATAAGAATATTTTTGAATCTTAGTTTCTCCCAGAAGGCTATTTTTCAGATTAGCATTGTAAGTAACTTGTGTCCATTTCAGTATTCTTTTTCTTTTAAGTTACTATTATTGTAAAATATTTCTAATTAAAATCCAAATTTTCGCTTGGTCTTAGTCCATTGATTTTAGGGGGTATCCTGATTCAGGATTTACTTTCTTATACTAAGGTTAATTCCTCTCTGTAATATCATACATTATCTGGAACAAATACTGCTAAATCTATGACAAATAAATAAATAAAGTAATTCTATAATGATATTTCTTAGAAATTTATTTCCTCTTACTTTCTATTTTCTGGCTAACTGAAAGAAATTGCTAAGACAAGATCAAAAAGCTATTTCAAAAGACCCTATAAACGTTCTATCACAACAGAAATTCTGTACTCATGTGCAGCAAGAAAGTACACCTGATCTCATCTGAAGAGAAGCGTAAATTTAAAATAATCCAGAGATTAAAATATTTTCTTAAAAATGAGAAAAAAAAAATCAAAAGAATCAGTCTCTTCTTACTCTACTTTTATATTACATGAAAGTTTCGCGCCACTTAAGGATTTCACAACTTTCATACCTTTTCATTTTTCAATAAAAATTTCAAAATAAATGCACATTGATGACTTTGAAATGCAGAGACAGTTCTGAGCTTTCAAAATAAACTGCCTTTCCCTGCTTTCACCAAGCTTTATTTATGTTTTTCTCCTCTTAGAACTAATGACAGAGATTGTAATATCCTCAGGAAAAAAAAACAAAAAACATGATTACATATGCAGCCTTGCAAAGTTCACATTTGCAGGAAAGACAGATTATCAAGCAGTCTAAAACACAACTATTCTATAAAAGTGTTTATGTTCATTGCAAAACAGAATTTTTCTTTATATCAGTCTTCTGTAATGCCATAAGTTATAACCTAGAGCTCTGTTTCAAGCAAGGAAGAATGTTGTGTGAGAACCCTTCTTTGTTTTCTGGCTCAAAACTTGCTTCCTGAGATATTTCTTGTGATAAGACTCTCACTGATTTACGGAGGAGGCAAGTGATGGGTGCTACCGTGTGACAATCAGCATCACTTTGTGGACATTTGAAAGCACCTTCCTTCAGAGCTTCTTGCCTCCGGAAGAGAGTGCTCAGGAGTGTTTACTGGTGGAAGATCTGGCCTGTGACTAAATAGCTCCAGCTTGGTATGGGAAAATTGGGGAATGATACCATCGTGTCCTGTGCAAAACAGGATGCAGGTGGGCATCCCTGCCTCCCTCTTATCTGCTGGCAAGGCCTGAAGATGGGAACAAAGGAGTTTCTGCTGAGATCCCAGAGCCAGAAACTGCCACTCCAAGGAGAGCTGACTCAACTACTTTGGATTTGAGCTGTCACTCCAAAGAAAGCTGACTCGACCACTTTGGACTTATAAATAAGTTTGTACTATCATTGGAAATTGTCGCCGTGGTCACTGTCATCATCAATGGAACAACACCTGACGACCCACCACTACTGAAGATCAATGACTGAACTAGAAACCACGCTGGATCCATAGTGGTGACTATCTTCCTCCTGCTTCCTACAAAGACTCCTTGTTTCTCTTTCTTAGCTTTACTATTGCCTGCCTTCCCTTCCCCATCACCCTACATCAATAATAATGTCCGTCCTCCTCTTCCCCATCTCCCTGATTAAGATTTGTAATAAACTGGTCAGACCAACATTTGAACCATTGTTTCTTAATCTCATGCCGGCTATACATATACCAAAGAACCTCCTCTCCCTCCTATAAATTGGAGCAAGACGTGTTTCTTCTGGATTAAAACTTCCTTGAAATCAGTAATGCACAAAGACAAAAAAATAAGAGAAACTACCAGCCTGTGATTTAGAAAAAAATAGATTTAGAAAATATGCATTTTAGTTTAATTTCAGTTTAGTTCAGAGTTGGAAGCATACTTAATTTTATATTCTTCGTTGCCTTTTGTCATTTTAACTATATAGTCTTTGTCCATATTCTGTGCTACATTTAGATTATATACTATGGATATTTGCTTCCCAAACAATATTGTCATCATGTTATACTGCTAACTCTAATAATCAGGCCCTTATATGTTGTTAACTCCATCTTCTCTGTCATAGCAGATATGGGATTCAGAAACATTCATATTAGATGAATCTTGTTTTGATTAAAAGCTGCAACATAAATCTATCCAGCGATTAAAAAGTTGTCTTTTGATTTGCAGCACTAACTTTCCAGGCTACCTTCTAAAATGCCCTAACAGAAACAACCATTTTAAACCATTAATTCATTTGACAACAAAAATATACTAACTTTAAGCATAGCTTGAAATTGTGATGCTTCAGAGAAAGCTGATTCATTTTTACAGGAACCTCACTGGGTTAAATTATGAGACCTATTTTGACAATGAAAGTTAACTAAACTTCTAAGTACCTTGAAACCCTTGAGCAGCACACCAAAGCTTAAAGTACAAAGAAAGCAGAGATACACAGTAATAGATATACAAAACTTGAATAAAGAAAAAAATGATATAAATAACTTAGAAGTCAATTGCAGTACTTTATACTAGAAGAAACAAAAACTTACTAGTAAGAACACCTTGAAACAATTTTGCTGTCAAGTGAGTCATTGCTGCTCTTTTGGTCAACATAAGTACCAAACAATATTCAAACTGGTACATTTTTTGGATGATCTTTGAATCTCAGAATATCCAATAGAATTTGTAGCAAAATATACAAGCTCTAAATTCACCCAGTGATCCTTTCTGGAAATTTTCAACTCTCTTTCTCTAAACATAGTTCATACTCAAAAGGATATTTATATCAAAAAAGCCAAATGGTAGTATATAATTATCACAATTACTAAACCAAAAATAGGAACTGAAAACTGAATGTAATTCAGGCTTTTCAATGCTTTATCAGGGCTTCATCCATCAGAGTAACAGTTAAATTCTGCAGTATATCTAAATCTAAATTTGAAATTAAAAATATGTCCACGATGTTGCAGAAGTTTGGTGGCTTTTCTTAGTTTGTTGTTGTTGGTTCTGTTCTGTTTCAAACCCAATGCCACATGAATTTTTACTTTTCGCATTCACACACACATACAAGGCAGATGGTCTTTGGCAGACAAACTAAAAGGAAGAATAGTTACAATTGCGATAAGACTCAACAACTATTTCAGGTCTTTAGACTTCCTTTCACACTGCCATATAGTTTCTAATAATCGTAAGAGAGAATACCAAGAGGATCACCTTTATTAGGAGCAAATTTCACAGAATTCTATCCCTTCTTACATCTTTGGAGAAGGTATGAGCAAAAACAAAAGTTAGTAGTTAAAAATGTAGGCCTTTTTAGTTTACTGCTGTTCCTCTGCTCATTATGTGCATTCCACTCCTGAAGGTGTTTCTCAGTTTTGTGGTTTAATCTGTCAGGCAGCTCAGCACCACACATTCATTTACTCACTCTTTCCAGGTAGGACAGAGGAGAGAATCAAAACAGTATAAGTGCAAGAACTCATGGATTGAGATAAAGACAGCTTGTTTGTAAAAAGAAAGACATGTGGCACAAGCAAAGCAAAACAAGGAACTTATTCGCTACTTCCCATAAACTGGCAGATATTCAACCATTTCCAGGAAACCAGGACCTATGAAGATACCTTGGGAAATGAGTGATGACAAATGTCATCCTTCTTTCCCCAAGGTTTCCTTGACAAACAAGATGCCATACGGTATGGGTATACCTTTGGTCAGTCTGGGTCAGCAGATCTGATTCTGTCCCCTCCCAGCACCTTGTGCACCTCTAGCTCCTCTCTGCTCTCTAAGAAGAAAATTAATTCTATTCCACTCAAAACTGTGACAGTCACTTAAGCTATCTTGGTGCTACACAAAGCATTATCCTTTAAAGACATCCTCTTAACTTGTAAACCAATTTTATACGTCCCCATTAGTCTAAATTAGCCCAAACAAGCACTATATTAATCAGATTGTACTAAAATGGCAGAATGTGTCTTTACGATGTTTCAGAGCAATATCATACTTCTTTACAAGGTAGCAGGCATTCTCACTTAGTTATTTTTAGCTCTTGGTTTCTCCTTCCAAAGACTGCAGTTATCACTGTAATGCGATAAGAGGAATTTTATAAAGAGACAAATTAAAGATCACAAGTAAAACCTCATTATTATCTAAAGACGGATTTTGTTTACTTCTTCTGTAGATGTTTTTATAATTTATGCCGACATTTTAAAGAAATTATTTTCATGAGGTGTTGTATGTAACCAGTGCTTTGGATAGTTACAAAGAAAGAAACAGTTCTGTTATATCCCTAAATATCATAAATGTGCACAGTAGATAATGCAGTCATTTCTAAAGAGAAAAAAAAAAATCTTTAATAAAAATAAGAATTTGCTCTACATGTTTTTTTCTTGTAATGTATGTTCATATATAAAAAAATATGAAGAATCTTTACACAGTCAGTATACACCACATAGAAAATAATGGTTATAAGAGAGACAAAGATATAAATATTCTTATATAACCAGACTGCATTTTCTACAGTATCCCGTAGATGTATATCTACAGCACAGTGCAGCTAGGATAGATGAAGATTTTTGTCCATGAGGGCACAAAGGTATGTTGATGCTAAATGTGTTGATGATAAAGGTATTAGATGCAGTGAGAAGCTTCTGATCTGTGTCAGCAACGTAAAACTAATTCCTACAAAATTCCTATCTACTGTAAAAAATATTTTTATTGTTGGAAACGTAAAATCTCTGCCCTACATCTGTAACAAGAACTGACAAATCTGATTTGGCTGATATTTTCTTAAAATACTTATCCTGAGACTTTCATCTATTCAAAACATACACAGCCGTCTGCTTAGAGTGTGTCAAAATTGTAAATACTTTAAAGGCAATATATTCTGAAGTACTTCTTAATATAAGGTAATACAGGAGCCTAGTCTCTAATTCTAAATGGAAGATCAAGAGATCAAGTGTGGAAAAATGAAGGTTAAAATATTATATTTTTATGCTCCCATCATTAAAAAAAAAAAAAAAAAAAAAAAAGCCCTCAAAATATAGTGAAATTAAATCTGATGTGCATGGAACCATATTTTATATTAGTACTTATATTAGTACTCAATATTATGTTATTACTGAAACTTATTATTTGGCAAGGAATCCTGAACAGAACATTCATTCATTATTTTTTTCTTTATTCATTACTTCCTAGACAAAATTTCATAGACACTGGAATAATATATTTTCATAGGCAGAAGGTTGTTTCTCTTGAAGTAGCTAATCTGTGATGTTAACTTTCACCCTTGACACAGACACCACAGCATGCAGAAAATATCATGGCTGTTTAGGAAAACCCTTCCTGATTGTCCATAACATGATTCAAGACAGCAAGTAGCGTACAAATGAGACATACAAGACAGAAGTTTCTTCATTTAAACACGATCATTGATTTTGTACTATATTTTACTAAAACAGAGAGGTTCTGAGGAATCTGAAACTCATAGATTCAATCATCTTCTCAATTTGTCTCAAATTTTTATCTGCTGTTTAACTAAAAACAAACAAACAAAAAAAAATGTTGTAAAATCACAAGAAGTCTGTAAGTTACAAAATGTACCACTATTTGCAGAGTCATCAGAATGAAAGAAATGGAAAAGAGCTATTCTGCAGATAGCGTGTGTACTGGCAGTTCTTTATCTTGAGATCTCCAAAAGGAAACAGACTAGTAACTGAAGTTTCAAATCATGGAGCTCTAGCTCACTGCAGACAGTGAACTGAGAAGAGAGTTTGAAGCTTGAGCCATTAACAGGACCAGACTTGTAAAGAATAGGTTGGAAGCATTTCTTAAGTTATATCAACATCTTAAAACTTACTTTTCAGATGACGCCTATTTTCATATTGTGTTTCCATGAATAAATTAATACATATCATAAAAGCCTGCTGTAATGAACACGTAGATAAAATCAACGTGCCTCAAAGGCAAATGTTTTCAGCAAGTATGCCTTGATAACTTTACATCATTTACTTCTCCCTCTGTCTGTAGCATTTTTGAAGTCCGTTTTTGGTTTAGTCTGTTACAGAAACAAAAACAACACTTGTCCGCACACTTTTCTTCCATTAAGAGGATTTGTTCTCACAATAAGGCTGTAAGATTTTATTTTCAAACAGCTTTAGAAGCAATTCTGATTGTTCCTACATATCAATGTTCAGATTCACATCACAGATCAGCCCCACAGTGCATGAATTGGACCTTAAAAGCTAACTGAAAGATGTGATCTAGGAGTATGCTTTATGTGTTAATCTGTTCATAATGTGTTCATCTGTTAATTGGCTGTCCCTGTTGAGCCTCTTCACTTGGTACTGTAACCACATTGCACGTAAATTCCAATGACCACTTGAGAAAATCTGGTGCTTTCTTCAAGTGTATTCCATTTCACTATTACTCGGAAAATCCTGATCTTGTATTCATGCAGTCTCTAATTCCAGGGTGCAATTCCTGACCCTGCTTACTCAAAGAAAAAATGCACCGATGACTTTTAAGGAAAATAAATTGTGTTTTTGCCCTCTAAAAGATGATAAATACTATGTCAGAAGTGAAAGGAAATGAAAAATTTTAAATGAAGCATTTTAAACTGCAAAGATATGAAGAAAAGGGAAGAAGCAGTATGTGTAGGCCACTTATTCATGGTAGATAATAGCTTTTTATAGTGGTCAATAGAAGGCTGGGTTGAAAGCCATCTGTCAGATTGCACACATGCACAAAAACTGGAGATGGAAATGGTTGCCTTTGGCTCTGACTGTTAAAAAACAGTTATCAATCTTCATCTAAGTCTTCAAGGAGCTGCTCCTGGTGAGTAATCGATATTGCATTTGCCACAATAGCTCATTTAATTATTTTCATCCTAAATATCCTGTCAGCAGGGGGAATGTCTTCCTGATTTTAATTAATTTTGAGATCATTGATTCTTTGCCTTTTCCTTTCCTGTGGTTACACATGCAGACACAAAAGCACAGACATATACTTTAGCCTACAGGCTATGTAAGATATATGACAAGTCCTTGGTGAAAACCTTGTGTATTATTGAAGTATACCTAAAAGACGTTCAGTTCTATTTTTAAATCTTTAACCATTAACTGCTGCAAATGAGCCCCTGGCACCTAAAACTTAGTTGGGCAAAACAGTAAATTGAAAACAGTGTTTGCTGAATAGTTTTCAATTAAAGAGTCCTTAAATCAATAGGCAGTAAGATATCACAGCCTCAAGCATGCTATAAGTTATCAGAGAAACACAGAAATGGAAAATGGAAGTCAGAAAACCATAAAGTAGTAGTGAAAATCATAAATGTATATTACATTTTAAGAATAAATACAAATCTTGGATTGATGGACAATATAAATAGGAAAAGAAAAAAAGAAAAAAAAGTATTAGGCCCTGGAATGAAGTCATTTTTCCTCTATGGTAAATACAAAAAGAAATGAGTCAAAATGCAAGTCTTTCAACAAAGTCTTCATATTTTTAAAGAGATAAGCTCTTAACAGAAGTGTGAGAGAAACTCTAGATGCCTTAGGGGAATTACAGATCTCATACACATGAAGCCTTGTTTTACATTTATGGACAAAACTGTTAATACCCTTCATCCTTACATTGTAAATTGGTGAGGTCAACTGCTCTCAGGGTCCCCAGCAAGAGTTTGGAAATCAAGAAACTGAACTCAAACAGATTAAATTCCTGTCTTTCTCTTTGAAGTATGCTTGTATTTTTATCTAAAATGAGGTGAAAGGGAAATAAACAAATATTACCTTGAACAAAAGAAAAAAAAGGGAATGTTACTTTTTCTGTGCATAGAGCCACCTAGACTAGAGGTACTTATGAATAAAGAAAGTGGTCCTTTAAGAAAGAGGAAGCTTCCATTAAAAAAAACAAACAAACAGTAAAATAAATTTGAATAACTGAAAATTGTATAATAAGTGCTTGGAAGATGGATTAATTTCAGTGATATGTACAGCCTTGTCATGTAATTACTGCCACTTAACCATTTCAGGAAAAGGAAATGAATAAAAGAACCAATCTACAGTAGATAGGTCTCTCTGAAAGTAATGTCTCCAATTTATTTCCACTGAAACTACATCAGGTACAGAAAGCACAATAACACTCAATACAGTAACTCTCAGCTACAAAATGCTATTTTGTAACATAGTCACCACCACTAACTGGTGGTGAAAATGAAAAAGGCTTTGCATGCTGCACTGATAAAAACCTGCACCAGTAAAGGTGAACCACTGTCACCTCTGCTGAAACACATCAACCACAGCCTCACTGTGTCTACATCCACTGTTTGGTCTCTATAAACATTCTTCAAGTATCAGTGGATGTCAACGGGTCCCATTTTTCCCTCACAGAAGACTTTATACGCCTTTGCTCTACACACACTTCTATGTTTTTGTCAGATTTCTCTGCTGCCACCTGTCACATGGTAGCAAGATGTTATGGTTAGAGGTTCAGCCTCTACTTACATGCCACCAACCTCTGCCTCTGACATCACTGATCAACGTGATAAAATTGGAGACCTTAGTTTTGGAGCAGCCCTCATAAATAAAACAAATATACTAATGAAGCCTGATCTATGCATATCCTATATAATATGAAAATATATTCCCTGACAGCCCTACTGCTAGAGATGGCACGTTCCTTGTAATCAATAAAGCAACAATATATATTATCAGTTTCCTTTAACATGCCATGGAATGATCATTAATTTACTTAGTTTTACAAGGAAATGCAAACCTGCACAATGCCAATGCATTAGAAGCAAGGCAAAGTACATTTGATTTTAATGCTACTGTAGAAGAAACAGTGTTTGCTGCATCAGCCTACGTCAGAAAAGATGTTATTGCTGAGGAGAATTTAGACTAGAATTAAAAAGATACAAAACATCTCCAATTGGCCTGTTTCTGATTTCAAGGCAACTGTTAAAAAAGAGTCTGTTTTACACAGGTCAGTTTTCTATTTTCTTCACAAACAGATTTCATAGCTTAGAACATTGATAACAAATGAAAGTGGTGTTCTTCATTAATATTCTTTTCTACACTGTCTTTCCCTGGAAATGGTAATATTTGCCTCCAGAATGAATTCACTAATTGTTTTACCTAGCCAACAGTAATTTAAATACATTTAGTTTAACTTTCAGAAATAAGCACAGAAATTACATTTTATTTACAAAGTTATATAGATAGATAGATTAAAGGAACTTAACATTATTCAGGTAGTAGAAGTTTGAACAAAATTGTTGGATTGAACTATTGGTAGAATAACATCACTAGATTCTCCTCAGATGAACTACAGCTGCCTAACTAGCAATATATAAAAATTCTGAGATGGTAATAATCTCTGCCACAATCCACTAAGCAGTACATAGTATTAACACAATAGAAAGAATCTGGAAAGTAAACTTCTGCTGCAAAAAAAAAGAAGTGGGAAAAATAAAACAAGAAAGTAGTTCTCTCCTCCAGACACAAACAGAGTACCAGTCACAGACATTCCTCAGGGAAATAAACACCATCAGCAAGGCCAAGTCAAGAAATCTCTCTAGGATGTAAAGTCAGAATGTAAAGCTCCCTAGCACATGCTCAAATTCCTCTGAGTACTGTTATCCTGCTCATACAAATCCCACTCACTAAAACTGACAGTTGTGCACTGCTCTTTTTTCTTAGAGGATTAACATTAGGAAAAAAGTACGAAGTGAAAGCATATTTCAAGAGGCAAGCTAACAAAGAGACTAATCAGTGCTGCTAGAGGACAGGATGTACACTGAGAATCCACTCTATTTTTTCTGCCTATAACTAGAATAAGAAATCTACCTAGAGAAAGTTTTATCAAACTGTCTTCTGATCTTAAAAAGGAGAGAAGTAAAACAGAATTATCAAATTATTCTTAAAGAGCAGCACATGGGAAAAACAAAACAACAACAAAAAAACAACCTATAAACAAAGCGCCTCCTAAGATACTCATTTTTGAAAATTTATTATCTGTCATTTGGATGTTTGTAATACATATTATTGATTGACTTACTGAGGGTGAACTCCACTGAGTAAGTAATTTGCAGTAAGTTTGCAGATGACATCAAGTTGGGAGGGAGTGTTGATCTGTCAGAGGGTAGAAAGGCACTACAGACTGGACTGATGGGCCAAGGCAAATAGTATAAGTTTCAATAGGGTCAAGTCTCAGGTCCTGCATTTTGGTCACAACAACCCCAGGCAACCCTACAGGCTTGGGGAGGAGTGGTTGGAAAGCTGCCTGATGGAAAGGAACCTTGGTGTACTGATGGACAGTCAGCTGAATATGAGCCAGCAATGTGCCCAGGTGGCCAAGAAGGCCAATGGCATCCTGGCTTGTATCAGGGATGGTGTGGTGAGCAGGACTAGGGAAGTCATCCTGCCCCTGTACTCAGCATTGGTGAGGCCTCACCTCAAGTACTGTGTTCAATTTTGGGCACCTCAGTACAGAAAAGACATTGAGGTGCTGGAGCAGGTCCAAAGAAGGGCAACAAGGCTTGTGAAGGACTTGGAGAATATGTCCTGTGAGGAGCAACTGCAGGAACTGGGGCTGTTTAGTCTGGGGAAAAGGAGGCTGAGGGGAGACCTTTTTGCTCTCTTCCAGGTGACAGGTGACAGGATGAGGGGAAATGGCCTCAAGTTGCGCCAGTGGACACTTAGGTTGGATATCAGGAAACACTTCTTTACATCAAGGGTTGTTAAGCACTGGAATAGGCTTCTCAGGGATGTGGTTGAGTCACCATCCCTGGATGTGTTTAAAAACTGTTTGGATGTGGTGCTCAGGGACATCAGAATTGGCAAGCTCTTATTGATCGGTAGTGAAAATGCATGACTAGTGGTGGTGACTATGTCACAAAAGAGTGTTTCGTAGCTGAAAATTTGCTTTATCAAATAGTGCTATTCTGCTTTTTGCATCCATTGTGTTTCCATGGAAATACATAGGAGGCTCTACTTTTGGAGAAAGCTTTGTATTTCACTTTCAAGACCCAATCTATTGTGGAATCAAGAGTTCAGAATGTCCCATCCCTGTATTACAATTCAAAGAACTGATTCAAATTATTTTCAGATCTCATAGCAATATTTGAATATAAGTACCTTTAAGGCTTGTTTCCTTTGACATTCTTTCTTATGCTTATTTAAACACACCTCCATAGCCTTTGTCCAAAGGGAACTGCTGCTAGGATCACACAGAAACATAAATGCAACAGTCAACTTACTCATTAAAGGAATAGTGAACTAATTCAGATATAGTGGAGATCTGTGAGATTCACATAGGCAAATCACAAGAGAAAAGTTTTCATTTTGGGGGGAATGGGAAGGAAGAGTCCATTACCTCTCTACTTAAAGAGACATGCTCGTATTTCCAAATATGTATTAAAAAAAATATATGTAGTTCATACTTTAGAATGGAGGAAAACAAAAAACTCCACCAGACTCCCCAGATCATATTTGCTAGCTAAACCAAAACACTACAGACACTGTTAACCACTAAGAATCAGAAAAATGAAGAGTGATAAGTAAAACATATATGGGAGAAGGGAAATCGATAAAGAATGCACTTTTTAATTAGGTCCCAATTCTGTAAAGAAAAATGTGTGCTGCATCCACATACTCAAATGGCAAATACTTAAAACACAAAGCTCAGGGAAATGAGAAATTACTTAAGGTCATCATCTTACACTAAAAACGTTTCTCACGTATTATGTTGAAAGAAATGAGAAAGTACCAGAAGCATTAACCTAGTCTTGTTACCTGCAGTTAGTTCTCTGGATGAAGTCCTTATGAAGCTTGTTTTAGCTACAGGTTCAAATAAAGTGGAAGAAGAAATGGTTTTCAGATTAAGGAAAAGTCAAACTAGATACTCTACTAGACATTCGATGCTTGTGAAACACAAGTGTATACAATGGGTTATAACTAGCTTACCTACTTTGCAGAGGTATAACACAGATATTAAGTACTGCAAAACATAATAACAATAGTAATAAATTAAGCCATACAAGTTCTTCCAAAACAGACTACACAGGAGGAATTTTGTAAATCCAGATTACAAAGGGAAAAAAAAGCTTGCACTTTTCTAATTAAATGCATAATCATGGATGCAGATCCATGTTAGCAGTGCTAAATGGTTTCTGTTTTAATGAGCCATTTGAAATGAAATGGTTGCCTGCAATTAGACATCTGCAGTCCAGGACAGCAAGCCAACTATGTAGTCTATCTGCCAGAATTACAGTTGCATTCCTCAGCAGGACAATGAGGAGAATGGATAATTGTAATTATAACATATACATCCCTTAGTTTTCTGCGGCCGAAAGAGAGTGAGCAACAAGGGCTTTTAATACATGTAATTGCCGGCTGTTAATAAAGGGTTGTCAAAAGAGAAACTCTTTTTAAAATGCATTCCAATTCCATTAAACATTATAAACTAACTAACTACCCACCTGGGCACTAATCTGGGAAACTGTTTCTTACCTGCAGATAATCTAGTAAAACAAGTTTGGTGTTCAAAAAGTTGCAAGATGCTATGAAAGAAAGTTGAAGAAACTGGAAATGGAAACATTATTATTCCAGAGAGTTTATCACATAACTTCTTACTCACATTCACTTAGTAAAACCTCTTTGTAAGTATTTCCACTGAAAACCACCTAGACTTCAGAATGGAACTCATGCTGTAACGCAAGGTGGATTTTGGAACACCATTCTTAGACAGCATTCCAATTCAGCTTGCCAGTAGCAACTGCTCAAGATAAAATAAAATTATGCTTGTTTTTAAGATTTTAATATCTGAGGAAGCATGGAACACTCATAAAGCGGAAATCCAAAGCCTGGAACCTGTCACTCCTCAGAAGACCTCAGCCTCCCATATGAAGAGAGATAACTCTTTCCTATTGAGAATTTTAAATAAGGACATAGAGAAACTCCTTTAGCTGTCAGTCGGAATTCTGGAGAAACATAAGAGAGATTGTCAAATATTACTAGATGTCTCAGTGCAGACGAACAAATTAAGTAATTAGACTCCAGTGTCCTATTCAAAGTTAATTTCCAAGTTCTACCTAAGAACTTTCAAGATGCAGTCATTTTAGTCATTTGAGAACAAGAGTGTTCAATTTTAATTAACACGAACAATATCAAAAGCAATGTAAAAAGAAAATTTTTAGCATTAGAAGATTCTGGACAACTACAAATATTTTTCATATCTTGTAATTTCCACTTTACCTTCCAACAGCTGAGGAAAGAAAATACAAGGAGGACATCTTCAGATTTGTAGGTCAAAAGCTAAGTAGTCTTAAAAATGCCAAAAATAAAACATCATGCTGTGCGCAAAAGACTAAAAATACTGAACATTTGCATAATTATATGTCTTTTTAAGCTTACTATTCAAAAATGCCAGAATCATTTCTGCATATTGACTGTTTATTACCTTCAGCATACTTGTTAATTTTCACCAGTTAAAAATCTCATCTTCATTTGAAGGAGATTCTTCAGTCATCAAAAGTTGCCTGTGATTTTCCTGCCATCTAAATAAGCAATTACAGATGTTTACATTCTATGCTGTCATACTTCATTTCTTCTTTGTATGCTAATATAAACTGCATGTTTATTATCAATGCAGGTCCTACCAGTTCAAGAGAACAAGATGTGGTTAGTTCTTTTAAAGCATAAAAAAATAAAGCATCATTTACCGAAGCTACCTCTTTTCCTTGTCATCTATTAACTGCAAGATTATCACTGACATATTGCTATGAAGAAACAGAAGTGTATTTCACACAGTTGTTCTTTATTTCCTATTAAAAGCATAAAGCAGCCAAGCAGAACAATATTTAATGAGGACTGGATGTCTTCTTTGTATATCGTTTTCACAAGGGGTTATTCAGCAAGCAACAGATATTTCTTGAATCTGTCTATGGATCAGAAAAGTGCTGTAATTAGTAAAGAAGATCTTTTCTTGTAATGGCCCAAAGTAAAGTAGTTACTTGTAAGCAAAGTACAATAGGAGAAATGAACTCCTTGGAAATTAAAAGCTAAACAAATACAGTGTGATTTTTTTTTTTTTCTTTTCATCATTCTTCTAATCAGAACAGGACACAGGAAAAAATAAAATTTTAATATCCAAATGTAGTTTTGTCTTCAAAGAGCTTTCTGTTTTCCTAACATTAAGTGCATTTTTTCACATATCAGATGAAAAATACAGCACCAAAAATGTTTTCATCACATTTATATTATTTCTACTGTTTAAGTTGTTCATAGAAGAATGCTAGCAAAGACTGATATTCTCCTTTATACATGTCTGTTGCAAATGCTTAATTCTACTCTTAACTGCTCAAATTACCATCTAAAACCCATTCAGATATGTTTTAGCTACATATACTGATAGGTACCAATGCATTGAAAAAGTAAACCATTTAATTATATAAGACACTTGTCCAAAACAGAGGGTTGAAAATATTTTTGCTAAGATAGATGATGTTTTAGGTTAAACCTGCAAGTATCATGAAATTAAAACTTCTTCATCATTTTGAAAAGAGTTCTGTCAGGCAGATTGCTTCAGATATCTATTTAATTTTTCGGTGTTCAAAACAGTGACGAAAGACTACCAGCCTACTAAAAAAAAAAAAATCTGCTCTGAATACTTCTTCTGTTAGATATCCTCATCATATTTAGACAAAAAAATTACTCAAGGTTTTGTGTAAATAGCTTTGCGCAGTGTCTTAAAAGGGGTTGTACTTATAAGGGCATAACTGACACCTATTATGAAAAGATCATTGAAGATTCAGGGATTGTTGACATCTGCACCTAGAGTTGTGCCAAGAGAGTCAAGTAGTTTTTTTCTTTTGGTTTGGTTGGTTTTTTTTTTTTTGGTTGCTTGTTTGTTTATATCAATTAATCATATAGTAAAGGGGAGTTAAACCAAGCTAAGGAGCTGGAGGGTGTGTGTTACAAACATCAAAGAAAACAGTTTCATAAAGGTTAGGAATTAACCAGTAAATCAAATAATTAAAATAGGGGGGATTTTTTGATTATTTTTTTTTTGTGACTTTCGAGTTTGTTTGTGGAAGCGCTTGTTTTGTATTTTACAGAAATCCAAAACTGAGGCACGGCACTTCTGATCATTAACTGTCACAATAAATATCACAAATTAAGCAATAAATAGTAATATAATGTATGTGCAGAAATGATATTTAACACTCATTTCTAAAAGTTTTGTAACAGCAAATACATCTCAGACAGCTGATGACCTATAAGAGACTAACTATTCCTCAACCACAGCACCATTACTACTACTTACAGAAGATGTGACAAGAATAAAACTATAGTTATGTGCTGTAGTTATAATTTCTGAGTATTAGGACCATTTGCAAGACTGCCTAAGTGAACATGCAACCATGCAAAGTAATCCTAATATGAAGTATATGGTAGTTGTTGAGAAGAGACAAGAACATGTCCTTATAAATGAAGGACTTAAGGGCTTATATGTAACATTATAAACAGCTGGCATAACTAAAACAGGAAAAAATCTGTAAGAATAAACATTCTTGACAAGCTCTTATGCAAACAGACATCAAAAGTTGAGTAGAGGAATTGTAGAATCATGGAATGGCCTGGGTTGAAAAGGACCACAATGATCATCTAACCCCCCTGCTATGTGGGTTGCAAACCACCCAGAGTCACATCCAGCCTTGGATGGAAGGAAGGAAAAAGAAACAGCAGTGGAGAGGTAATATGCTAGAAAAGGAGACTCCATTCTTATTTTTATTTTTTTTTCCCAGATGTGATGCAACGACTGAGGTATCACAAATATGAAAATCCTGATGAAAAGAAGTAAAGTGGCCTGACTGAATACCCCACTGAGAAAATGGCTGTCTCATCAATCTGGACTTCCTGAGAATTTGCACAAAGGAGATGCCCTAGCTGTTTAAAAAACAATTCAGTGACAACTGTTGCTCACAGTTGCTACACACTAGTTAATCCCCTAGGAGACACAAATCAGCAGGAAAAAAAAAGCCTTCCTTACTGCTACTTCCCAAAATACTATTCATATTATTGTAACAGTGGAATGAAATCAAAATCTATCTTGCAGCCAGGTTCACACTACTGCCAGCAACAGTATATCCACTGTATTACTTAAGGGCCAGCTTTTAATGGTCTAAGCAGAAGATAAGAAATAGAGCAATTTTCTGTTAGTTTTGGAACTCAGAAGCACATCTAGGTATTGCCAGAAGTACCATGGTTAATAAAATCTAAAACTTGCTGTAGGGCAAAGAAAGTTCAGCTCATGCAAAATTCAAGCTGCGAGCGTATATTGTGACAAGCACATACTAATCAATTCTCTTGGTAGTAGAAGCAATTCTCTGTCTGAACTTCTATCAATAATTATATAAAACGGTTTTAAAATAGATTTTGCTTTCAATTTAACGTATATTCTTAAATGATAAATTCTGTTTCCAGTTCAAGATGGACACAAAGTTGTAGGGGTGTTTTTCTGTTGTTTTTTCATTACAGAAAGCATCTTCTTCTCCAAGATAATAAAAACATTTTCATGTGTTTTTACAAATATTTTAAATACTACATATTTCTACTTTATCTAAAATATGTCAAGTGAGAAAAAAATAGTATGTCAGTGAGGATGTATTTGAATGTTCTAGCAAAAAAAAAAAAAAAAAGTTATTTCTCAGACTATTTTGGTGTTAAACTGTTGGGACTTTATTCCTATTATTATTATCATTATTATCATTATCATCATCATTATCAAAAAGTTATGGAATTCCCATGCAATTTTTTGCTCAATCAGATGAAAGCGGGACACAGGTATTAGAGACATCTTTTAATAACTGGTGACTGGTGAAAACTCACACCAACTCTGGACTGCTGTCTACCAACATCCACTGGGGTGTTCAGTGTAACAAACAGAGCAATGTTGCTAAAAAGGCAAAAGCACTACAAGAAATAACTACAACAGAATTCTGTCACTTCTAGCTGACAATCCATCAGAGTAAAGCTAACTCTCAAACTGGTTTATTCCTTAATCTTCTCTCTTCCTCATTAGAAACATCTGCCTCTTCATTATTTTTTTTTTAACTATTTCTACTTGTCTGTAGAGAATAGGAGTCAGAAGAAAAAGCAATTATTAACTATGTAAGCGTTTAATTGCAAAACTTTCTGAAATTTAATTCTCCAAGGAGGAATACTGTATTTTCTATTGCATGTCTTCATTTTTAATTCTTTTGTTCAAGATTAAGAAGTAAGATTTGTGCAACACACTAAGTGAATGCTTGCTACTCAAAGTTACCAATACTCTAGATAGTTTCTGAAATACCAGCGTGTAGAAAAGAGTAAACAGGTAATCTCAGTTTCCTAAACACCATCTTATTAAAAAATCAATAAGCAATCATAATGCCCATGAGAAAGCAAGTGAGTAATCCCCCCAAAATGAAGATTCATCTCACAAATAAAGTAGATTTTAAAAGAAACAAATTATAATTAATTCTTTAGATGGAGATTTTTCATAAATTTCATCAAGTCGCTGTGAAAACATACAATTCAGTTCTGCATCCTGGATCCAATCTAATGGGTATTTAGTTGATACCATTCCTTGAATGACCGTTACATAATGGTTGTATAAGTGCAAATGATTTTATTTCTCCACACATTATTTGTATTTTTCAGAATGACATGTAAATAATGTATCTATCAATCATCTACGACACAATTATTTCCATTTTCTTCAAAAGAAAATCACTAGCTTTCACAAAAATAAAAAGGTAAGAATACGATCATACAGCTAGCAATGATATAACTGAAGATTTACTTGTACTAATGTCTCTTGCTTACTGTTTTACTTTTTGCTTCTCTAGTGCCTCAAAAAATCATTGAATTAAGAATATCTGAGAGCCATACAGATATTATCAGTCCAGCACAGGTAACACTATGCAAAAATCTACTCAAGCTATTTAATTACTTTTATAAGTAGGTATGGCCTAAAACTAGAGTTAAATATTACTGTTAATCTTAAAAAAGATTAGAGACAGAGGAGACAAGTACTAGAGACATTAAAGGAGACAATAATTTCAGGAGGTTTACAAGCCGGAGATAGGAACACAACCCAAAGGTAGGACTGAAAAAACTAAAGGAACACATACAGATTATACCTCCTGTTATTCTATTACTATATAATACGGTACCATACTTAGCTTTAATTTTGCTTTAGTGAAAAACTCATAGTCAATAAAGGAACTGCATACCTGCTACTTTTTGTTCACAGTGGTCCAGTTTACATCTCTAAACACATTAGAAGGGAACCATAGAATCATAAAATATCCAGAGTTGGATACTTTAATAAAATTTTAAAATCAGACCAGATATCTGAGAGTACTGTCCAGATTCTTCTTAATCCCAGCAAACTCTGTGCCATGACCACTTTCCTGGGGAGACTATTCCAGTGCCTGATCACAATCTTGGTGATGAACACCCTTCCTGACTCCCCACTGATGCAGTTTCATGCAGTTCTCTGGTCCTGATGCTGTCATCAGAGAACAGAGATTAGCACTGCCCCTCCACAAACCTCATAAGGAGCCATTCACCATATTTGTAGCTGCTTGGAGGATCTCTAATAGTTTTTTCCTGTTTTTGTACTCTGGTGCCCAAAATTGCACACAGTACTCAAGGGGAGGTCGCGCCAGTGTAGAGAACACCCCAGGTAACAGAGCTAAAATTGTTCGGACCAGAAAAGAATATGTACCTCACATTTCTAGAAGTACTTTGTACTTTACCACTCTTTCCCTTTGGTGTTTATCACAGAACATATAACGTACATGTGATCTTGTTTTATTCAAGTTTAGCATGTAGTATATCTATTAATGCTTAATTTTTAGAAAGACAGTTTCTCACATACTTCTCATATCCTACACATAATTCTGAAAACCACATATTCTAAATCATAGTTTCCTCACAGAAAATCATTCTAATTTTAATTAAAAAAAAAAAAAAAGTAGGTCTTATAAAGAAACAAAGGCAGCAAGTTTACTATAGCATACAGATAATCTACTGCAGTCACTCCAGGCAAAATCTACTTTTCTGTATTATTTGATACCTGCAGAATATTTACGTCTTTTCATGAATGATGGAATGGAAATTTTTTGTAGAAATGAAATTCCTAGAAAAAGATTTTGTTATTGCAGTAGAGAGAAGAAAATATAAGCTGTAGTTAGTATGAGAAAGAAAAAAAAACCCTTAATTTTTTTTTTTTCTGGAAATATTACAACTGCTTTTGGTATAATGTAATCATTAATAATTTTTACCAAGCATCAGAAAGATCATATATGTGTTTAATTTTCTAAATGATTAATAATTGATCACCAAAAATTATGAAGAACTATAGAGCAGAGCCATATCACAGAACTGTACATCAGATTACCCAGGAAATATTAAATGTTTGAAGACACAAATAGATGCCAGAAGATACTGAAATTCAAACTGCAGATGGGATGGTATGTGCATTTATTCAGGAAAAACTAAATTAAAAAAAAAAAAATGTATTATGACAGATCAGCAAGTTTGCTGTCACATAAGTCGTGCAATATGGTGGATACAAGAGAAGGAAGTGATGCCATCCTTAATAAACTCAGTAAACTCAAAGGACCCTTGTGAACCTAATGATGTACAACAAAGCAAAATGCAAGGTTTTGAACTTGGGTCAAGGTAACCCCAGATATGTATACAAACTGGGAGAAGTAACCCTTGAGAGTAGCCTTGCTGTGAAGGACTTAGAGGTTTGAGTTGATTAACAACTTAACGTGAGCCAGCAGTGCTCACCTGCAGCCTGGAAGACCCACGGTATCCTGGGCTGCATCAAAAGAGGGGTGGCCAGCAGGGCAAGGGAGGTGACTGTACTTAGTTCACTCTAGTGTCTGGCAACCATGCCTGTGGCAGTGGGATTGGAACTTGATGATCCTTGAGGTCCCTTCCAACCCAAGTCATTCTATGATATGATTCGATGATATGATCTAATCAGGCACACTAGAAAAAAAATCCAGTTCAGATCAGTAACATAACCTAAATTGAAAACCATAATATTTTAATGAATCAAATCTCTTGATTCATTATACGACAGTGCCTTTCCAAGACATATCAAAACAGATTGAGCTTGATTATGAAACAAAAATAAAGACCATAGCTATCATGGTGGAGATGATGACTAACAACTGTCTTGTCCAGACAATGAAAAAACATTTTGGAAGAACAATAACACAATAAACTAGTCCATGGAGATTTAGCAACCAGCTTCTGTGCGGCAGTCTCTAGTTGATCTGATAATGCTATGAAACCTCACGAATATTTTTAGTTCTTTAGACAATTAGGATCTTACCAAAACAGAAGATCTGGGGCTTTGTGTACTTTTCTGACACACAAAACTACTGCCACTTTTTAAAGAGTTTAGAACTTCTCTCTGAATTCTCTCTGCCTCTGGCAAGAACTACTCTGTTTGGGTTTACAGACCACAACATATGAGGAGATAATTCTGCGAAGTTGCACAAAATATGGTTAGGTTGACTTGAACAGATAAGATCTGAGCATCTTCACTAAATGGCATAAGGAAGAGGTAGAGTAGGGTGCTACAGTTTCAGATATAGCTATTAATTTTCCTATACAACTGCATTATTGTCTTCAGAATTTTCTTCAGGGGGTAAAATCTTCATAAGTCCATAAAAATTAAGACAGAAGACACTGCTAGAAAAACTGAGACTGCTGACAACTGACACCCTGGTATCAGCCTTGAACACAAAAATATTCTTGTGTTTTAGGGAAAAAGAAGTAAAAGAACAATTTAAAAAAAAAAAAAAGCTGATGGGGAGTGGGGTGGGGGGGAGATCTGTATGTGTAAAAAATATGTATATCAGAAAGGAATTCTCACCATTTAAGCACAAACATTTAAAACAAAAATGTCTACAGTAACTTTGTACTACATTAAAAAGTCCTAAAGAATAACTTCCCAACATCTTCTACACATCTTACATTGAACTGTACTTGGATGGATTGTAATTACCGACCTGTAATAAGTCAAAATGTATCCAAAATTAGGCAACCTTTCAAAATCATCACAAGAAAACTATACTTTAGCAGTTCTGGAAAGTCAAACACATCTTTGTAAATGAAGAGACAGGAACATATCATCTCAGGATAGAGCTCACTCTTTAGGAGCAAGTCACTGGTAAGTCTTGCATTATACGTGGTTGGCTAGCTGTTGCTAATTTATATTCCCAGATAAATCCGTAAGAATTTTTCTTCAATAGCTATGAAACCTAATGCTCAGGTAATAAAGATTCTCTCCTGATAGTGCTTTACCTCCTACTGCTCTATTGATAGACTTTCTCCCTTAATCTTTCTTGTAAATCAGTACTGGTCCTTGACATTTCAATTGTAATTGTCATCATTAAAGAAATTTCAAACAGATCATTAAAAAAATTTTGATTTGCAAGGAATTTGACCAAAATTAAAAGGAACAGATGCTAAAATCCACAAGATAAAGAAAAGCAAACTGTAATGTATGTAAAAAATTTAAAACCTGCTTGTAATCTTTACTTCTGGAATCCTCTCCCTTGTCTGATCTTATGTGCATCAATATATTTTCATTCAGTCATCATCCTTGTGAGTTTTTTGCCTCAGAGACTGGTAGTAATGGTGTAAAGACTAATAAGTCTCAAAATTTTTTTCTTGAATTGCGTTGTGTCCAAGCTAAACTTCAGTGTCCACACATTCAACTTTACTGTTTCACATTTCATGGTTTCACTTCATTCTTCTTCAATTTGCATATCTCAAAACTAATCCATATTTTATTTTTTTATTTATTTATTTTAGGGTGAACATTAAATTGTAATCCAATCTAATCAAATTCAGAGTAACTTCAGTAAAATTGACAGGCAAATTATTTTTTAACCTAACACAGCCGATTTAATTAAATGAACACACACACTTTATCTGGTTGCAGAAAAGAACACAAACTTCATCCTTTTTTTTCTCTCTCTGTAGAGAAACTGTAGTCACTAAAACCCACCACAATGTCATTCACTGTTCTATGTCCTCACCCAAAATATGGAAACAGCACTGACACTAATATATTTACATGCATGCCTTTGCAAATACTGAAAGTATTCGGTCAGAAGAACAAGCTGTAACCAAAAAAAATCCAAGCATTAAGTGCAACCTAGCAAAATCACATACAATGCCAGCAATGTGTCCTCACAGCCCTGAAAGCTAGCCATATACTGGGCTGCATCGAACCGTGGTCAGTAGGTTGAGGGAGGGTATCCTGTCACCCTACTGTGAGACTTCATCTGCATACAGATGTGGAGTCCTGGCTACAAGAAAGACATGGACCTGTTGGACTACATCCAGAGGAGAGCCACAGAAGTGATCCAAGGGACGGAACACCTCCACTGCGAGGTTAGATTGAGAGAGATGGGGCTGTTCAGCCCGGAGAAGAGAAGGCTCTGGAGGGACCTGATAGCATTCTTTCAGTATCTAAAAGGGGGCTACAAGAGAGAAGGGAACAAACCCTTTAACATGGTGTGGTAGGACAAGGGGAAATGATTTCAAACTTTAAGAGGGTAGATTTAGGTTGGATATAAGGTTGGCGCTTTTTTTGTTGTTGTTTTGTTTTTACAGTAAGAGTAGTGAAGCACTGGAACAGGTTGCTCAGAGATGTGGTGGATGCCCTGTCCCTGGAAACCTTCAAGATCATTCTGTACGCAGCTTTGAGCAACTTGATGGAGCTATAGTTGTCCCTCTTTATTGCAGAGGAGTTGGACTACATGACCTTTAAAGCCCATCCAACTCAAACAATTCTATGATTCTATTTTTTTCCAGATAACAAGTTATTAATTAGCCTAGTAAAAGTTTGCTTTATATGACATAGCTGTGTTTAAGACTTCATTACTTACTTTTCTTTTAAAGGAATCTTCTTTCAAGATCTTCATGTTTAACTGTTTACCTCAAATTTGCTAATATTATTGTTCCTCATAGATCATCTTCAAGTATTTAATCAATGTATAGGCCAAATGTGGAAAGATTAGTATATTTTGTGAAGTGAAAAGTCATGGCAAATCTAAGCATTTCCTAACCATTGTTTTGTCCAAATTTCTTAAGACCTAACTATGCCAGACATTCCAATAAATCTTGCCACCCAAGAAAGAAGCCTCCCTTTCACTGACTATAAATCTCAGGTTTTTTTGATTTGTGATAATGGAATAAACTTTAGGTTGAGAATATTTGATGCACGAAGTGATATGTTCACATTTCTGTGTTTGAAAAGAAGTCAAAAATAAATATATCCACCCTATAGTATATACTTCTATGTACATTGACATTGACATTGTCCTGAATTTCCTTTTCACCAAAATAAAAGGAGACGTTAAAATGAAAAAACATTTTCAGAGGCAAAAATAGAGTAAAATCATTCACAGAACACAACAAATTTTGAAGATCGAAGATACATCCTCTTTAAAATCATTCTATCAATAAAATGAACATGGAAATAATCCTCAAATAAATTTACTTCTCAGAAGATTAAAAAATTCGTTACTTTCCTCTTTGAACAATAGCTACTACTTTAGTTTCTATGTAATTTTATGTACGTTGTTTTTACAGACATCTACAGTAGACTTTAGAATTTATAAATAGACAAATATATCACCCAATTAATTCCCTCAGCCTCAACATCTACTTCAGAAGTTCATTTTCAATCTGCAATCTACAGATAACAAAACAGTAAAAGCCAAGAAGTTTCTGGGGAATACAAAGCTCTACTACACTACCAACTACAAGATTTGCCTCAAACCTACCAGTAAGGCATGTGTAGGTATGCCAGTTTTCCCTATGGAGTCCAGGACAGTTCAGTCGGGAAGTTTTGCAGATAATACCTTCTGAATTAGTCTAAAAACTTAGTGAAAAAAGCTGTCAGTCCTCCAGCAGTTAACTTTATGATCCCTGGTTCCAACTCTAGATATACACATCATGATATGGCCTACATAAGATCTCCTACTTCTAACACCCATATTAACATGAAATATGATTTACAGTGTGCAGAATGCTCAGTGAATTAGGACAAAAACGAGGATTATTATCACAAAAGCTTTTTTTTTTTCTGTTTAAAGATGAATAAACAAATAAAAGTTTATTTTCAAAAATATTGCAGACAAGAATGTTCCTTCAGATAGAGTTATTTTATTTAGAATGAATCAACAATCTAATTTGATCTATGAAATTTATATCAGAATAACTGCTTTATATTTTAGGCAAATAAAATACTTAGAAATCCAAAATAGTCTAAGATAAACATCATTTATTATTGACCGCTAATCTTCAGGTGTAATTTAAGATTAGAATTGTGTATGAAGATTTTTATATATATATAACACCTGCACTCTGCAAAATCAATAATTTCAAGTAAAAACAGTCAGTAGAAAATCCATATGTGAAATAAAACTTCTTGAGAATGAGCAGCAGTTCATCTTTTACATAAGCAGCAGTGACAACGATCCTATCATCAGGTGTAGACTATTTCCACGTTATATTCTGAACTGTCATTTATCACAAAAAAAAACTGAAAAGTGATTGTCCTCCATGTTCAGAAATACCTTCTCAGCCTTCTGGCAGAATAAAAGAGTGAAGGAGTGTAACAAAGTAGTGTACATAAAACTGTATCTTTCATATAAGTGACTTCTGAAGACCCATTTAGACAAACTACTTACTTCATATCAAATGCCATCATCCAGTTGACTACAACAGGACTACTGAGAACCTTTACATTGATTTTTCAGCAAGAAAGTGTGTTTTACATTTTGTTCAACTCAAGCCTCAACATATAGCTCAATAGAAAAAGAGAATATCCAGTACATCCATTGCTACAAATAACAGAAGGAAAGAAAAATAATAGGATTTTTTCATTATAAATGTTGAGAGAAATTACATGCATAGAATATTATTTACAAAATAAAACTTTTCCAACAGTTTTTCTCCACCAGGCTTGAATAAATGATTCTGTTGCGTTAGTATTCAGACTTTTTTTTTTTTTTTTTGAGTATTTATTTCCAGAACATCACACACCCTCTCATTATTTTAAATAGGATATCCTATTTCCACTTTTTATATATACTAGATAGCTTTTCAGGACTTGAGAAGTGGGAGTATGAAGAGTGTAAAAAATGTGATGCCTGAAATATTTATTTTACAACATGATAGTTGATTCTCTTCATTGCATCTAGCATGGAATTTTGGTACCTATTTCGTATGTTGAATTTAGCTTAGGACTGCAATGGCCTCAGGTTCATAAAGAAAATATACAATAACAAAAGAACATCATTTTTTTCCAGCCTGATACGAAGGAATATACATGCTGTTTCAGACTGAATATTCCTACAGGTTGTTTAATGTATGTGTGCATGTGATCACTATAGTCCCACCTGACTGTTTAAGAGGAAAATATAGTCAATGATACAATCCTAGCTAGAAGTTTGATTAAGCTGCCTGAATACAGGCATGTAGTACCATCTGAAATACTCAAAGGTATTTGACACACCCACAGAAGGTAGGCAGACATGACTACGGATTTAAAAGAATTCTGTGCTCTTCTGGAAGGATGGGTGGGAGCCAGGAACAATATTCTGTGGTATTTTGAAATGGCACTAAAATTGAGTCCATGTTGTTCTGGATAGGAAAGAGTGTTACCCCTTGGCACATGAGCCCATCTAAAATAAGAAACAGTTTGTTGCAACTCAATAAAATGAGGAAAAAAAATATGTATATAAGAAGATGCAATATCTTTTACTAGACAAATCGACATATATGTGTAAAATGGAAAACATTCAGGCACATAGCCTTCCAGCATTTTCAGCAGAGAGAATTTGTGCTCTGAAGCTTGCTTATTTATATCATCTGTGTCAAATTATCTAGTAATTAGTAAATATTAACTGTAACAGAAAATATAACACATGCCTATTTTTCATGACGTAACAAAATAATGAGCAGAGTTTACCAATCTATGATCAAATTAACCACCCGAATATTCTGAGACATATTTACATACAATTTTCAGTCTTTATGATTTTTCAACAGTAACCATTATTAACTACACATTTTTGCCAGTGATAAACAAGAGCATGGATGTCACACACATAAAAATCCATTTGGCCATCCAGAATTTTTCCTGTCTTTCACATCATTGTTGTCACTGCTGAAAATGCACCACCCACCACCTCACTGTGCTCATATCCACTACCCGATCTCCATAAACATTCAGCAAGCATCAGTGAATGTCAACAGATGCAATTTTTCAATTACACCTTTTTGCTGCACACACATTTCCATGTTAGATGTGTTTTTGTCAGACTTCCCCTCTGCTGCCATCTGTCACATGCCAACAAAATGTAACAGAATATTGGTAGGAAGCTTCAATCTCTACTGCCATTCCTCCAATATCCTGCTCTGACCTCATGGGCCAACATAATAAAATAGGAGGCATTATTTTCAGAGCAGACCTTGTATACTACCATATTTAATCACTAAGATAGGGATGCCTGTAGCAATAGCAAACCAAAGGCTAGTCAATTTATACATGTACTCTGATTTCCATAGGATCTGGAGTTTACCCTCAATATACACTTAATTCTCACTGTTGAGTAGATATCAATGGTAACTAACAGGCAGTGCCACTGTGAAGCTGATAAGCACATAGTAAGGTCTAAATTTCTGGTTCTTTTCAATCCAGAAATTAAATGATTTGTATTGCTCCTTATCTCGTGGCTCCACTGTCCTACAGCTTTCATGTCCTACAACTGTAAACACAGTGGTTGCTAGAATGGTTCATTCACAGAAATGTCTGCTGATTACCAGCTTTCATTGCTTATGCTGCTTTGGACAAGAGCATTCTTTACTCACAACAGAAAAGAAACAGAATAAAAGTAATACTACATTTTGTTCACCTTTCCTGAAAATTTACAATAAATACAGTGCATAAATGAATGACAAAACTGAATTTCAAAATCCTTCACTTATGAAAACTCTTCTTGGACACAGATGATTATGGTTTATTGCGTTGCAGTCCTTGGACTTTAAATTTCCTACAGTGCAGATACTTGAATATTTCATGAGTAAAGGCACTTATATTCCTATTTCAAAAAATAATCCATGCTCTCGCTAGTCTTACAGACTACGTATGAGCTTTTTCAGCTTGCCCAAGTTCTGACATTTTCCTACTAGCTGTTTCTCTGTGTTACTTTGTGAAGATGTAGCAGGAGAGTTCTAACATGCAAGCATTATATAAGGATTACTATATTTACAAATATCTGCACATATCCTCAAACACATTGTAGAATTTGCAATTTATTTCTGCTAAATGCTACACAGCACTTGGACATATCTTTGCTTCAAGGACAGGACTGTAAGTTTCTGAAAGATCTTGTCTCCTAAAATAATAACAAAAACTACAAGCAGGAGTCAAATATTTAATAATGAGATTAATTCTCAAAATATCTTACATATCATTTCTAAAACATCTCATAGCACAAAATTTTGCACAATCCCTAAACTCATGAAGTTAAATGTGCCTAAGGGAGATTCCTAGCTTGTAATGCAGCAATCAGTAGTTGTTTAGTGTTTTCTTTGAAGTACACAGTTTCTGCCACACTGTTTTACTGAGCACATCTTAGCAAATCCAGAAAATACCTTTTGCTAAAGGGGTAATTATTAAGTTGTCTGTGTAACAAGCTCTCCTCTTTGAAGCTCTAAATCACAATCTGTGGCTGATTTTCTGAAATGAATATTTGTCTTTACTTTTATGGATTTTTTCACCCTCTTGAATCCTAGCTGCTCCTTTTTCTCATCAAATCCTTCTGTCCAGTAACTGTGCCTGCTAGCTACCTCAGGTATAACGTCCTCTCACTTGTTAGGTACAGACTAAAAATTGCAGTTTCACAAGTATCCTCCTGCTGTTAAATAAATTAAATGACTAATTTGTAACAAGTTATTCACCAAATTGAAAGTCCTCTTCATATCCCATAAAATGGCTTCATCAATAAATTAAAGAGATTAAAATATCAAGCCACATACACAAATTTGAAATCATTTCTTATTCTAAAGAAATCAAAACACACTCTAGGGAATTAGCAGGAAGAAAAGCAGCTGCATAATCTGTTAATATGTACAGGTAAGAACCTAATCTTCCTTAAAACAATAATTCAGCAAGTAAAATGTCACACTTGCAGTGAATCTATTTTTCACCTCCAAATAACTATAAAGAAAAATAAAACAATTTTAATAGAACTTTCTTCTTCACAGTATAGAATTCATATCTATTGCAATAATGCTACTTTTTAAATGACTGTACAGTTATGATATATCCTGATGTGAAGGTGGAGTTAGGTCAAATGAAGTAAGTCATGTGACCAACTTCAGAAGCATGCTGAAGGAAAATCCTGCATGCATCATAAAATTTTGCTTTATATGGGAGAAATGTAAACAAAGAATATTGGGGGGGAGGGGGGGGGAGAGGGAGAAGGAAAGAAGAAAAAAAAAAGAAAAAGGAAAAGGAGAGGGATAGGGCAAAATTAGATTAAAAAAAAAAAAGTTATATGAAATACTAGTATTACTAATAGTGTACATTCCCAATTTTGCATCTCCCCGATTTCCTGAGGTATTAACTAAGAGCTCAGTTTTACTATCACTTAGTTAAAATCTCTTCCTTAACTTCTGCAGTATTTTTTTTACTCATGCTTCTTAGATTGTTCTTCTCACCTAACTTCAATCAAAATGAACCAGAGACACACGGTTTCAAATTGTACAGAATGCTTTTTTCAGTAGGACACTGAATCTGGCAAATACACACTTGTCCTTTGATAGCAGTAGAAGGGTACTCTCAGTATTATTACTGTCCAACTTTCTGGTGTGGGAGCTACACCCATTTTCATTTAAATGTTTAGTAAGCCTTGGTTTTATCACGCATAAAACTAGACCACTTTTTTAAATTCCAATTTCTGGTGACTTCTAAACTGCAAGTGCCATGATTGCAAAGTCTCCTCTCATCCTATTAATCTCTTATTTTATTGTCTACAATTTCAAAAAGTATACTTTTCTACTGTATTATCTTAATCAAATTAGTTTAATATTATTCAAAGAGGTTTATCTTAAAGTGGGCCAAAGCACTCTGGTGGTTATCAGATTCTTTCACCTGATTATGGACCATTTAACATGGCATTTATGCATCAGTCATATTTATTACAGTATTTTTCAACTATAATATTTTAATATTACGGAAAATACACCACTGTTGACCATTCATACTTAAATAGCTTCTACTGTTTTTTCCTTTAACAGTGTGCATTAGAATCATAGAATGTCTTGCTGTTAAATTCAACAAAACTCCTGAGACTATTAAATTAACATTCATCATCACAAAACTAAGATGAGCATTCAGATACACTAGACTTCATAGGAGAATCACAGGCTACTTAGTGGTTGTCTTTTTGTGATCAGAGAAAAGAGAGAACAAAGATTATAATATATTGAATATATGAATCCTTTGAGTGTGCGTATATGGAGAATCATTTAGGGGAAATCACCTACACTTGTACAAATTTACATTATTCTCTTTTTCAGTTTCACTTAACATTCCAAAGAAATTATCATTTCAGCATTTTTATTGCATCATGCTAAAGGATTAGTTTACAATGAATATCCTAGACAGCTCTTTGGAGGGAATGCCCTGCCTATTCTTTTGATCAAGAAAAAATTCTTTTCAAAGTAAATTTCCTTGGATTTATCTCCTTATCTAAGGAAGGCTACACACCAGCTCTTACAAATTTCAAATCTTTATTCATAAGGACTCTTTTTCTTTATTATTCATGAAGTGTTTGTTTGTTTTTTTTTTAAATTAGATTAAAATTTCTTACATAGAAATATACTGTGAGTCCATCCTTGGTATGTAAAAATGCTCTACATTTTTGCACTCAGTATTTAACAGCACTCTCAATTTCTACTAAAATTGGCTTTCATATGCTGAGAAATACATTCCATTTTGGAGAGGAACTAAGCTTGAAAAAGAGACTATGACCAGAAAGGTAAGGAGGAATAATTATTATTTTAAAAAATACAAGAACCAAACATACAACCACACAAAAGAAATAATAATGGAAAGAGAAATCACAGTGCTCCATTCTGCACAGCAGTCTACAAAGTGTATCAAACCCAAAATATTATTTGCCCGAGGAAACCCGATATTAATATTAACTAGAGTATATCCAAGTACCACAGAGCTTCCCTGCACCTGCCATATACAGCTACTAAAGTGAACATTTAAACATAGAATTAATAATCAGATTACAATAAAGCACACTCATTCTTGCCTAAGATGAAAGCAGATAGCTGAATCAGATGACTGCAAAAGCAATTAGTAATGAAAACTTCATGTTAATTAAGCAGCAGAACTTGTTAGGTCATCTTAATTATGAATGCTAAGTTCTGATTTGAGGCATAAAACACTGTGGAAGATTAATAGCAGCACAGTAGAATTCTGAACTTATATCACTCTATTCATAATCTGTTTGGTTTGAATGATGACTGTCATTTATAGGTGTAGGAATACATTTATATTGTTTGATTGTGTCTGTTTTTCCTTCTATGTATGTTCTGCCTGGACAGACTCAGTAGTAAGTCAGGTACAACAAAGTAAAGTTTTTTGTTCCTCTGTTATACAGTATATCTTCATGTTAAAACAGTACATGTTATAACAGGACTGAATAAAAATATTCACTTTTCGTTACAGATATCTTTTATATACCAATTTGATTACTATGAATAATTACACAAGCAAAACTTTTTAAAACAAGAAGCTTGTGTAAAGAAAATGCATGTATCCTGACACAACAAATCCAAAATTAAAGATACTGAATATTTCCAGATTCACTTGAGAGACAGATAGAAGAAATCAGACATGCTGTGGTAACTTCCCACATCACAGGACATTCTTAGTTTAAAATTATTTATTAGATAATAGAACAGGATAGCATTCATTAAGTAGATAAGATGGGTTTTTTTCAAAGCCCATACAAATGAAATTTGGAAGTCAAAAACAGGAGAATGAAGACTGCTGGAATTTTTTTTCTCTTGCCTCTAATTTTTTCAAGTGTGCTAAATCATCACCCTTCCCATAGTTGTCCTGAGCAACAGCCTGGAAATAAAAGGAAAATATCCTCTAACTGAATCAATAGGCTCTACGACTGGAGATTTGATTTGGAATCTTCCAAAGAGACAAGAAGTTTTTCACTCTCTTCTATGGTGTTGGTATGCTAATGAGAGAGTTAAATATGCCTATAGAAAACAGCTTTAAGCCAGTAAACTTTAAGACTGGGAAATCTATGAATTACTAAAAATAAAATATTTAATTTAATTAAATGTCTGAGTTAAATTGACAGCTCTAACCCTGGCATGATGTCTAAGCCGATCTGCATATAGTAGAAATCTTGGAAGAAGAACGTAACTCAACAACTGAGCTTATAAATTTTGTGATCCAAAAGTGCCTGATTTTATACCACTTGAAACCAATCACAGTTGCTTGAGGTTTCTGTTCTGAGAAATATATAGCTTAGTTTTTAATTTGGCAAATTCTCTACTTTCAGGTGTTAAAACACATCCAAGTGTTAAATGGCTTTTTTTTGTTGTTAATAATTAGTATTACTTTTTTTTTTTTTTTTTCCCCTTTCCTTTCCTCAAACTAAAGCCATCCCTATTAAGCAAAATTTTGCTGCTACTATTTTTTCTGGATAAATTGCCACCATTAGCAACCAATGAATATAGAACAACTTTTCCAGATCAGCCTGTATCACTTTAATAGAGTATTCCTTAGCAGCAATCAATATCTGTGAAGAATCTTTAATTCCTCAGTGTATTTCTGACTTTAAATACACATTAACTACAGTGAAATGGAGGTCAAATTTGTCTAACCTAACAACTATTGACAGTCAATAAAATGACTTATTTTTCTCTACTGAGAACAGAAAGAACTTTGTGCAAAGATGTCACAACTTACATTTATTTTATGCCTTCCAAAGCTATTTCATTTAAAATTAATTTGTTTATGCCTTCTTGGTTTCTAAGTGCTAGATCATAACATCTTTTTAACCCCTTAAAACTTGTCAGAATTCTTGGCCTTCAAATATGCTTTAAATTCTATTTGTATATCTCGAGTATCTAAAACTAATGTAATCAACTAAAAACCTAAATGTAATCAAATTACATTTTGATGCTTCACCTCCATAAACAATCCCCTTAAAATATTCACTAGAGTTAGTATGAATGTTTGGTACTTGTAGTAACTACAGAAAGCATGCAGATGTACAAAGAGGCCTCTTAAGGGTGGAGAATCCCATACCTTTTTCATGCATTTCTTTATCTTTTTCTATCCTGAGAGAAACTACTGCTGTAACGTAAAGTCTCATGCAGTAACATGCTAGCAATAATAAGCTTCTGCATCACAACACAATCTTTTCTAAGAATGTCACTTTCTTTACAGCACCACAAAAAAACAAAACCATGAGAATGGCTCCTCAAACAGTTTTTATCACTCTGTAATTTTACTGACCACATCCCAGTGTTTCAATAATGTAACTGCTGCTACTGATCTTGGTAACCATTACAATATTTGAAGGCAGTAAAATTTTTTATCAATGTCTAAAATATACAACTTCAATCGGTGAGATAAATCGGTATAATTTTTACTTTGAAAAAGTTAAAAAAAAATCAAGGAATTTAGGTATTAATGCAAACCAGGAAGCACAAAACAATGCCTTCAAATCATAATCAGCAGCTCTACATGAACTACATGCATCCTTCACACATTTCCAAAATTCTGGGGGACAAACTTACTTATTTGGAATTATTTAGAGAAAAGAACTTTACAGATTCCATCGTATAACACTTTAAAAGTGCAGCATAATCAAACTATTACATAAATCAAGCTTAAAGTGTCTCCAATTTTCATATTAAATACAACATATAAAGAAAAATAGGTTAAAAAAAAATCTTGAAAAAGGAACATCTTCTAAAAACATGACAAAAAGTAAATTAACTTTTAAAAAATGTTTTAAAATAAAAATATTTTCATTTAGTCTCTAATATCTATAAAATCTTTAAATCTTATCATCAGAAACAATTGTTCTCAAGATTACTTATGTTACATGGCTCATCTAACACAATCTATATAGTTACTATATAACTAAGACATCAATCTTCAAGAAACAAAATATCTTTTCAAATGGAATATTAAATATTTTCTAGAATTCTAAAAAGAAGTAGAATTCTATCAGCAAAGATGTTACGAATCACTAATTGGGTTATTTCAAATAATTTGAAAGTTAAAGTAGTTCTAATGTGGGGTATGTTTCAAATAAATCCATTCTTTTTAGCATCATATTAGATTGAATTCCAACCAAGAAATGAAGTCAGAGTTACTGAAAACTCAGCAGTGAAATTTTATCTGTATGAAAGTGATTTTCATTTTCGAGGAACTGAACAGAGACTGGAGAATAACAACAATGAAAGAAAACATAAAAATATAAAAATTTATTATTTAAGTCAGTACATAGAAACTGAAAAGACAGGATTCTTTGTAATTTTCATAAATTATGTTTTAAAAAAGAATTATGTAGAATGAAATAGAAAACATTATTAAAGAGCTACCTAAATGAAGAAAAAGAGAAAACCTAAAGAGAAAATACAAACAAAGAGACATGGTGATTTAGCTTGATTTTGGCCGGGATTTTACATGATGCTACACTATTTTCACCAATAATATGTTTTTAGGCTGTAGAATATTAAAGTAAATTCCCTGTTATTGCCTGAATAATAATCACAATAATATCTGGCCCCATGTCTCAAAAAAATTTTTAGTCACAAATGAAAAGTTGGGATGGTGGGGGATATGTTCACAACCACATACAAAAGGAATAACTAAATACTGATATTCATACCGTCATAAATCCATCCAGCAAACCTGAATCAGGTTTAGGAGGTGCTTGCAATCGCTCCATAGACCACTTTTCAATGATAGATGACACTTGGCTATTTTCCGTGTTTAAAATTCTGAATCCTGTCATATTAACACCACTATACCGATAGGGTTCCACATCTAAGGCAAACAGGTCCTGAAAAAAATAAACATTACATAAACATTTTGATACACTGCATTTTCATCTTTGAGACCGAGATGCAGTACTACAGTTGCTGTATATGCAAGGAAATATGTTCTGCTTATTTGGAGGACTGCATATGTCAAATAACTCAGGTCAAGTAACTCAGCCAACCAGCAACCCGATTCACAGAAGAAGAACAACTTCAATTGCTTTCACATAAATAAATAAATAAATAAATCCAAAAAACACGTCTTTTAGGAAATGTTACACTTAGTAGCAGAACAATGAGCTCCAACAGTAATGACTTCTATTTTATTGTTTTGGCCCACAATGTCAGAGGCAGATTTTGATGGTATGACAGCAGAGGTTGAACTTTTACACCAATATTCTACCAAATTCTGTTGGAGTGCAACAGAGGAAATCGGAGATGAAGTCTGACAAAATAGTGTCTGGCATGGAAATGCACATGAGAAGGCAAGAGAATTAACTGAGATCCACCATGCTGTCAGCATCCACTGACTTTCATCGATGCTTGCTGAATATTTATGGATACCAAACAGTGGATGTTAGTACACTGACGTGATGGGTGGTACATTTTAACAGTGGTGGCAGTGGTGTGAAAGACAAGCCAGATCCTGGAAGGTCATGCAGATTTTTATGAGCACAACATTCAGACTCTTGTTCGTCACTGGTGAAAATGCATAGCAAATGGTGGTGAATATGTTGAAAAACAGTACTTTGTACCTGTGAATTCACACTATCAAATGGTGGTGTATTCTTTGTATCTGTTGTAGTTTCCACAGAAACAAATAGGAGGCATAACTTTCTGAGCAGCCTCAGCATACCTACTCTACCAGAAGTTAGAAATGTTCCACTAGGCATAAATTTTATTACTAATCACTAAACCCTTTTTTTTTTTTTTTTTTTTTTTTTTTTGCTTACCAGAAACAGACTTTACATGATAAACAGAACAGACTTCCTGCACATTGTATGAAAGTTATTTATCCTTAGACATTTAAATGAGAGGAGGAAACAGGAAGACTGCATGTGGCCTGCACCTTTTGCAGCTTTTGATCACAGCTTAAATTTGACCAAAAGCATTCTTTGTATCTACCAATCGTGCCTGCAAACACAGACTTATTCTTGATTAGAAATTTCTCTCTACAAGTGTGACATATGCCAATTGATTAAATTTCAATATTTGATGAACAAAACACCCATGACTCATTTGGTTTACCTAAGCACATTCAGTGAATTATCATTTGGTTTACTTCTTGGTTTGCTGTTTCCTTTTAAATAAATTTTTAAGCGACATAATGAGACATTACTGCCAAGCAATATATTTCTAGTTTCACTGAAGACAGAAATTGTCTAAACTTTATCTGTAATTTCCTTTTTAATTTGCTCTTTGCTTGCAGTTTAATATAGTTTAAATTTCCATGAAATATAAGTTTATTTGTAATATTTCACCAAATACATCTATTTACTGACTAGAACTGAAGAAGACAAAATATTTTACCATGGAAAACCAGAATATAACTCAGTATCATATGTTAAGAAACAGTTAATACTAATTTCTCTAAAAATCAACCACAGATGCCAGGCACTATTTTCAATTAGAAGTAGTAATTATGATACCATTTTCTACATAATGACACTTGAGATACACAGGGGTCAAAAGTTATATATTTACAAATAACCTAACTCATTCCCTTTTTAAAGAAACAAAACTTTTTTTTCTTTTTTTTTTTCAATTGAAGGACTGACTAGAACCATGTTTCACCATTCTCACGAAAATTCTCTCAATTTTTGCTTTGAAAAAAACTCAGATGCAATGGTTTAATACAAACACACTCATGTTTACACTGGAATATAATAAATATACAAAACAATATTATATTCATATATTACAAATACACACAGGTTGGTGTATTAATCAGCTAGTGCATTAGACCCTGAATCAGTCATGGGAGAGTACACAGCAGACTGCTATAAACACTGTGGCTGGAAAATTTATTTGACAGGACTTTCAACATGTCAGGTAAGAAGCAATTAATATATCAAAATAAGTAATTTCTGATGCAAACTCCAAAGCTACACTGCAAAATCAGACTCTATAATCTGCCTGTGCACATTAAATTATTGTTTGATAGCATGATATGAATATTGTCCTTATCGCTCCTAAAAAAGCAAACATTATAATAAGGAAACAAGAATGACAGAAAATCTGATTTTTAAAAGTAACTTTAAGAATAAAAATAAAATGCTAATGGACAGCATACAACTCAAAGATGCAATTTTCATCAAAACATCAAAATGAAATTTAACATAGACTGAAAATCTGAGACTAATGAAGGAAATTCAACTGCATGCAATCCCAAATCCATGCTAGTACAACTTGCCATTCTATAATGAGAGATATTTGTGCAGAGCCTTAACAGTTCTAATCAACTTCAGAATTTACTTTGCCTTCTATTCAAAAAGCTATTTCCATATTAATACTTCTGATAAACTCATTTTGTGATTCTGAGATGAACTGTCCATCCTACCACAAAGGATTCATTTTATTTAAGAATTAAACATGCATGAAATTTTAAACATAGGTCATTTCAAGCATAGTTTTGCCAAGTCACTTCTTCCTCATGCTTGAAATGGCTTGTGTTGTAAGATCACTAATGAACTGTAAAAGGAAAACAGAGAAATAGACACAACTCTGTTATCTACTTAACTATTTAAAAGTTTAAATCTGTAGTACTAAAGAGTCAGCCATTTACTGACTCTTTCTGTTGCTTTCCAGAGTACACTGTTGAACAATAATTAAATCATCTTGATGAGCTTTAATTAAAAGAAAGAAAACTCAACAAAAATAAAAATAATGTACTCACACTTCATTCTACAGACTTTTTTTTCTTGATTTGTCAGATAATATTATTAAGGAAAGTAGCGACTTTGCTAGATGTCATCCATGTGTTGTTATAAGCCACTTACCAGTGTGGTAAAGATATAGTGATAGTATTCCGTCATCATTCCCATAGCTAAAGCCTTAAAAAAAAAAAAAAAAAAAAGATGAACATTTCTGAGTTCACATATTAGCTTTTAGAACACTTTCTTTGCAAATGAAAAGCTGCAGAAGAAGACTGAGTTGATATTGTACTAAAATTAGGTCAAGCAAGTCATTTCCTAGCAGTTAGAGCAGATTACTGACTATTAAAGAAATTTATGAACCAGATCATCTGATACAAAGAATATTATTAGACTGTTTAGAACAGTAAATGGGAAAGAGGCTTATAGTTTTACATACTAATGGATGCATTAAGTTGCCACACAAAATTTCAATTGACAGTATTTTCATTCATTATTGATCTCCCTCATCTCCTTAAAAAGAATAACCTAACAGCATTTTTTTTCTATTTTGATTAGTGATATTATGCATTTAGAACAGGGACCCAAGTATATATACTTCAGGTGCATGCATTTTTTTCCAACGATGAAAGAAAATACTCTTGATGTAAATTTTTACTAGCATGATACAGTGTTTCAGCATCTTCATTTGTCTTGCTATCTATGTAACATCAAATAATTTCTGATCAACTGTGCATTTTAAAATGTTCATTCTTTTTTCTTAACTGTGTAAAAATAAATATTTGCAGATATTCTTTTAAAGCAATAAGCTAGAGATATCTCACCACTGCATCACTTGTACCTTCTCCTGAAGAGCATGTATGGATACACAATACGTTCTTTCTCCCCACAAAAGCTACCATAGTCTATTACCATTTATGTAAACATTTTAGTATTTGACAGTTGTTTTTTTTTTTAACTTCACTTTAGCATTGTAAAAAAAAAAAAAAAAAAAAAAAAAAAAAGCTACAAAAATACAGAATATTCTCCTCCTTTCCAGGAATTACGAAGAGAATTCTTTGCCAATTTACTACCAGTTAAACCTCCTCAAATACACTGAAGGCAATAATTATCCAATTGTAATAATAGCAGAATTTGTATACAAAAGAATTATCATCTCTGAAGACTGTGTGAGCTTCTTTACTTGTGACATTGTCTGAGAAAGGAATAAATGACTAGTCTGTATGTTCTTTTTCAAACAAAAGTGAAAAGCTAAAACAAATTTGAAATAGCAGCTGCAGAACAGTGCTTTTAGCTTTGACAAGACTGGCAAAAATTGTAAAAACACTTTTTCAAAGGATGTCTTTGCCTGTATTTAGAACTGTAGTATAGTCTACCAACAGCAATTTGAATTCTGTTAAGCACAGGAAAACCATTATCTTAAAAGAAATATCACAACTCCTGTAGAAACCTTACAACACCAAAAACTGTTAGAATTTCTGTTTTTTCTCTAGTAAGGTCATATAAACATCTGTTTACACTCAAGGATTACACTCTTCAAGCAATCTCTCCATAAGAATATTTTAAATATCTCCACAAGAAAATTTTAAGTATTTTCTGCTTTCCCTGGTTGCAGGGTAGCAATGGTAGTAACCATTGTGATTTGCCTTGATATAATCATGTCATATCAATGGTGAGTTTTTAATTCTTTTTTATGATGTATTTTTGGCCAGAAAAAAAAAAATATTTTTTATAAGTTGTCATTTCACTAATCTTGTTCTCTCAATGTACTTTTTGTTCTTTATTTCCAAACTGGTTTTATTCCCACCTTTTACTGAAACTCCCAGTTTCATTCTTAATCCTTACAATCATCATCTCAAGAAGAAATCCCTTGTCATGTTTCTCCAGGTTCACCCCTCCATTACCAGATAAATTTGGTTAATTCGAGTTTCCAAATAATCTTTATCTAAATAAATTCCTAAATTTCTTATTATGTTTAGCAAACTGTGCATTTGGAATGATATCATCAAACAGAAAATTTTCTTAACACACTTTTTTTTCAGTTTTGAAAGCAGGACTCATACTCAGCTGAAGAGTACAATTTTAGACACTTCAAAAAAACTGCAATTAGTGAAGCTGGATGAAAAACTAAAAGATTACAGAAACTGTAAAAAGATTAAAGAGTTGTTCCTGTAACCTATTTTTGTATTCTTCAGGTCAAGCAGAGTAGCCTGATAAAAAAGTTTGTAATTTGATTTAAAGAAGTTGCATGCTCATTCTCAGATCTTGGAACATGATTAAATACAGAATGGTTTTCATTTTCTTCCCATTTCTCACAACTCATAATTTTTTCACAGTGTTGCATGCAGTGAAATAAAAGTTTTCTTTCACATAAAAACTACTAGGTACTGCATAAATAATGTGTGCTGATTGAGTTATTTGTAGTACTGCAGCCCTGTACTGCTATTAATACATATTTTCCATCTGCATTTTTAAGATGTTAAAGAAATTAAATATACATTTAATAATTTGAGCTAAACAATTGGACTAATTACTCTGCCTTACATTAAGTGATGACCAGAACTGTCAGCAGATATTAAAATGACTAAGAATTAATGAAAGAATTTCAATCAACACACAATAAAGCAACAAATGATCGTATGTATGTATGTTTACCAGCTCTTTTAATTATACCCACAGCTGTACCCTGAGGTACCATTAACAAGAGATCTTATTTCAGATCTTAAAGAATGTATTTACTGTTTTTGAACTGAACAATACAATATGCTAGCATACATAATATGAATAAAAATTACAGTCACAAAAAGCTGCGTGTTAAAAATGTAGAACACTGTTTAGTTTCAGGTATATTTCGTAACCTAATTGCAAGTCATAGCTCAGTTACAAAACTTGGAGAAAAATGGTCTTTAAGCAATTCCAAGTATTTGGGGCTAGCTCACTACGTTAATGATACACAGAGGCATGCATTTATTGCACACTTCAGGATTACTGTCAGCTTTTTTACAAGCTTCTTTTTCACAGTCCTTCATATATTGCCATCTTCTCTTCGACAACAGCATTGGAATATGCTTCAGCAATAAAAATACTGTAAGTATTTGGGATTCTGCTATCTCTTGCCTAATAATCTTGTACATAACAGAGCAAACACTTTGAAAGCATCTGTCCAAATGTATTCAGGTCCTTCACAGTCTTAGTAGTAAAGGAGGAGAATATGGCTCTAGAAATATCAATTAGTTCTGTCCTTCCAGAGGATTACACTAATGCGCTAGTTTAATAGCATACTATTCAAATATTACAACCTGATTAAAAGTACATAATTTAAAAGCTTTAATTGGAAAAAATATATACAGAAAATAACTCTAAGCAAGCATTTGAAAGCTCAAAGCATTAATTCTCTAAAATACAAAGGCATATCTTTTCCCAGTGAAGTGCGTTGTGAAATATCTTTCCTCCCCCCACACAGACAAATCAGGCTGTTTCTTTAAAAAAAAAAAAAAAAAGATAATGGAAGCAGCTATCATTACAGGTGCCAATAAAATTATCTCTGAAAACCTTGGTTGATTGTCGGTTAGGCCTCAGTAAAACTAACATACAATTTAACTGCTTGTTAAAAGCCATTAAGTCTGGATATTACTTTCATTTATTAGGAATGAGGATTAGGTCATCTAAAGCAAAATGAGGATTACCTGTTTCAAGATGCCTGCTGCCATTTCATGGCTGCAGTCAAAGATTACGTGGAATTCCTTTCCTCTTTTCATCTCCTTTAACAATGGCTTTGCATCTTTTGTGTCAGCTGGTAACTGGCGGATTTTTAGTCTCAGGTTGTATCGTGATGGAGCCTTGATGAGCTCTTGTAATCGAATAAGGCCTTAAAGAAAGTAGAGGAGTCAATTATAAGAAAATTATCAAAACAGGCACCTGAGTTACTAGAAGGACAACTTACTATGAACATTCAAAATTTTCTGAATTTCTCTCCCTTCTCAGCATGCTTCAGCTGATAAAGAGAAATGTATTTTAAAAACAGCATCTGTATTCCTGGTGCTTTCCTATCACAAGTCTTTTCTTAATCTTAGCATGCAGTAAGTACATTCAGTTGTTATCATCTTTAGTAATACAATTTTTCCTTCATGGAACTATAATACTACTTCTCAAATTATTTTAACTCAGTTAAACTGAAATCCCAGACTAATTGCTTATAGTCAGACTAGATAATCTCTTCACTAATCTATCAAGTTTTGACAGAAAGTTGTAGAACACTTCAATACTACAGAACATCATTGTGTAATACACATGATAGTACTCAATTTTTCTTTTTCTTTTTATACAGGTAGCAAAACACAAAAGCAACAGAGAACAGGATGACTGACTGATGCCTTTGCAGTCCTCTGCAATACTTTACAAATCCATTTTGGATTACTCAACTTTCACTATGTAAGTAGATGCAGTAATATTTTCCCCAAAATCTTCTTTTTCACAGCAAGACAGCATGTGGTGTGGTATACAGATCACTGATTGGTCTTTGACCAATACTGAATATTAGGTTGTTCAACTGTCTTTGAACAACAGGATAGAGACAGATCTTTTATAAAGTAGCGGTTTATTTCAGCACTAGCAAAAAAGATGTGCTAACTACCTTCTTGCACTGGAGGGTACTCTACTTAGTGGCAGTAAAAGAGTTACTGTTCATATTATCTCCAGACCACATACAGTTTGGCGTATTCACTGAACTGTCAAAAAATAGAACCTCTGCTTAGTATTTTCAGCAGGAGCGGGGCCGAAATAAAATGCCTTTAAAATTTGAGATAGCTCACTTTACTGAATCAAAACCTGCGGTTGGACTTGTTGATCTTTGAGGTCTTTTCCAACCTGAGTAATTCTACGATTCTATGATTCTTTAATGGAAATTACCAATTAGTATTTAATTATCATCACAGACACATTGTCTTATATAGTTTATATACATATATATATATACACACAGCATTTTGAATTATTCCTAAATATTCTTCCTAGTTAAAAATGAATGTCAAATCTGCCTCGACTTTATAAAAAAATATGTAATAAAGCATGAAAGTACGCTACAGTCTCATCAAGAAGTCATGATAAGCTCTGCAATACAGAGAGTTTATTTTTGTTTTGGTGTGTATCCTTTTTCCAAAATATGGGGTTTTTTTGGTGTGTTTTTTTTTGTTTTGTTTTGTTTTGTTAAATGACATAGCACTGAGAGCCTTTAACAACATAATATTTCAATGATGCTTTTGTCATGATGCTTTTAGACTGCAAAACATCCTTAGGTCTAATAATTTTCAACCAAATTATACAAATAGATAAAACATCTGAAAGACAAAATCAGACACTTTTATTTCATCATTCCTCCTTTTTTGACCCTGCAAAGGATCAACATTATCTAGGAATTAGCTGGAACAGGAATTATAGCTTATTACATGAAATCTTCCCAAATTAAGACTGTAGGTGTGTAGATCTGACATAAGAATTCAAAAGATCTTTCAAGCCCAAAAGCAATGTGGAGATCGATGGAGGTATTTCTGAATCAATTCAAAGTTTTAAACAGTCCACACAAATGCAACTTGCTTGAGGGATTTATGAAGAAAATAGAAACAACAACTATCAGGGCAACAGGTCGTTAATTTAGCTCTTGGTTAGATGGGTAAAAATTCCCTGAGGTCCAACTTGCTATGCAGTTAATTTATGAAATGTTTTATCACTCACAGATCTATGTCATGGATACAACATTTTGCATTTCATCACAAATTTTTGGTAGCACTCCTAGAACACACATACACATTCCAACTGAGACAATTGTTACCTATAGCTAAATAATTACGAAATTTCTAACTTATATGAAACATTTCTATAGGATCTTCAGTAACAACAAGCATTGTGGGAAAAAAAAAAAAATCAGTATGTGCTGATTATCTTCTTACAAAAATATAATGTGAAAAAAGATAGCATTTTTTCTTCTTAAGAGTATGCCAAAATTTAAGGTTTAAGCAAAATATTCTAGCTCAAGGGGGGATGAAAAATAATTCCATATGTCCCAGATTATTTTTAATATCTTACTTGAAACAGTAAATTGGAAACTTTTTAAGAATAATAACTTTGACTCACATTACACTGTATCTGGTGTGTCTAATTTTAGGTTTGTCTTGCTTTGCTTACTTCATATTTTTTTTCTGCCCCTTGTAAAGAAAATAAAAGTCAAGTTTAAAGACTGGCAGAAACATCACTACACTTGTTGACAATCTTCAGCAGAGATGCTGAAGGCAGAACAGACATGACTAGACCTGGTCTCATGAATAGATCTCATCCACACTTGCTAAGACAAAAAGAACTAATAGCTATAATACAGATGACCTTCATGTAAATGTCAGATATGGGCCCAGATGATTGTGAAAACAGTAATTTTAGAAACTATAATTTCAACAAACCTTGCCACACTTAATGACTCTATCAAAAATGACAGACAATGCTGTGTCAGTTGCCTCCAAGTCTGTCCAGTTATTTAAGGCTAAAAACATAAAGCAACTGGAATGTGTGTTCTTGAAATGAAAACACTAAGATGATTTCAGACTGACAGAGGGGTAGCATTTCAAAGCTATGATTTTCTCAAAGGTAAAATCCTGACAGTTTCTCACTTGCTTTGATTTCTATGCACTTCCACTTAAGAGCTCCAACAAATCTGGGACAGATAGTATGACACACTCTGCTGGAAAGAAAAAAAAAAAACTGGCATTTGATACTCAGTAGTTAAATATGACCAAGAAGACAGTTAGAAAGACCATCCTTCTAAATAAAGTTACTTCAAATCAAATAGTGCTGCAAAATGTGCTGCCATATAAGCATCTGATATACAAGCTGTCAAGTCTATAAACCAAAGACATAGATCTACACGAACTACTTACATCACACAGAGAGAGGAAAAGTCAAAAAGGGGGGAAAAAAAAAAAAAAGCAGGTGAAGGGATGAAGCCAGGCAGGGGTGAACACGAATGTACAGGCCTTACAATTCTGAGACATTCAGATAGCAAAAGGGACTTCAGCAATGAGCTGGATTTGAACATGCAAGCATTATTTAGCGGGGAAAGTCCTGTGTTGCACCTAACATTTGCTATAAACATTGATTCCTTGCAGTAGATCATAACAACTGGAAGCCATGCTGAGTATGGGAGACAAGACATTGTGAAGCTCGTGAAAACAGATTTATGTCATGTAGGAAAGAGATGACATTCAGTTTCACATGGCAGGAATCAGTATCTCAAGGTGAAAGCATTTTCCTCAAAAAATTCAAATTCAGCATTTTTCATATACCAAAGTTTAGAAGGAAATCTGATTGTTCTTGACTGCAACTGTTCTTTTAAAACACTGTTTACTTAGAAGGGCAAAATGCCTAACGTATCTGAGGTTGTTACACTGTTCACTGAAGATGAAGATGGGAAGGACAGTTAATGTTGTCAAAAAATGTTAAAATGGAAGGAATGAAGGAAAAGAGGGTGGCTGCTTTTCTCTGTTGCAAGTCCATGGGCTCTGAAATTTTAGTAAGCAAATTCAGGGCATTCTAAATCAACCTGTCCCTTGCTGTCCTGCAGAAACTATCAGAGGAACCTGAACATGAGGAAAGGGGGGAAGAAAACCTGTAAATGCACACCTCCGTAGTGCACTGACTATATCTCATTGCTGGAGCAGCACAGGAATGCCTGAAAGCAAATGAGTAAGTATTTATGGCTTCATAACTGCTAGGACACACAAACTGTAAAGAACAAATTTCTCAAAATTCATTTTAAAGAAAAGGAAATTTGAGGCACAGTACTCTTGCTCACAACTTCTATGTAAATCACAATATTTAATTCTAGTAACAATTAACATTTAATGAGTTCCAGTTACTGGTAGTGTTCATTAAGTTCATGTGAATTATGTAGGGCACAAAATATGCTTCAGTCTATTAACTTTGGTAGTCCACTCAGCCACCCTGTGGGCCATCTGCTAACAAGGAATATTTGTTCATCCTCATCCACACATTAAAAAGCAATTCCACACTGGCATGAATTCCGCAGCTCCAGTTTGCCAGGTTCCCTTGGGAAGGCTGTCAGAAAGCACAACCCCAGGTGAGGCAGGGTGACCACCGCACGTGACCCCCAGGCACAATATATGACAGGACAGGCACAGCAAAGGTGACGCTATGTCATAGTTGGCACTGCTACCTTTACAGCTGCCCTACAGCTTCATACTACAGAGGAACACTCACAGAACCAAATCTGCATTGTGATGAGCATACCTGCATCTAGTGCTTTTATTAGGCAAGAGCTCCACTGGGTGAAGTGCTGAGAAAAAGCACGTCCTCACTCAGGCACTGCTGGGAATTGAGACTGGGTAAACATTTTGCAGGCCTGGATCACGCTTCAAAAGCAAAGTCGTGCAAATATAAATCAAAGGCTGAATGTCTTTCCAGACTACATCTACTACATAAATAAAGTGCAGGAAGTCTAGCTTTTCCTAGAAAAAAAAAAATACCCTGAGCTCTCTCAGTAAAAATGGCAGAATTAATAAGAAACACTAAAGCATGCACTCTGTTTACCTTTTTTCCTCTATTACACAGGGGAGAAGACACTGGAGTTGAAATATGTTGGAGATTATTGTCCATGTGAAGCACAAGTTACAGATACTGCAGCAGGTCCTGGGGCTACACCGTGACTCACCTGCTGGTAGTGATCACAGACCTTTCTAGCCAGTATGCAACCAGCAAAAACAATGCAAAATCCCACTGCGTGCCAAAGAGCTCAAGTGTACTAGGGAAAGAGGCTACCACTTGGGGATGGAGATGTGCTCTTGGGAAGAGGCAGCTGTGCACCCCAAGGCAGTTCAGCTGAGGGGGAGAAAGACTGCAGCCTACTGGCACCACATGGGACAGGATGTCCATTGAAGGGCTGTGGCCCAGAGTGACAGAAATCATCATCAAGCACAAAGCAATCTGAGACTATTACACATACCAACCCACAACCTGCCACACTCCAGGCATCTCATAGGGTAAATGTTGATGCATTCTGTGTCAGCAGTGGTGAAAATGCACAATTTTCTTCCAGCCTTTATCCCCCCAGGGAAGGGACAGTAAGGTAGTTAATGTAATTGTGTCCTTTATCTCAGTAGCAAAATCCTTGATTAGAAGTTTGTATTTAAAGGTAATTAGGTAAAATCCCTGATGCTAGATTGTTTTGCCCGCAGTGCTTTCCAAGTATTCCAAAGTTTATTTTTTCCCCTTTTTTTTCTCAGTTAGATACTAAGCTGTAATTATTTTTTTGCCAAAGAAAAATTTATGCACTGAAAAGATATAATGTAAATGAACAACTTGAAATACAGCACCTGGGTCAAGCTGTGGATAGTAACTGCATCCTCCCCCCTTACTGTTTCTTATCATCTCTTACCCCCTGCACCCTAAAATCCCCATCAATGCTAAAGTAGTAGCATTAACAAAAACCAAAAACAGATAAAAGAAATAAACAGAAAAACAAGAACAGAAGTACACATACATCCAGAGGATAAAAACAATATGTGGTTCAGAAGACTATCCACATATGATAAAAATAAATTCTGCCGCTGCTTCCAGTTCTATTTTCAACAGCTATAAGACATACTTTTTAGGATTTTCCCCAGTAGAAGTAGCATTTTTCCATAACCAAAGAAGAGCTCTCACTTGTTTATTCTCTTTAGCATGTAGACCTAAATACATAAAGGGATGCCAGACAAATTCCTCGCCTGCTTTCTCTTCCAAATGTTGCCAAAGTTTTTTCTGTGTTTTTACTCTTTTTCTCATACTGTTATGGTCCATTTGTATAATTCTGATTCCTGAGAGTCAAGAGGGACTACTTCTTACTATGGCCAGTCTGTTCTGGAACTCCACTTCTACTGTCTATATATGGTTAGCGCACAAGGTATTTTTAGATCAAATAAGCATAGAGTTTGTAGAGAGTAACATTTTATCAATGGAGCTACTGCTAATCCCCAAATAACTTTCATTTCCATCATTTGACATTAGATAAAATGGTCAGCCTGGTTATTCAGAATCAAAGTCATGAGCTAACAAACCGAAAAATAAGGCTTCTGGAAAACCAACAGTCAGTTTCAAAAGTATGCAGCTCATGTGTAGCTAATCAGAAAAAGAAATATCAGAGCCTCTGATGAATAGAGAAACCTCATATGAGAACTACAAAAACAGTGAAGCAAAGGAGGAAAATCAATAGCTTCACCACGATTTTGAGGAGTACAACACAAAAGCAAAGATTTTAGCCTGGATTACCATCAATGTAAGTAATTTCTCATATAAAATAAAATATAGTCCTCAGGTAAAATACTGACTTAAAATTAATTTTAAAAAATGCAAAACAATTTTTGTCAACAGTAGCCTAAAAAAAAAATCTATTTTTTAACAGTATAGAAATAATTGGTGCATTTTGGGAATGTACTTCCTGCAGTTTCTTTCATGAAGGACACCTTTTTCCTGTCCCTTTAAACACTCAATTCCTTCTTTTAGCAGCCACTGTGATAGAGTCTTACCTCTGAATGGCTGGAAAGAGTGCGGTGTGAGTAACTCTTTTCAGAAGCTGCCATCAATTCATCTTTAAGAAGAATCCTGAAGGAGTAGTTTGTGAGCTCTCCAGCTGGCATCTTCCTCCAAAGAGATCAATCACATTACCTCCTCGACATGTTCAACTTCAACCAGTCCAGGAAGCAAGAGCCCCAAGTTTGTTTTAAAACCTGTGTCTCCAGCTCAGCAGCCTTGCAAGCCATTGCTATGCCACCTGGCCTGCTCATCAAACTATTTATCATTTCCATTAATGCTGCCTTTGTGCTGTACAGGAAGAATGCAAGCAAATGCACTTTGCAATAGGCTGAACACATGAACCTTTTACTGTACAAAGGAACAGTAATGCTCTTTTAAAGGCTACTTATACCTTCAGAATCTCAAAAAAAAAAAAAAAAAAATCAAATTAATAATACACCACTTTGTTGAGCTACCAGAATATTTTCTCTATTTTCAGCAAGTTGTTTCCTCTCACACTACTCTGCACTCTTCTTCTCTCCTGATGTCCCCCTGCTCGATTTTTCTGCTTAGATCTCAGGAAGATATAATTATATATTGGATTTTGATAGGAGTGCGGGCAAAAGGGAGGAGAATGTTCGTTTATTGATCATTGATTACATGCTTCACATCAACCAGAACAGTTAATTGCGGTAAAATAATTCACAGATATTGAACATCCTGAACAGATTACCAATAAACTTACGAGATTAGTTATATCTTCCTCATCCTCTACATAAAAAACACCTCTAATGAAAAATTTTAAAAAAATATATCCTTGAGAAATTGCACCTGCTAGCAGGACTATCTGAACAGTGTTCTATGTTTTTTGGATACAAGAACAAAATATGGAAACACCACTAAGAAAATCACAGAGAAAATACAACTGAAGGAAAAAGCGTTTAATCAACATTATTCATTTATTCATATTTAGCCTATTTACTACATTAAGATCACTTTACTCAATTCTGGCAGCATAAAACTTGACTAAAATTCTCATCCTTTATGCTTAAACACAATGTCAAAATTGTGAAAAGTGTTCTTAATGGAGAATGAGCTTTAAGAGAGAGCACTGCAGAAATGTAATCCAGAAGTTTATCTTAGTGAAAACATAATCACTATAGCTCTTTGTTACCAGATTTAGAGTTGAATATTTTAGCAAGATTTTTCTAACTTGCATTTGAAGCATTAGAGAATAATCACAACACTATATGTGCATGTGCATATATATATTCTTTCTACTAATTTCTATTCTTACCAGAAAAATGTACTACATCAGTACACTAGCAGTACTTTACCAGTAAAAAGAAAAAAAGTATATGGTAATTGACTTCAATAGAATATTAGCCAAAGTAAATTCTATTTAACAAACCCTTTGTCAAGTAACATAGCTCTCCTGTTTAGAAAAGCTTGAGCTGAAAATTAGAAATTAGATTTATTAGGGCAAACAAAAATGCACAAATAAATCATGATAATACTAGTATTTGACAGACTGAACTGTGGAGGTTTCTTTGGATGACAAAATTCCCCTCTGGCGAAAGAGTTTAGAGATGTATAGGGGTTCTTTTATCATCGAACTACCTATATGTACTTACCTTTTTACCAAAGCATTCTCTGTGACCTACCACCTCAAATATTCTCCACAAGAACTCTTGTGTATAAATCTAAGTGGCCCTAAGATATGTTGATGTATTTTCCTGCATGTTGCATTCCAAGTTTCACCATCCACACGTGGTCTTTCAGTGATACAAACACACATAAAGAAGGTAAAATGTTTCCAGACCATCAGTTTATGAATAATTCAAGTTGTTTTTTGTTGTTGTTGTTTTAAAGTTATCTTACTGTCAAGAGAAAAGATTTTTCAAAAGTTTTCTTTTAAATGAAACTATGTCAGTAGTTGGAGAATAATTTTCAGTTTAGCTACATAATTCAGTTGCCTTAGGTTTAAAAATCACTGAAAAAGAAAACCAAGGATCTGGCTCCAGTAGTCAGGCATCCATTGGGATACTTTGCATATTACTTAATTTTTTTGCGTCTTAGCATCCATTTTACTTTACTGCTCTTTCATCATGAAGTACAACTGAAGTACAATAAAATAATCTTCTTTATCCTTTTCCTTAAATAAAGTAGGCTAAGAACTTCAGATCATGTATGTTTGTATATTTGTTTTATAGTTAGTTTCAAACAGCTGATCCCAGTTCAAACTGTTTCTAGGAAAACAAAGAAACAAAAACAAAAACAAAACAAAACAAAAGAGGGGGGAAAAAAAAGCTTTTCACGTAAAGACCTTAGAGCACCACAGTGAAACAGGCCTATAACACCTCCTGCACACTTTCACTGGAGGGAATCGATGCACTGTTGAAGTTCAGAATAGATATTAAGTTCATGGAATGGTTTTGGTCATCCAAAGAAGATGAGGAAAATAACTTTTTTCATACTCCGAGTACTTATCATCTGCAGCATAAAGCAATTTAAGGGAAAAAAAAAAAATCTTTCACTCACCTCCACACTTAGAGCACGCTAATATAAGCAAAAGCAATAATATAATTGAAGAAAATAAAGAATATGTTAAGACTTTTAGATTTGTCATATTTTTTACTGTCCAGCAACATATGTGACATTGCCTTATGAATGTGGTTCTATTATTATATGACTGATTTAAAATATCACTGTAATTCAGTTTTGTGGTTGTCAAATGAACATGTTCTGAAAGATTTAGCAATAGATGACAGCAATGACAATTAACAATCCAGGACTATTCAAAAGAATTCTTGTAATACTGGGAAGTATGATTTCTCAAGGGGTTGACATCTATGAGTAGTGTGGTTTAATGAGGGTAAAAAGCATAAAGAGATCTACTGTAGTCAAAAGACAAAACAGTTTTTTGTCAAAGCTGTCAGAATCAATGTAAAAAGAAGCAGGCAGAAGAATAAGTTTAGCCATTTCCAGCAAAACTTAAAAAGAAATAATATCTACTATAAATCAGGAGAGACTTGGCAGAAGAAAAGTCATACGCTAACACTCTAAACTGGACATTATACTAGGTAAGTACGTTTATTCTTGGAGACTAAAGCAGATAATTTTTTGCTACAGAAGCTGATAAGAGTGCAAGAGAGAAAAAGAGTCTGGGAGTGAAACTAAAATGCACAAAGGTGGGATTATCAGATCTGAGACTGATTTAGAACAATTGAGAAAGGGCTTGATACTATAGATGCATTTCACAGAGTTCCACCAACCAGAGACAAAATGTGCTAATACTGCTGTAGGAGGGAAAGCATAGTTAAATTTGGGGAAATCAGATGTTTTTTTAAATTATGTCACATGTAAAACATTAGATCATGTCTGTATTTTCCTGTTTACATTTTTAGTTAAATTGTTCTGCCTTTCACATTTTTTTTTTTTTCCATTTGAAAATAGTGAATAAAATGTACCAGTATTCAAGAAAGGAAAAAACAATAATTCCAATCAAACATACCCCAGCCAGCTCTCTATAAAATTTAAATACTTATGTTTATTCAAACCCACAAATATTTGGAGTACATTCATTGACATTCCAATGATTTCTGGAAATACGGCCTTCTTCAGTTCCTTAGGCTTTCAGAAAAAAATCTTTAAAGTGCTTAATTTTAGTTTTCTTTTATATTGAGGCAGATAATTTATCTTGTTCCAGTAAGTTCAAATTCAATTCTTGGCAAAAGAACAAGGAGCCTCTGGTACATGTTTTCCTGAAAGACAAGCTGAACTCATGTATTATGTTTAACTTGATGACATTTAATTTTCTTTTCAAATAATTAATTTAAATCTCCTAAGAATTCTCCTCAAAGAACAATGCAGGTCCATTTATCAAAAAGAACAAGTGTATTAAACTTCTTTCTTTTCAGAAAACTAGCTAAAGTAGTTCTTAACTTCCAAAATGTAGATAGTCTAAAATACTTTGAAAGTGAAATAGTAGCTTCACAAAATCCTCTTTACATCTGATATTTTCATGTAGCACCATGAAAAATATTTTTGAGTTTCATCAGATAATAATACAAGAAATTTCTTAGAAAAAGAATACACTAAAACAATCAGCTACATCCAAATACCACAGTCAGGTTTAACACAGAATTACTAATTAAATGTTCACTTGAAATTACTTTGCACAGCACATGAAACACTCTGTACTGGAAAGATGCTATGCAATATGTAAACAGTCTGGAAAATAATTCTTTATTCTCCAAAATCAGATAAAAAATATTAGCAATTTTACAGCCCTACCAAATCTGAATTTTTTATTTAAGGACTAAAATGCTCTTGTACTCAAAGAGAAGTTTCTGTAAAACTGGGGATGTCTTTATGCAAATACATTCCCTCTCTGATTCAGTGACAGAGCAGATGTGGAGCAGAACTGCATGCAACTCCAGCTGATACGCACAAGATGCCTGAAGACTCCTTTGTCTTCCATCGCAAGTATATCCTCTTTCAGATATTCATTGAATTCACTCCATTAAAAACATCAAATAACTGGTTATTGATTGATAATGCACAAATCGAAATGCACAGAAATATTTACATTTAACATACTGTGATAAGATATCCCATCCCACTCTGAATCTTTGATAAGTTTTATATACAAGTCTATTTATTTCCAGAGAGGATACCCGCCCAGACTGTCAAATACAGTCAGGTGAATTCTGCATCTGCTTCAACGAGCTAGAACAAATGCAATCTAAAATTGCACAAAAGAGTATAAATACATAAAAATCCACATAGATACAGTTTTTGTGTTACTGACAGCTAATATTAATCCAATTTGAGGAAAAAATGTCAATGCAGTAAGTTAATAGCAATTCATAATACAGTATCTCTAAACATTCATTTGATAGAAGCATTAGTCAGCATCAGCAAGTCAGAGGAAGTAGTAATGTTGGGACTAGTCATAACAGTGACTTAAGAATTCATGGTTACTTGCCATTTTTGTATTGTTCTATCTTGCAAAGGCAGTAAGAAAACACAGCCACTTCAAAAAAAAAAAAAAAAAAAAAAAGCATATATTTTATCCTAAATTAAATGTTTCTAGATTAATCGTTTCTTATAAAAATTTCAATGTCTCTTTAATTATGCCATGAAACACAGTATAGGATTATTATCCTATGGCTTTTCCTTTGCAAGACCTTCTGTTTACTAGACTAAACCTACTCCCTTTTAGTCTTTTCTACCACATAATATCTTCATAATCTTCTAATGTGATGAAACCTCACCTTTCTTGACACAAAACTATGAAGAAAAATTAACACAAATTTTGTTTTCTCGAGTAGTGCAGCTTGTGAGCTTATTACCTGCATGTGTAATTTTTATGTTCAAAGCAGAATGTGAACCCTGTAAATACGTCCTTTCGGTTTTCCTGTAAAACCATAACCAATCTGCAAAATTTAGAGCTATATTGTTCTTTTTTGCATCCATGTGACAGGGATGCATGAGGATACTATTTCTCTTATATGCGCATAGAAGTAAGCCACTTGGAACAGTGCAACTTTCTGAAACCTGTATTTAACAGATCTACTGCAATTTCTTTACCTAAAATGTAAGTTGACCTGTCAAAGGAGGAAATTTTTTGCTATTTAATATTTATAAAGTTAAATAGACAATTATTCATCACCTTGAGACTTTTAAAGTGTATTAATGTAAACACTGCAGCATTTTCCATGGACAGAAATTCATGGAGCAGGCCTATAAAATAAAGAAATCTTACTGTATCCTACCCAATTTTAAGCAGGTTCCAAGTTAAATAAGTAATTACTAGGAACAGATGGGTGAACCTAAGGAACCAGGACAAATACACTTCAAAGCTTGGATAAATGTCTAACGTGGAATAAACCTAAGCTTTTCTAACTTTTCCAGACTGCAGAACTTCACCACCTATCATCCATGACTTCTCAAAATGAAACAACAAAGGCACCTAAAATTACATCGTTTTAAAGTGTTTAATAAGTGTCTTACTTGAGTGTTTTGTTGCCGTGCACCTGGCAACCCATGTTCTTTTAGCTCTGTGCCTGTGCTGGACTATCGGGTAAAACCTACCCGGGCCAAAGAGCTGCACGTGAATACCAATATGGTAAGCAGAAAAATGGCGTTTATTGCGTCGTGCGATTTACCTATATACCTATCCTCCTTCGTCTATGCCCCTTATGCATATATTAGCCCTTTGACACAGAGCAAGGGGAGAGTCCTACCATGACACATCCCGAATCCTCGCTGTTGCCTACTACAACAGTGTTTTGTAAACTTAGGACATTTGTCAACTTTTGGTTTATTTTATTCAGTTTCTGTGTTATTTAGAAGCTGACAATGAATATTTTTTGCTTTAGACTCTAAACTAATTCTAAACTAATTCTAAACTAATTCTAAACTAATTCTAAACTAATTTAGAATTCCAGTTGTAATGACATTCACTTTCATTAATATATTTTCTCTGTTCTTTATTTCCACAACAACAACAACAGCGACAACAAAAAGAGGTCTCTTTCCATTCCCAAGCATGTCTTCACCATCAGAAATATCAGAAGAATCTCACATACATGTGTATTCAGAATGTTAAATGTTAAAAAGCTCAGCATACATTCTAAGAATTTGCAACACTTCTAAGAATATAGTAAGAACTGTGTTCTTCTGTACTCTTTTTCCCTGTAAACATGTAATTATGGATATTTCTTGAGATGAAACCTTTGCCCTTTCTTAGTTTTGTTACATGATTCTAAAGAAAGGAAGTATCAAAAAATTCCTCTAATTTCATATTTTAGTAATTTACTTGGATTTCGATCCACAGAAATTGTACTGCTGGTCTCTGCAAATGTCTCCTACTGTAATGTGGATCACTGTGGACTGTGCTCCCCAGTTTCATTCAAGACCTCTCTCCCTATTTCTGCATATTATCTATCCTTATACAAACGTTACCCTTGTATATAAAATTTGCAACCCTGAAATATATTTTAATGCACGCCTGCAATGTCATTTTGTAGGTTCATTATTATATATCACCAAGATTAAAGTCTTCTTTCCTAAATTTAGGTAAAATGCACTGTTCTTGTGATAGACGTCAAGTGTTCAGTCCAGCATTCTCATTTTCTTTCTTCTTTCTCATTCTGCTAAGAACACACGTGTTTACGAAGAAGAAAAGCTTTTCAGATAAATTAGGGGTTACTCAATTCATTTACAGGAAAACAAAGATATGAGAAACCTTTTTCATGCCATCTCACTATGTATCCTTGTTCTTCTATGTGTCTGATCTTTAAAGTTTCTTAAACATATAATACTTAGATAAAAATTTTCTTTGAACCCATTACAAACTTTTTTCCTTAATCTTTTAGTAACATTACATACTTCACTTTACATCACCACGTACCCATTTTCTGCAAGATATTCAATTTCAATATAAATTTGCAATAATCAGAAATTGACAGTATGGAAAAAAACATCCTCAAGATATAGTACATCTGGAAATAAGATGTGGGAAATATAGAAATAAGATAATGTGAATTTTTATACTAGCCCCAGGAAGGAAATAATTTTGTTTAGAAATCAGTGCTACTGATATACTATTGTAAAAAAAATATCAACAAAATGGCATCTTTTTCCTTCATTTGAATTAAAGCACTGCATTCAACACTGAAGACCAACATAAAACATTTTCATTTCTGAAGCCATTTCTCAGGCTTTTAGTTTGGCTTCTGTTCACAGATGCAACAGATTTTTTGTGTTTATACTCATTCACTCAAGACCAAAACAAATGTTAATTAAGAAAAAATCTCAAAACCCTGTTTACATCAACTTGATCTGCATAAAGCATTGGTTGCCAGTACAAGTGCCAGTATAATTTAAAGGTCCCGGCATCTAACCATTCATGTATACTTTGCTTTGGAATTACTTGGGATGCACAAACTTATTTAGAATTTATATGCCCTATTTTTCTTAGGACAGATTGCAATATGCACTTGAAATTTTGATATTTTGAAGAAGGTACTTTGCTGTTTTGAAATCAATTAAAACTATTAGGACATGCAGTGGATGAACATACTGTCATTTTCCCCATTTTCTTTCCTAAAAACAATTGACTGTAGCAAACCTATAAACTGAAAGGACATAATTAGTATCCAGGGACAGTTTAGTGGTATTTAATTAACTAAGAGACTATAAATTACTTTAAGGGGAAAAAAAAAAAAAAAAAAGTCAGAACTAACCAATCTCTTGTTAATTCCTGCCAGATCTTTTATGGGAAATTCTAGTTGAAAGGAATATGCTTTGCAGTTTAGAATGATCACAGGAAGTAATACTTGTCTTCAGACTAGCAAAAATATATATATATATATATTTTCAAGAGCCTGATTCCAAATTTTAGTTTGTACAACAGATGGACTAAATGAAAAATGTCTCATGAGAGTTAAGATGAAGGGAGAAAGGAAGACATAGAAGGAAGCAGAACGTAGATACTATTTGAAGCCAAAAAAATTTAGTGCAGTAATATTCAAACAGAGATTCACAGGAAAAGGAGACAAATTATTTTTCCCTGAAAGAACAGACTCAGCTAATCAACTTTCACCATTTCCTAAGATAGTACCAGGACAGTGCGTCTTATCATAATATTAACACCTTTCCCCATTCTCTAAGCATTTTTATTAACCTATCCTCATTGTAACAGACTGAATCTTTTCTTACTGAAACTTTACTAAGAAGTAACATTCTTACTAATTATTACTTTACCGTATTTGTAGAGTCTTGACTTTTCCTTTTTACTCTGTATTCAACCTGACCTTTACTCTCTCTAGTGTTACTGATTATATAGCTTTAGAAATATCCCTGTTCCCAGTTTCATCAGGACACGACCTCCATTCTTTCCTGTGCCAAGTTATCCTGCTTTCTACATTACAAGATCCTGAACATTGGAAGCAGTCTCTGGTTTAGATAGCATTCTGGATATTTTAAAACTATACTCTGATTTAAATAAAAGTGAAGTATTTCAAATTTATGTAAATCAAAATTTATAGCCCTTTAACTAAAGCACAAATTAGTTTCCAGTCTTCACTTGATTAAGATTTGAATATTTCTTTTTACCTCCAGTCCTATTTCAATGCAAGAGTTTAAAATAAAATTAAAAAATAATAATAAAAATTAAAAATAAAGTAGATTATTTTTTCCCTTAAGCCTGTAACGCTAAACTTGAAACCAGAAGTTTGATTATGTCTTTGGTAGCATCAGCCATCAAAATTCTAGAAAGGCAGCCTCCAAATTTCACTGATACGTTCTTACTCTTCATCTCTGTTTCCTCCTCACCATTCAAGCTAAGTGAACTTCTTATTTGAATCATCAACATCATCAATAACCTTCTTTTTCACAGGACTATGAGAACAGCTTGTCAGAGTCAGTTCAAAAAACACTGAAGAAATTATTAACATTTCCATAATATTAAATGTCTTTCATCTGGCTGAATGACCTCCTTGTGTCCTCCATTACAGACAGATTTTCGTCTTACCAGCTAGTAGTTCTAACCCCCAGCAGACTAGCCTCAAATCAGACAAGTTTTTTGAAATTTCAAACTAAATATCACTGTCCGGGCAAACCGGAAGTTTTAGGGTGAGGTTAAAGGAAAGGTATCAAATTGGGATATTTCTGACTGAAATTCAGGAGTTCATTTTTAAATTACGCGAATCATCTGCAAAACAAGTCTCCACATCTCCTATGCTTTCAACTCTTGGGAGCCAAAACCAGGGCTCCTTCTGCAACTCTGAAAATGCAGTTACTGAAATTCCAAACGAATATGGCATCAATTTTCTAACTTAGCTAATACGTCAAGAGCAGCACTAGAATGTAGCTGTTCTATTTGACCAGCTATTCTATTACATCTTTCAAGTTATCATCCTTTTCATCAGAAACTGAGTTTTAAATAAAATCAGAAAACATAGCAGCTAGCAACCATGAAGATAGTGAGGAAAATGCAGACAGAGCGTGACTGATTTATTGACAGTTGCAATCACAAACGCAAAGAATTCAGCAACTGAAGGATAATTATGAGAATACTTATGCTAACAAATCTGCATTATTTGTTACACTCTACCTTGTCAATGGAATTTCTTGTAATTAAGCTTTCTTAAAATAAGGCTGTAACAGTATTGACACCATTCGTCCTTCTATTTGTCTGCGTGAATATATATTCATAGAATCATATCTGCATGTAGTCACATGATTTAGCCTTACCGGTGCTGTCATCATAAACAACAGTAACTGTTTTCCACTTGAAGAACTGCACAAGGTCAAGGATGGCGCGGCTGAGTGAAGAGAAATCTGGATACAGGCTGACATAGAAGGAGTCCTTGTTGTCTGACACCTGATGTTTCCAGCGGGTCTGGATATGTGGAACACCCAAAGCGTTGCAGATGGATTGCACAGCATTAGCTGAGGAGCTATGGGATGGTCCGAAGATGGCAGCTACCCCAAGAGATAGCTGATCGCAGGCTGAAGAGGAGACAGAAGTCTGTCAATGATGAGAGGAAAGAAGGCAGTGTGCCAGAAGGTATTGCACAATTCATATTAAACAAAAGGTTCTCCATGAAATATAACTTTACTGCTGAAAAAGCTCCTTTCTTCTATAACACTTCCACAGATTTCAACTTCTGAATACATTTCTAAGCTTTCATTGTGAGCTGATGAATAGCAACACTTAACTTCTAAATAGTGCTCAGCTACATTTAATAAACACTTCTATGTCAATGGAGGTCAGAAAGGCCAGTAATTGTGTATATTTTGAAAAACACTGATAAGAACACGTGGTTCTGAAACTCAACAGATTCTGCCTTTCTAAGGAAACATCTTATTTGGTAGAGAGAAGCAAGGGAAAGTATCTCCATAATCCAACATGAATGTATTTATATGAGGTTAGATTACTCAGTAATTTACTTAGTAATATATAGTAAATTACTTAGTAATACACTAATAACTTAGTATTTTAACATCACCATCATTGTCCCTCACAACTGAGAAAGCAAGCAGTAGAAACACATTTTGCTGCATTATTTTTCCTCAGTAAGTTGAAATTATTGTTTTAAATTGTGCCATGTCTGTCCTTTTCAGCACGATTAAAATACTACAAGTCTTTCAAGTGCGTTCCAGAAATCATGCTGGCACACCTTTTTATTCTTGCAGAGCATCAGTAGTTTAAATGAACTTCTCATATACACACAAGATCTCTACTGCATTACTAAGCATTGGATTAGGGCCTAAATGACTAGCCTGATAAAAAAAACATTTATGCTAATATTGCCCTTCCTAAGAGTAATCAACAAGCGTTATGCAAATGTCAGTAAATGGGATCACTAACAACAGCAATAGCTACCAGATGGCTTTTCAATGGGCTTTTTTTTTTTTTTTCTGTTTCTGTGATTTGAATAATGCAATGCTTTCACATGTGATTTAATACAACTCTATCAGATGCATACTAATTTTTGTAGTGCATTGAAGGATATTTTGTTTGCACTTACATTACTGTTCACCGAAACAGTATCTTGGAAATATCATCTTGCCTTCAGGTTGCTCTTTTGTACAGTACCTTTAAAATCCCATTGATATTTAGCCTGTATTCAGCTTAAAAAGTATGTGCTAGTAAGAGGTCTAAACAGGCTATTTTTTGACACAGCACCTGCCTGCTCACTAATGGACTTAATCATGAACCGCAAAATGAGTCAAATGCTTCAATCTCATTGTTAAATCTCTGCTTTGGAGTCATCATAAGAAAATTATCCTTTTTGTGTTACCCAGGGAATGTTTGTGTTTACCAGGGGAACTACAGGCCTGTTAGCCTGACCTCGGTGCCAGGGAAGGTTATGGAGCAGATTGTCTTGAGGGAGATCAAGAGGCCTAGCCAGCATGGGTTCATGAAGGGCAGGTCTTGCATGACCAACCTGATGTCCATCTACGATCTTGTGACCCGTCTGGTGGATGAGGGAAAGGCCGTTGATGTAGACTATCTTGACTTCAGCAAAGCCTTTGATACTGTCTCCCTGTCCCTGTCCCCCTGTACTCAGCACTGGTGAGGCCACACCTTGAGTACTGTGTCCAGTTTTGGGCCCCTCACTGCAAGAAAGACGTTTAGGCCCTGGAACATGTTCAAAGAAGGGCAACAAAGCTGGTGAGGGGTCTGGAGCACAGGCCTTATGACGAACAGCTGAGGGAGCCGGGATTGTTCAGTCTGGAGAAGAGGAGGCTCAGGGGAGACCTTATTGTTCTCTATAACTACCTGAAAGGAGGTTGTAGTGAGCTGCGGGTCGGTCTCTTCTCTCGTGTAACTGGTGATAGGACTCAAGGGAATGGATTCAAGCTGCATCAGGGGAGATTCAGGCTGGATGTTAGGAAATACTATTTCTCTGGAAGAGTGGTCAGGGAGTGGAATGGGCTGCCCAGGGAGGTGGTGGAGTCACCATTCCCTGGAGGCGTTCAAGAAATGTTTGGTGTTGCACTGAGGGATATGGTTTAGGGAGTGCTAATGGTAATCCGTGGGTGGTTGGACTGGATGATCTTGTAGGTCTTTTCCAACCTTGGTGATTCTGTGATTCTGCGATGTTAACCTTTAGCCTTCTATTCTGAACTAAAGTACCTGTCAGCATCAGTATAGCTGGCTGTACTGTGAACTGATGAAGCAAAAAGCTGTGAGTATAGAAAGATTACACAGATCTTGATACAACCTGACTAGTAAATATTTGCAAGATGCAAACAGGAACGATAAATATATCCAATCAATGACATTTTGTCATTCTAATGTTAGCTATTCCATTCTACCAAGAATTAGCAATATTAAAGCTAGTTTGCAATCTCCAAGCAACCCCTAAGTAAGGTCTAGAAGTGGAGTTGTCAATTCAGAAGATATTTGAAAGCTAAAAATTTAGAACAGATTTCTTCACTTTTTACTACTTCCTTCAGGAATGAGGACAAACTATTTAATTAAATTTCACATGGCAGAATGCATTAGAATCAGGAAGTAGTTAAGGCTGGAAGATGAAAAGGAAAAGAGAAAGGTGGGGCCAGAATTAAGGATTCATTCACTATTGGCTGAGATGGAAAGAGTAGCCTCTTAGAACATTCTTTATCTCATCAGAATAACTGTTCAAAAAACCTTCATTAAAGAGATAGCATACTTCCTTTCTCACTCTCCGCTGCAAATAAATCATTTTGCTAAGCATAAATGTTTAGTCCATAATATTTTTCATATATCACAGTATCTCAGAACAATTAAAATATTTATTTCTGTACAAACAGAGATATTGTCTATTCTCACACCTAGCATCAATAGCCTTACACTGAAATGGTTAATTTGAGAAATAAACAGATTAGCAAGATAAACTCAACATGTTGCAAAGAAAAGGCAAAAGTATTTATCATTTCTAAATGGATTTGTAATCAGCATTGTATTCCATTACAAAAATGTACTTTGTACACATTCATCCTGACATAGCAGATTTTCCCTAGCTAGCATTTCGAACATAGCATCAGAAGTTTTCATTTTACTTAGCAACAAAAATCTCTTCTTGTGTAGGTTTTTTCAGTTAGAGTGACATGTTGGGGACCAAATCTCTCTGAAGCTTTAAAGTCCAAAACTCTCATAAGAAATACAGGTTTACCTTTTCTTGTTAAGGATTCATATAAATCATTTGTATAAACATTCATGCTAAATTTGCTTTGCAATTAAAAAAAAAAAAAAATCTACCATTAAATAATGTGTAATACAATGCAAAATTTAATCTAAATTCTCTCACAAAGTTTTGGGTTTTCAGTCAAAAAAAGGCCATATAGGACTTACTGGGTTTTCAACTTTCTACACTAAGGCAGTGATGCAGTATAACTCCCATGTGGCATCACAGTGTTGTAAACCAGAATGTAAAGCAATAGCTCATAACTTCAATTGTTTGTGAGAATCAAAGATCTGAAAATTTAGGAAAATTGTTCATAATATTTTATAATCTTGAAGAAAATTATCTGAACTGATGCTTTTACATTCATCTGGTAACAACATTCTTAAGCACAGACTTAATTTTCAAGCTTATTTTTATGCTTTGTTCACATTAGATGAGCAAAACTACAACTACTTTCTCTCTTTTGCAACACATGCCTGACCAACTACGTGAGTCATGCATATGTTAAAGATATTTGTGAAGATGCACTTAAAGTGATAGAATACCTAAAATTGAATTGGAGCCTTGGTAAATATCTGAGAATGAGATTTTAGCCATGAAGCCGTAAAAAATTCACATTCCGATTTTGAGCAGCCTTAATGAAGGAGAGGGTTTTGTAGGCTTTCCTCCAATGATGATGGAAAGTGCTTCTGTACTAAGAAGGCAATTTTATTTAACTCCCTGACTGGTAATGTCAACAGAATTAAATCATATTCCCAAGTATAAAATGTTAACTTCTTCATAGAGAAGTACTTTATGTTTTGGGAAAGCATAACCTATGGATTAGTCCTACACGGGTGAGGAAGTCACTGAAACATTACAGCTTGTGCAGTACACTTCAAGTTAGACAAATCAGCCCTTGCAGAACTGGCTGTGCAACAGCAGGTTCTGTTACACAACCAGCAGTTCTGAAAGAAGTCAGTCTGAAAGCGTTCGATGGCATATAGTCTTGACTACACCACTGAAGTCTCAGCCTTTTCCAAGATAATTGCAAGTTGGGAGCACTTGGCATTTTCCAGGGGAAAAAAAAAAACAGGATCAGGGAAGTGATTTCTGACACCAGAAGACCAAATCTTGAAAACACCCTAACCACAAAACTCAAGAAAAAAAATATTTCAGATTTTAAACATTTAAAGAAATAGTTCTTGTACAGGGTAGTGGGAACATAGTTGACATAGTGTAATATTTGAGCAGTTACCATTACAGCTTCCAAGGGGCAATCTTTAAAACACTTCTTTGATGTTAGCCACAACCTTGTACAATGTCATTGAATATATTTACAGACAGACATTTTTTCAGGCAGGTAAAGAAGGAGAGTCTTAGCTGCTGATTAAAGAAATTAAATACGCAAAAGTTTACCTTTTTTGGATGCCTCAAAACTGTCATAGAGATTTATCTTTTGGGTGTCATATGTTAATGTAGTGTTTGGCAGAAGAGTTCTGTTTCTGTTGATTGTGTTCACAGCAAATCTGAAGGCTAATTCTTCTGCTCCCATTGGACCAGATTCCACACACTCAAAAATACCTCCTGGTGGTGAGGGAGAGAAAGAAAAAAGAAAGAAAGGAAAAACAAAAAACACCAGTAAGCCAAAATGGCATGAAAGAACAATTTTATTATCATTTTGGAAAAAAATTCCTTGAGCCTATGTATAGGATATAGAATATTTTTAACCTAATAAACCTGATATAGTGCAATTAGTGAAAAATATCCCATTATTTCAGTGAGATTTGGGTCAAACTATAACCCAACATCACTGTATATTAATCAGACTTACCTTAAAGAAACCACGTTGGGTGTTTTTTCTTGGTTTGGGTATTTTGCGTGCTTTTTGTTGTTTTTATTTTAAAGACAAACTCTTTACTAGTATAAATAAAAAACTATGACAATATAAAACAATCACATTATTTAGAAGCAAAAAACCGTAGGGATGAAAAACATGTAATTATTATTTTATGTACTTAAACTTGAAAAGATCACATTGACACTTTCTAGATCATAGGTACATGGAGGACATGGTTTCTGGAGTGTTGCTTTCTACTGGTCTATGCATTATGTAGCTATCATGGAGAGTTCACTGAAAATGCAACTCGTGAAGGAGAATATTAGCAGGATGCCTCAGATTATCTCAAGAAGATTTATGCACATTTTAGCATGATGGTGTGCCTGAACAAACATACATGTTGAGGAGAGGTTCAAATTGTACTCATTTGCACTGACCTTGATGTACATGCTAATCTTACTCTCAACAAATAGAGGAATTAACTACACTCTGCGTAAAGCTTGATCACATGTTGAACACATTCCCAAATGCACTGTCAGAGTAGGATATACCTCAGAAGACAAGCAATTGCTAGAATAGCCTTAATCTTAAATGAACCAAGCAAGATTGCTGAACAATGTTGTACATCAGTCCTTCTCATCTTGTAATAAGACATCACTGTTCATGAAATATAAATTAACATATATGTTGAGATAACAATTTATTCTTTGTTCTGGAAAGGCCAAGAATATGGTGTCAATAAGAAGTAATCTAAAATTATGTTCTTCCCAAGGCATGGAATGCCTCAAAAAAAAAAAAAAAAAAAAGGTGGTCAGCTTCACTGTGGCCCTTTCTGTTCTTATGTTAACAGTATCTGTGAATAATATGTGAATAATAGTAACTAGGACAAGCCAGTTATTACATCACCACAAGAAATGCTTTTCATTCATGTTCTCCTAGTATGTACACAGTAATTTTGGAGGTAATGTTGCTATCTGTCTTTATATTATCTAAAAAATTATTATCTTGGTTTCTTAGAAAGAAACTCTCAGTATCAAAGAGCAGAGGAACTAAAACCAAACTTAGCTAACCACCTCAATTTGCAAAAAAAGTCTTGTTGAGCATCCAACTAGACAAATCATTTCTAAAGCAGAAATAATGTGTATTTAGTTATTAACTCCTTCCCTCTCATATATTATTAAACACAAAATAGCCTTTGGGATTTACAGACCTCTTGATTCTTCCAGCCTGTTTTGCAACAGAATATGGAGAACAGGTGTTAATTTACTTTTTTCCAGCATGTGAGCCCTTAAATTCCTAGTGAGAGCCCTAGGGACAGATGCTCAACAAGTATTAACCACTGAAATGAGACTTGTCAAATAACTTTTAAAACTAGCATTTATAGGAGAAGCAAACTCCTGAGAATAATCCAGATATCTCAAGGAATTTTTCACCTGATTGAGCATATAAGAATATATATAATAGGTAGCCAATATTAACAGTATTTTGAAGCTAAAATGAAAAGGCAAATATGGACTTAGTACACTTTAAAACTGAAAAATTAACCATATTTATTTAAACAATAATATAATATTAACATGAGAGGCAATCTCCTGTTTTTTGAATTTAATAAACCATTCAGAAGAATGTAATCCAATAGACAAGATTTTGTGCTGCTTAAGGCTTATAGTGTCTAAATATTATAAATGAAGCTATGATATATAGGAAGATTCTATGTTAAAAGTTTTTTTTAAAAAAAGTTGCAGAATGCTAAAAAATATATAAGTATAATTAAATTAATTAATTAAAATTAATAAGTATAATTTCCTAGAGACGTCTGGAAAATATTTATTCAAAAATTTTAGAATAAATAATATCACACTGTAAAAAATATTATATCCTAAGAAAAACAGGATTCCCAAAGAGAAATACTCAATATGAAGTACCTTTCTTCTCTCTGCAATTTTTACACTAGAATCATAGAATCATTTAGGATGGAAAGGACCTTCAAGATCAAGTCCAACCGTCCCAACTCTCAACAAAACAGGATATACAGTATTGTTGATGGCTACAGTCCTTAATTGCTTAGTTTCTAATCCCTGTGAGAAGCACAAGGTCACACTTGACTCAACAGTGTTGCCATCCACTCTGTAACTCAAAACGTTCCACTTAGAAAATGGACCCCAGGCTTCCTACCTCAATTTTTGCTAGCCTTCTGATATTTGCTGCCTCTTTCACATTCTGTGGCTGCAGCTGAAAAGCAAGAGCACCTTCTGCCTTGCTCCAACAGCTAAACTAGGCACTGCTGGGCATGCAGCAGTGGAAGACTTGTTTCTTTGTTCCTCCCAGGGCATCTGCGACTGGTTGCTAGCAACCAGAACCTCTTGGACTGGGCAGACTTTGGTCTGAACCATGACATCCTTGAGCGATGGGCTTGCCCATATGCCACAATTGCCCTGGAGAAACATGCTGCAGCTCTGGGACTAGCACCAGGGAGGCAGGGGTGTCCATCTTCAAGGGGATTCAGATTTGCCTGTGCAAAGCCACGAACTCCACTCTGGGAAGAGAAGTGCTTGAGCTGGGACTGGACCAGAGAATGGCTGAGGGCTCTGCCACCACAAGGTGCCCTGCAGCAAAAAGCATATGGCATTTCAGTAAGAAGTGACATTTTTACTGTCACTTCAGTAAGACAAAGCCATGAAATACAAGTTTTACGGTCTTTTTTTTTTTTTCCCATTGGAAGATTTTCTTCTTTAATTTATATTTGCCTGAAACTCAATACAGTCTTTCTTCTTTATTCTTGTATTTTTCATTCTCCTCATGTCAACGTCTTGAGATGGGGAATACCTTGTCAAAGATACAGCCAGGATATCTAAAATAAAGATGGAATTTTACCTCCCATATTCATGTAATTCTTAGTGGGAATGATAGTCTATCACATAAAAGACAATGTTATGAAAATGCCAAAGTCCCTAACTCCTTTGAGTAGCAACAGCATGTATAATTTCCCATGTGCTCCACTCAGTATTTTCTTCTCTCATTCGCACATTCTCTGTCTTCATGATAAATGTATCCCCTCAAAGGTGGCAGCACATGGTCTGTCTTCATCAAGGTAAATTTCCATTCCTAAAGAAAACAGGTAGAAAGGACAATCTGTTTCTGTTGTGCTATGATTAGAGTATTTTTCTGGGAGGAAGGAAAATATAGCTTCTGGTTACCACTCTTTAACATTTTATGCTAGATGGATGCTGAAATAAAAAATAAGAACCTTAGAATATAATTATGCCATATACTTGTTTTCTAGCAGTTTCTGACTTTCACAATGTCAAAATTTCAGTTTTAAGCTATTTCTATATGTCTGCTGAAGCAGCAAGGAAGTAATATCCCATAATTCAATACTTTGGTTGCTGAAAGAGATAGGTTCAGTCTTAAACTTTGCACTAAGAGCGTTGAATCAGGTTCTTAAAATGCACCATGTCCTACTAATACAAAAAATGGCTGAGAATGCCAAGATCTCCCATACTAACAAGTAGCTGCTAACTTTGTCCAACTTAATACTGCATTCAGGGTACCACAGTTTCTAATCAATCTACTTGAATTTGGTGTACAACTGTGAAGTTGCATGCATAAGTAGAGCAGAAACTTAGGCAGAGACACATCTACATTCAAAATTTCAGAATATAGTCATAACAGCTCCTTGTTCTCCAGACAAGAGATGCATACATATACAAGAAACATATACATTTAAGTATATATGGAAGCTTATGTTCCATATATTTTCAGGCTGCTCAGCAAAGACACAAGTATGAATGAGTTCAGGCATTGACAGAAATGGGAGCATTCAATAGAGTGCTTCCTCTGTTGTTGCATGAGATACACTTGAAACCCAATGCATTATTGTCAGCTGCCTTGGTCTTACTCCTCTGTTCTTGTATTTGTTACTGAATATGTAAGCAGTAGCAATAAAGGCTGAGTATTTTTAAATAAAATATTGTATATGAAATACATCCACTGGCTTAATACTGAAAGACAAATCAGAAATAACACTACATTAAAAAAAAAAAAAAAAAAAAGGAAAGCAAATGAATATAAAAGATTTTCTTTGCACTTTTTGCTCTTCAGCTATACTCTATTGTAGAACAGAATTTGTTTCTCAAATCTGTTACTGAATCATAGAATCACAAGGTTGGAAAGGACCTATAAGATCATCTAGTCCAACCATCCTGCCATAGCCATTGCTACCACAAGCCACTAAACCATATCTCATAGCTCCTCATCCAAATGCCTCCTGAACACTACTAGGGATGGCGATTCCACCACCTCCCTTGGCAGGCCATTCCAGTGCCTGACTACCCTCTGAGAGAAAAAGTTTTTCCTTATGTCTAATCTAAACCTCCTCTGGTACAACTTGCCACCATTTCCTTGGGTTCTGTTTGTTGCCTGGGATAGTATACTGAGTCATGCTGTTCCCTTCCAAGAAAGCTTTTTCCTCTATTTCTAACGGACCTTGTATTCAAGATAGCCTTACTAGTAATCAAACTGAGGAATGCATTGCATGTTCTCAGATAAGCAGGCAGGAGAGTCATAAATCTTGCCATTAACATGTGGAGAATCAGCCTAGCCAATGCCTATCTCTGCCCAACAGCTTGAACTAAATAAATAAATAAATAAATAAAGTAGGTGTTGCGGTTAGTCTTATAATAATAACCGCATGCAGACCAGTAATAGGCAAAAACACAAGTCTTCGTGTACAAACAACAGAATACCCTAAAGGTAACGTGAATTTTTTTTGCTACCTTACAACAGAGAAAATTTTAAAAGAGTAGTTTAGCATCATATGTTATGTCTTCATTTATAGTGTTAATAATATAAGATCTCTGACCTACAACAAAACGTGTAGGGAATACAGCATCACATAACTACAGCTCAACCTCTAGCTCATAAAGTTTTACTGACTGTGCACAGTAGGTGATGACTGTATAGCTAAATATTTTTACTGTCATGATAACCACTTTGCAAAAGTTTACAAGACTCTGGTGATCAACAACTGATGAATCACAGTGACGAGAACAGTTTCAGATAGACCAGTAGAAGCCAGATGTGCAAAAACCACAGCATAACGATATTTAAATACTGTATCTTTTCAGTGACTTCCAGGATAATTAATGTTTCCTGAATCCTGATATACTCAAGCTACTTTTACTGAATCTGAAATTAATTATAGTTCTTCATTGCAGTTATCATTACTGAACAAAAAGATAAAATAAATATATATACATGACCACTTTTAAAAGAGCCAATAATGAAAATCCAGTCTTCAATGTAATATCAAAGCAGTAACCGTTTCCTTAAAAATAGTACAATTTTTGAAAAAAAAATATTGTAACATTTCATCAAAAAGGACAAACTACATAGTGCCAAAATTAGTATGAGTAACATAAGTGTAATTGTCTTACAGGGAAAAAGTAAATCTAAAATTATTTTTTTAAAAGCTATACAGAATTAAAAAACAAAAACAAACAACTTCAAACAATGACTGACGTTTTCAGTTTACAAACCATATTGATTTTCTGACTTTCAAATCATTTTGCTCAAATAGAAAAGGCCAGAGGAAAAAATATGTCAATCTGGACACATTTTAGCAAAGATTACAAAAAAAAATAACTAAAAAATTTATAAAGCAAAACTATAACAAAACAAAATATCAAATATAGCTGATATAGAATAAAAGGATTTATCCTTTTTCTACCACACTCCCGACTTTGTTTCAATAGAAATGAATGCTATTTAATTACTGTTGCTACAGGCTATTTTATAGTCTGTTCCTTCTGAAAAATTAAACATTTAAATATACAACAGAAGACCACCCTACCTCAGGTCATACTCTGACAAATTAATTGAAATGAAGCTTGTTGACAAGTTAATTTTCTGAATATCATTGAAAGTGTATCACCTATGTACAGAGTTGTAAAGTTTTGCTGGTTTGGCATCAGGAATTTACCAGGATAGTTTTCATGTATGAAATCAGGAGAGAAAAATTTAAACCTGAACTCATTCTAGTACAATAATGTTGACATTAATGAAGTTATGGAAATGGCAGTAATTATAATTTATGTTTTAACTTGCGTGAGGGTATAAGATGAAGTTTCTTAATATCAAAACATCTTGATAAATATCTGTTTTAACAGCTATAACTTTTACATTATAGTCATTTCATTGCTACAGGAACACAAATTCACTCGCTTTTAACAGATGAGATCTTAATTAACATGTTATTAAAAGTAATATCAGTCACATCATAGTGAGCAGCTATCAGGGAGACTGCGGCAAAAAAAATAAATAAATGTTAAATACCTCAGCCTCCTTCTCCTTGTCTTTTGCCAGCAGCCTGCCTCTGCTGCTCACTAGGGACGATATCCCCTCCTGGACTTTCTTCTTCTGGTTGAGGTACCTGTAGAAGCTTTTCTTGTTCTTTGTGGCATCCCTAGCCATGTTCAATTCAAGCTGGGCCTTGGCCTTCCTGACCCCATCCCTACACAGCCTAAACAGCTTCCTTATACTCTTCCCAAGGTACCCACCCCTGCTTCTACTGCCTGTGCATTTTCTTCTTGCTATAAATTTTGACCACCAGGTCCCAGTTCAGCCATGCCAAACTCTTGCCTTTCTTTCCTGACTTGCTACACCTGAGGATGGAGAGCTTTTGCACCCTGAAGAAAGCTTCCTTAAAGATCTGCCAGCTCTGCTCTGCACCTTTGCCCATGAGGACAGTTTACCAGGATGATTTCTTGACTGACTCACTGAAGAGCCGCAAGTTAGCTTTCCTAAAGTTTAGCTTCTTAATTTTACTCTTCACCTGTCTCATATCCCTCCAGAGCATGAACTCCACCATGGCATGGTCACTACAGCCCAGGCAGTCTCCAATCCCAGTGTCACCAGTCAGTTCATTTACACTGATGAGCAATAGGTCCAAGTATCACATCCCCTCCTGGTAGGACCATCAATTATTTGACTGAGGAAGTTACACTCAGTGCATTCCAGGAGTGTTCTGGATTGCCTATAGCTCACTGTGCTACTTTTCCAACAGATATCTGGGTGGTTGAAGTCCCACAGCAGGACAAGAACTTGTGGTCACAATGCCTCCTGTGGCTTGAAGTAGAAGGCCTCATCAACAGGCTTTTACTGACCTGGTGACACATCACTGACAGTGTGGATGACACTGAAAGCTGGGGCATGGCAGTTGCTGTGCTGAAGTAATTGATCAGGGTCTCCGGCTGAAGGAATTTTCTCTGGAATCAAGTGTGCTGCAATCAAGGCTGCTGTAATCAAGGCTGTACTGGCAATTCTGTCTCAGATCCTGTTATGGATTGGACAGCTACAGATACAGTTCCAAAACCTTCATAAAGATTGACTGCTTTGATATGTTCTTCCCATAAATGCAGAATAAAATTACATCTGAGGTACTTTTTTCACTCAGGAACAGAATTTTTTAAAATTACTTTCATGCCATAAATTAAAAGCAAATGGAAAATTTTCTCATTTACAATCTTTTCTATAAATCAGTGTATGAGCACTGTCCTGAAAGTAACACCTATTTCATTATAGTAGTCTGCAGCATCAGAAGCAGATATTTCTGGTATGGCAGTAGAAGTAGAACCTCCCCACCAAAATTCTGTCACATTTTGTTGCCACGTGACAGATGGCAGCAAAGGGGTAATCTGGAAAAATGATGTCTGACATGGAAGTGCATTAGAAGAAAAGGGGTGTAATCAAATTCCTCCATGCAGAAAACATTGTACTCATTGACATCACTTGCTGAATGCTGATGGAATCCCAGCAGTGGATGTGAACACAGTGAGGTGCTGGGTGGTACTTTTCATCAGTGACAGCAGTGACAGTGGGTCACCTCCACTGGTGCAGACTTATATGAATGCAGCATGTCACCTTTTATTCATCACTGGAGAAAATGCAAAAATGATGGTGGTGACTATGTTGAAAAACAGCATTTCATAGATGAGAATTGGCTCTACTTATTAGTGTTACTGTACTATTTGTATCTGTTGTAATTTCCATGGAAATAAATAGGAAGCATTACTTTCAGAGAGACTTAAATTTTTTTATAGTGATCTGGAACATGCCAGTATGAATTTGGACAAGATCACGTTTATTATTCCTTTTCAAAAATCTACTGAAACCTTTCTGAATCTCACAACCAGGAAAAGTTTGAAAGAATCATCTGTCATAGTAAAATGCTTCCTTGACTTTTTATGTAGATATGCAACTCTGGAAAAGAATACCATGCACTTCAACAGTATCCTTCGTCCATAGATAGGGTTTGGAAGAGGGAGGTAGGACCAAAAACTTCTGAGCGTTATTGTCATTTACAATGATTTCATGGACTGGAAATTTATCTGAAAAATAAATTCTTATCCAATACAGATGCAATGAACATCTTAATAATGCAGTGGAGGCACAAGTATTAAAAATAAAAAATCAGTGAAGTGTTCTGAAATAAGATATAATTTACATTAAAGATGGAACCAATATATATGAAGGAAAAAATCATAGAATCCAGCAAACCTTGTCCTACAAATATATAGGTTTTTTAAATATACATCAGAAGATAACTTGGATCAAAATATATTTTAATATAGTTGCATGGAACTGGCAGCTCTATAACATGTTTTTCCTAAAAAGATTTGAATTATCTGGATTTAAGACAAATAGGACTACATATTTTGATTGTAAAATATTTGAGGAGATAAATATTGTCAATGTTGGATTTATCCTGTTCATTTAATGTTAAATTATACAACAACAAAAATGTTTCTATTGTAATTCTTAAACATGAGGAGACAAGAGATAATAGGAGGAAACAATAAGCCTGGATCTCAATTGAACCAAAGTTGCTTAAAGATTTTTAAAAGGAAATACAAAGACAGAAAAATGACTATAAGTATCTGTAAAATTATATCTTAAAAACAACTTCATGCATTCCAACATTTTTAAGTCAGACATGAAAAATAACATGCTAGGATCTTGTCTTTCATCAGTACAGTTACCAAATATGTTTTGAAAGTTATCAACAAAACTGTATTTTTAAATGAATATTACAAGACGGGATATGTAGTATACATACATAAAACACTGCTTCTGATACCTTCTCTATTTATAAATATTACTCATTTCAGTCAGAATACCAATAGAGCATGACTAGAGAAGACATGCAAAAAAAATCTAAATTCATTTATCTACAGTGTTAGAATACATTGTCCATAAGTTTTCTTCCCACTTTAAAGATATGCATTAGCTTCTTCTGACACACTAAACGATATATTACACAATACAATTGATAATTTGAATGGAACTGTAATATTCACAAAATATTTAGATTCCCATGACTAGAAGTAGCAAAAGGAAACAAAACAAATTTGACAATGAAAATAGACTCATTTTGATAAAATGAGCTTTTCAATACTTTAACTAATAAAATGTTTTGAACTGTATTAAACAACATACTTATGTTTAATTCCACTATTCCTCTAAAAAAAAAAAAAAAAAAAAAAAAAAAAAAAAAAAAAAGCAGACAAAACCCAGATAAAAATCTTTTCAGTTTTCATGTGGAAAACATTTTTCCTCCAAAATTTAATTAAGGAAGACAACATGCATAGTAAAGTGCTTAGATTTTTAAAATACTTCAAAACAGACTAATGCAGAAGCCTTATTTGTGTTTATAGGCTATGGTTCCAATCTTCACTCTTTCTGGCTTAGAGATACTAATCATAAGATGTGCATACCATAGATCATTTCATTTTATTCTAAAAAGCCATAAAGCATATTGAAGCACTGGCAAAACGAGATCCCCAAAATCCACATGTAGACCAAAGATAAATGCTAACAATACTACACTGTTGCTTGGTTGCTTTTTTTTTTTTTTAGTATCTGTCAAACTGTTATTCATTCATTTTCTCAAACACCGATTTTTGTCCTGTATTGCAGTTGAGAATTTGAACTACCAACAGTTCAGGAATGAAGGAGGGTTACAGAGCCTGATCTTAGAATAATAATTTTTCATGAAGGATTTAGAGAAGAATCATACCTACTTTCTTCAAAGCAATTCACAGAGCCAACAGTACCAGCAGTTACCAGAAATCACAACAGTTCCTTTGAGAACTGTAAAGTCTTCCAGAATCTACAGGAAACCAACCATGTAAAGAACTACGCTGATATATGAAGCTTGTGCTAAGATCCTTTGGCATCTAAGGGTGAAACAAATTTTCACTGAAATCAAGAAATTCTTCATTTGTGGAAATTAAAGCCCAACATGCATGTAGATGCACTGCACACAATGGCACCTCCATTCCACTTGTGATGGTTTAATGATTAACATTTCTCAAATAAACAAGATGTTAAAGTATAACAAAAAACAAAGGTTCCATTTTTTACTGAATCATAGAATCACTTGGGTTGGAAGGGACCTCAAAGATCATCAAGTCCAACCACAGCCTAACCATAGTACCCTAACTCTAACAACCCTCTGCTAAATCATATCTCCAAGCACCACATGCAAATGGCTCTTAAACACATCCAGGGACAATGACTCAACCACCTCACTGGGGAGCCTATTCCAATGTTTAACCACCCTTTCTGTAAAGAAGGGTTTCCTAACATCCAACCTAAACCTACCTTGGCACAACTTGAGGCCATTTCCCCTCATCTTGTCACCTGTCACCACTGAGAAGAGACCAGTCCTGCTCTCTCTGTAAGCACCTTACAGGTACTGGAAGAGAGTAATAAGGTCTCCCCTCAGCCGCCTCTTCCCTAGACTAAACAGCTGCAGCTTCCTCAGCCTCTCCTCATAGGGCTGTTTTTCCAAGCCCTTCACTAGCCTCGTTGTCCTTCTCTGGACCTGCTCCAGTACCTCCATGTCCTTTTCGTACTGAGGTGCCCAAAACTGAACACAGTACTCTAGGTGACGCCTCACCAATGCCAAGTACAGGGGCAGGATGACTTCCCTAGTCCTGCTCACCACACCATTCCTGATGCAAGCCAGGATGCCATTGGCCTTCTTGGCTGCCAGGGCACATTGCTGGCTCATATTCAGCCGACTGTCCATCAGTACACCAAGGTCAGCTTTCCAGCCACACCGCCCCAAGCTTGTAGGGTTGCCTGGGGTTGTTGTGGCCAAAATACAGGACCCAACACTTGGCCCTATTGAAACTCATGCCATTAACCTTGGCCCATCGATCCAGTCTATCCAGGTCCTTCTGCAGTGCCCTTCTTCCCTCTGGCAGATCAACACTCCCTGCCAGCTTGGTGTCGTCTACGAACTTATTGAGGGTGCACTCAATCCCCTCATCAAGATCATCAATGAAGATGATCATCAATGATGATGAATTGTTAAACAGAAGCAGCCCCAGTACTAAGCCTTGGGGGACACCGCTCGTGACCAGCCAACAACAACTGGATTCAACTCCATTGACCACAACTCTTTGGGCCCAGCCATCCAGCCAGTGCTTCACCCAGCGGAGTGTACACCCATCCAGACCACAGGCAGCCAGCTTCTGAACTCTAAGTCAATGTCTTTCACTGTTCAGCGCAGTGCCCCAACCATCAGACAACACACATATATCATAATATTCATCTTATATAGAAGAAAATTTACCCTGTGTACAAAAATTTTCAGTCTACAGAATCCAGAAAGCAAGAATAAGTTATCAAATGGTTACTCTGCTAAGAGTGATGCTCAGTCCACAATTTGTAGATCATTTGACTTTTATCCAGTGACTATCATGTAGAAAATGCTGAAATAAAAGTGAAAGCAAGGTTCAGGTCTCTGGTTTCTTTCCCATTACAGTCTAAGTCACTGACTTCAACTTTGCTTCCCTATTTAATCCTAAATTTCATTTCACAGTACTAGTGTACTCACGGAACTACTCTTAAATAGTCAGACTGTTTTCTGCTGGCACTTTCTGATCAAATAATTCTTACTACACCTTCAGCATCAAGTATGTGGCATGTCAGCAGTACATTAAGTGTCAAATCCCAGTTATCCAGATTGCCTGCATTGCCCAAAATATAGAAACACTAAAATGAGCACTTTAAAATCCAGCAAATGAAAATTATCTAATATGCATTACAATTTTAACTGAGGTTAACTAAAAAAAGGTTAGCATAATTTTCAAAATATGCAACAGTCAGTCTTTGAATTCCACTCTGTGTTTCCTTTTTAATGCTAAAAATTTAAACGTTCAGAAGTTTGTACATATTTAAGTGATTTAAGAAAGTTCAAAAACTGCATTTTCCTGCTTTTCTTCCTTTTCTCAAGATTTTCACAGATAGAATGCCTCAGAAACTTGAAACAATATATTACTTAAGTTGAAAAAAAAAAAAAAAAATGAAAGAATAAAGGCATACCTAGGCTGTTAATATACACATGCACATAACAGTATCCCAAATATTATTTTATGGATGATAAGAACTATACTTTTCACCATGATCAGAAGGCTCTCTCTCTGAATTGATTATTAAGAACCATTGAAATATATACTGTTGATTGCCAGGTTAATGCAATAGTGTTTAGAATATTGTTATGGAGAAAGATGCTACAGCTGTCTGAACGAAGTACCCATATTGCTTATATTTAGTGAAGTACTTTATTTCCCACAGACATTTCAAACAAAAAGGAGAATTGTAGTATTTTTGCTATGTGTAGGTCATGATCTCCAAAGAATCAAGGAAAAATATTTTTAATGGAAAAATTAAAGCTCTCCAAGTGCTCCCTGAAAAAATAAAGGGCACAAGTGGTGTATCCACTTGTATAGCAGGGACTGGAACAGCATGGCTTTGTTTTCTAAGGGCTGCATATAGGAGTAATTAAATAATTGTCTTCTTCTGGACATGGCACCCTAAGTTGCTTTTTCTTTCTCAGTAATTGTTATATTTTATGAAATTATTTTCAAGTTTTCATTTGTTGCATGGAATTTTTCTGTCATGTTATAATACCTCAATTGGAACAGTTTATTGTTTCTGTTAGTCTTTAATGTTAATAAAAGATAACTTTTCCTCAATACTGCTTGAAATATTTAATCTCATTTCTGACAGTTTCAAATAACTACTGCAGAAATGTAGTAAAAAAGCAAGAAAACATAAAACGTCCATGAAAGAATTTAAAATCAATCTTCAAAATCACACTTAAGAAAAAGTTTTAAATGTGATAAATAAACACTTTTGACTTTTAAATGTAACGATGATTCACTTCAATAATTCTGTTTCCAAGAATGTTTAAATTAGAGAGTTTCTTAGAAAATAAGTCATTACATTTTCATCTTAGCAATCTCACCAAAATCACTTTTGCCACAAATACCAATATTCTGCTTAAAATATGGTATGTGCTGGTACAAAATTATGATTTAAATGCTTAGAAGTGATTTTCTGAAGACTGTTATGAATATTATCTGGAAAATCTTTACAATTGCTGTCTCTAATGTACCAACTGCTTGGATTGTATAGTGCTAGCGTTTCCACAGTTTCTCAATTATTTGTTTTTGTAATCTTCAATTAGAGGAAGGAAATAAAAGGAAAAAAAAAAAAAAAGTGAGTACAGCAACAAGCAAATACTATGAACAAAATAGTACTCAAGTAATAGCTACTGCTGTTGAAAATTCCAAGTAACAAAAAGTAATGGAATCTGTAGCAAGATTGTTAAGTGCTACTGTGGATAAGAGAGAAAGTTAAATAAAACTAAAAAAAGCTTATCTCTCAAAAGGTATTAGGATGCATCTTCTCCTAGACTGAATAAATATATATATAAAGTTTAAAAATATCCTGCTCAGATTTCTTGAGCCCACTTATTCCATAAGTTCTACCAGTATTGAAACATACTGAAACATACTACTTTTTTAAGATAATCCAAGATAAATTCTGTATATCAGTATGGCATATAAGCAGAAATTGAAACACTGCTCCCTGAATAAATGAAATGTACAATATCAATTCCATAAATAACAAGAAATATAACTATATAACAAAGCTTCTTGAAAACTTTTCCATGCTACTTCTCTTCTAAACATTACTCTAAAGACATGCAGATTTTTTGCTACCGATTGATATTACTAAAGCCATTCAATTAGTATCATAAGCATCAGCAAAAAGAAAATTAATGCATATGAAAGTCAAGAGGCTCAGAAACTGATAATTTATGACCATTTCATGCAGTGAACAGATTATAGCAGGATCTCAAAGTAAACAAGCAAAAATGTTTAATGAGGCACAAGTGGGTCTGTTTCAATATGATACATCTCAGGGATACTGATACACTTCTCCACTGATAAAAACAGAGGTGTTTAATTCACAGTCTTTAGAAATATTATCAGAGAGATGTCATGGTTTTGTGTTTTGTAATTTTTGCTATTGGTATTCCACATCACAACATCATGTTGAGCACAGAGAAGAAGTACTACACATCCCAGGGGACCTCGCAGCCAGAGAGGGAAAATATGTCACGGAAGCGACGCTCGCCCTCTCTCTCTCACTGCCTGGCAGTGGGTGTGGGTGTGCTTCCAAGCCGCGGCGCCTTCAACTTCAAAGTAGGCTTCTCGGTCTTCGGAAACCTCTCTCTCTCATTATATTTGATTTATTAGCTTCGATTCTAATTATATTGTATTATAGTGTGTTATCTTGCATTCCGATATCATAGTTAGTAAATAAGTTTTACTCCTCAGATCGTTGCCGCTGCTCTGTTTGTTCCCTTGAACTCCCATCTCCCTACCCCTTTTCCCTTTTTCCCTTTTTTTCCGAGGGGGCCGGGGGGCTACGGGCCTACTGCCCCCTCCCCTGTCACGGACACAGATTGATCCTGATAACCCCGTGACAAGAGACTAGATGGAAAATGTTGTACAGAGACAACTGATCTGAAGCACAGACACACTGAACACTTTATGCTCTTTTTTGCACTGCATTTGACTTGCTTCTTTTTATTAATAATTACCCAATTATATTTTCCGCAAGAGGGGAGGTCATAATGCACTGACACTCTGTCATATCAAGTAAAATCACCAAGACATTAACTCTTTCATTTTGGATAGCTGAAATATCAGTAAGAAAACAGAAGAAAAAAAAAATGTTAGAAAATATCTAGAAGAAATTATAGTGAATTTAAAATACAGAAAATATGTCCTACAGGCTGTAAACAAAGCATCCTTGTTTACTTAAAAAGACTAGAAGGCCTCATTTGATGACAATTATATATATTTATTGCAAACTTTCTATTGCAATATTTCAATTTTTGCAGAGGCATGACAAGAAAGATCTTTCAGTGTACCCATCATGAGCAAAGATCACCACTTCCTAATGTGGCTTAAAATCTAACATTACAAGACAAAATAGGTCAAAGAAAAATAAACTTCATGTACAACCCTTGTAATTTTGGCTGGTGTTCTTGCAACATAAGAAGCCAAAACTTCACCATCTGGAGGCAGGGAATTTTGTTTCTGTGGTAAAATTGTGATCCAAACTAGAGAACATGTAATACGGGTTTATCTAATAGGCCTTCTGTAGGCTGAGCGAGAATATCTTTGAAACTCTTATCTGAACTCTCCATTTCATCTTTGAGGTACAGTGACGGATTTGTTCATCAAAATTAGTAGTTTATCTAAAAACAATGATTTCTCAAGATGACAGATAAAAGCCCTAATATTTTTTCCTTTACTGAAACATAATAGAAATGAAAGATTGTAGTTATATTTAATTCCATGAAAGTGTCAAAACAGCTACACTTTTATCCTTTTCTAGACCCCTAACACATTTTCTGTATCAAAAAGAGCAACTTCATTGATGGCCTTACGCACTTTAAATTAAAACATTGTATTAATACAAGTTTCTTTCTGATTTTAATTACCTTTTATTTTAATATGGGATAATCTTGTTTTTAAATTTTATAAAAGCAACAAATTATCTTGGTTACACTATTAGATTTCAGATTATTGGATTTTTTTAGGCAGATAAGAGACTAAAGCATCATTCTTAAAACAATTTTATGGTGCAAGTTTGGGGCAGGTTTTAAGATCAAAAGATGCTAGCTTTTTAAACACAAATCTCTTACTATATGTTGGTCTTCTGGCAGTCATCACTCAGAACTTGCACTGCCCTCAGACAGTAAGATATTGCTGTTTCCACACTTCACGTAGCTTCAAGTAGCTTACATTTATTGTAGATACTGCAAAATATTGAGGTTTTTTATCATTCAAAAAATGTATACTCAGCTTTAAAGATTCATGTCTTGCTCACATGAAGTCCCAGTGTTCTCCCTAAAAACTGAACTCTGGGTTAGTTATGTTATACTGTTTTTATTATTGTACTTTTGTTTTAATAAATAACCACTCCAGATTTTATCTATATTACTGCTTAAAGCTATAGAGTTAAGCTATAGTTAAGCTCTATAGCTTAACTTTTAGGGAGTTAATTTTGGGGAGAAGAGTGAAATTGTGAATTCAGTAGCCTGAAAGTAGTCATCCACTACTCTTCCCAGGGAGCCTAGTATCTCAGAGTGCAACCTACTATATCCATCTGGCAAATACAGCAAATAACTCATTGGACATGCCAGAACTTTTGTAAATATGACTGGAAGAAGTATGTCTCAATAGCATCTGCATTATGGTAGTTGAATACTACTCCCTGAGATTAATTCAATTTCACCTGCTCTTAAGGTTTTGTCAGTTTGTTTGTTTTTTTAATTATTATTTGTACTTTTTTTAATAAAGCAAATGTCTCTTTCAAATCAGGTATTGGAAACAGCCTTAAGATGAGATGAATTTTATCCTGCAAGAGGTCAGATTTCCCCACCATTCCTTGTTAAATATAAAAATCCACACTCTTGAATACATGCCTGATTTTGCATAGGTGAAAATTATCAGCCACTGTTCACTAAGAAAAATTAAAATGTTATTTCAGCAGTACTTCTGATGATGATGCACACAACTGCATGCAAAGCGTTATTTCCTAGTTTTATTTACACCAATTTGCATCTACTACTACTATGGAAAAAAAAAAAAAGGGGGGGGGGGGACGTAAGTTTCATCTGCATCTGTCACCTTTTGCAAATTTTTTATAACTAAGATCCTCATAACTGATAGCCTCAAATAATTTAAAAAAAAAAAAACAAGCTGCATAGAATTGGACACCTTCTGATCCAGACAAACAGAAGCAACTCCCTGAGTTAGAAATCCAGCTTCCTTAAGCCAGTATATAAACATTGGTATAAATAAAATTAGATTTATTTATATTAAAATATTTTTGGGGTTTTTTGTTTGTTTGTTTGTTTTTAGATACGTTGAGAGGATCTGCGAAAATAGAGCTTGCTCAATAAAAATCACACAGGTGATACAGAATATGTGCAAAATTCATCCTCCTAGAAAAATGCCAAAGCTATTCTAACAGTTTCTACTATAATCAAAAACAAAGGCATGTGCAGAGAATTATTCAAAGATAGATTGAACAGCTTTTGGCAAGTGTCCTTTGTCTTCCTGCTTGTTACTGAGGGAGTTCAGATAATATGAATTAAAGCTCATCGTTAATGCCTCTGTTCTACTGTTTCTCTGCATGTGTGTACCCACACAAGAGTATGTGAGAAAAATACACAGGCAGTTAACACACTATAAAATCCTACTGTGATAATTTTCTGAAACAATAGTTGTATATGCATAATTAATTTTGTATTTTCACTACAGCATGTTTACTTCTCATTCTTTACTATGTGCCTTTTTTATCAAATTGCTTTTTAACAAAGATATAAATATTTGTTTTGATCCAACCTAATACAGTTTTATGTTTGGTTTATAGTGGTTTAATTACTTAATGTTAACTGTGCTTTGAAACTGTGCCTTATTGCATTCCCCCAGTAAACAAAAATGTTATTTCATGTAGTGATTTTCCTATAAATAGAATGCTGTAAAATTTGCTCACAAGTTACAGCTTACTATGCTCAGAAATCGCAGGGATTTCTTTAGAACTGACATAAGCAGAAGCATACTACTCTACAAAAAGAAGCAGAATAAAGTTGTTGTGTATACATAAATGTCATATATACTAGATTGTAAGAAGATATTCAATTATTAGCCTATAATTTTTACTGACCACCGTTGAGAAAAACAGGCTTTGTAGTCCTCCAGATTGATGTATACAAACCACTACCATGCCTTTATACATAAATTCAAATCTTTAATAGGTCAGACCTGTAGAAAAGTCTGTTAAGGCTGTGCAGTGACAAGCTAGTTGAAATGCTACTCATGCCATGGGAACAATGAAGGATGACATTTTGTCTTTCAAATCTGGCAACAAATTTTGTAAAAAATTAAGAAAGCTTAATTTATTCTGTTCTCAGAAAGGTGGCATTACAGATATGTGAATGAAATGTGCATACGGGGGAAAATTAAACTGCCTTTTTTTAACTGTATATTTAGCTGCTTTCTAAATTTATTTGGCACCTTGGATATACATTCATTTGCAGTTTTCATTCATGGAAACCTGTACATAACAACCTCCGAAAACTCTCTTTTAAGAAACTTCTTTAAATATATTTTTCCTTCACATAAACACCAACTTGAAATTACATGTTTCTTGCCTGTGCTAGTTTGTTACTGAAATATTTAGACCAAAGTGGATAATCATGTATCCACTTTTCAAAAAGGATTTGATCTCTGATTAAGATCCCCCCAGTCCTACCAATTGTTGTTTTCTTACTTTTAATTTGATGCTGCTTTCTTCTACAACTTAATTTAAAGCAACACAAGTTCAGATTTCTTCTTAATAAGGGGCAAATTTTAAGGATTAGCTGCCATCTTTCTGAATTTTTACATCTTATAACAAAAGCCTACTTTCAAAACTTGCTACAACTTAATCCAGATCTTATCTTCCATCAGTTCTATGATGTAACTTCTCATTGGACATTGTTCAATATCTCTGCTCTTTTTAGGTATCTCCGCAGGTCTGTTCTTCCAAACCAGCAGGCTAATGAAGTGCAATAATTTAAGTCTAAACACAGGAAAGCAGTATTACTCATGCTAGAGAGCAGATGTGCAGGCTGCATACTGCAAAAATAATGCAGAAATGCATAACCAAACCACTAATCTAAAACAAATAAAAAATACAGATTTGTCAGTAAGTCAACCAAGCTTAAAAGAGACCAGATCCAGTTCTCATTTCTGCAACCCATTTCTAGATCTTCATAAGCAACTAAATTATATTGTTTGAAATGCATGTATATTTTAGATGTAACAAATCATTTAAACAATTCTAAACAGAGTCAAACTCAATTTTTTTCTGAATGGTTTATTCTGAATAGTTCAGCTCTGAGATCTTGCACTCCAGTCTAGAAGTTACTTTTTCACTGTACCTTGTATGACTTTAGCAAATGACAGGCAGTTCTAATTGGAGAGGATGTGATGCAAATGACTTTCACACACACTGTTACAGATGCTAATGTAAATAATCACTCTTGGTAGATAGACTTAGAGAATCCTTCAAATATAAACAATTTGATTCAGTATTACTTAAAGATTTGTCTTTTACTGAACAGCGCTTGCACAGAACCCAGGCTGTCTCTATTTTTCACTTTGCTGCCCCAGTGAGCAGTCTGAGGGATAGCAAAAGGTTGAGAGTGGCACAGCTGGGACAACTGACCAAACTGACCCAAAGGACATACCACAGCACCTCAAATTATGTTCAGCAATAAAACTGGGGCAAGCTTTTCCAAAATAGCCATTACTCAGAGACTGAATAAACATCAGCCAGCTAATTTGTTTACATCATTTGTTTTTCTTTTTTTTTTCCCCCACCATGTACTGAACTGTCTTTAACTTCACAGAATCACAGAATATCAGGGATTGGAAGGGACCTTGAAAGATCGTCTAGTCCAGTCCCCCTGCTAGAGCAGGAACACCTAGAACAGGTCACACAGGAAAGCATCCAGGCAGGTTTTGAATGTCTCCAGAGAAGAAGACCCCACAACCCCTTTGGGCAGCCTGTTCCAGTGTTCTGTCATCCTCACCATAAATAATTTTTTTCTCATATTTATGTGGAACCTCCTGTGTTCCAGCTTGCCCCCACTGCCCCATGTCTTATCATTGAGTGTCACAGAGAAGAGCCTGGCTCCATCCTCATGACACTCACTCTTTACACATTTACAAACACCAATGAGGTCACCCCTCAGTCTCCTCCAAACTAAAGAGGCTTAGCTCCCTCAGCCTCGACTCGTAAGGGAGATGCTCCACTGCCTAATCATTTTTTGTGGCACTTGACCCATGAGACATTTTTTCTCGCTATTGCCCTTCTCATTCCTTCCCCTGGCCCACTGAGGTTGGACCAACCACCATAAGCTGTGACTCTTCCCTCTACCATCCTGTTGACCTTTAGAAGAACCTTAGAAGGGCTTTGTTTGGGCGTGCATGTATTTGTCCCATTTAGCAACTTGGAAGTTCATTGCAACCCTGTTTTATCACCCTTTATCAAGGTGATAGTTGCATGTAACAAACACCTAGAACTTCTACATTCAACAGATTCATAGGTGAGAATATGCTCTACATTCCTTGTAGCCTGAGTCAGGGCAATCTCAAGCACAGATACAGGTTAGGTAGAGAATGGCTTGAGAACAGCCATGAGGAGGATTTGGGAGTGTTGCCTGATGAAAGACTCAACATAAGCCAGTAACATGCGCTTGCAGCCCAGAAGGCCAACCATATCCTGGGGTGCATCAAGAGAAGCGTGACCTGCAGGTTGAGAAAGATGATTCTGCCCCTCTATTCTGCACTTACAAGACACCATCTGGAGTACTGCATCCAGTTCTCCTGCCCCCAGTACAAAAAGGACATGGAGCTGTTGGAGTGGGTTAAGAGGAGGGCCACAAAGATGATCAGAGGGCTGGAGCACCTTCTCTATGATGACAGGCTGGGTGAGCTGGGGCTTTTCAGCCTGGAGAAGGCTCTGAGGAGACATTGTAGCACCCTTCCAGTACTTGAAGAGGGCCAGAAGGAAAGCTGGGGAGAGACTTTTTATAAGTAGCAACAGGGCGAGGAGAAAAGGTTCTAAACTGGAAGAGGGTAGGTTTAGAGTAGATATTAGGAATAAATTCTTTGCTGCGAGGGTGGCGAGACACAGGAACAGGTTGCAGATGCCTGCTCCCTGAAAGCATTCAAGGCCAGGCTGGATGGGGCTTTGAGCAACCTGGTCTAGAGCAAGACATCCCTGCCTATAGCAGGGGAGTAGGAACTAGACGATCTCAAAGGTTCCTTCCAACCCAAACCATTCTATGATTCTATTATATTGTTTAACTATTTTCTCAATAGTAATAATTTAAAACACACACAAAAAAAAAATTGTTCTAATAAATACAGTTAATTGAGAAATTAAAGTTCTTGATAGCCTGAAATAAAAGAAATAAATAGAGGGTTAGGTTTATCTTGCAAAAAGTATCTATGAATGTCATTAATGACCTTTCCTCCTCCATTTCCAACTTACTAATTCCTTTTGTTTTCTTTTAGCAGCTTATTTATTCTCTGTTCCCAACACATCTATGTTCCTTTCTTCTGTAGGTTGCCACTACCCATCAATATCTTTGTCACTGTATCTAAAAAATTATTTTATCTAAGAACTGTTCATTTGGTCTTAAAGCCTGGAAAACATTTGCTCAATCATTTTTGAAAGTGTAGTTTCCCTGAACCCTGCTGACTAATTATTACACAGTTCTGAAATTTTAAATGACTACCAGTTTTTTGGTAGAAATTTAGAAGAAAACAGAGCCACAACCAGCAAAAAATTGATTCAACTTCTTCAGTTTTACCACTTTAACTGCGTTTATAGGTGAATATAAGGTCTGCATAATCACAGGCCAAATCAATTTCTGTTCAGCCAAACCTGTGATTTTAGTTAAAACAGTGGTGAGAAAGAGCTTTTGTTTGCTCAAAACATCAAGCTGGAGATAGGAGCTATCAGAAAATGTTGCAGACATGAACTCAGAGCAGAATGAGTTAATGCCAGCTACACCTGCATTACTAGAGGATGCATTTGACAAAGCATTTCACAAATATGCAATTAAAAATCAATTCAGTTTGGCTGGGACATAAGCACTCTTAACAGCAGAAGGGCCATTAACAAAGGGCAGTAAAAGGCAAATGTAATGCCTGTCCTGAGAATCGTTGTTAGGATCAACTCTCTTAATTACATGAGATAGGGTAGAAAAAACCCCACATTAATTACATTAACACAGCACCTGAGCTGGAAAGTGCCGCAACTACTACAGAGAGCATAGGACTAACATGAAATCAACCAGACTCAACTAAGTAACAAACAAAAACAATTACACACACTGGGGTGAAAGAAAGTCAAAGTATTATCAAAGATACTTTATTTAAATACGTAAAAGAACAACTGAAAAAGAAAAAAAAAAAAACCTTTATGCTTAAACTTAGTTATGATGTTTCACAAATCTACAATACAATATGCCAGAGCAAAAGCATTATAGCAAAGCCCGTGGGGATAACAGCAGTAAGAAGGATGCACCTGAAACAGCGTGCAAAACTAAATGCCTAAGGGATGTGCAGAGGACAGGGAAGAGAAAAATTAACCTGGAGAAACATCAGATTAATGAACATCTGGGAAAGTCAAGAAGATCTGTAAACACAGTTTGGTATACTCAAAAACTCTCAAAGCACATTCTTTCTATCAAAGGCATGAGAATATGCCCTCGAGTTTTATACTAGGAAACTGCAATGAGGATTTGTGGTTCTCTTTGTTTTGCCTTTGTTTGTTTGTTTTTTGGTTTGTTCTGGGGGTTTTGTGGTTTGTTTTGTGTTTTTTTTTTAGAGAACAACAACAAAGCCATTCATAAAAGCAATAGGATGGTGTGGAGAGGCCAGATATCTGAGGTCAGAGTCCCAAAAAGAAAGCATTTTCCTTACACATACAACTTCATTCTTCTGCTCCTCAAATAACTGCACTTTCAAATTCTAGCCCTTTATTTCTCATGTCAATGAAATTCAGATGCTTGCAGTCCACGTACCTCTAAAAGGACAGCTATCACATGCTGAATTAATCTCTGCTAGCTGTTGCCTCTGTTGGCAACTACTTAGCTCCGTCCTTTCATTACCTGTTTTTCCCAAAACTGTCACCCCAAATCATCTGCCCCATTTTGTATGCCTCCAAAGCTTTCTAGCTCCTAACACTCTGCCTATAGGCTCCAGCAACACATTTTCTAGGAACATAGGTGACAGTTATAAGCAGTCCTGCAGATGTGGAGCCAATCTGCCTCAGACGATGACTGGGAATAAACATCTCCACTTGTAGCCTTGAAAAGTTTGGCAGCATGCCTATCTTGCTTAGGCAAGACCATCCATAGCACATATGTCACTTGGGCTTACTAAGCAATGCCATTCACAATACCATGTATTTTAAGAATAAATTATCATGAGCCAGAAATGAAAACTAATAGTTTGGCAAGTAAGGTTTCTCAGCCCAACCCAGACTAAAACAGAGATGAAGAGAGAAAAAAATAAAATAGTTCAAAAGAGATGAAATAAACATCTTCAAAAGCCTTACTTCTTGCAAGAAAAGTCCAAGTCAATACTGTCCACAAAAGCATAAGTACACATTGGTATTCTGAGGAAATTTTTGAAATTTTCATATATTTAATATATCATTAATGTTCATGTGTTACAGCCTAAAACCTAGAATTTACCCTTTCACCTCACCCTTGATTATTTTTACCAGAAAAGAAGACAAATGCTGCTAGTTTTAGATACTAGTAAAGTAATAGTTCAGGTCCGAGACAAGCAAAGGAGTCAGCATCTCCTGCTCTCACTGACATTCTGTAGTACTGTAGGGCAGTTATTAACTTGCAGATCCTCGGGTTTTTGCTTATTTTCTTAACAATAAAGTGTATATTTTATTATTTCATTTAAAAAAATCCTATAAGGTAATTTCATATTGACTTCCACTAAAAGCTTTTAATTAAAACACTGATTAAAAAGTAAGAAATGGACATATTTGGGATTTCTGCTGTGACTTCAGCATAAGGTTCACAAAATAGCTCCCAACCAAAGCTTAGACTGAAATCAAAATTTATAAGGAGAAAGTAACAGGTATCAAAAACACTATATGCAAATGCTCCCTGAACCAGATGCTCAAACCCAAAATGAGACTTCATGAAATAAAATAACCTGACTAGTTGCATTTGTAATGACTATTGAAAAAAAAACCAACCAGAACAACAAAACAACAACCCACAACCACATTTATTTATTTGTTTTACAAACAGAGCTATGTATATTAATAGCATGGTAGAAATTGCTGTGGTGGAAGTGGTGTGGAGGATATTTTACCAAACTAGTGGGTAGATAAACGATAAATGTCAAAAGAGATTTTACAAGACAATAGATGCTCTGTGAAGTTTCAGAATAATCTTATTGTGTACTGAACCACAGATATTTCATCCTTTATTTACTTAAAGAGGTGATTAAAATGACATTTTCTATTAATAGATTACATTGGTAAATAGCTCCCATACTACACAGCTTCCCGGCTTTCTCAACTTTTCTGGTGCTTTCCTTACTATGCTTTATTCTAGATTTATTTTCAGTATCCATAATGCCTGCTTGAATAAACATCTCCTAAGTTCCACTAAAGTGCCAAAACATTTCTTCTAAATAGAGATGTTGTGATATTTGTTCTGTGAAGCTTATTTGGACCAGGAGGAAATTTACAAAGAAATACATGATTTTTTTTTTCATTATGCTACCAGATCATCACAAAAACTGCAGCATATGTTCTTCCACTAGGAGGATAAATTGGTTACTGCCTTAGCAAAAAATGGTTGTGTATCATAAAGAAGTATATTCCAAATTCATAACCAAACAAGAGACTCCCCGAGTTGTTCATAACTTCCTTTACCTTCCAGAGATTTTTTACACAATGGATGTTGTTTACAATTTCTTTAAATTCACTTGCATAGCATCTAGGAATGAGTAAGCGGTTTGATGAGGAAGAATTTACAGTGCAAAGCAAGCTGTTTATGCAAGATGATTGTAATGGTCTCTTACTGCTTTGGCCCAGTGCCATTTTATTAATAGTGCATCTTAATGTATTCCTTATCGATTACGTATTAGCAGAAGTTATATACTAAAAATGGCATCCTAAGGAATGTGCCTGACAAGATATTTTAATAAATGATACTTAAGCATATTTCCCTAAACATACCATAACAGAGTTCTCAGTATACAGCAACATTTAATTCCTCATTATAAGATATTCTAGACTCAGGCAGACAGTGTAATTATAGGCAGCACAGTATTCCCAGGAGTGTTTCAGCAGCAGCAGTTAGAAGTTAGACACACTGTCACACAAAAAGCAATTTGTCCCCTGATGTTACAATTTGACTTTAAAATATTATCATTGCTAGAGCCTCGGTAACAGTTAAAGAACAAGTGAAGGAACCACCTAATATGAAATATCTTTTTTTCCTTTTTTTTTTTTTTTTTTTTTTTGGTACACTTGGGAAAACCAAATTGATGCTGAGTCAGCCCAGTACAAACAGGAATTCCAGATAGTAGGATTTTTTTTTTTTTTTAAGAGTAAATGGTAATTAAATATAGTTGCCAGTACTACAGAAATTTAAACAACCTCAGCCTAATCACAAGTCCTACTACAATTCCACAAATGAAGGAGGGCAGACAGTCCGATTTGATTAAAACTTAAGAGAAAAAGTGGATGCAAGAGCTTTCTTCTTAATATAGTAAGTACACAAAATAGTAATCATTTACTAATGGCTGCAAAGAAGTATCGATCTTTTTTTCTCCTTCTCATAAATGCAATCAAACAACAGCTGCTCAAGGAAGCTTCACTTCCTAAAGGTGTTATTTACTTTCCTTGTTAAATGGCAATTCTTCCTTGGGGAAAGTAATCATCAGTGTAAGGCATGCGTCTGGTCTTTATAACAACAGAGCAGAGTTTTTCTTCAGTTCCACTGTACACTGTACAACAGCAGGTGGGAGCAGCTAAATTACAAAAGCTTTTCTAACAAGATCCACAGCTCCCATGACTAACTTTCTGATTGCCCTCCTTTTTAGTGTGTTACACTTGCCAAGTCATCCCACAAAAGGCTATAAGGGCTTGTGATGCTGCAAAGTTTCTCACTGCCTTCTGTCCCCCCAGGTGGGAGAAGGCTGAATACATCTGAAGGCTGTATTTCTGAACAGTTAAAAGCTGTTCCTATCTCAAAACATTGCTCATAAATACATACCTTATAAACAAATATGAATGGTTATTACTTGGCTCCTAATATGTGAATGAATTATGCAGTTAAATAATATTTTAAGCATTCTTTAAGCAATCTGGTAATACAGCATCTCTCTCCACTAATGCTTTCATTGCAGCTGGGATAATCCTGAAATACAAAGGATCAGTGTCATTCAGTTGGACAAAAAATAATCTCTCTTTATGGACACTGTTATAATGTCCTACAAACTTCTTTAGCTGCTGTTGAACATAAGATGACAGAGTAGTGACAAAGACATCACTCAGCAAGGGATTCAGTTCATGATCAAACAAAAAGCTATCATGTTTCAGATTAAAGATCTGCACCACCCAATATCCTGTCCCCACAAACGTCCAATCAGGATCACCCAATGACCACGCAATGGAATGCACGTTGAGATTTTCTTATATTCTAGAAAGTCCTTGGCTTCCAGAGGTTCAGTCTGCTGTACCATGGAATTCACGGAATAAAAACCCACTAACTAAATACACTGTGAACTTCTAGTATCCACAATGTTCTGAGGCAGGAAATTCTGCTGAACTTGTAGTCTGTTAGAGTCATTTGATGTCTTTTCACTCTTGTATGAGGAAAGGGTGAACAGCTATTCTATACTAACCTTTATATTCACCTTCACCACACTAGTCATTATTTTACAGTCTTCTATTTAAGCCCATTCAGCTGGCTCTTTTTTTGTAGGTTAAGAGAAGTATCCTACTGAATTATTTCTTACATGGAAGCCATTCAGGATCTTTGATCATCTTAAGCTTTTCAGAACTAATATACTTCAGCTAGATATGAAAACTATCAAACCTACCATTTAACTATATAACTATAAAGACAGTTCAATCAGCCTTTTTGAGAAATTTCAGTAAAAACAACCAAAAAACCCACAAAACTCATATTAGTCTTATACAGAAGCATAAAGATAAACACATCATCAAGTATCCATCAAGTGATTTCTGTTTCTTATCCTGTTTGAACACACTTGGTAATTGCTTTGCAAAAAACATGATAGCACTGTAAATGCACCTTTAACACTTTCACCATTCTGACCCCTTCTAACATTTCATTTGCCCATATGAACAGAAACTTTTTTTTTCCCACTGCAACTAAACCAACTGTTCTGATTAGTATGAGGCTCAATGCTTAAAAAAACAACAACAACAAACCATAACTGGCATCAAGCCTCACTTGATAAATTCTGACTGAAGAGGATACTGGAAAAAAAATTATAAATGCTAACAATTGTAGAAGACTTGATAGCTGATATAAAAATTTCATTTATCTGTGTACTGAACAACAACCAGATTGGCTGTTTACCAGAGAACACCATATGCCAGCCATTATCTCCATTATCTGCTTTTTATAAAAAAAATATTATTATTATTTTAAATAGTGACATCAGGTGATCCCTTTTCCAAGAACAAACGGGACAATCCTATTTTTATCCCTGACAACCTACAGATTCCTCTTCTAAAAGATGCAAGAAAGGTAAATGTTACAAAGTATCCCACTGGAATTTATGCTATTGTGATCACCAACAATATTGGTTTATTGCTAATTAAGTATTATTAAGTATTTCTATCTTTAGTATTCTCCTCTAATTAAATCATTTTTACAATTCCCAGTGCTGGAGACTCAGGAAACTAAACAGGTTTATCATATGTTAAAGCAATGTATGTGTAGAGGACAAATATTTACACATCTAAACAGAAAACATGGTTCAACAAATGAATTTTCTGCTTGTAAAACTATCTGTGGAAACAATCCTCTTGCTATGTTAGCCAAGCATGCAGTTTTCCCCTTTATTGATCTGGAAATATTTATATAGATCCTGTTCCTATACAATTTATCCAGCAGTGTCAGACTCAGAAATGTGTATTGAGAAAGAAAGCTATTAAATGATAAGACTTGTAGCCTTATTATTTATAAGAGTTGGAGATTGGCTTGTAGGCACTTCCTCTGCATCCTTAACTAGAAGCAGTTTCTGGTCTTTGCAGTATAGATATATATTGGAACTTAAGCAGTACGCAGCTGAGAACGAACCATACAGAAATGAAGAAAACTAGCAAAACTACTTGAAAAAAAAGCAAGCTTTATTATTTTTAGTTATATTTGTCTTATGCTTACTTTTCAGAACGTTAGGAGAGCCAGAACTCCTTTTGTGCTTTCTTCTCCTCTTTCAGAATATCCTAACCAATGAATAATTCACAACGTTATAAAATTTTCTCAGAGTGCACTGAGATAGAACTTCTGTCCGCTACAAATTTGTTACACTGTGAGGTAGGGGTAGAGGGATGGTTTTACAAAGGGAAAGTATTAACAGACAAAAATGTGTTAAAATTAACAAGAGTACCCATGAGAGATACAGCCAACAACCACCATCTGTTTTTGTAGAAAGGCTTGCGTCAGCAGGTACCTTAAAGATCACCTAGTTCCAACACCCCCTTGTCATGGACAGGTTTGTCACCCCCCAGCTCAGGCTGCCCAAGGTTCTACAACCTGGCCTTGAATACCTCCAGAGATGGGGTACCCACAGCTTCTCTGGGCAGCCTGTGCCAGTGCCTCAACATCCTCTGAGTAAAGAATTTCTTCCTAACATCTAGCCTAAACCTTCCTTCTTAGTATAAAGCCATTCCCAATTGTCCTGACACTGTAAGACCATGTAAACTGTTGGTCCACCTCCTGTTCAAGCTCCCTTCAAGTACAAGAGGTCGGCAATGAGGACTCCCCAGAGCTGCCTTCTCTTCAAACACAACAAGACCAACTGCATCAATCTTTCTTCATAAAACAGGTGCACATCTCTGCAGCCCTTCTCTGCACCTGCTCCAACAGCTCTGCATCCTTCCCATGCTGATGGCTCCAGATTTGGACACAGTACACTAGATGGTGCCTCAGAAGGGCAGAGTGGAGAGGGACAATTAGGTCCTTCTCCCTGCTCGCCACCTCTCTTGTGATGCCATACAGGACACTGTTGGCTTTCTGGGCTGCAAGAGCACGCTGTTGGCTCACACCTAGCTTTTCATCCATCAGGATCCCCAAGTCTGCAGGGCTGCTCTCAGTGAGTATTTTTCCCAGTCTCTATGCATATCTGGGATTGCACTGACCTAAGTGCAAGGTGTTGCACTTGGTCTTGTTAAATCTCATTAAGACAACATGGGCCCACTTTTCAAGCTTGTCTATTGTATTATTGCATCACTCATCTTGGTGTCATCCAAACTTGCTCTCTTCCGTTTTGCACTGTTTTAAACACGGTCTTTATCATTACAGCTAAAAAAAAGTATCCAACATAAGTAAGATGACCTCCATTAGTCAGAGATTATTAAACATGGGAAGAAAAAAAAAAGATTGTGTGGGAGCACTGGTTTAACATTGGGTCAAATATAAGATTTACTTGAAGGAAACAAAAAAACTGAACTTTGTTCTTTGTTCAAATAGCTTGCTCTGAGTTCAGCAAGCTTTTGTTGAAACTGAAGCTTTTTTGTAATTATGTTGATGTTGCTTCCTAAACAATGTTTACTCAGAAATTACTCACATACTCTGAGTTAGGCAGATATTTAAGTGTTCTTTCTAATTCATGAACTCTATTTCCTAGACATACCTCTAAGGGCCTTTTTAGAATTTCTTAAACCCCTTAATTCCTTTAGATTTTAGCCTGTGATATTACGGGTTTAGATCCTACTTAAAATAGTTTTACAAGAAGAATACTTTCATTTTCCATCTCATTTATGTAAGAGGGAAGGATGAAAATAGATCTACAGTTTTAAATGTATGGCTTGGTTACTGCTGAATCTACACAGATTATACTACACAGGGATTCACTCAGATAATGAACTTTCCTTCTGAAACATTTGAATAAAAATTGCTACGTTTGTAGTCCTGTTTTTTAGACAAATACACATTTGTAATGCATATTGAAAAACAGAGAAAGGAATCATAGACAGTATTCTAACTCAGAAATTATCTTCCATTTTTAAAGTTCTTCTAAGAATATGAGATGTACATGTACAGAGTAACAGAAAATATATATATTCATTAGCATTTAAAATACAATTGCTAAATGTAGATTTAAACTTTAGGGAATACTCTATTTTCACAGCTGAAAATCTCCAATGAAATGATAATTATCACAAAAGTTACACATAGTCGAGATCAGTTAACTGTCCTTTAAATTTCATTGCATTGCCTGGGTACTTTTCATGTCTTTAGGATCTCCCCAATAAAATGACTGAAATCAGTTATTAATTTGTAAGTTTAAGGTTTGCAGACCTTAATAGGTGGCTCATGATGATCTGTTTGAAGAGCTAAATGCTTTTTTCATCCAAGGAAAGAGAAGGTATTTTGAAAGAGGTAGAATAAAGCCCAGCTATCCCATGAATGGTGTTGTTTGTGAAGTACACAAGCTACACCCCTCCGAGAGAAAAATGAAATTCACCCTTATCAACATTTAGACAATTAAGTTCTGCATGATATTAATATTAAAATTCTTAAAACACTTATCTGTTTAAACACTTAATTCTCCTGCAAAACATAACTTGAAATGTCACTGTCAGCAACATTTCGACTGATTCTCTATCAGAGTTATGAAGTGGAATAATGTTAAGTCCAAAAATGCTGATTTAGCAGATAGTTAAAACTAACATCAGCACTACTAGGGTCTGTATGAAACCCTTTTTACAGAAGTACATGTTTTTTCTTGTTCTGGGCACAGAAGATCAAATTACCGAGGATTCAAGTTCCAAGTCTGGTTTGATGCAAGTTCACATTTCTTGCTTTACAGGAGAAATTTGTACCTTGGAGCATGATCTAGGCTAGGAATATACACATGAGCACTGTCCTCCTCTCTGTGACAGCTTGTATAACACAATAGAATAAAATTGGCCGAATAGTAGTAACAGAAAGCACAGATTTCTTAACCTGCTCTTCAGCTAACACAGGTGAGAAGAAAGACAGAAATCTGACTGCTGGCCCCTGTTCCCAGAGAAGCCCTATGCAACTTGTCTCACTTTATAAAGGAATGGCTTTGTTCCAAATACTAGGAGACCTTCAGACTGTTCTATCTGCTAAGACATAAGCCCCTCAAAACTACGTATTAGAAGAGGTCAAATTCAATAAACATCTGTGAAAACTGATATTCATAGTTCTTTCCCGACTGCGGCTTAACATGACACTTCTAGTAAACATTAACTGAAGCACGTACTGATTCTGATTACTGGATAAGGAATAGTTACTTAATCTTTCATACTGACCTACTAACTAACTAGGTGCTTAAACCTACATTAATGTCAGATATCCCACTTCCTTTTCTCCTCTTTCCTTTTCATCTTACTTCTGTTCTGCATTACATAAAAATCTATCCAGAAAAGCAATGGAAACGTGCATTCTTGAACCTCAGAACACTAAGTTTCTTTGTTCCTTTCTGCCACTACATTGATGAAAGTCAGGCTTATGAGCATAGCAAAAACCTAATCATGGTTTGTAAATCAAATGCGGTGAGCCATGTGAACAAGCCTAGTGTGAGTCAGCAATAGGCTGGAGAAGTTGCCAGTTGATGCGCACTATTTCAGAACAGAGATTCTCGAAATGCCCTTGTGAGTAGTTTTCAGTATACAATAGAGACTTCTGTGAGCTTTAAGAAAACTAAGGAAGAGCATGGGTATAGAGAGGTTGTTTCAGAAACCCCAAAGGTTTAAGCACAAGAGAACAGGAGGGACCCCTAAAATTGTAAACATAAGTAGTTACATCCAAGTATCTAAGTGCAGCCCTGGGAGGTGGTAAAACTAGTCTTAGTGTTTAAAAAAAAGACAAAGAACAGGTATCCAACACATGCAAAACATTCCATGTATAATAAGCAAAGGAGATGAAAAAAAATATTGCTAACATGAACAAGGGCAAAAGAAATGTAAGCAGGGAATGCCAGAGCATCTTCTTCATCTTCAAACGTTTGGATGTTGCGTTGAGGGGTATGATTTAGCTGGGAAGTATTGGTAATGGTTGGACTGGATGATCTTCTAGGTCTTTTCCAACCTCGATAATTCTGTGTGATTCTGTGATTCCCCACTTAACGAAGCTCCACCACATCAACATTACTTAAGATAGTGAGTCTGCTCTCCAGTTTTGTAAAGACAAAGAACAGCACTGTGTTCTGTTGTTTTTGTGTGTGGTTGTATTTTTTTTTTCCAGATTTTTTACACAGGGTAACTGTAGACTCAATCAGATACCCCAGAATGGGTTAAGCTAATTAGGATTAGAAAATGCTGTGAGACTGTGTTTACTCCAAAAACCTTTCCACACAAAGTAACTGATTCTGCAGCACTGAATATAAGATATACTGAATATAAGATAATATAAGCAAAAGAGTTATCTCTACATCCACAAACTTTGACTCAAAGTGTTGTATGAAATAATTTTTCACGCTCAGTATTTTCACTGAAGTTGAATGCATGGAAGTCAGCTCTGCAATCCAGAGGCAAAATATTAGAAGATAGTCTCAATATAATAAAGGCAGTAAAAATGAATACTTAAGGGGAAAAAAAAAAAAACAGCAAGGAGCCAAGCAAGACAGTCAAGTTCATCTTGCATAGCACAGACTCACTTATGTAGTCTAAGTTCCTTCCATTAGATTTTGCGGTGCAAAATAATAGGAATGTATTTCTGCAGCAAGCAGACCGAACAGCATGTCTAAACCACTGCAGACAGTGGATGGGGCTGCTGTAAATTTCCACTTCTACACTGACCACCTAAAAGCCACTTTTCCTGAAAAGACATTACATTTACCAGCAGCAACAAAAAAATGCAAGTCCATCAGCGAAGTGGAAGATGTATCCATTATGAAAAGGTCAACCAGCCCTTGCCTGTTCGCATACAGTCACACACCTGCAGATGTCAAACATAGTGACATGACCTCACTTGTAAACTCTGAAAATATTAAATCAACACAGACTTGCCAGTATGTTTTACAGATGCTGAAGTTCCTTAGAAGCAGCAGCAACAACAACAAAAACGTCAAAAAACAAAGAAACAAACAAACAAACAAACATGATTCGGAAAAACTGCTATTTCTTGGCCAGAAGGCTGAAACAAAATTCAGAACACTTATATACAGTGTTTTGGTTCAATTCCTGCAACAGTTTTATCTGTAAACTGTTACTCAGGAAACTAATGGTATTTTCAGAAGTAAAAAGATTCCCCACTAGGAAAAGGGAAAACATAGCAGTAATACTTCTTCAAAAAGTGCCTATGGTATGTACTACAAAAGAAAAATTAAAAAAAAAAAATTAAAAATCAAGCTACTGAGGGGGAAGAAAGCTCTAGGTGTTAGAAGGGAGGAATCCCTTGGACAAGGGATAATTCATTCCTCCTTTCTTCAGTCTGCTGTCCAATTTAGGTTGAAGACATTCACATAACAAGAGTTAGTATTGGGATGAATCAATGCCTTTCCTTATTGTCTTAAGGGAGGGAATGCAGACTCCAAAAGTTCCTAGGCTGTTGATCTGTCACTGAATTTTAAAGCCTTATTCTCAGGCTTGAAACAGAACAGTTGAGGTTTGAAGGGACCTCTGGGTCCATCTGATTTGAAATCCTGCTCAGGTAGGTTGCCCAGACCCAAATCCAGCTGCTTTTCAAGAACTCCAAGGAAGAGACTCCACAGTCCCTCTGGGCAGATGGAGTAGTTTGCACTGAAAAAAAATGTCAAAAGCAGATGTTTCTTGGATCTTTTATTTTTAAATTACATACCTGGTAAGCCTAATATTTCATGAGTTTCAGATCTAATTAGGAGTTACAGATACCAACAGTAAAAACATCTATGGGGTTTTCCTTCCTCTCTTATAACACAGATATTTTTGGTGCACTTTGTTCCTTCAGCGTAATTTCTATTTTCCTGTAATGCAACATTAACTACTTCCTTTCAACAAAATCTACATCATTTTCTTTACAGAGAAAATGCAGGTTATTACACTACAAGAGTGAAAGCATTTCAGATTCAGTCATGAGCAATATGTTAATGATGTAGTACAGAGCCCGGTGAAATAATGTCAACATAATCTGCAATCTGCACAGCAAAAATGAAATGTCAGCCAATTCCACCAAATGGCAAATGGTTTTACTATTCAAAGAGGTGGTTTATAAATCTGTTAGTTCAGACAAGATAACATAAAATAGAAAATAAGGGATTTGGGCTGGGGGGAAAGAGGAGGAAAAAAAAAGTCAATGGAGTCACTACTTTCATGCTCTCTGTATGGTAAGTTGTAGGGTTTCCTAGTTGCTATCTTCAGTAGTAAACTCAATCAACTTAATGGGTACAAAGATAGAATCAGTAGTTTAATGTGCAGAGAAAACTATTCCACAAAAAAAAAAAAAAAAAAAAAAAACAGTTGTTTAGTCTTTGTAAAAATGCAACCTACTGAAATGCAAAATAAGCACTGCAAGTATTTCTAAGGTCATGAAACTTTTTCATAAAACCCATCCATCATATTTAATAGCAACATGAATTATAAATTGGACAATTTTACATCTTGTCAGTCTACTTCATGTTGGAGTTGCATAAGATTTGTGTACATAGCATAATATAACAAGGCTGTTTGCAAATAAAGTAGCATTCACATACGCAAGTGAATCCTCTCTCTCATACTTCCCTTAACAAATATTATCCCCAAAATCATATAGACTAGCATCTGGTATAATGACTGTTGTCATTTACTGCAGCATCAGTCACATTAGCTGCATACATTACTAGAAATATTGGACAATTTATTTCAAAGTCCCTAAAACATATGAAAAACTTCAAAGACATCAGTTTTGCAGGCTGAGACACTGAGCCCCTTTTGAGAGTTTAGGAAAGCAGGAAGAAATAACTAATCTTTATGCAAAACAGAATAGTTGCTATTAGATAACATTCTTCAGTAGTACCTGAAATAATGAACTCTATTTAGCTAAGCCAGGAAAGATAGCTCAAGTTATAAATTTCCGTAGGCATCAGAATTCTTGTTCTGCACATACCTCATGATTGATGCACTTCTGAATATCTCACCTAATAATACCACAAATCATGAAATATATAAACTATTTTCATTTAAATAAATCTAGACATTTCTTGAACTGCCAGAAAAAGAATTTCTGAAAACATTCCACATTCAACCAAGACTCTTAAATAAAACAGAAATGGTTAACTGTTGGAAATCTGTCATCTTAAAGTGTTTTATTTTAGTGTTACTACATCTTTAGATAATGAATGAGCACAAACCCAGCATGTTATGACCTTGCTGGTTTACCTCATGGCAAAACAGAAGCAACTTGTCATTGTAGTGCTTTCACAGGATAGCTAGATAGCTCATACAGTTTTCTAACTGAAAGTGAAAAAACAACCCTACTCAGCAGTTGAAATAAGGCTTCTGACAGAAGATTCTTTCTTCAGAATTGACTTAAGATCAAAATACAGTATTAAAAAAAAAAAAAAAAAAACAGTGGAAAACTACAATAAAGTAAAATCAGCTGGAAAAAAAAAACAAAAAAACATTTCATAGCCTAGCATACAACTGTCCTAGTACAGCTGCAGCTAAACCAGAACCTTTCTTAACACATTTTCTGCTTCTATTACCAGCTGTGATGAGTTACCTCAGAGCCATATCAATTTACACCAGCTAAGAAAGTGACATTGTTTTCTCCAGTAAAAACGTGTCTATCTTCCACCAGATGTTACTTCAAAAGGAGGGAAAATCTAGAGTGCATTGTTCCTTAGTTGCCCAAGTTTAAGGTGTAGATTACCAGAAAATTTAATTTGTCTGCTAATTTGGGAGATGCTTGTTCTTCAAGGATAAAGATTTCTTAACCACTAGCTGAATACTTGCTGAGGTTGGTAGCTTGCCTCATACCTCTGCACTGTCAGGATTCATGTAAAACTGTCTAAAAGAGATGAGCAGCCATTCCCAAAGAATACCTTAAACTGCTCATCAAAGGAGATGCATTACTACTTGTAATTTTAACCAGTAGCTTCATATCACATAAGAAATGTGAGATTTTGGTCTTTCATCCATCAAAGAAGGCTGAAATTTATTGTACTCTTTTATAACAAACAGGGTTGCCTTTAGCCACAACCATTCACAATAAAATTATTATTAAATTAAATAAAATTATTATTCTTCTGGTTAATACTTTTGTGATGTATATAAATTCAAATATCATCAAACAATATTACAACATTAAATATGCCATTTACTATGTAATTTTTAAACACATCTTAAACTAGGCCACATTTATTAGAAAAAAGCATGTAAGTTATGATTTTCTCATGAAAATATTATCTATATGAAATTGAAAGTAGGATAGCTAACTGCTATGTTTTTTAGTAGTAATTTTATAAATATTACACAATTGATCAACACACTTTATCTGTTTCATGTCATTAATATTTTTTCAGTACTTCCAAAAAGCACTTTTGAAAAAATAAACAGTGAAATGATTGAGTCAAGAGATTCAGTCACTCAGAGCAAAATCAACCTCCATGAAAATTTTCATTGAGAATAAAGCATAATTTCTACGAGTAATTAGAAAGAAAATCCATATACAAAACTCAGATCGCTGTCACCACTATGAGCCAGAGGCAAAACAGCAGTCCATGGAGTGGCAATATGTGAATTCCCCATCAAAGAAAAAGATCAAAATGCAACCCTCAGTAGAGAAAATTCTTGTGGAATAGGAAATGGAGCAATATTTCTGGATTTCTTGGAACCCAGACAAACAAACTCTGACTACCACATCACAGTGCTGATTAAGCTGAAGGCACAAACTTCCAGGGTCAGGTCAGAGAAGACGACAACCTTTCTCTTGCAACACAATAATGCCAGATCCCATTCCAGTTTGAGGACTGTGGAGCACATTGATAATCTTGGCTGAACCGTCCTACCACATCTACTGCATAGTTCAGATTTGGCACTTTCTGACTTCCATCTGTTTGGGCTGATGAAAGTTGGAGTGCATGGGCCACATTTTCCTGGCCACAATGCTGTCATACTAGTTGTGAAACAGTGGATCACCTCTGCTTGGACAGATTTTTATGAGCATATCATGCAGGCTCTTGCTCATCACTGGTGAAAATGCAGTGATGATGGTGGTGACTATGTTGAAAAACAGTATTTCATGCTGAGAATTTTCTATATCAAATAGTGTTATTGTGCTGTTTCCATGGAAATAAATAAGAGGCATTACTTTTGGAACAATCTTTGCACTCTAAGAGCTGGTTCTGAAGACTTTGCTTAAGCTACACAACAATTTTTCTTTTAAAGTTTAAAGTCTAAAAGGATCTGATTAAACATCCAGTTGAAGCCAATGTGGAGAAAACGACTGTCAGCAAATATTTTTGACCTTGTTAAAAAGGTGTAGGGCCAAATGGCTATTCTCAGAGAAATTTAATTATATCAGGAGTTTAAACTCACATCATTCCTCCACAAACAATAAAGTATATGACTCTTTATAGGGTCGATCATTCTCTCAATGGCCTGAAAGAGAACCTCTCTTTCCTGCCTTGATGGACTGCAAAAAGAAAACCCGTAACTTTAACTTCAGCATTAGTTCTGACAAGTAAAATATACCAAAAAAAAAAAAAAAAAAAAAAGGTTATAATTAGCATTCTACCTTTGATTATTTTTATATATCTCTATGCTTAATTGTAGACTTAAGTGCAATAAAGCAGTCTCAGCTTTTCATGTAAGTTTTCCCCTCATTGCTTCTGATACATAGGCCTACCTACCAACCCCCTACACTCTTAAAATTAACATAGCAAACAAACCCTACAGTTCTGAATAAGTCCGTTTATACAAACATCGATGTAAGGGTTTAATTTATATCAGATAGCCACACAACTGTAAAAAATTACTCAAAACAGTTACTTTGACTATCACATACAAAATATGGTTCTACTATTAAAGAAATAATAAAAATATATCTTCATGGACATTATGCATAAAATAGTTAAAACTATATAATTTTGTCCAAGTACAAGATAAGGAAAATATATTAGTAATCGTTTTAGTTGATTTTGTGTAGTAATTATTTACTTCAGAATGATTCTATCTTTTTTTATTAGGATAAAACATAAGTAGACAAAGCTAGCAGTGATGATGAAGGACTTAGAGAGTTAAGTGTATAATTTAACAAATGATTTTATGGTAGAACTGGTGCCCCACAAATTCTCATCAAATTCTATGCTGATATAATTTTTTTTAAAATACTAAATGTTAAAGTCATCTAGAGCATGCTTCATCACAATATAAACAAGATCAGAAAATCATTTCAATATGTGCAATCTTTAATTAGTACTCAGATACCAACTGTGTGCCCTTATTACATACAACTACTTCAAAATTATTACCTTTATATAAAAAAGATCCTGATAGAGTTCATTATTTTTGGAGCCTCTGTCACTATTACAGTCCAAATACTAATTACGTCTTTCATTTTATGGTTTACCACACTAATAATCAGGCACAGAATTGTATACAGTCTGTGCTGGTAGATTTTATTGCCAGTTTTACTTGCATTGCTCATGGAGCAACACTCAATGCTACTCATCACATTTTGATGATGATTAATTATCAAATTTCTGCCACCATATAGATAAAATAGGCTTGGTTCCATCTATTCTTCAAGGTTTGAAAATGAACCTGACTATCTTCATATCAAGTGGAACATTATAGAGCCATAATTGTTTACAAGAATGTGCAAAAATTTTCAGCCGTTTAAAATACATAGAGGAGATTGTGACAGGTAAATTTTGAGTCTAACCAAAGTACGTTGACCTAAAATTAACATACTTGGGGTGGAGTGGGTTTGGTGCCCTTCATTTAATTCAAACTACTCCGCTCTACTTTTGAGATCAAAATCTTTAGGTTTCATTTATAACCAATATAATTTTGAGTATTCCTACTCAAAAAGTGTACATTTATGAGTTGCTATTAGGTAGAAACAAAATAAGGCATTCCATCAGATCTACCTAAGTGAAATGATAGAAATTCTGATAGTTGTTTACTGTGTTTCAATTAGAAAGTGTATTGCCTTTGAGCCTTTAATGAACTGCTGTTATGGACACTGGTATTTTCCAGATGAAGCAGTCTCCAAGTATGTACAGTTGAACATCTTTTCACAATTTTGAATACCACTATGAACAAGCTACCATTACTTGAATTCTCAGAATCAGGGGAATTGGAAGAGACTTCTGGAGACCATTTAGACCAACTTCCTCCTGCTAATGCAGGTTCCCCAAAGAAGTAAGTTACATGGGGAAGCATCCAAGCAGAGTTTGAGTATCTCCAGAGACAGAGACTCCACAACATCTCTGGGCAGCCTGCTTCAGTACTCTGTAATGAGAGGTTCTTCCTCAAATTCTGCTGGTTCCTCAATTCTACTAGCTACTTGGAAATGTCTTGAGAAGTGGCACAACAAATTTTGCTTGGGAGATGCAAGTGATTGCAAATAAAGAGAAATACATTCATTCATTTTCAAGTAAGGGTTAAGGAAAAAAGGACAGTGATGAAAGAATGAGGTCAGCTGACTGAGGAAGGAAAGAGTCTGCAAAGTAGACATTATATCAGCAAGAAGTGAACAAGGAACAAGCAAAGATGTATTTATAAAGTTGTAGTGATTTCTCTGTGATGGACAGCCAAACTCCACCACATCGCTCTCCCTCCTCATAGGAGCAAAGGAACAGGGACAGAAAATGCAGTGAAAAGGGTTCAAATACATGGAGATTGCTTATTAATTATCACCATATGCAAAACAGACGCAGCATAGAGAGACTGATGTAATCTATTGCCCATTACTAACAGCCTAGAAACAAAGGAGAGCTAAAAGTAAACTACTAACACCTTCCCCCTATTCACCCACAGCTACCTTCTCACCCCAAGAAGAACAGGGCCTGCAAACACCTCATCTCTGCCACTCCTTCATGGTCATTCTCTGCCCTCACCCCAGTGTGGAGTCCCTTGCATGGGATACCATCCTACCCAGACAGATCCTGTGTGGGCCTCTCAGAGGCTACAGCTCCCCCAGCCCTCCCGCCCCACTGCTCCAACCCCTCCAGTGCCAAAACCTTGCTATTTTAACCCAGTTCATTACTAGTGTGAAGAGATATTTAGGATTATTTTCATTCAATCAGTAACAAAAACTATGTCCTGTACAATAATTGCCACAAATTAGCAAGTATTTAGGAATAACAGATAAATGGAACTGTTTGAAAATTACCTATGGTTGGTAGCTGATTAGAAACATTGCTAGCAGTCACAATGTATGACTAAAACAATAGGCATCTTTAAAAAATGTATATGTATATCCACTGCATCTATGGTGAAAACGAAGAGACAGGTATAAACGTAACTCTTGTAAAGGTACTTAAGCTGGCTTAAAATTAATTTGTATTCCATTAACAAGGTAGTCATGGTGCTCAAATCATTCCCTAGAAACCTGAATAACTTAGATGACTCTACTGCACTGAGATTTGCATCAAAGTTTACGAGCTTCAAGTTGTTACTGCTTTGACTGTAGCCCAGTGAGGAGAAAAGCAAGCAAAGTATAATGACATCTATTTAATATAAAGCTCACTTCTTTCTAAATTAGAACTGACTTCCACTGAAAAAAATAATTGTTCTTCCAGGCTCCTAGCAAGGCAACAAGCAAAGAAAGTTAAGGAAACCTTTTCAGGAGAGCAATCTTTTTTCCTCCATCATGACCAAAGAACTTTTGGAAAACATAATCTCTTATGTTTTATAGCTACATTGAAATTAGCAGTGTTTTTCTTCAAATAAAAGAATCCTGACATTTAATTTCTTTTGCAAAGCAGAGTTAAAAGATTCAAGAACAGCAACATAATGCAAAACTCTCTTTGAAAATGATGTCAACACATATTCAGATATCCTACAAAAATCACAAGCTACACCCATGTAGAAAAAAAAAAAAGTTATTTTAATTTCCATTTAGGAAAATTAGATATGATTTCAAAATATTATACGCAGACATTCTATGGATGTTAAGTACAGCTTTCAAAATGATAAATGTTCTTTCTGAAATCATGTTAGAGTAAAAATCAGCACAAACTGAAGAAAACAATGCATGGTAATGAAAGACATTGGGATAAACACCTGAACTTGCTCAAAGAATAAAACGGATTGCATAACTCATTTCTTCTCAATGTTAAATTTGGAAAAGTATATTTTTGAGTGTCTTTACACATACAGTTTTGCCTTTTTGAGCATCTATATAGTTTTAGAAGGCAATATATACATTTTTAAATGATGTTGAAAAAATAGAATTTTCTGAACATTTTCAAAACAGATTCTTTAAAAAACAGCAAGCTTGTCAGTTTACCACTTTTAAGTGCAAAGTCTCAAAACATAAATACCGGTGCATTATCTTTTTTTTTTTTTTTTTTTCCATTTCATAAACAGAGAAAAAGTATACACATGAGAAACATCAAGAAACTATGTATACCATGCAAAAAAATTGCAGTCAAGCTGAGATCTGTTCAGATCCAACACAATCTCTTTTGGTAGACGCATAGAAGGTTTAAGTTCATCTTGTCAAGATTTTCTTTTCATTGCAAACATTCTCCTTTACTCAAACAGGAACCCTAAAACCATTACATTCATGTCTAATTTAAGATCCTCAACACAATCATCTACTCAACAATCTTTCTCTTTCCTTACTGCTCCTATATCCCACCACACATTTCATATAAAACAGGTATCTGTAGTCACATCAATGTGACTGAAAATATTTCCAGAGGAGCACCATCAACAGCAACATAGCAGTCAGTTTATCATCTGACAGCTGCTAAAAACAATTGATGGAGACTTCAAAACTGCCCTTTGTAAAAATCACATGTGGAGGAAAGGTGAATTTTAGTGCCCTTACTAAGATTTTGACCTAGATCTGCCACAGATAACACTACATTCATGTAACACCTGTCACCTTCCATCCCTTAGGATTTCAGAGCACTTTTCAATAAGGCAAAACTGCTCGAATTGGTATTCAGGAATATATTTTAAGAAAAATTCTTCAAGTGAAACCTTTGACACTAAGCACTGTAATTTTGTTTTCAAAACTACTGGGTAAAAGTTGGAAAACAAAAAATGATTCTCCAAGGAAAATTCTAAAACTTGAACAGCTACAGAAGCTGAATAAATCCATAATTACTCCTTCTTATAATCAGTCTGTAGCCTATAAATTATTGCAGTAAATACTTTGCATTTAATATGAGAAAATTTATTTCTAAAAGCTTATATTTAAAAGCCTACTATTTCTAACAAAAGGAGTAAGAGCATAGCTGTAATCAATTTATTTTTCACTTACATGAGGAAAAACTGCTTTTCAAATCTAAATGCTTAGAATGATGTTTACCTATAAGCACATTATCATCCCTCATGTGTCTGGGTATTTTGTATGCTTTAGTTTCGGCCTGGAAGTTCTCCCAGAGTAAAGAACACAGCGCACCTTACACTTGTTTAAGAGATGAAGAAGGTCCACAGTAACCCATGAAGAGGCTGACAATGCTATCCTATCCTTTACACTAACAAAGGTATGCCACATTCATACTTCTCAACAGGCCAGGTATCTTCCAATGTTTTTTATCCCACAAGAAAGTGTAGGACATCTACTGTAACCTACCTAGGACTTCCTTTGTCACAGGGCTACATAGAAGGCATTTCCCTTTCTAATAACTAACTTAGAAGAGGCAAATAATGATGAAGGAATGTGAACAAGAAGCTTGACATTTTGACTACCCTTCTAAAGAACTCCGAGAAACGTTGTCTCCTCTAAAACATGTCCATGGAAAGGATTATTTCCTCTTGGGGGCAAGTGGTAAGTTAGCCCTAGTATAATTGCTGCTGGGTGGATGGGGGGAGAGCGGTAGACGTAGTCTACCTTGATGTCAGTAAGGCTTTTGATACTGTCTCCCATGACATCCTTATAACAAAGCTGAGGAAGCATGGGATAAATGACAGTGGACAGTGAAGTGGGTCGTGAACTGGCTGACTGGCAGAGTGCAGAGGGTCATCGTTGGCGGTGCAGTATCCGGCTGGAGGCTGGTAACTAGTGGTGTCCCCCAGGGGTCTGTGCTGGGTCCGGTCTTGTTCAACATCTTCATCAGCGACCTTGATGAGGGGATAGTGGCCACCCTCAGCAAGTTTGCAGATGATATGAAGTTGTCCTGGTGCATGACAGGTTGGCCATGAGCCAGCAGTGTGCCCTTGTGGCCAAAAGGGCCAATGGCATACTGGGGTGTATAAAAAAGAGCGTTGCCAGCAGGTCAAAGGAGGTGATCCTCCCCCTCTACTCTGCCCTGGTAAGGCCTCATCTGGAGTACTGTGTCCAGTTCTGGGCTCCCCAGTATAAAAAAGACAGGGATCTCTTGGAAAGAGTCCAGCGGAGGGCCACAAAGACGGTGAAGGGTCTGGAGCATCTTCCCTATGAAGAAAGGCTAAGTGAACTGGGTCTGTTTAGCCTTGAGAAAAGAAGGCTGAGAGGGGATCCAAGTTTATAAATACCTGAGGTGTGGGGGCCATAGTGGTGAGGCCAGACTCTTTTCAGTAGTGCGTGTGGACAGGACAAGGGGAAATGGGATGAAGCTAGAGCACAGGAAGTTCCGCACGAATGTGCGCAAGAACTTCTTTAAGGTGAGGGTGACAGAGCACTGGAACAGGCTGCCCAGGGGGGTTGTGGAGTCTCCTTCTCTGGAGATATTCAAGACCCGCCTGGACGCCTACCTGTGCGACCTGCTGTAGGGAACCTGCTTTGGCAGGGGGGTTGGACTCGATGATCTCTAGAGGTCCCTTCCAACCCCTACAATTCTGTGATTCTGTGATTCACCAGCTACCAAAGTGACAGCACTGGCCAGGGAAAAGTGGAAGGGAGAAACTCCTCATTAATGTGTCTAAATTTTATCTTCCAAAGCAAGTAGAATTTTATATTACTTTTTTTCTGAAATCATTCACACATCAGGAATTGACCAGCAGCTTCACCTCAACTACTACATCAGCATCCCTTCCTTCCAGTTTGATCTCCAAGCTGCTCGTGTCCCAGCACCTTGTTTGTGCCACACCACAATAAAGCTCCGGAATAAAATAGCAGCTTATCAACCACTTCTCAAACAAACTCATCCAAAATACCTCTTTCCAACACTGAAGTCCTCAGACCTGAAGGCATTATTTTCTTCTGGTGTTGCTTCAGATAGGTTGTTTCTTACACACATCTGTACAGAACCCAATGAAAACCTCACCTAGACTCATTAAAAATTACATCTAGTTCAGTTGATCCTATACTTGTTCTTAGGTTCAAAGCACCTGCCTGCACAAAGCATGAAAACTCTTGCACACACACACACAAAAAAAGACTGTTATATTTGTGTGTGCGTGTTTATCCTCCTTGTGAAGGAGAAGAAAAACATACTATAGACACAGTCACACACAGTCTTCCTATGGTTACAGGCACGCATAGAATTTCTTTGTAGAGCAATGGGTATATGTTACTGGCATGGCAGCAAGCTCAGTTGAGGAAGAGCAAGGCAGGCTTTTTGACCTACATGTCAGGGTACCTGAAGACAAATCCCATTTAGAATAGTGATTGCAATTGCAATTTAATTTGCAATTAAATGACTTGAAGCACATCAGTGTTGTCTTATGAAATAAATATTAACAGATTCATATGTTCCAGATAAATACACCAAAGTGAATGATTATCCCTTCTGTCCAATGTATAAACCTTAGCATGTTGATTCAAATAAATAACAGTACCAATTGCAATAATGTCCCAAAGCATAATCCTAATCAAGGTGACAAACCTTTTTGCCCATAGAAATAAATGCATGGTGAAAAGAAAATTATTTTCAGAAGACCTTGCCCTTCATGGAATTGTGCTGAAATGAACAATTGGAATAGAACTGACAACAAAAATAAGACAACTAGGCAACAATTGGCATCCCTGCACTGTCACATTCTTTTTTTGCTTTTTTTTTTTTTTTTTTTTTTTTTTATGGTTTTTAGCATCACTTACTGCCTTACTTTTAAAGTAACTTTTTTCCCCCTAAGTGCTCAGCCCTTACACCTTCTGAATCAGTGAAGTTACTCTGGGTTTACAGAAGTATGAACGAGGGACAGTTGTGGCCTCTAGTTATTTCTTTCACTCAGTGAGTTTTAAAATAGACCTTTTGATATAAAAAGGGTCAATAAACATGACAAATACTGAGAAATGTCTTCCATAGAAATAAGTGGGAGTAGCAGGTGTCTATCAGCTGTCAGCAGCTGCTGTTGTCTGCAGGGAAAAAGGTATTCAATAGAAAAACAGTCTTAGAAATAAAATTAAAGGCCATGATGAACTGTACAATAATTCTAAAACTAGATGTACTGAAATAAACTCGCAACAGTTTAAACCTCAAGCAATATGCTTGTACATTTCTAAAACAAGACTAGTTTTTGTTTCGTTCATTTACTGTATAAGCTACAATAGAGAGTGCTTTTTTTACTGTATATCTTTTTAATATTTGAATTGTCAACCAATCAGATAGAAGACTTTCTGCTTCCCCATAAGTTTAGTTTTATTATGTTTTAAAGGGTATTTTTTCTAAACGAAGTTTTCATACAGTATACTGACAGCGAATCGACATTCAGCTAAGCATAACACAGAATTTGTATAAAGCAGTTTATTATTAATAGATCTGATGTGTCATTCTATGGAAGATAGCATTTGTGTCTGCTAGTATTAATGTAATTAGTTACTAATCAGGGGCCATGTCAACTGCTTGACACAATTTAGGGTTGGAGTCAATTTGCTGCAGGTACATACTTAATCATCTACACATCAACATTCTTTTGCATATTGGTAGATATGCAGAACGTCGCCTCCTTCATACCTTCATATGTGAATGAAGAGATGGATGGACAAAAAAATGGCAAAAAGGATTTGGTTACCAAATATTCTTTTACATTTGAAAACAATATCTATTATAGTAATCTCTCAAAACTTCACCAAGGTCATAACTTCACTGGCTAGAGGATGTATATATAGCAAGAAACACTTTTTTTTTTTCAAACTTTCAGGAGTGCAGTATCTTAAGGGGAATACAGGAGTTAAAATGTTTTGCAGAGCTGTGATGTTTCTGCCACTTATGATACAAACAGGTCCAAATTTCTTCGATTTTTAACTCAACATACCAATAACATTTGGATCCCTCTCTGCAGAGAGTAATTGTGCACCCCAGAATATCCTCCGATCTTCCCTAGACTAGCAAAAAAAAAAAAAAACCAAGGTGTTTCTCTTGGAAACTGTCACTTGTTTTCCCTGTCATCCTCAGAACAGTTAAGATAATCACACATGGGCTTCTGTGTTTTTTTTTTTCCCGGCTCCTCCTCATTGATTTCATCAAGTTTTCAGAGAAGAATGTGGATTTAGAAAACTACACTTAAAATCTTTAGGCAGTATAGAGGAGGTTGTGATATATTCATCACGAAAGCAAAATATCCAAGCCAGTTTCCACCTCTAAGGTATTTTCTGCCTTTAGAACACAGAGGCTCTTCTCTTGTATTAATTGTAGCTGGATAGCCAGAGCTATCCACATCCTCTTAAGCAGTGTTAGCTCAAATACATCTGTCCAAAAGTAATGTCTCCTATTTATTTCCATGGAAACTACAACAGATACAAGTAGTACAATAACACTATTTGATATAGTAAGTTCTCAGATATGAAATGCTATTTTTCAACACCCACCATCATTAGCTGTGCATTTTCACCAGCTATGAACAAGAGCTTCCCTGCTGTGCTCATAAAAATCTGCATGGTCATCCAAAACACAGTTTGTCTATCATTTGTTGCCACCACTGAAACTCACTGCTCACCATCTTACTGAACATTACATTCAGTGTTTGAATTTCAAAATAAAAGAAAAAACACAACATGTATATGAGAGTCCGATTTCTAATCAACTTTCATCACTCCCGTATAACTTGACTATAATTTTAGTTCAGATTCTCATGATTTATCCTTCCAAAGCCAACAGAAAACAAAATAGAAATGAAAATTACAAGTTGGCAGATTCCTTAAAGGGCTTTGTAAAGTTTATTTTTATATACTTAATAAACTCTGACACAAGTCTGAATGGATTCAAGGCTATAGATAATTAAAGAAGTATTGTTTATATCTATTGAAGCAAAGACTGAGTGTAAGCAGAATCATTCCACATACTGAAGAATCTTTCAAACTAGCTTTACAATTATAAAAGTTTTTATGTGATACAAAGTATATAGTATGGATAGGAGTATTTTGTACTAAAGTGGCAAGCTGCATTTATTTAATATTTCTGATAAAATGTATGTTTTAAATCAGTACTTCTGTCTTATTTAAGCAGCTATTTAAGGGACTGTGTATGAATTTTCTCTTTCAATTTTGAATTTTAAGTTTCTAGCTCTCCCATTGCAGTATTTATCTTTCACGTTAACTTTGAGAATTGTCTTACATGGATGTTGATAGAGTATGAGAACAAACAGGATCGTTATAGTATGTCGCATATGCTATGGCTAAAATTGCATAATTTTTCATCCTTTATATTGGGCTTAAAGGAAAAAAGTCTGACCTGAGATAAAGAAACATAATACTCTGTATAAAGAAAAGACACTCAACTAAAGATAGCAACAGGATGCTGTTATTTCTTTTTGGCAAATCCAGTTGTAAAAATGTCTTTTTTTTTTTCTTTTTTTTCTTTTTTTTTTTAGTATTATCAACCAGCTACTAAAACATGAAAGCAAGGTTACCTCTCAGTTCATTTTATAAAATAACTGTCCCTTTTCAACAGGTAGTCAAAATTTATAACACAATTATAACCAGACATATGATTGCAAAGGCTATTGTTGCAGCCCACCAACAAGATTTTTAACAGTAGGTAATAGCTTTGTACATATATCAGATACATACCAGGTATAGCTTCCTGCAAGTAACTGTCAAGTGAAATAGCTTTCTTCTGAAATAAGTAGCAAGTGTAATGCTTGTAATTCTTCCACTGACACATTAGAAATAGGGTTCCTGTTCATTTCCTGATGCCTAGATGAATGCCAAATGGTGGCAGAAAGCTTTTCACATGTATTTATGTGCAAGAGTGACATCCAAGGAATAAGTAGTTTAAACAAAGAAGTTTGTTACCAACATTTTTCCAAAGAAGGAAAAAAAAAAAATATACAACCCTAAGTTGATATAATGAATTAACTGGACTGATGGATGAGGAGAGAGCACTGGATATTGTCTTCCTGAACTTCACTAAGGCCTTTGACACCACCTTCCGTAAAATTCTTATAGGTGAACTGTGGAAGTATGGACTGCGTAATGAGACAGATAAAAAGGTGGATAAAAACTTTGCTGACTGTCTGGGCTTAGAGGGTAGCGGTCAGTGGTACAAGGTCCAGCTGAAAGACAGCAGTGAAAAGAGTACCCTATTCTTGTTTAACATCTTTGTTAACAATCTAGATGATAGCATAGAGTAAATGCCAGTAAATTTGCAGATGATGAGAAGCTGGGAGGAGTGGCTGATACATCTGAGGTTCACACAGTCACCCGGAGGGACCTTGAAAGGCTAGAGGTATGCACTGACAAGAATCTCCAGCTGTTCAACAAGCAGTAGGGCAACTCCTGCACCTGGGGAGGAATAACCCCAGGTACCAGAACATGCTGGGGGCCACTCATCTAGAAAAAAATCTCTGCAGAAAAGGACCTAAGGGTCCTGGCAGACATCTTGTTCAAAATGACAATATGATAAAGCAGCATAGGTGATGATGCCAAAATAAGATCCTAATTTAGGAGCATCAAATAATCCTACAAGAGTTTGGAATGAATTTGAAAAATACCTGCCAAATACAATAAAAACAAACAAACCAACCATAAGAGAACGGGAAAAACATAGGAAGAAGTCTTGAGTTACAGAATCACATTTACAAAAAGTACTGTAAATGTAGGCATCATCCGCACCAACCAGAGTAAAAAGAGTAGTGCTTGTGACGGATACATTGGGATACACAAAATAGGATACCACACATTCAATTAAATGCATGGAGAGCAATTCTAATGTTACAGGAAACTAATCTGGATGGCAGCCCTTCTCTCATATTGTTCCATTCTATTCATGCCCATTAATTGAATCTTTTCCCTGAGTGGTAAAGTTTGGATTCAAAGCTGGCTCAGGCATACCCACTAAGTAAAGACTGTTAGAATTTCCTAGTTTTAACTTACTTTCAGTATCAGAAAAAGATTATTGGAACAAGATTTTATTAAAATAGCTAATCATTATACATCTAGACCTTTTTCACAATTTGGTATTATCAGTTTCTTGTTTCATCTTGTTTTAGAAACTCCTGTTACACACTAACAAAAACCAATTCATTCAAAAGCAAAAGTTAGCATGATATAATGAATAATTCAGCTGCAAACTTTGGTGAAACTAAAAAAGCTTGTCTACCTCAAATATTAGCTGTGACAGAAAAACTGTGATCTATTGAAACCATCCTGAACTGACATTTAAGAAATAACAGATTTTTACTATTGTTGTAAGGTACAAACAAGAATTCCAGACCTAGTGTCACGTATACTGAAAGAATAAGTTTTATTTACCCTTTTGAAGACCTTCACTAATAAAAGAGACATGTATAACAGACACTTTCTTCTACTGAGAAGAAAAAAAAAAGGCATGAAAGCTCATTTTTTAAAGGTTTAATCTATTCCACCCAAGAAAAACAAAACAAAACAACAACAGAAAAAAAACAAACAAAAACAAAAAAGATATACCTATATCAGTTTGTTTACTACATCAGTGTGAAGTTGTAAACAAAACTACAGCTTTAATATAATCATAGCTTTGGAATTTTTCCCCACTTTTCCCTTCCATGGTTCAATTTTCTTTCTTATCATATGATAAATTATTCTACTGAGAATTCCAAAAACAAGCAAAATCTATTTTATTCTCTTTAAGAAATGTTTCCTGAACAAATATTCCTTTCTATATCTTTTTAGGACACTTTGCACATTTTAGATATTTTTAAAGTATTTCAAAGTGCCTTAAATAGTATTGACTCAACTGCTTGACAATTCTGTACCTTCCTCATCCCTAAAAGTTCATTCAAAAAAAACAAAGATCAATATTTCAACAAAGTGGAGATTATTCAAAAAAAGATTACTGAGACCTTTGAATGGAATTCATCGTGTTCAACCTTAGCAATTAGAAGTTCGAGAAGGCTCTGGAGACACCTCATTGTGGCCTTCTAATACTTGAAGGAAGCATATAAAAAGGAGGAGGAACAGCTGTTTACAAGGGTGGGTAGTGATAGGACAAAGGGGAATGGTTTTAAACTAAGACACAGGAGGTTTAGGTTAGATATTAGGAGGAATTTTTTCACTCAGAGGGTAGTGATGCACTGGAACAGGTTGCCCAGAAAGGTTGTGGATGCCCCATCCCTGGAGGCATTCAAGACCAGGCTGGATGTGACTCTGGCAGCCTCGTCTGGTGGTTGGCGACCCTGAACATAGCAGGGGGGTTGAAACTAGATGATCACTGTGGTCCTTTTCAACCTCAGCAAGACACTTATATTTTTCTTCTGAAAGTCCAGAAACAACTACTTCCCCCTCCTCCTAGTTTAGAAAGTAGTCTCAAGATAGTATTTAGAGGCTTCCAAGAAGGGTTAGAAATTTGTTTAAAGTTGATGGCAAGCTTTATCTTACTCTGTTTTCAGGTTTTTTAAAAAACGTGTTCCTGAATGTCTGATGAACAGCAATTAGTCTTTTAGAAGCACATCCACTGTGCCTATACACTTGGCATGTTCCTTCTAATAGACAAACACTGAGTAAGCATAGTTCAGGAATTTCATCATTGATTACAACGAATAAATAAAAAAAAATCAAGGCAGGTTCAACTACAGACATCTTGTAACACTCCTCTACAATTAACTGGGACAAGGTTAAAAGATAGTATACTAAAATCCAGATCACAGTTTCATTGCAAAAGTTATATTAAAATGGCTAATGCATTTCTACCAAATATTAAAAAACAGAAGTGTACAATAAAGCTTCTGAGTCTGGGAATGCTTTCATGTATCAAAATGATTTAAGGAAAAAAAAAAAAAGACAAATTAGTGGCTGCTTCCTCTTTAGCATATGAATAGGAAACCCAACTACTTTGATCTGGCAGGTAGGGGACAAGAATGCTGAAAAGCTAGTTTTATCCTTGAAGTAGGGACCATTCAAATTTCTGTGATATGGTTCCATACTGCTGACACTCTGTATGGCTTTGATGCATCTAATGAAACAAAATCCAGATTTTTATAATGCAGGTCCTTCAACAAGGAAGGAAAAGTGAGTCAATAGGGAAGTCTCCCTTGAAAAAGAAAAAAATTAACAGAATTTTTATACAAGAACAAAGACAATTGTTGGGAAAGGAATGCTATGCTACCAAATTGATAACATATAACATTGCTCAATTATGTACCATGCTTAAAAATGAATAGAGCCAAGTGAGTTTTACTTGCTTAATGAAATTAAAAGTTACACACAATTGTGCCCATTTAATGAGCTAAATGATCACAGCGAGACCCATTTTAAACAGTAACCTGAGGGACTGACAAATGTCACTTGACTAATAGAGATGATCTTTAACTGCAAGTTAAATGAAGCTTGTACTAAACACCTTAGAGGTTCTTTAAAACATACTCAGCAGTTGTAGTCATGCAACTAGTCTTTAGCAATGTTTATGTTGCACATTGTATTTGTTTACTTTGCATTTAGTCACTGACATGGTGATTATACAGAAGTTACTTCACAATAAAGGTTACAGTACCTCTTCTCTGCACTCCCACCTTGTGAAATAATCTCTTATGTGTAAAACCCACTCATTTTATTTCCTGCCATGTGAATCTCTTGGTTTTGCACAGTAGTTACAAACATGATGCATTTATGTAGCCTGTCTACAATCTCTAGTATATTGCTTATACAATGATTGTTCTTATGAATAAAATGCTACTTATCCTCAAATACACTATATAAGCAGATTTATCTGCTGAATACTTGACATTATAATTGGCTAATTAGCTCTCCTACACATCCTTTGAGGAAAGCCTTATTATACCAGCCTCTGAGAGGATAAAAACACGGCAGGGAAGATCACTGACATGTACAGGGTCACTGGAAACATCCTTGCCAGACACAGATTAAAAACAAGCTGGCTTATGTCCTGACTTCAACCATGTTACTAATAAGTCTACCAAAAAATAAAAAAATAAAAAATAAAATAAAATTTAGATTCAAAACATGGTATATCAGAATAGCTGTCTACAAGAGTCCCTGAAATGTATTTGAAACAACAGAGTTGGATTTGGTAGGGAAGATAACAGATTTAATGATAAAGAATGAAAGAAATTCATTTTGTTTAACTCACAAAACTTATGATCTTATGTTTTCATAAACACTTCTAGAATTAAAGATATTAAAGTATTTTAAAAGTAAATTTCCGGCACAACGCAAGGGACAGAAGAGCAATACCATAAATCTGCAGGGTGGCTCCATCTAACAAAATTATATTGCGTGTTGATTCTGGTCACAAGTGCTGCCAGCCTAATCCATGCCCAAACAAGCACTTAGGGATCTTGAACATTCTGGGGAGGAGCCACTTCAAGATTCTGCATACAGGCAGGCAAAAGTAGAGCGGACAAGCTTTACTACCCCTGGAGAGGTAGGGATTGGGCGATCAACGTCCCTCCCAGTGTAAGTGAAGATCAGATTTGCAACCATTTGAAAAATCTGATCCTCTGCCTATCTCATTCTTTTCTCATTCACATTAGCTGACTCGACTCAAAAGCTACAGAATCTTAAATATGGGTGAAGGCTATAAAATATGGATCTGGAGGGCAATAGGGAAAAGCAAGTGGAGTCTCTGTAGCCCACAGTGCATGCCAAATACCTCACTATTCCACACAGGGTGAAGTGTAAACCTCAACTTAGAAATGAGCTAGGCAATACACAATTCTCTTGTAATCCCTAATATTTCCAGACACGTCCAGAACAAATGCCACAGAATCAGTACAAACTGTTGTGTAAGTCTTAAAGTATTTTAATTGGAACAAGGACTAGAAAGCTTTGGGTACATTTCCCCCCTAAATTCAGCATTTGTCTGCAGGATCCTTCAATCGTCACATGAAACAACATTGCTTGATGTCTTCTGATAGTAGACAGCATTCTTTTCTGATTATTTTAATACTTAATAAGTCAGTACTGTAATAGATTCCATAATAACCCTGTCTAAATTATATTTTTAATTAAAAAAAATCCTAACATATAACAAAACTGGTGAACAGGGTGCTACAACATAACTGTTTAAGTAACACAGTAACACTTTCAGTGCTAGGCTTCGGCAAAATGCAAAAAGCTGGGCTATCGTTCGAGCCATTCTATGTTAGGCACTATTGAATCAAATAGCACAGTATAGGCAAGGCTGCTGCAGCTCCATACCCCCAGGCCCTTAACTTCCTTAAACTTCCTTCAAGCCTTCATACTGCTCTTAGGTTCTTATATCTACCCCATAACATATCAGCATATTATTTATGGCTAGAAGAAAGGTTTTCTGTTAGTGAAAATAAGCAAGATAAATTGTGTTGTTGAAAAATAAAGTAGAAAAAAAAATGTCACACTGACAATCTCCAACCTTTTATCTATATTTGGCTTATTCTCAAGCAGTATTGATATCTTCTGTATTTTACTCTCACTTTTTCAGATATAACAATGTTAGCTAAATTACCTTTCCAAGACAGAAAATTTGAAGTGAATTATTCATTAGAAATATATTTAGTCTTTATTTCTCCTGGTGAATCCATGTTGGCTACTCTTGATAAACTTCTATTTTCCACTTATTCCATCCAGAATAATCTCCTCCATCAGTTTCCCGAAGACAGTTGTATGTCTGACTAGTCTGTAATTTTCCAGATACTCCTTCTTGCCTTTTTTGAAGACTGGAGTGACACTGAGTTCCTCTAGGCCTCAGGCATCTCCCCCATTCTCAGTGATCCTTCAGAGATGATAGAGAGGCATGGCAATCACTTCTGCCAACTCCCTCAGCACTCGTGGGTGTACTCCATTAGGGCCCATGGCTTTGTGTGCATCAAGTTCACCTTGTCTGTCTCTGACAAAATCCTCCTTGACCAAGAGGAAGTCCTCCTTTCCCCAGGGTCTGGGGTTCCCAAGGGGCAGTCTTAGAGATAGAGACTGAAGCAAAGAAGGTATTCATTAACTCTACCTTCTCAGTGTCCTTCATTACCAGGGCACCCACCTCATTCAACAGCAGATCCACATTTTGTGATCATGAGGCTACTTTCAGCTGTCTGTCTCATCAACTTCCTCCTCCTGATGAGTCAGCCCAGAATGAACACCTATGACAGACTCACCTACATTAGAATGCCCCTTAATTGTCACCCATAAGCTCTCCACTTGTTCATCATTCTCCTCTAAGCAGAGCTCAGTACATTCTGATTGCCCTCTCACAAAGAGCAACTTCACCACATCACCTTACTGACCTGTGTTTCCTGAGATATATACAGCCATCCATGACAGCATTTCAGTCATGCAAGCCGTCCTCCTATGTCATGAGATCACAGCCCTGCAACTGCACACAAATCTCTAGTTCTTGTTTATTCCCCATGCAGCATGGGGAAAATTCCAACATTTGAATATTGTGGGCTGTCCTTGTAGTTTAAGGTATTTTCACAGTAAGAGTAGAAATCCAATTTTTTTTAAAAAAAAGCATAAAATTGAAGAGCCACTGATGGAAAAACATTGTGATTGCGAAAAACACAACTGTAAGAAACATCTGCTCCAAAAGTAACACCTCTTATTTTATTATGTTGGCCTACAATGTCAAAGGTGGATGTCGGTGGCAAAGCATTAGATGCTGAAACGTCCCAACAACATTCCATTTTGTTGCCATGTGACAGATGGCAGCAAAAGGGCAGATTGACAAAATGACATCTGACATGGAAGAGAATATGAAGCAAAGGTGTTGTCAAGGTTTCTGACAACATATGGTCTTTTTTTTTTTTTTTACATGCAATTACAAACGAGAGTATGTCTCTCAATATTCGCAACATAACTTGTCAGAAGTTTTACAAACTGTCAGCATTGCATATGATGAGAGTGCAATACATTAAGTAGCATAATCTATAGCACTCTTATCAGCAGAAACTCATAAAAGCTAAGTGTTAGACAAAAGTAAACAAAAAATCCAAATAATTTTTCCTAGATAATCATAATTTCTTGATAAGAGATTTCTTTATTTATTTTTGGTGCTTGGACACCACAGCAGTCACTTCACTATTGGACTGCAGTTTAAGTCCTTTGGAAACTAAGGATGCAGTAAATTTTTTGGCAGATAGAGGGCACAAAATCAATACAGTAGCTAAGAACTGATAATTCGCTGCTGCCAAAAGGCAGCTGGAGTCCTGCTCTTCCCCAGCCATCTAACCCAGTCTTCTCAGCCAGGTTTCTCTTACTTCCAGTGTATTGACTTTGGCACTTGCTCAGTTCTTGAGTAAGCCAATTTAATTCACTAATAAGCAGAAAACCCACTAGTTGAAAATCTAGAACTGATGGATTGACAAGCTGCATCAGCTCCAATGGAAGCAAGAACAGACAGGGTTCTGGATTAGCACAGAGCTAGGAATGGTGGGGTCATCAGGCTACTAAGCTGCTAGAAAGGACAGTCTCATATAACCTGGTTGTGCCAAGTATGTATTTTTCAATTGCATCTCCTTAAAATTAAGGGCGTCAGCTGCTCCATCTCTAAATGAACTACAAAGCAGCCACAACACTGAACAGTTCTCTTGTGTTGATACACTTGTCAAACAGCCAGCAGGAAAATTATGGTAAAGAAGGAAAGTAGCTACAGCAATAAAGGTAGTGGTATGATTTCTATTAAAAAAAAAAAAAAAAATCATTGGATGCAAGGCAGAAATTCAAAGAGGAAATGGATTTTTCTACTATTTCTCATGCTTGGTCATCCTTAAGGCTGCAAACTGAAGTGATTGCTTTGGTTAGGAGTCTCTTAAATAGAGACTCTTATATAGTCTACCTCTTGTCAGTAAATGTTTTTTGCAGCTATTTTGTGGTTTTACTAATATATTGGTTTGCCTTCTTACTGGAATTACCAAACAGAAATGTGACAGTCATTAGCAGTATGACTGAATATGGTTGAATAGTTTTCATGTCAATATTTTACACACTTTCATATATGTACATGGAAAGAGATGTATATGCTTTGATTTTTTTATTTTTTTTAAGTTTCATTTATAAATATTCACTCCCACAAATCACTGTTCCGAAGAATCCCATTTCTACACTTTTAGATTTTAGGACTCTTGTGAAGAAAGGGATAGTATTACAGTTAGCTGTATGGTTTGAAAGAATAATAATCACTATTCAAACACACTACTATCATACTCCAAACAATAGAGTAAGACATTCCTGAATCACAGAATGGCCTGTGTTGAAAAGGACCACCATGATCATTTAGTTTCAAGCCCCCTGCTAAGCGGAGGGTTGCCAACCACCAGACCAGGCTACCCAGAGCCACATCCAGCCTGGCCTTGAATGCCTCCAGGGATGGGGCACCCAGAACCTCCTGAAGATCTACTAATAAGCTGAACTGGCTGAAAATTAAATTTGGGATGTATATTCCATTCAAGACAGATATCTAAAATCTTAAGTAACAATACAACAACTGCAACAAAAACTAGACCATGTGTTAGAAGTCTTAGTACCCAAAGAACATCTACCTCAAGTTCCTTTCACGCTAAACTGAGGCCATGATTATTTTTATGCAACTGACCTTTAAACGGACACTCTAACAGTACAGTAATTTTTGTTTCAAGAACTTTCATCAATACCAAAATCTGATTAATTTTACATCCAACAAAACATATTTAAATATTTCCAACACAGAAGAAAGCTAGATTTATAGCATGCTCTACTTTCTTATTTGACAGACTTTTCAGTTTCCAGATCAGCAAACTGCTTTATATCAATTTTATATCAATTATCATATACTCAAAATTTCATCAAAAGATTACAGTGTAAAACTTCAGCAAAATCTGCAGTCTCTAGAGAAAACTACTCACCTACTATTACAAAACCTTTGTCAAATTCCACCAAGACAGTGCTGGGATGTTAAATTACACTAAATATGAAATTGATAAAGCATCAAAAGAGACACTTTCACCTTACATACCACAAGAAAAAAAAAGAGAGAAAGAGACTTTCAGGCTATATAACTGAGCTAAATCTTAGCAGATGGACTGGATTTAACCAATTTTAATGGTTCCGTTCCAATTGATACCATGAAGTTCATTTGAGGCTATCAGCAATCAAAATAGTATGAGAAATCTGAAGCTACTTTTAATTTGAAAGTTCTTGACACTACTGATTTCAAGCTGTTGGAATACTATAGAGAAGCATACTTGTTCTCATAAAAAAAATCTGTCACACTGGAAGACTTCCTCAAATAAAAGCTATGTGCTGAAACAACAGGAAACAATCTTGTTCTGAGTTCATTTCATGGATATGCATTCTCTTCCATTCCAGAGAGATAAGAGTAGCAAGCATTAATCAAAATATTACTCAGCTTCTGACACCAGTTCCTAGACTTATCCTAACAACAAATAAACTGAATCCATCTCTCATCCTTTGAAAATTAAAATTATTTTATTTTATTAGATTTCTTTTTCCCCACAGGTAGACTTTATTTTTATTTCAGGCAAATATAAACAACATAAGTTGTTTTAAAATTCAGAATAAGATTTCTCAGTCATCAAAATCCTTATCTCTGTGCCTTGGTTAAATACAGGAAAGTCTATTTTGACACCTAGAGTCAACATCACAGCACTGTCACCACATCAACTAAAATAACAAAAACACTCAGTGCTTTTATTCTTCATCTGTTACATTTGTCGGATTAATATAACACTGCCAAATCAGCTTTTTTTTTTTTTTCTTTATAAGCTAACAAAAGAGGAAAAAAAACATTTAGCTACCATATAATAGTCTAAAGAAATATGAAACCAAAAGAATAAATAGGAGTATAGTAAATATTCTGTTTAATCCAGAGATCAACAGGATAGCATGGATTTACACTTTGAAACAAAGCCTTTAACATTCCTCTCTAGAAGCTTTCCTGCAAACCTCAGTTTTCCCCTCAGTTCAAGAAGGACAGGGACTACTTGAGAGAGTCCAGCACAGAGCCACAAAGATATTTAAGGGAGTGGATTATCTCCCTTATGAGAAAAGGCTGAGGGAGCTGGGTCTCTTTAGCCTGAAGAAGAGGAGATTGAGGGGTGACCTCATTAACGTTTGTAAATATGTAAAGGGTGAGTGTCAGGAGGATGGTGCCATGCTCTTCTCAGTGGCATACAATGCTAGGACAAGGGGCAATGGGTGCAATCTGAAACACAGGAGATTCCACACAAATATGAGAAAAGACTTCCTTACTGTGAGGGTGACAGAACAATGGAACAGGCTGCCCAGAGAGGTTGTGTGTTCTCCTCTGGAGACATTCAAAAGCTGCCTGTGTGACCCGACCTAGGTGCTCCTGCTCCAGCAGGGGGACTGGGCTAGATGATCTTTCGAGGTCCCTTACAATCCCTGACATTCTGTGATTCTTTGAAACCTATTTTCCAAAATGTACAATTAATTGTTTTGAGTGTACTAAATAAGTAAACAGGCAGAACACTGTTCTAAATCCCTAGAGGGTGATTCTGAATTAAAGAATATTTAATTAAAATACAAATTATATAGAGAGCTCTCACTATCAGACAACACATTGAAATAATTTGTCAAAGGTTGTACAGTACGTTGCAGATATCGAGATCGTGACTCTTACATATTTCAGTTGCTACAGTACATCTGAAAGAAATAAGAGAAAGTTGGCAACAAGCAAAGACACAAAACTACCATGTTAAAACAGAGGTGAAAAGACAACACCAGTGATTCCCCTGGTAAGTAACTAACTTCTTTTTTTGTGAACTGTAGCCATGGTTGGGCTTTGCTGGACACTGTGTCTTATTATTATACTAGGACCTTTTATTTCATCTAAACTAAAAACTTGTCCAACTGCTCTGAAAATATGGAGAACATATTAAACTGAAGAAAAGTGTAGTTATCCATTTTTTATCCTTTTGTAGAGCATCAAAAATATAAAGAGAATTTAATATAAATAAAGTTCCCTAAAACCCTCACTTAATGCCAGAGAAGTGGCATTGGAGAAGAAGGATTGGAGAGTATAATCATATTCAGATTCTTCAAGCGAATGCCTTGACCTATCAGAAATTCAGCTCTCATTCAGAAAAGAAGTTTATTTAACATCTAAATTATATGTGGTATTCTGTATTGTGTTTATTTAAACTCTTCATAGACATACATCTTCAAGTAATTTTAAGGGGCTCTATGTCCAGAAAACAGTAAGTGTGGTCACTATAACAGCCTGCTGCCCAATTATATCTTTTATTCTTTAATCCTACAATATTTTCTTCTTCTAAGAAATTGGAAAAGCTTTTCATTGCTTGGTTTGGGTTTGGCTTCTGTTGATGTTGTTTTTGTTTGTCAGTTTGTTTTTCAATTAGAAGAGCTGCAATAATGATACCTGATTTTGCTAATTACAGTTCAGTCATACTTTAAAAAGATAATTATGTGAAATTAATGCTTATTTTCTAAATAAACTCCTTCCTTGTTATTTGAGAAATAAGTAAACACCACCTCCTCCCGCCCCTCCAAAAAGGAAAGAAAAAACACTTGTGCTAGCCCCACACATCCCTAAAGAGGAGAAAATTCAAGATATTACTTGACAACTACACTTATATAATGTGGAATTGTGTTACTGAGGCCACTGAGGACATTCACAAATTAATTTGACTTATTTGGGGGTGTTTTGTTTTTTTTTGCTGATGACAGCACAAGGCAAATTCTGCTTCTCAGACCTTAAGTTGGACAGGCAAGATTAGCAGTTAATATATTTATTTATAAATTGAATGTATTTGTTGTAGAAGTGGAAGCCATTAAATGTAGAACTATAACATTTCTAGTGACTTTTTTTTTATAGCAGAAGCACAAGTAGTGCAAGACAAATATTAATATCTCTTTTTTTAGGATGAAACCCTGCTCTAGTTTATTTTAGTGGATGTATACGTGGTCATGGAAGGCGAAACAAAAAGGGGCTTATAGCCTTAACAGCGTTATCCATACTATGGAGTGAAAAAAATAAACATACACTGTAGAACCCTATTTAATGCACAAGCACAACTAGACAGCTGAAGCAAACCCATTTCTTCCCCAAATTGATTTATTATTAAAAATATTATTTTATTTTTAATATTTTAATTTTTTATTGAGAGGAGAGTAGAAGTTGCTATTTTGAAGTGTTGCTGAACCAGAAGGAAGCCGGAATGATTTCCACCACAGTTGAACAAAATAAAACTATATTCTAGTTCATCTCTCAGCACATAACAATGTCATTCATACATGACTACAGCTACACTTGGCACTGCTAGTAGAAATGCGAATAGGAGCAGAAATTAAATTGAGTCTGCTGTCTGCTACTCTAATCATGTTAAGTTGTGGAACAATTTCAGTACAATGTGAAAGGATGCTTTGTTGTTCCTGTGAGCAGAGCAGCGTTGTGTGCCCCCACTAATGCTTGTCAGCAGACTGTATCATAAACACAAGCCAGGTAGAAAAAAAGAAAAAAAAATTGATTTACTATTTCTCATTCATTATAAAGTTACTTTCTGTGTTACTTCTGTACCTTTCTTTCTTAAAAGCAGGGGCCAGAAGCATCCCTACACATCATGTATCTCTTAACCCAGTTCTATTTACCTGTGTTACATGGTAGCTGTATATCCATGACAGTATACAAGAAGACAAAGTAAACCTGAAATCCCATCTGTCCTTTGTCATACCTGTCCCTGGCTACATGATTTTACCAAAAGAACAAATTGTTTGTACGTGATTAATTTCACACCTGACCCATCCATGTGGTACATAGAATATGAAGAAACATGCATTCATATGCATGAACAGTATTCACCCGCGTTCCTTTTTCTTACCTGAGTCACATCTCAAAGTTCACTGTAAGTCCATAGCTGAGACCTGGTTTTAATTCATGTTGCTCGAACCTGATGTCAAGTGCAAGCTTGGTCCCAGTCTTAAAAGAACCAATAAATGAAATCTGCAAACAGCTTTGAAATGTGATAGGGAAAAAACACATACACACTTCTCTATTTTCTGTAGTGGGATTTATATTCTCTGTATATTTAAAAAGGAAATGAAGAGTATGGAATTTGAATCTCCTCACCTATAAAAGCATCTCCTCAGAAAAGGAAGAAAAGAAAGTGGGGGGGGGGGGGGGAGGGGGAAGACAAAGAAACGAATCCATGCTACAAGATTAAGAAACATTAAGAGTCTAAGCTACAGCCGGCAAAAGTGTCTATTTAGTGATGCACAGACTAAAGTCAGTGGCTGAAGCATTTGCTTGGACACTGATCACTATTTTAACTTTTATATGGATATAGGCAGATATAAGGCTGGCCTGTACCACAGTTGCAGTCTTGTTAATCGATTCTGAAGCATTGCGCTTTTTATTTTTTAAAAAATAGCACCTAGGAGGTAAACCATGAGGTCATTTGGGATATCTACTGAATATCAATCTGAAGCAATTGAAGTCGGCTTTGCAACAGCTGCAATATTAGGGCTATAAGTAATGAAATGAGCTACTCACATTTGAGATAAAGGGCAACTTATGCTTACAATCAACCAATCCAAAAAAATTGCAGTGAGAGCAAAGCTGTGAGCATCCAGCTCATAAACCTCTCTGGATAATTTTTTGGAAATGGTTAGAGGTCAGCATTGAAATTCTGAGCAGAGCCAAAAACACCAGTGACTGAGGGAAGCAATTTAAGAAGTGGTGTCAGTTCTCATTGGTCAAATAGAAAAAAATTAAAAAAAAAATCACAAGGCATTTTTTAGTTCATGTTTGGATAAATGATGTTACCAAACACAGAAATATAATTTCTTAAAAATTAGGAAGGAAACATTCTGTCTCCATTTCCTTTTGTCCTCTGTTAGTTTCTGCAGCTCTTGCAAGTAACTGATGCTGCCAAATCATCAGCCTGACTCTGCCCTCAGACTGCAGTTTGGGAATTTTTTTGCATTGTGAAAGTAGAAGTCGGTTACTGATTAGGATTGTTACTTTTAATTCCTAAATTACTTAATAAAGAAGATAACAATTAGAAAAAGAAATCAATATATAATAAATGACTACAGAACTGATGATTGAAAATACTTATGTGATTATACCTTATGATGACCAGATAGCTTGCAGACTAAGGGGATTTAATCTATAATAAAATGTAAGTTTTATTTTCCTATTTTGAAAGACTACAAATATTTTAATATGATTTTGAAAATCAAATGTGTCTAAATTAAGTAGGAGAACTCTTCAATTCCTCAGATGAAGCAGCATTTTTTAATCTCCTTTATTACAGTAAGAACATTCAGGTCATGATAAGGTCATATTCAGTCATTCATCCTGCAGTCATTAATTATGTGTTTTATATAGCATATGCACTCTGAATATATGAATATAAATGTTCTTTATAAGTCATGGAAGGTATAGGTTTCTTTGTAATCCATTTTAGGAGAATAATATAATGATGAATACAAATACTTTATTTTGCCATAATTAAATTGTTATGACAAAGACTGCAAATTTTGTAAAAGACCTTTTTATAAAGATAATTCAGAAATTGATTGTAGGGGTCAGATAGTTCAAAATAACCTGTAAAAATTGAAGCTGAGAGCTGAATCAGTGAACTTAGGTATGAATTTGACCTACTGCCTTCACACTTAAGGAAAGGCTTCCAAATGCAAACTGCATACAGGCAGATATTCCCAAATGTGAACAATGCAGAAAGTAGAAATTTAGTCCATGAAACACTTATGACACTATAATAAAAAGGTGCCACATAAGTACATATCTGCAATTAGAGCAGATGATCTGAAAACCTTATCTGTTAGTGTTATCCTGTGGTCTCATAAGTGTCAGAATCAATTAAGATTTATTCTATTAAGTTTATTCTGAAAGTGTCTAAAAATGAAAGACGCTCTCTTTTGACTGCTGCTCATTTGAAACTGGCATTTTCATGTGGCAGATGGTGACCTTATCCCTGCGCTTTAGCAAAAATGATTTTTATTAAGCCTAAACAAGTGTGAACAGTGCTAATTTCCTGCAGCAGGCAGAATTTTAATGAGAGCATATAATGATAGGAGAAGTCCTACTTCACCATATGGAAAAATGTGCATTGTGCCAACACAGTAGACTCCTAACAAGGCAGCCTCTTATAATTATATCCAACTTTCTACTTTATTGATAGTCATGGAACATATTTATTTTACGACTTCTAGGAGATGCTAAGGGCTGTTTGCAACTAGTTCGTATCCTTAAAACTAAACATGTAATAAGAGAAGACACTGGAAGGATTGTATGAATTCTAGGGATGTTGTAGTTAAAAAATCAGTAGTTCCTTTCTTCATCTGTTAATATCTATTAAGACATAAAGACTTAATCCTCTGCTAGTTTAAGAATACATTTAATCACAGTAAAGACTACTTAAAAAAATATACTGTCTTAAAAGTGCAAGTTTGATATCTATACCAAAAACTTTTCAGTGAATTTGACCTTATTTCTGCCTCCAAAGAAATGAGAAAGCATGAAGAAAATAATGTCAGACTCCTCTTGGAGTCATACAGTGTCAAGACAAAAAGTAATGAGTATAAGATAAAATAAGTTAAATTTTGAGTTGATTCTGGTAAAGAATCTTCAGTGAGATTCACAAACTCTGAAACAGTTTTCTCAGAGAGGTTGAGAAGTACCTGGAGATATTCAGCTAGACAAGACTCTAGTCCTCCTGATCAAAGCTGGCCCTGCTTTAAGGTGGAGGTAGGACCAAAAGACCTCCAGAGATCCCTTGCAACTGGAATTATTCTGAGCAGGCATTGTCATTTAGGCATCATTATTCTAGAGAAAGACAAGTAGCAGCAGCATGACTTTCTATGAAATAACAGATTTAATTTTAGGGTTTCTGACTGAATCTAGTTGGAATACCAATTAACCAACCTTAAGACAGAAAGGCAATCATTAACATTGTGAAATCTTCTGTCTTAGGAGAGTCTGTTGAATACTTTCCACATTTAAACTATCCAGGACTTAAATCATATCTTAGAATATATGATGGAAGCATAGTAACAAAGTGAAGCTTTAAATACATGTCTATTTCCTTAAAGATTTAAATTTTCAACTCTTACAACTGACACTGTAAAGCTAATGTTGCAAACAGATCACAACAGTTTCTCCCAGCCACTGACTGCGAGAACATGATGTTCTTAAAGGAGAAATATAATACATTACTCTTTGTTAACAGAGAGAACAGAAGTGGCAAAAGGAGAAAAATAACACATGACTCTCTTCATTAATATAACAGAGAGAACAGTAGAGTCAAAAGTCACACTAGAAGTATGGACCATTTTGTCCATCTTCTTCACAATCAAACAGATAGCCAGTATTACTTATGGCTGTTTAGTAGTCTGAAAGAAAAAAAGTATAAATATTTTGTATATTTGTTTTTGTATATATATATATGCATACACATACACACACACACAAAACAAATATACTAATGATCTGTTTTGCAGTAGCTCCATCCTAACTGCAACATCTGGGTGGGACTAATGCATCTACTGTTTGATGAGGAAGTCAAGAGCAATCTTGAGGGCACTGAAAGAACTCATGGACTGAGTTGATAACTAAAAGTCACCACTTATTTTAAAAATTGCAATGAATACAAAATGTACATTCCTTTGGGGAAACAAAGAAAGCAGAAGGAATAAAGTAGAAGACAGAGAACAAACCTGAGCAAAGTTACCCAAGGAACTGCTTCTTCCTGTATGATAGTTATTGTTTTGATGTATCATGGCAGTCATGTCATTTAGGAACAGAAATGTTTCCTCTTCAACAGTACAAAACCTTCTTCAGTCCTTCCTGTACAGTTTCCTACTTCAGTTTCATTGTTGCAGTGCATTTGCAGTGATTACAGGTGCCAGAATGAAAATTAAAATGTGCAGCAACACATTACAGTGCAATTAGAAATTATTTAACTGTAGCTGAATGAGCAGACAATGAGGTGGACCTAGCTGGAGGCCACTAATGAATTGAGTACCCCAGGGGTCAATAATGAGCCCAGTGCTTCTTAATATATTCATTAACAATCTGGACAATGCAGTGTAGTGCTCAGTCAGTAAGTCTACATATGACAAAAAAAATGGGAGAAGTAGATGACTCACCAAATGTTTGTGCTGCCATCCAGAGGTACCTCGACAGACTGAAGAGGCTGACTGACAAGAATCTCATGAAGTTCAAAAAGTGCAAGGCCTGTGCATGGGGAGGAATAGCCCCACAAACTAAGATATGCTGGGAGTCACACAACTGGAAGATACCCCTGGAGAGATAGACTGGAGACAGACACCAAGGTGAACATGATCCATTAATGTGCCCTTGCTGCAAAGAAGGCTAACAGTGTTCTTGGCTGCATTACAGGTAATCCTTCCCCACTGCTCAGCACTAGTGATGCCCTACCAGGAGTACTGTGTCCAGTTCTGTGATCCCTAGTATAAGAGAGTTATACGAACTTACTGGAGAAAGTCCAACATACAGCCACCAAGATGGTCAATGGACTGGATGGCCTCTCCTATGAGGAGAGGCTGAGAGAGATGAGACTTCAACCTGGAAGAGACTCATAGGGGGAACATATCAATGACTGTAAATACCTGAGGGAAGGAATCAAAGAAGGTGAAGCAGGCTCTTCTTAGTGGTACCCAGTGACAGGACAAGAGACAATGGGCATGAAATGAAGCATAAGATGTTCCATCTGAACATCAGACAGCACTTCTGGGTGATGGAACACTGGCACATGTTGCCCAGAGGTGTTGTGGATCTCCCTCCTTGGAGATCTTCAAAAGCTGCCCGGACACAAGCCTTGGACACTCTACTCTGTGTGTCCTTACTTGGGCAGAGTGCTTGGACAAGATAATTTCTGGAGGCTCTTCCAAACTAAACCATTCCGTGAGTCTGTGACTCCATAACATAACTTATGTGATATAACATTTATGGGAAAATTTTGCATGCTTTGCAGCAGTTTGATTTATATTTTTATTTTGGAGTGTTTTTTGTTGCAAATTATCACAGTGACTTTTCAATAATCTGTAATTAATTCAGAAATGTAGATGTTGTCTGAATGTCCCTGGGTATTACAAATTATAAGATCTACATTTCATTTTAAAAGGGACACACCTGATGTATGTGGAAACTAACATTCAGAATCTTTCTGACTGAAGAAATTATGAAATATTCATATGATCATTTTAGTACCTTGCCACGCTACAGAGGATGAGTCTTCTTGTAACAGTAAGACCTCTTTTTTTGTCTTTCCTTATTTTTTTACTAAAGTCAGCTCTACCCCCTTGAAATAGCTTTTCTAGTCTTCCACTGTCAATCTCAGCTTATTTGAAAAGTTTTCTGAGTTTTCTTCGCAGTATTCTTATGCCTGTTGTGTAACTTATTTTTCCTTTGTATTAAAATACACATCCATCTTGCTTGAAATGGCAGTAAATTTATAAAATTAAAAAAATATATATCAGAAGAACATTTCTGAGGATATAAGACACAGAATTTGGTTGCTTACAGAAGCTAGCATCACTGTCACCTTGAGAGTAGTATGCACCTCTAGTATGAGAACAGAATGTCTGCAAAACAACTGCATGTATTAGTCATCAGTGACCTCAGAGAAACTTAATGATGCCCAAAATGATATTGTTTAGAGACTAAACAGATACTAAAACAAAGATTTTCCTACTGAGTAGATTCAAGCTGCGACTTTTCTGCCCCCAGAATATCATGTCGTACCCAAGCTTATACAGATTTTCATGGAAGTTATAAAAACAATGCCCCATGATAATTTCAGGTTCTTATTCAAAAGAATTGGAATGCAAGACACATGCAAAGAAGAAGGGTCAATATAAAGCAGGATTAGAATACTACCTGTACTCTCAAACCTTATCAGTTTAATTGACTAAACCATTCCTAGATGAACTTTTCAGAAAATAGTTTCCAGAGACAGCCATTCAGTATAGCAAATATCAAACCAAATGGCAAACAATTGAAAATATCCTTTTTTAATGTGAAATTGCAAGTAATCTTAAAAATAAGAAAAAATTAAGTTATTTTTATTTTCCTGTTCATTTTTACAACTACCCTCAGACTGCTGTTTGTCAGGGGAGAAGTTTTCATCATGAAAGAAGGGAAGGTCAGGAGTGCACATGAAAGAAAAAAAAAACATTCAGAGATAGGCTTCTAGGTGCTTTGTTTGTGGGTTGGTTTTCGTTGTTTTTGTGTTGTTTTTTTTTTAATCAGTAACCAACTAAATAAATAACTGCAGAACAACCAGACAAAGACGAAAAGGCTTAAACTCCGAAAGACAATTTAAAATATTATGTTGAGTTATGAAAAAATTAAGAGAGAGAAAATAAAATAGGATTCAGCAATAAAATATTCATGAAACTAACTTTTCAGCCAACATACTAATATTTCATATTTTAACTGCTGCAGTTCTTCATAGTCCCAGTGAGATCCTTCAGCACTTTTGTCTTATAACTTTTTTTTGCTTTTAAAAGAAGATACTGAGAGGGGTCTTCCAGGTTTACCTAACATTGGAGAGTATAATAATTTAGTCTTTCAAAAATAGTATTGGATCTCTTGGTTACAATACCCTAACCTAAAAATTTGTCAGCTTTCATATTCTTGTTTATTAGTCTTTTGAAATTGTAAAAGCTGATAAAGCTTTATTTCTAAGTCTTTTTTCTTCTCAACACCCCAGAGAAAACTTCCTATCATAAAGAAATGGAAGAGTCACTCTTTCTTGAGGACTGAAAAGAGTGGACAGACTACATCATAAATCAGCCAAAATTTCAACATGCTGAAATAGGAGAGGATATGTTCATAATTTACATGACTACTTGCTCAATTCTATACAACATGGCAACTGCTCAGGTTTTCCAGCAAAAACAGAAAAGACAGGGAATTTTTAAGTACTGGGACCACATAATCGTGGAATCAAATTATACAATAAACAAGGTTGAAAAAGACTTCTAAGATCATCCAGTCCAAACATCCACCTATCGCCAATATTTCCCACTAAACTATGTTCCTCGGTACAACATCTAAACGTTTCTTAACACCTCCAAGGACTCCACCACCTCCCTAGGCAGCCCATTCCAGTGCCTGACCCCTCTCTCAGATAAGTATTTCTTAAAATCATTGAATCATAGAATTGCTCAGCTTGGAAAAGGCCATAAAGATAATCTAGTCCTACCACAACCTAACCATACTACCCCAAGTCTAACAACCCTCCACTAAATCATGTCCCCGAGTCAACAGTTTTTAAACACATCTGGGGATGGTGACTCAACCACATCCCTGGGGAGTCTATTCCAGTGCTTGACCACCCTCTTGTTTAAGTTTATCCTGATATCCAGCCTAAACTTACCCTGGTGCAACTTGAGGCCATTTCCCTTGTCCTGTCACCAGTGAGAAGAAACCAACCCCACTCTCAATGCAAGCACCTTTCAGATATTGGAAGAGAGCAATAAGGTCTTCCCTCAGCCTCCTTTTCCCCAGACTAAACAGCCCCAGTTCCTGCAGTTGCTCCTCATAGGGCATATTCTCCAAGCCCTTCACAAGCCTTGTTTCCCTTCGTTGGACCTGCTCCAGCACCTCGATGTCTTTTCTGTACTGATGTGCCCAAAACAGAACACAGTACTTGAGGTGAAGCCTCACCAATACTGAGTACAGGGGCAGGATTACTTCCCTAGTCCCACTCACCACACCATTCCTGATATAAGCCAGTATGCCACTGGCCACCTGGGCACATTGCTGGCTCATATTCAGCTGACTGTCCATCAGTACACCAAAGTTCCTTTCTGTCAGGCAGCTTTCTAGACACTCCTCTCCAAGCCTGCAGGGTTGCCTGGGGTTGTTGTGACCAAAAATGCAGGACCTGACACTTGGCCCTATCAAAACTCACAGTTTACCCCGGCCCATCGATCCAGTCTATCCAGGTCCCTCTGTAGTATCTTTCTACCCTCTGACAGATTGACATTCCCTCCCACCTTGAACCCAACCTGAATCCGCCCTGGTGCAACTTGAGGTCATTCCCTCTAGTCCTTTTGCAAGTTGCATGGCAGAAGAAACCAACTCCCACTTCACTGCATCCTCTCTTCAGGTAGTTGTAGAGTGCAATAGGGTCACCCCCTAAGCCTTCTCCAGACTGAACAGTTCCAGCCCCATCAGCCATTCCTCACGAATCTTGTGCTCCAGACCCGTCACCAGCTTTATTACCCTTCTCTAAAACTGTGGGGGAATATCTGCTAGAGTTGCTGGCGCACTTCCTCCCACTGCTTGTTCTCTGACCTTGGTGCCTGAAGGTTTTGATGTTTTCCCAGACCTACCTTTGCTCTACTGTACCCTGCAGTGGCCTGTTGCAGAGATAGCCAGAACTGACTAAGTCACTTTCTACTACATGCCACACTGCTGCAGCCCACCTCCCACTATCAAAACCTTGCAACTTATACCCAATGCAAGCTTAAGCATGAATTTCAGGACACTGCACTTGTTTTGTTTACTTATAGAACAAAGCTGAGCTAGCTGTTGATCAAACAAAAATACATAGGTTTTGATGTATGACTGAAGGACAAGAGAAGAATTAGAATGAAAATAAGCCAGTAACAGTTTGAGGAAGATATTAGTTTGCTGTGGTTTGGACTGTAAAATTTCTGTAGCCTTATTGAACTGCAGGAATTCCTGTATACTGAGCCTCTGTATGTAGAGAGGTACAACTACTATTCTGCATACAATTAAATCTTATAAGATATATTTTATACAAGTATCTTCCTTTATTTCAGTTCTATATTCAATCCTTTATATAGAAATTATAATGTATTTTGACAAGTGTCCATTCTGCATGAAAAACAGCAGTAAATATCATAACATCCCCTGCAACCAGAAGCTATTCCATTCCTGTCCTTTAGTGCCAAAGTTAGATGAGAAACAGTAAGTTAAAATGGGATATAACTCCTTACTTTTTGAAAGATTTTATTCACTTCATTCTCAATATCAAATAGAAAGGAAAATAAGGCATAAAGCAAAACCAATAAACTTCAGTTCCTGCATATTCACCAACACCTTGACCTTGTTCTCCTTCCTTTAAGTTTTTATACCAACGATATTCCATCTATCCTAACAGAAATAAAACTTACATTAATTTTCAATGACCCAAATTCAACATTTCAGAAGACTTGCTCACATAGTACAAAAAAAAGTTGGTTGGAATTCATTAGTTACGTAACTTTAAGAAAGGTTATCAGTCATTCAGTCAAGGATACAAGAAACATTTTCCTTTAGACAGCAATGTTCTAAACCCTGGATTATGAGATTATAATTTTCTCACTTAGCTCATTAGCTCCACACTTTAAAAGAAAAGAGGCATAACCACTACATTCCTAGACTCTCCTTAATGCATCTGTATGCATTGGTACTAGCTCCTGTTCAGCTGTTAATGAGATGAACAATTACAGTTGCTTGAATAAAATGAAGAAATTCTAGGAAGAATAGCTATATATAGGTATAAAGCTATATAAATAATATATAAATAGATAGAATAACAGAATGCTGCTGCAGAGGCTTTGACTTCTCCAAAGATCCATGAGATCTCTGTACAATTAAAAAGGTTGATAAAGAACAGAAATGTCATGTTAGGAAGGGAAGGTAACCCTTACCTAGGTCAGAGACCTAAAGACTACAGAAAGGTTGGTGCTATATAAATACAACAACTACAGAGAAAGATCTCCAGATAAAAGTAAGAAAAGGGAAAAAAAAGTTGATTAGGGAAGTGAACTAAAGATGCAGAAATTGAAGGATTTAATGGTGCAAGGACTGGCATTTTCTACTTCAATTCGGCTTTTATAAAGCAAAGTGAAATAGCAGAGTAGGGTAGCTGTTACACAGGGATCTTTTGCAGTTTGTTGATTGATCTCTAAACTTCTTTTCCCGAAGCCAAAGGACCTTAGAGTTTTTCCTCTAGAATTAAGCTGATAAATATGTCTAACATACCAAAGGGTACAAAAGGTCTTTTAAAAATGTCACTAGAACAAAGTGTATACTTGGAACTAATAATAGCAAAGAGAGGTTGAGCTATTTTGGAAGTGCTAGAAGGGCAATCAAAATAGCCCACAGAAACAATTCAAGTTACTTCATCTTTAGAAGACAAACTGAGAGTTGAAATTTTACAAGATTTATCATGCAATTTTTTTTTTTTTAAACTTGGTTTCTTCTGACAGGTGAAAAAGGAAAAACAACAACCTGAAACTACAGAAATACAAAGGAAGAGATTGTGTTAATAAAAAAATTGAATCATTCCTGATCAATACCAGGAGACAGATTCTCAGCAGCAGGAAATAACAGGAGAAACATTTATTAAACACCAAATTCTGATCTTTAATGGGGTAGAAAAAGAAGGCAAGTGATCAGTTTCATGAAAAAAATTAAGTTTGCACAAATAACAAAACTTTCAGCATGCCATAGGTTTCTAAAGCAGTGTTTCCAAGTTTTTTTTAACTGAATAAAAGAAACTTTAATATTACATGTCAGTCCTATATAATGGATAGATGTCCATGAATCATAGAATCACAAGACTGGAAAGGACCTACAAGGTTATCTAGTCCAACCGTCCTCCCATCACCATTGGTCTGTACACACAGAAAAATGTTCAACAAACAACAGATGCTGGACCTCAGAGTGAAAATCCATTTCTCAGTAAACCAAGTTGCTTGGAAACAAGATGAATAAGTATGTCAAGACCAGATCACTTATAGATATATTCTCAACACTGTCTCAGACATATTTAATTCACTTGTCACACTTAAGGACTAACATTAAAGTTAAAATGGAAATGAATGGCTTTTAACTATTCAAGTCCTTAAAGTATAGCATATCTCAAACTGTATCATTCTTAAAATTAGCAGTCATGCAACTCTAAAAAGGGATTGTAGAACAAATTGTATAACATTTTAAAATTACCATGCTTAATGACTGCCAATCAACTAATTACAATTACATATTGTGCTTCTTCGAAGACACTCAAAATAGAAATCTGTCCTCATCCATACTCTAAAGTATGTCACTTTTTTAAATTTGTATCTTCATGAATTTTGAACCGATGTACTGCCTTCTCTTGCATCTTGAAGATGTAAGATCTGTTATATAAAGTTAAATAGACATGACATAAAATATTCATTCTATTAACAGTAGGCATTGTGCTCATTTGGATAGCTCTCCACAAATAACCCCTGAATTCTCTTTGGGGCACGCCTTCTCAGTCTCTTTTGTTACCAGAGCACCCATCCCATTCAGCAGCAGGCCCATATTTCCTTGGCCTTCCTTTTGCTATAGATGTATTTGAAGAAGCCTTCCTGCCCTCACAAGATTTAACTCCAAGGGGGGCTTAGCCTTTCCTATCACACTCCTGCTTACCCTGACAATGTTCCTATCTACTTAATAAGAGGCTAGTTGACTTTTCCATGTTCAGTATACTTCCTTCTTCTGTTTAAGTTTTGCCAGGAGCTCCTAGGTCATCCATTTGTATAACAGTCAGGAAAAACGGAAAAAAAAAACACATCATCTAATACAGGTTTTTTTTCCCTACTACTGCCAACTATTTTACTTTTTATTAGCATGTTCTCCAGTAGAATTTTCAGAATTTTACAGTAGAATCCAGTAGAAACAGCTGAAAACTTCACAGAAGCAGTTGTTCCTCAAATTTCCCTACGTTAGTGCACAGAGCAGGTCCTCTTCCTTTCATTAAAAATCAAAATTTTCAGGCAACTGGTATTCTGTTATTCCAAAAAAAAGAGAATCTCTTCATTTCTCTCAGACTGGTATAATAAATTACTCCCAGAAGTAAGACAGACTATATACAGAATAAACTGTTAGATCTCAATTTAGGAGAAAATCACACTCACCCAGAAGAGAGCTCTTCACTCCAAGATTATACCCAGAGAGTGGTGGTCAATGGCTCGATATCCAGACCACATCAGTAACACATGGTGTCCCTTAGGCACTGGTGCACTTTATCATTTTCATCAGTGACATCAACAGTGGGATCAAGTGCACTCTTAGCAAGTTTGCAGATGACACCAAGCTGTGTAGTGCAGTCAACATGCCCGAGGGACAGGATACCATTCAGAGAGACCTAGACAGGCTCAAACACTTGGCCAAGGTGAATCTCATGAGGTTCAGCAAATCCAAGTGCAAGGTCTAGCACCTGTGTCATGGGAATCTTCACTATCAGTGCAAACTTGGGAATGTAAGAGTGGGGAACAGCCCTGCCAAAAAAGTCTTGGGAGGTACTGGTGATTAGTAAGCTGGACATAAGTCAGTAAAACACAGCCAGAAAGCCAACTGTATCCTGGGCTGCATCAAAAGGAGCATTGTTAGCAGGCCAAGGGAAATGACTGCCCTTCTACTCTGTGCTGATGAGACCTCACCGCAGTACTGTGCCCAGATGTGGAGCCCTCTGTAGAGGAGAGGTGTGGACCTGTTAAAGCATGTCTAAGAGAGGACAACTAAAATGACCCAACCAATGGGACACTTCCCCTGTGGGGAGGGGCCAAGAGCATTGAGGCAGTTCATCCTGGAGAAGGCTCTGGGGAGATCTGATAGCAGCCTTTCAGTATCTAAAAGGGGGATGCAAGGAAGAAGGGGATAGAATCTCCATCAGCGTCTGTTATGATAAGGCAAGTGGAAAAATTGGGGAGATTTAGATTAGAAACAAGGAAAACATTATTTACAATAAGAGTGGTGAGTCATTGGAACAGGTTGCTCAGAGAGGTGGTGGTTGTCCTATCCTTGGAGACAACCAAGGTCAGGCAGGACATGGCTCTGAGCAACATGGTCTAGCTGCTGGTTCATTGCAGGGGAGCTGTACTAGATGACCTTTAAGGGTCCTTTCTAACTCAAAAGATTATGTAATTGTATGATTCTCATAGCAACTGCTCAGAATCAATAAATCTTTCCCCACTTTGATTATCTCCATAAACTTCATCTAAAGTGATAAGCCCAGATGCTGTAAAGAATAAGTGACTTTACTAATGTAATGAGCATCTATGTCTGTATTACCCCATATGCTGGAGGCATTATTACTTATCAAGGTGTTTCTTCTTTCTAAGGAAGGGACAAATACACTATGCATTAGCCTAAAATCACTAGTCTGCAGTATCAACAGGGTTACCTATTTGCCAATCAACACATAGAGGGAGGGAAACCTTCTGCAGAGATTTTTCATGCCTAATCAAGTAGGACAGTGTATCTGGATTCTGAGCAAGAAATATATGGTTTTACCCGTGGAATAATTCATACATCCTCAGAAATATTTTGTAATCATTTTAAATGATTGATCACTATTATTCCTTATAATGAAAATCACCAACAAAATAAAGATGCTTTATCTAATATATCACCTGTGCACATCAAGGATGAGAATGAACTTCAATGAATTGAGGTTCATTTCCAGGTCCCCAGCTTTCTGACAGCACATCTACTCAGCACTTCACAATAGAAGTCACACTGGTTGAGTCAGTATCAACACAAACAGTGATATGAGACAAAGGACATACAAAAGGTCCTGACATTCAAATTCAAGGCTTCATATCAGGATGAGTTTGCAACCTGAGTTTTTGCCAGGAGGTTTGGAGGTGATGGTGGGGTGAAAGTAGTAGAGAAAGTAGAAGATACACTAATGAACAGAAACTTCAGGTATATGAGAATAGTATTTTCTACACTATCAAGAACAAGTCTATAAGATACCTACCATGTGTGACAATGAGTAAGTGAAAAGTTTTCCACAGACTTGTGATTGTTACTAATTTCAGTAAATTGGTATTTCAGTACAGACCCTCTATGGGCAAATCATTTTTTTCCTGTAGAACTTCCCCATTCTCAATTACTGCCTGTCCGTGCACGAAGTCAAACTAAGAACGCTCCCCTTTTTTTTTTTCTCCAGTGCCTTGTGTCATTTTATTGACATTCTCTCACATTTTATATCACATTCTGTTTTATGTTTCCACTTCAGCAAAGGGGGAAAACAACATCAAGAAATAAAATCAAGTATCTTGATTCTTCTTTTTCTTAGTTGTCTACTGTTACCTTATTCCCATCTGCTAATCATCATCCAGTACAGGTTATGTCTTCGTGTGTCTCTTGTCCATCTATTTCAACACTTACCGTAGAAACAGTTTTTCACTTAACCATTGATAATTTTTTCTTTAAATTGATGTGAATAAAATATTACCTATGTAATCTTGTATTCATTATTTGTATTTACGAACATCCCTATTGAATATGCTCTGATAAGCAGTAAATTCCTAACATTCACAAAATGCTATCTATCTGCTATTATTGATGTGGGATGTTTTTTCCTAGGGTTGCAATGAAAAATATTGATTTGATTTAGTAAGTTTCATAGTTTTGTGTAACTCCTTTTGCAAGCCCATGGAAACTAAAAATAAATATGTGAGCATTTATACAACAGGTATTACAAATCTAGCTGGTCTAATTATTCCATGTAACATCAAATGTTAAAATAACACAGGGTAATGAAGCTGTGGAGGATTATACCTTTGTTTTCAAAGAATGTGCACCCAATTAATTTAAAATGATATCAGTTAACTTCCTTCATGGAAACTAATACCATTACCTTCTTATCAAATTGAATACTTGTTTTTATTTCTTTTATACTTATAAAACAATCATCATAACCTGAAGAGTCATTTCCATAATTGCTTGGTTACAGAACTTTAAGTCTTACCTTTTTTTATGTGCATCGGAAAGGAAAATGATTTGCATTTGTGCAGTTTGCTATATGGACAACAAAATTGTCATTCTGTAGATTAGAATGTTCTTTAAAGAACTCAGTGAAAACCTTTCAATTCTTCTGATTTTAGAAGGCAATGAAGCATTTGGTACTGACTTCAGAAGGAGTTTACATAGAAATATTGATTCCTTGTCTTTAAGTAACATATACAACATACTGTTATTTCTGCTGGATATTTTGTAGAAATATACCATCATATTGGTACTTTGTCATGTTACAGTTTGCCTACTGTACTTATTGCCCAAGTCTAATATGTTTCCTTAACAGTGTTTTTATTCATTTTCCTATTAATTTAATACCAAACCAGGCAAGAGAAAAAAAAAAAAGGAATCTATAGTAATTTTTTCAATTGAATAATAACATAGTTTTCAAACTTACACTTTACCTATTGTTAAACTGACATTCACAACATTAAGAAAAAAATATAAAATTGTATTTTGCATCAAAATCTACTTTTAGAGTTCTGCTTTGAATTAAGACACAGTGCTGATGGGAGTAAAGATCTTAATACAGCATTGTGCTTGGTTATAAAGCTTAAGTGACAAATTAATACTCAAATTCCAGATTTTTTTTAGTAAAAATAAGATTTTCCAAGCATTCGAAAGGTAAAGTTGCTCATGTTCATATATTCAACTATGCTATTGTATCTGTGATTTTACTCTTATATGTGAATATATGAAATCAGAACATGCAATGAAGATTCTCAACTTGCTACAATTTACTGTAAAAGAGATTTGACAAAACCTGTCCTTGCAAATGTCAAGGCCCTGAGGACACCCACAGCTCTGTCTGTCCATAACTCCCCACACATACTCTAGGCCCAGGAAACCACATCAGCCCTGCAGCCATCAGCCCCTGCCCCAGGGAAGTTACAGCAGAGCCAGTCTCCAGCTGCCCACAGCCCTTCTCTACCAAGCCATGACACCCACCAAGCCCAGCCCACATCCCCAGGTAGCACTGGCCATCCCTGTCACCTGGCAAGCGCCTGGGGTTTCCCTGGTGTCCCTCCCTGCCCTGATCTTGGCTGGGGAAGTGAAACTGAGCTGCATGAAATGGATGCATCTTACAATGCAAGACATCTCACAGTTTAGTTAGACTAATTTCTTGGGGAAGAGCTCAAAGCTCTCAAATACTGCATAGAAAAAAAACTTACAGGAAGAGGCTGAAGCTGGTGAAATGAAGGTATATTTACCTCAGAGGATAAAAGTAACTTCCCATGGAATTGTTTTAGTTGCTCTGAGCTAAGGCATAAACTCACTTGATTTCTATGAAATTAGAATGTGTCTGATCAGCACTTTGTCTAAATATACCAGATACCATCAAGGATGATTAAGTGATTGCCTAAAAATCAATTATATTTCATTTTATTCTATGTATGATAAGAGAAAAACTGCTTCAGCTAGTTTAAAGGACAAAGTTCAAACCTCTAGCAACCACATTTTATCAGCTAAAACATGGATCTGACAGACTGGGTTTAACAGCTCACTAAAAGATTAATACAGGCAATTTAAAAGTTGTGACAATTCAGGCCTCAAAGGAAATCCTTGTGAAAGTATAACACACTACACACATGCGACCTGAGGCTAAAAGGATCATTGTTTCATACCCAAAGCAGTGCGCAAGATAAGAACTCCAGTGCAAAGAAAGAATAGAAATGCAAGTCTTTTTCATTGAAAAAACATCAATAAAAGAAATTGAATTAATGTATCTTTACCAATGATCAAATATGTCATGGTGAGTTATATTTATGTCAAGTTAAATAGACATTTAATGAAATTAACCAAAATGAGAATGATACCAAGGCTAGAGCACTTCTCCTAAGAAGGAGAAAGGCTGAGAGAGTTGGGGTTGTTTAGTCCAGAGAAGAGAAGGCTCTGGAGCAGCCTTCCAGGACCAAGAGAGGACCTATGAGAAAGATAAGCTGGGGCTTCTTACTAGAGCACATAGCAATAGTAAAAAGGGTAATGGCTTCAAATTAAAAGAGTCAATTTAGATTAGATATAAGGAACTTAGATGTAAGTGAGGTACTAGAACAGGTTGCCTAGATCCACAATCTGTAGATCCCTAGAACCACTCAAGGCTAGGTTGCACTTGGCTTTGAGCAATCTGGGTCTGGTGGGAGATGCCCTGGCCCACAGCAGAGGAGTTGGAACTAGGTGTTCTTCAGCATCCCTTCCATAAAGCTGTAACATGATGGAACACACAGCAATGAAAGCAGAGCAGCAAGGTCTCAGACCATAGCAAGGGAGGATTTTCTCACATACAACAGCCGTAGACACAGAAACAAAATAAAGGATCTACTTACCTTCAGAATGCCTCAGGCACACAGGGATCTCCAGCAAGATACCCTTACCTCCACTGCCAACCCTTAAATGAAGTCTGGGAAGGGATGGATCCTGGCTCCACCCCTTCTGGTCACCCAGGTGCACTGCATGCACCTGATCTCCCCTGGGTTGGCCCTGCCTTCCCACCAGGTGCTCAGTCACTGTTTCAAGCTGTGACTTAGCATTTCTGCTACACCTTCCAACCCAAAGCACTGCATGATTCTGTGTAAACCACACTGAAGTCCACTGAATTATATTTTGTATGTCTAATTTCCTGTATTACTACAATGTTGCAGGGATTAAGTTCATAAGAGCACAATAGAAATTGCAACATATTGATTGGCATATCTGATAATCAGTTATTCCTTCAGATACTTTAGAAGGAGCTTTTTCTAAATGCTAAAATAAGATTTTGCATTTCAGGTGATGAGAAACGAAACAGCATTATCAAAGAAATTGGTGTTTCTGGGAAGATGTTTTGCACAGTGTATTTCACAAATTGAGCATTCAAATCAAAATTCAACCTGCAAAAAATTGAAATAGCTGCTATGATATTAAATAACAATAGTCGTTGCAATTTGTGACTTTGGGACAAGAAGGTCACAAAATAAAGGATCCCATAAAATTAATTAAGTCATGGTGTGTGTTTTTTAGACTTAGGAAAACCCAAAACATTTGTGAAATGAGTAGAAAGGTAGAAACATAAAACTCTGAAGATTCAAGAAGCAGTTGCAGAAATGTCTTGAAAACAAATAAGAAGAGAACAAAAAAAAACAAAGAAATCCCAAAACTAAACAGCAGTTAAAAAGTGAATGTATTTTAATATATGTAAAAAAGGTATTGGATATGAGAACAAAAAATGTAGCAAGAAAGGTAATGGACTGAGAAGTCAATTTACTAAACTTTGCCTACTTAATTTAAACAAATGGATATTCTAATGATGCAGTAATATTAAAAAAAGAAGAAAAGAAGAAAGAAGAAAAAAAGAAAAGTGACATTAAAATATTGAGCATTTGCAGAATGCAGTCAGCTAGTTAAGTACAAAACATCCAAAACTCATTGTGCATACCTGTCATTGTATCCTTGTTTAAAGTCTCACATGAATAACAGGCCACAATGGCTGCACCTTTCCTCTTAATTTTTGAATAATTCATGTGAAGGTATTGTAGCGGTCTTAATTAATCAAGAAAAAATCCCTTTGTGAAATGCCTAATTCAAAGCAAGAAATACTCCCAACATCTTACTACAGATAAGTTAAACATGCTTTTTCTTTCTTGATATAACACTACATTTGCTTGTAAAATGAGTACACCATGTTACTAACAGCCCTGCACACTGCATTCAGGGGTTTTGTTGTTGTTGATTTTTTTTCAAGACTGGCTGTACATACAGCATAAGTTGCAGGCTGAAGAATGATTGCAAACTACAGGAGTCAGAGCAGAAAATATTTCTTCTCTACCACATCATCGAGACATTATGTACATGCAAAAAATCTGATCAGAGCACTGCAAATTTCAGGACACTCTTAACTATCTTTCAACTGTTCGCTGCTGATTTATAGTAACATTAATAAATAAAGAATTTTTTTAATTTTTTTTAATTTTTTTTTTTTTTTTTTTTTTTTTTTTTTTTTTATTAAGCAATATAGCTGTGTCTACACAAGTATACTAAGTTACTCTCAACACAGCCTGTTTAGTGAGGAGGTCCAAGGCTGGAGCACTCACTCCATTGGATCGATACAACAAGGCTTCAAAAACACAGTCACAGACATCTGATTTGTAACCAGCCTGGTCACATTTATTTTACCGGCTGTGTAATACACCCAGCAAAGCCTATTCTAGAATTTGTCTTACTCTCAATGCATCTGTCATTATGAATGCTTAGTTAATCCATGTTGTTCTACCCTGCAGACGACCTGCTTAGCTCCTCATAGTAAAATTTAGCAAAAATACTATATCAGATACCTGAAAGGGAACCTAAACTTTAAAATGAGTCAAGACTACCGGCTTCTCTTGCTCCTCCACAGATGTTTCAACATTTTTTCTCGGTATTCTGTTTCCCTTCCTGATCCAACTCAGGAGTACTCTGGAAAACCTAGTCAAGAGACAGTTCAAAGATATCTAGGGTCTTGGGTAGAGTCTCTATGAATACAAATGCCTTTGTCTTTTTAGAAATATGAACAATTTACTAGAAATATGAACAGTTTACTCAGACCTCAAACCAATATCATCTAGAGTTACAGTCAAGAAACCACAAACTCACACGCTCTTTTCAGAAGAATTTTCACATCAAATGAGAAAAGCTGGCGGCCACTGAGATTTATGCAGCATGGATCACCCTCTGAACACAATGAAAACATGAGATACTTTCCCCTCAATGCAACAGCAACAGATTTGGCAAAGATAGAGTTCCTTGTAAAAAAATCCTCAATATGTTTTTTCTGCAAAGATCATAAGTATATACCCACATCATAGGAGAAAAAGAATATCAGGCAAGCAGTAATGGCTATATTTCATGAGTGCTTGTGTAACACCAAAGCCCAAACCAAGTTTCCAGTAGCAATTAAGAATGTATTTCACAAAGCTTACTGTGCTGCATTTTTATATCTCTACAGTCTACCTATTTATGCCTTCCATGTTTCATAGGCTAAGGCATATGTCCCTAGAAAGTCCACACAGGTGTAAGAGTCCAATTTACTACCACAATTTTTTAAGGTTTCTTGAGAACTGCTCTTTAAGATTCTTATTTGCTTACCAATACAAGTTGGGAGATGAAAGGATTGAGTGAAGTCCTGATGAAAACGACTACATGTGCTGGTGTATGGGAAGCTGGACATGAGCCAGCAGTGCGCCCTCAGGGCTCAGAAAGTCAACCATATCCCGGGCTGCATCAAAAGAGTTGTGGCCAGCAGGTCACGGACATGATCCTGCCCCTCTGCTCTGTACTGGTGAGACTTCACCTAGAGTATTGCATCCAAAGAGAAGAGACATAGACCTGTTGGAGCAAATCTAGAGAAGGACCACAAAAATGACCCGTGGAATGGAACACCTCTGCTGCAAGGACAGGCTGAGAGACCTGGGGCTCTTTAGCACAGAGAAGAGAAGGCTCTGAGGCGACCTGAGAGTGGCCTTTCAGTATCTAAAGGGGAGCTACGGGAAAGAAAGAGCCAGATTCTTTAGTAGGGTCTGTGGCGATAGAACAATGGGAAATGGTTTCAAGCTCAAAGGGGGTAGATTTAGGTTGGATATAAGGAAAAAATCTTTCAAAGTGAGGGTGGCGAGGCACTGGAACAGGTTGCCCAGTTATGTGGTTGATGCCCCATCACTGGGTACTTTTGAGGCAAGGCTCAAAATTGAGCTGAACTCAATGGCCTTCAGAGGTCCCTTCCAACTCTGAGAGTTCTACGATTCTATGATTCTATGAACTCTATTCCTTAGTAACTATAACAGTGTGGGACGGCTGAGTCTAAAGTTACAAAATGTGGTGAAAAGTGGTGAATGTGATAACAATTGAAAAGGCTATTTTCTGCCTCTTCCAAAAGGGAGTGAGGGCTTGCTGGTGTTCAAGTAGTAGCTTCTAGAAGTGCAAAATCCACAAGCAGGCAAGATATTGCTAGAGAAATTCTCTCTCTGTTTTTTTGGATTTTTTTCCTTTTCCTTTTCCTGTAGGGACCTTTCACACCTGTTTATTATCACGGTTTTGTTGTTAACATACATTGAGGATTTCAGATGAGGCCTCTAAAATGAATTTTATGCACATTACCTTACCCAGTGTGGGAAGGAATCTTGAAGATTTCTGTGTAGATATTTTTAACTCAATAAAATGGAACATTGCATGTGAAGAATACTTAAAGCTATCAGAAAATGAGTAGTGACAAAGTGCTTGGGAGAACACCCACAGAGTGTGGTCGAATTCAAGACTATTGAGTGCAGGTAGCCTATTTGGAAAATAAATAAATAAATAAATAAATCACATTTCGTAAATTTACCATATGGAAAAAAGTCCGTTTGTCTTTTTCTATAAAAATACAGGCAACACTTTAAACGAACAAGTATGGAAGGGGGCCTACAGGAAAGTTGGGGAGGGACTTTTTATAAGGGTAGGTAGTGATAGGACAAGTGAAAATGGTTTTAACTGGAAGATGGTAGATTTGGACTAGATATTAGGAAGAAATTCTTCACTATGAGGGTGGTGAGACACTGGAACAGGTTGCCCAGAGAGGTTGTGGGTGCTCCCTTCCTGGACATGCTCAAGGCCAGGCTGGATGGAACTTCAAGCAACCTGGTCTAGATGGAATCGTCCCTGCCTATAGCAGGGGGGGTTGGAACTAGATGATCTTACAGGTCCTTTCCAACCCAAACCATTCTATGTTTCTGTGAAGTGGTGAATACATTCCTGTGTATCTGGAAGTGGAGATACTAAGGTTAGGGTAGGGGAGAACAGAAGTCTCTATCTAAAGAAAATACCATATTCTACAGGATGTAAAATTACAATTATTTCCAGGCATAAGGATAATCTTATTCAGAACAAATATCTAATCATTATTAAAAATATTGGTGGTGACCATTTGCTACCTGAGAACACCCCCTCCATCCCTTGTTTAGATTATATAAAGCATACTTGGATCTTTTCAGGTGTGGAGATTCAAGCAGGCATTGCCTCCGAAGAATTTAAAATTCACTATATGTCATCCCTATTCAACAAAGGAGAAATTCAGTACACCAAAAGGTCTGAAACATTTTTCAGCTTTTTCAGCTATTTTAATAGTTTACACACTTGCATCCATGGAGCTAGATCTCTGTTTTGCAAGATAGAAATGCTGTTTTGATCTAGCACCACTAAACATACATTTTAAATGCCCTAGGTTACATAGCCTGTTTCTCTCTAACCTAATCCTTTTATCTGCACCTAGTGAAATGAAAGTTGCTCTTTAATGGGATTTCTTTGTGCTACCACTGTACAATCTCAAATAGTATCCATCCATTCATTTTTATATGACAGTATCATAAAAACCCAAAGACAGATCTTTAACTCATTTTAAGCTGTCTTCTTCAATTTCTGTGCAACTGTTTGCTTTCCTGCCTGAAGTCTTCTTTTCTCCTTTTGTTTTCTTCTCAAAAAGCAAATTAAAAGAGAAAGCTGAGAATAACTCTCTCTGACAATCAATGATTATATTTTAGTAAGAAACATCAACTGAGAAAGCCTTTGAAAGACTTATTTGGCCCCAAAGATTATTTGCAGATGCTTTTTTTGGGGGGTGGGATAGCCAACAATTCTAACCAGTGCGCAGAATTCTCATTTGCTTGTTTTGGAGAAAATAAAAATTGTATTGACAACAAACTCACCTCACTCATCACCTAGCTGTTTTTGTCAGCATACTGGAAAGGGATATACTAAATTAAAGCATGTGACCTTTACCGAAATGAGGGAGAAATGACCTTAACCAGACTGCTATGAAGATACAGTCCAGTTAGATGAGCACAAATGAGGAAAGATTCAAATGCTATTTAAGCCAACTTTCTGGGTCCCCACTTATGGGAATTTTCCAAAGATAATATTGGAAATGCTGCAAAGGTAATCTTAATTTCAAGAGTTATGTTTTTATTTTTATTTATATAACTTTTTTTTTTTCTGGGTATTCAGGCTTAACTAAGCAAAAGAAGACTGCCAAGTCAGATTGTCTTCTGATTTTACAATTTTGTACTGAATGGAAGCTCGTAGAGACCACACAAGAAAATGTTGGACTGAGGAAGGAATCATTTCACAGAAATGCACTATATTTTCTGCAGATTTCCATGTGACTTTAACACTTCAAATTTACATGAATTGCTTTAATTTGTTTGTTTTGCATGTTACATTCCAATAAACAGTAGATTTTAACAGGAAAAAAAAAAAAAAGTACAGATGAATTGTTCAGTGAAAACAAATAGAGAACAGTGCATTTACAGTTAACAATTTTCTAAAAAGGACAAAAAATATAATTATTACATAAAAGGGAATAGATTGATATAGAGCTTGTATTACTGAAAATTTATAGATTATGATTCTAGTTTTCCCTCTTCTTTAAAATTAGGTAGATAAAAATTATAATCTAGGGAAATAAAGCTCTGCAAACATGGAACTGTTTTGTTAATGCAAAAATTGTACAGTGATTTGGCCTAAATTCATCCCACCGATTTTAATGTAACCTTAAATACCTAAAATAAAGTGGGTACATCTTTTTTCCCTAAGTAGCTGATTGATGTTCTCATACATCTGTCTATCTTCTATGCACATTCCTACCATGAAGCATACTGCTCTTTTGCATTTTTTAAAGCATACTATCCCTCAATTCCTCTATTCTTTCAGGCTATAGCCTCTGAAGAGCACAAAAACCCTGCAGATATTACTTTCTTTTCTGTTGCTTCATTTCCTAAAACAGGTCAGTCTTTCAACAGATATGTACTGAAAGTTTAACACAGGTTATCTTTCAATTAACTGTATTCTATGGCAGTAGCTGTAGTGCTTCTAGTGGTTCTTCAGTAAAATAGCTGTGTGACTGAAATATTTTGTTTCTATGAGCAGTTTGAAGGTGAGAAATAAATTAGAAGAACTCCATTCAAAAATTCTTTAACCTACATGCTACATCCTTAATGAATATAAATGAAGAAAAAATGTTACACTACAAAGATTCTCTCTTACTGTTCATACATGCTTACTTTAGAAGTTTGAGAGTTCACATTCATGAAACTCTAGTAAGGGCATCAGGTCACATTCTATGCTGCAGAAGTATATAAAAGTAAAGAAAAGCACCTTCGTTCCTTGTTTTCTAGGCCTTAATTTCTAAGTGTGCCATTAATTTCTCCATCTTTTTGAATGAAAACCAATTTTTCAGCACAGAATCAAGCAATATTCCAGATAATTACAAGTTACCTATAAATGCACCTAAGAATATAAAGTCTTGGAGAAAAATCACTTTGTCAGAAAAAGTACTAGCACTTTAACTTCTCTGAAAAAGGCAGAAATGCATACGGTACTACCTTCTTATTCCTTAGATTATCTTTCCTCACCTTCACCCTCCTGCTCATATATTCCTAGAGTTGATTAAGATTGAGTCGGTATCTAACCACTGGTGACATTTTTAGAATTACTATTAAAATGACTCAAAATAATTCCAAAAGAATAGCATCCAATATAAATTTTCTATTTTACCTTGAAACGCTAGTCTTCTGTCTCACAATCCAGCTTTTTCATTCAAGTTAATAGCAAGAGATTTTTCTAACTACATAAATAGACTAAAAATACTTCAAAACTTTGTATTGCTAAGCTGTAACGAGAAGGCAAAGAAAAGGAAAAGATTTTCTGTATTTTCAGATCTTGTAATTGGTGTCCTCTCACTACTCATAGTTGTACACTACTCATTCCAAGTGTCAGTCCCAGCTTCTAAAAAACTATGCCTAGCATTCTTTTAAGCCTCAGAGAATAAGACTGGTCCCAGTAGTTTAAAATCCATTTATTTATTTTATTTTATTTTATTTTTTGTCTAGAAGCTGAGCCTAAACAGAATTTCATTTGCAACCTGGTAATCGTACTCTGTTTTACAATTGTACTTCTTTTACCTGTTCTTTTTATCAATACTCAAGGAAACCGGAAATTTGTATGAATAAGAGCAGAGAAATAGATTGCATAGAAAAAAATTCTTGTTGTGGATCAGATCCCACTCATATATAATAGCTAGTAAGAAACGTCAGTTTGGTTCATGCAAGTGATGTTCTTCAAATCAGCATCTTTCCATGCTTACAATATTATATCACTGCATGCTGAGTAGTGCAGTACATTTATATTCCTTTCCTACCAGCCTTGTCGAGAGAAATGCCTTCATTTACAGATGTTTTTGTTTTTCAGTGTATTATTGAAAGCTTGACCTGAAGGCTGGCACCAGAGGCAGCTTGGAGATGACTGGATCGATGGCCCTTTTGTTCACCTTCTTAACAGCAAGGGCAGTGCTGGTGGTGACATGTTGGTTTGAAGCCTGGGTTAATTTAATGGTGTTGCCATTGGTTTTTGAAGGGTCTGGAGAAGAAGGTGTGTGAGAAGCAGATGAGGTCCCTTGATTTCAGTTCATCCCAGAGAAAAGGAGGCTGAGGGGAGGCCTCATGGTAGCCTATAGTCCCTCATGATGGGAGAAGAGGGGCAGTCTGCTCTCTGGCGACAGTGTCAGGATCCAAGGGAACAGCATGGAGCTGCATCAGGGAAGGGCCAGTCTGGGTATTAGGAAAAGGTTTTTCACCAGAGGGTGGTGTGGTGGGCATGGAAAAGGCTCCCCAGGGCAGAGGTCATGGCCCCCAGCTGCTGAAGTTAGGGAAGCATTTGGACAACACTATCAAACGTAGTGTTTGGATTTTGGGTGGTCCTGGTCCTGTGTGGAGGCAGAATTTGGACTCAGTGATCCCTGCGCATCCCTTCCAATGTGGGATTATGACTCTATGATTAAAGTGAAATCTGTAAGGATGGAATCAGACAGACATAAAAATGCTCTCTGACCAAAAATCAAGTCCTCATAGACAGATGTAAGTCATTATTTGACAATCTCTGAGCAATAATCATCCATAACAGCAGCTGTCTAATGTACAAAAAGAAATACAGTGTCTGCTTGATACCTCCTAATATTCCATTGCCATAGTATTCAACAGCTTTTTTTACATTCTTTTGCTCCATTCAGATTTTGCTGTAAAAAATGAGTTCAGCACATTTAATTCCATAAAAGAGTGAAAATATATTTATATATACTTGATGTATTTTTGAGTACAGCATTATATATAATCTTGGCAGATATTGTTATATTTTCAGTTTTCTTTATTTTTAACATTGCATATTCACTGTGAATGTATATTCAGTCTTCTCTTAAAAAAAAAAAAAAAAGAAAGAAAGAAAGAAAGTGATACTCGAGTGCTATAAAGTTTTATGGGGATATCTATGGCATTGGTGGAAGACAATGTTAGTCGACATGGAAGCAGAATAGCATGTTTTCAGATGCACTCTTATTTCCCAGGGATAAAAAAACAAAAACATAAATATGTATAGCTATGTAATCTACTGGTTCTTTTTTTGAAGAAGAAGTAGTGCTGCTACTGACAAATCAAATGCAAATTTAAACCACATCTGCTCATCAGATTTAATATCACTAAATCAAAAATAAACGCAGGATATTGTAATATAATGTTCCAATATAAGGGATAAATAATATCAGGACTAAAATCCATCTTTCGAAGGTAGTGCACAATTTTTTTTTTGTAATATTTGTTTTAATTCTAAAAAGCCATGCTGCTATTGCTACACACACTACTTTCCAGAGACAGAAAACCATGTGAAATATTGTGGACCATTTTTTTTTTTTCACCTTCAGTGTTCACTGATCTCTGTAAAATACATACATTGACAGATTTTGTTTTCCTTTTGTGTTTTGATCTGCAAATAACATAAGTTGCTAAAAAATAAAACCTATTGATTAAAAAAAACAAAAAACAACAAAAAAAAACAACCTAGAAATGTTAAGGCAATGTGACTTGTTGGATAACTAGTCACATACATTCACACAGATCAACTCAACAGCATTTCCACATAATGCTTAAAGTGGCACTCAGGGATGAGAAAAAAATTAGCACAGAGAGATTAATTTTTTCACAATCCACACTAGCTAGACCTCATCTAGGAATAGGAAAGATGCTCAGCCTCCGCACCTGTTTCTATGGTAACAGTAAATTCCCTTCCAATATGTAGAAATACAGCACTGGAGGGGATATCTAAAATCTTTTTCATCATACAGAAGAAACTTTTCACAGAAATATTTTCTAGATTTATTTTTTTCTTCCTTAAATACAATTTTGTGTCATGCACCACCATTCCTGTGTATGATTCACAAAACTCTCTGAGGTGGATTTTTGGCACTCAGAGACCAGTTTTGCACATATACAGCACTGTGCTTAAATTTCTTAACTTAGCATCCCAGAAACCAAGTTTCATGAGTTATTTACAGCCACTGTTGTGTCCTCCCTTGGAACACTTTGCATGGCTAAGAGTTTTCTAGTTTCCTCTTTTAAAGCAAGTTTTGGTTCACAGATTATCCCACTGACTTTTTTTGTACGACTTGGAATTGGACTTGATGATATTTATGGGTCCCTTCCACCTCAGAATATTCTACTTTCTCCATTTCAGATAGATAACTTTATTGAATATAGGTGACCATAACGGTCTACCTTTTTCCAAGTCCATTCTTTAGTGCTCTGGTACTCCCTTTCTACCTCTCTTTTGTTTGTTTTTTTTTTCAATCATATTCACACCCTGGTGCTTCCTAATGTATACACATACTGTGTGTTAGCAACTGCAAATTTTGTCCTCACAGTTCTGGTTTTCTTGGTCCTACAGGTAATAAAGAACATCAGTGTCAAAATATAACTCAAGAATTATCATCTCTAATCTTTCCCACCAGGATAGTCCATACCGCCTCCTTTTCAAAGAGTTTAATTACACCATCCTATTGTACTGGTCACCTTTTCTAGCCTAACTATTACATATCTGCATGGGAAACTGTTAATCACAGACTGAACCTCTGATTAACCATCTGAGGCAAGTGACGGGTCAGCTGCAGAAGCACAGGTGAAGGTAATTCAGCTGTGCTCCTGGAAGGGGTGGAGCTTGACTCCACCTCTCCTAGATCCCATTTAAGGACTGACCACCACTAAGGCAGCATCTCTTTTGGAGATTGCTCCTGTGTGGAGTTCCTTGTGGCAAGTATCCATCCTAGCTGTGAGCCTCAGTGTGGGTGAGTTATTCCTCTATAACTTCTGACTATCCATCTATTACAACCTTGTATAATAACAACTATACATTATCACATGTTGTATCTTGTCAAAAAGCCTAGTAGAGTTTATAAAGATTAGATCTACAGCAATTAATTTAGTAAAAATAATAAATTATTACATAGATTCAGCAATAAAGTTACAGTTCATGAAACAGCCTTTTCCAGTCCCACTTGCTTCTTTAATCTTTGTCTAAAGATTTTGCTTCCTTCAAAATATAGTGAAAAGTTTTGTCAGCAGTTTAACCTGGACTACCAGATATTGTACATCTATAATGAACTATAGTTTGTTAATACCCTATGGTTTGCCAACATTTGTATCTATTAAAATTTTGCTATTTCTTGAGTACATGGAAAGGGAGATCATACTTTCAAAACACTAAAATGTTCCAGTTTTGTTTTCCTTTTTTTAGTAATTTTAGTTTTCAAACTTTCTGAACAAGTTATTGTTCTATCTTTGGTCCGTGCCCTAATTTGCATTATGACTATAATTAACCTTACCAAGCACTGAAGAAAGCATTTACACTTTGTCATCCTCAGATCATATACTGTTTAACTTATGATCACTAGAAGACAGCTTGCATAATCTTTTCATGTTTAGATTTTGTTTTGGTGTTGTTATTGCTATTTATTTGTCTATTTTTTTCACTTAAGTAAGCAATCTTTTCATATTAATTTTCTTTGAAAGATCTATTTTATCTTGAATTCAAAGGACTTTTATTTTCTCTTGTTTCTTTGTTCCAGGAAGATTCTCATTTCAGCCGGTCCCTTTCTTTACCAAAGTTTGCCCTTTAAAACTGAAAACATTCATTATTCTTCTTCAATCTCCAGTTTAAATTTCAGTTCCTGCCACTTAGAGAAGAAAAGTCTAGGGTAAATTTTTGTCAAATTACTAGTAGAAAAAAAAACCTTCCAGACTGTTTCTTTCATTATTGGTAATATTTTTTTTTACTAATTACTAATTTTTTTCTTGAGAAAATAATATTTTCTGTGGGGAAATAATAAGAATTCCAGACAATTCACCTCTCTGTTTCATAACAGGAGTTTCTTGCCTTACCTGTATAAAATAATGTCTCAGTCTCAGCTGGGACAGAGGTAATTTTCTTCCGACAAGTTGTAGCGCTTTCTTTTCAATTTAAGATGAGAATAATGTTGATAACACACTAATGTTCAGTTGTTACTCAGCAGTACTAACACTGAGTCAACGATACTTCAGATTCTCATGCTGCCCTGCCAGTGAGGAGCTGGGTGTGTACAAGAAACTGAGAGGGGACAGAACCAGGACAGCTGACCAAAAAAAAAAAAAAGATTCCACAACATATGGCTTCATACTCAACAATAAACCTGGAGAAAGGTAGCTGGGCATACGGAAGGGTGACTGATGTTTCTTGGGATCTGGCTGGGCATCACTTGGCTGGTGCTGAGCAATTGTGTATTCTTTCCTCCTTCTCTCCCCTTCCTCCACCTTCTTTCCCACTAAAATGTCTTAATCTCAACCCATGACTTTTACTTTTTTCCCAGTTCTGTGCCCTCTCCCACTGACGAGAAGTGAGAAAACAGCTAAACTTGGAGTAAAAAATGTTTTTGGCTACAGTGTCCCACCGTTTGGGTAAAATTAATTCTGGGAATTTTGATTAATGTTATTGTTATATAAACAGTCTAATTTTTTCTCATCCTTATAATTTCCATCAGTTTGTCAGGAGTATTATGAAGCAGGGAGTGAAAGAAATATTAATTTCTAAAATCTTAAAAGTTACTTAAAGGCAAAAATAGCAAATGCAAAAATAAGTGTAAATATTTAGAAATAAATAAGGTTTTTGTACCACATCAATAAACAGTAGATGTATCCATGTCTTCTGTTGTATAAATCACAAAAAATTTAAAATTTACCTCATTTTTCCATATTCTTATGAAATATTAATTAATACAAATATCAGAAGATAACTTTTTTCTTTTCAAAGTGACTTTCAATCAAGTAACAACCTTGCATTATTTCTACTATTATTATTATTTCTACTATTCAACTGTTGTTACCATTGAAAAGAGAACATCTTCCTCAAAATCATGCTACATTTTCCACTGTTGGAAATGCCAGCCAGCTTTAAGAAATAGAAAGGAAGAAGCCAGAAATTAATTGGACCTTCTGGGAATTGGGGTGGGAAGAAGGGAGTGGGAAATGGCAAAGAACTCATTCATTTACGCAAAGTACAAGCTTTTAGACGGAGTTGCATAATTGTAGAAATTAAATTAAAACAAGCAGAACAGACTTTGAAACATTTGCTAATAAAATAGTGTTCTCTGCTGTACTTCAATAAATCTTGTGTCACACTCACCAGTCTTTTTTTTTTTTTTTTACAAAATAATGCTGGACAGTGGCATGAATTATGCTGCGGTCTAAGAAAGCAGAAAACTTATTTTCACATGAATTACATCTGTTCTTATAGTCACCATATGAAAATTAAGGTAAACTAGTGCATATTTCAGGTGCTAAATAAATCATAGTATATCCTCTCTGTCTTTCTGTAGTGGAGTTATGGCAAGACAGAAAAGTCATGCTAGTTTGCCAATGACATCACTGTAGTGCTTCCATTTTTCGGTTCAAATATGTAACAAAGTAAAGGAGCTTATAAAGGTCAATGCCACATCCTTTCTTTGTAAGCAGATTGACTTAGGATTTGACACACGTAATCACATCACTTCTTAAAATATGGGGTGGACATATGTATGAGCAAATAGACACAAATGCATTCTTATTCTGTTGTGCAATATTCCAGAAAAGCAAAGTAAGTTAACTCAAAATAGTCACAGTGAATAAAACAAATTAATTATTTTCTTGAAACCTGAGAATATGTTTGTCTTTGATCATATCAAATACAAAAAAAGAGGAATTAAAAAGCTTTAGTAGTTAGTTACATTTTTATTGGAATTTAAAATTTTAAATTCATAAGATTTTAAATTTTCTATCAGTGATAGATCTCAGTGTAGCCTTTCTCTTCACTCAGTTTCTGCAGCACTTCTGCTAGTGTGAGCATCTACCTAGCAGGTACATACACACTACCAAGGCCCAAGGAACTTTGTGTTCCAGCATGGGGTGTTTTCAGTCTACCTTAGCCCAAGAAGAAAATTCAATTGAAATGAATGTTGCGCTCACAGTATTTTTGAAGGTTTGCTGCCTTTGGAAACATACATGCTCAGAAGCAGCTCTCATGCTTATGGTCTACAGAAGAGGAGTAACTGGTTCTCTCTTATAGTATTCAGATCACAATGTAGATATAGGAAAATACATATCAGTAAGATACAGTGATAGACAGCCACAAGAGTTACTATTGTAGTGAAAATAATTTGGGTTATTGTTTGTCCAAGTGGAAGCAAGGATGCTTAATTTTTTTTTTTAAATTTTTTTAATGAAAAATAAAAGGTTTTTAACAAGCTGGCGGTTTTGGGGATTTGTTTTTGTTTTTTTTTTTTACCCCAAATCAAGCAGAATTTTGCATCACTATTTGCATTCTCTTCCTGTAGATAGCTCTCAAAGTTAACATTCATGTTTGATGACGTTACTTTTTTGTTGTTGTTGTTTTAGCAGCAATGGCTTGTAATATGTAAAATGTTTCCTTATTAAACTTTTATCTTAGCCTAAGAATGTGTAATGATTTTCTTTTTAAAAAAGAACTTGTACTTCATTTCCACATACGAAAGCATCATTACTAGCCAGTAACAAAAAAAGTTCTCATTGTTAGAGCATACCTTCTTGTTACAACCAAGTTTATGCTTAAGTCTTTTCTGTACAAGTAAATATGAGTTTCACTATCCTCCAAGAACATCAAATGCCTCTTTTGTGTTATTATATTTCTGATTTTTAAGAAAAAATCTGAATAAAGTTTAGATTTCCCTCACAGAGGGAATGAATTTGGTTAACAATAAAATTATTCCTGATTTATGAATGTGGGTGAATAAATCAATATTGTATGGATAAACTATTTTTTCTGTTACTGTGTTAATGGTCTTAACAAAATCACCTAATTTCACATCTATCTATTATTTAACTAATACTGAGCTCCTTTACCGGGACAGATAACACCAGGTTTTGTTTATTTCTTTTCCAGATACCGGTTGTTTTTTAACACCATCAGCATTGTTTCTCTTTCGTATTTAGCTGCCTATCTGGATTGAAGTACATACTTTATCAAAATGGTCTTTAGAATATCACATATACAGGGAATATGTATTGGGTTTTGTCTAGACATACAGTGCTGAACATCAGAGAAGCTGTAATGCATTGCACTCATCCTTATAGTCTAAATTCAAACATCTATTCATGCCTTGAGAAACTAATCTATTATTTTGACAAACTTCCCTGCAAAGGAAAGATCCCTTAAATAACAATGTAGTACTTCGGTTTGGAGACTTTTCTATTATTTTTCTCCTTTTTTTTTTTCTTTTTTTTTCTTTTTTTAGAAATACTATGAAATAAATCTGACATATAAAATATGCCATTTTCCGTGGAAAAATAACATCATATCAATACAAAAACGAGCAATCTCAGAGCTTGTTATTGCTTTGGGCATAGAAAACTGTCTGACATACTGAACATCCCTATGAAATATGAAATCCCCCAGTATTTCACTTGCACTCTCAAATTATCAAACTATTCTAGAGTAGTAAATTTCTCAATCAAGAAAAATTTTCATTTTTACTCTATGATTTTGATTCATATGTGCCAGTTCTACACCTATACTGTGAGATTGGTGAGGTGCTGAAACAGGCTGCCCAGAGAGGTTGTGGATGCCCTGACCCTGGAGGTGTTCAGGGCCAGGTTGGATGGGGCCCTGGGCAGCCTGGTCAAATATTAAAGGGGGAGGTTGGTGGCCCTGCCTGTGGTGGGGGGGTTGGAGATTCATGATCCTTAAGGTACCTTCCAACCCAGGCCATTCTGTGATTCTGTGATATGCCATTCTTGCTGTCCAGTGGCAAACAACTTACAGCTCTTAGAACAGGTCTGTCTTGTAGCTTCCACACAGGCTTCACTATTGATTAACTTCAGCAGAGAAAATAGGCTGTACAGTTAACAACTCTGCTATGGGTAGAGTGTGCAACCTCCAGTGCTTCTGACTGATCTCAGCAAGATTTACTTCGTCTTCATGCCTAGTCCACAGTATATGCACAGAAATGAAGTTTCTTCTACTGACAACAAAGCAGTTATAAATGATTGTAATACTATAAGGGCTGCTTTGAAATCAACACCTCCTATTCTATTAGGTTGTCCAGCTACATCAAAGGCAGATGTTGGTGGTAAGGCAATGGAGGTTGAATCTTCCTACCGATATTCCATTACATTTTGTTACTACAGGAAGAGAGCAGCAGAGGAGCACTCTGACAAAACAATGGTTGACATAGAAGTGCACATGGAATGCTCACACAGGAACAGAAAGAGCACAGTATGCAAGTTGTTCAAGACTTACTTATTGAACTAATACGAGGCTGAAGGTGACAGTTTACTGGATTGCATCTTCACAGGTAATAAGATGTGGTGTCACCACTAGGAGCCAGAGTCAAAACAGCAGTCCATGGAACGGTGACATGAATTTCCCATTGAATAAATTGTTGAAGATGCAGCCCACAATGGGCAAGGTGATGCACACTACCTTTTGGGATAGAAAAGGGGTGATTCTTCCAGATTTCCTGGAACCTGGACAAAACATCAATTCTGATGTCTCATTATGACACTGACTAAGCTAAAGTCTCAAACTTCCAGAGTCAGATCAGTGAAGAAGACAACCTTTCTCTTAGAACATGATAACTCCAGGTCCCACACCAGTTTGAGGACAGAGGAATTCATTTCCAATCTTGGCTAGACTATGCTATCACACCCACCATATAGTACAGAGCACAGCATGCAGGCTTTTGTTCATCACTGGCAAAAATGCATAGCTAATGGTGGTCACTACGTTGAAAAATAGTCTAGTGTAGCTGAGAATTTGCTCTACAAAATAGTGTTTTTGTGTTCTTCATATCTGTTTTCATTTCCATGAAATAAATTGGAGGCTTTACTTTCAGAGCAAACTACATAAATCTTAAGATTTTTCAAAGGTCTTTTTATGCTGTTCATTACATGCGCACTGTTCACCACTTGGTTTAGTAAACAATATTTCTCTGTATTTCAGTATGTATTGCTGTCTACGGCTATTAGCAATATAAAAAAGTTATGCAATATTCCTGCAAGATGTATATGTAAGAGCCCATGTTTCTCACTGACTGTTATTTATATTAGCTCCACTGTGTATATTCATTTCTTAGCTTGAAAAAAATTACCGAACTACTGTAATTAGAACAGAGAAATGACAAAATACCTTACTGAAAATCATCTGACATCAATTTAACAGCATGACTTTTGTGGTATTTTCTTGAGTTCAACAAAAGCAATGCCCTAACTTTTATTTTTCCTTCTGTTATACAGACCCAGAGTTGAAAAGCCTAAATTGTATTCACCCCAGTTGGTTGCCATTGAATTCTATCATCATCTAATTCCTTATCACCTAAAGCCAGAAATGCAGCCAGTGGGGCCTGCTTTTTTTCAGACTTCCAACCTGACAAAAGTTCTGCTTTTGAGCATGCCTAGAAGCACTTAAGGCTCAACAGCAGCAAGAAAACTCAGTACTCAAGTCAATCTTAGACCTACTGTGGTGCACCAATAGATGAGGAACTCCTTCATCTATTTTGCCTGCAGTTTTTAATCTGATAGGTGATGTTAAAGCATGCCTATTGGATTTGGCTTCACATGAAATACCACAACAGCTAGGGGAAGAGATGGTTTTCCTAATTTTTCCAGTGCCTAATATACTTATCCGCCTCAACCCTGCAAGAATTTAAATCCATGCATTAGCCTTGAAGCTGATTGTCTTAACCATCAAATCACTGATAATAGAATTGGTGACTATTTTTAATCCCTGCTGTTGAAGCATTTCTGTTTTACATAAGAGCATTCAAAATTCAAAAGACCAGCAGAGGAAGAAAGAGCAGTACAAAACTTAACAGATTAGGAGGAGTCATGGGGCTCAGTCTTTTGCCTCAAGGATTATTATCCCTTTAACAGCCAAGGGATTAAAAAAAAAGTCATTTCATGTTCAGGACTCTTCCAAGCTAGTCCGTTAACCACTGAGTTAGAAAGTTATTTTCTCTCTTACAGTCACTGCCTCAATAAATCATTAATTATGTTACAAAAACTAAGACAGTATCAGCAGCATATGTGCGATAGATGTGGACTTAAATGCCTTGCATACAGAAAAAAAATTCGGAATTACAATACCCTGAACTAACAGTGATAAAACAAGGCATCTTCTCTAGTAGCCTTTCAAATAAGATATGATTAAAAATTGGTGGTTTGGGTTTTTTTTTCCTTTTTAAAGAAAATTTGGTAGACTACCTTTGAAAAAAATCTTGAGATAGGACGCCACTTCCTTGCAGCTTTGGACACAGTCTAACCCAGGATGTGAGCCATCCCCCACTTTTCTGCTTACTTTTGAAAACTACCAGTCTACAAGCTAGTTTTCTGGGACCTCCTCTTTCTCCCCAAGTACTCAATATTTATCCTGAATAACTTATTCACCCTATAAAATGTCTTTTCCACAGAATCGCTGAATCATAGAATCGTTTGAGTTGGAAGGGACCCTTAAATGTCATCTAGTCCAATTCCCATGCAATGGACGGACATCTACAGCTAGACCAGGTTACTCAGAGCCACATCCAGCCTGATCTTTAATGTCTCCATCGATGGGATATCCACCACCCCCCTGGGCAACCTGCTCCAGTGCCTCATCAACCTTATCATAAAGAATTTTTTCCTTATATTCAATCTAAATCTTACCTCTTTGAATTTGAAACCATTTCCCCTTACTCTATCACACCAGATCCTGCTAAGATGAGTCTGTCCCCTTCTTTCTTACATCATCCCTTTACATACTGAAAGGTCTCTAACAGGTCTCCTCAGAGGCTTCTATTCTCTAAGATGCAGATCATCAAATTGAGTTAATGTAATGAAAAACAGAATATTAAAGTGACTCTGATCATCACATCATCTGGATCTGTCCAGTTAGGATAACATGTCACTAAAACTCAATACGTAAAGAGTTTGGCAGTTATTTTCTTTTTTTCATGGAATCATAGAATAGAAAGGAGTGAGTTGAAAAGGACCTCAAAGATCATCTAGTTGCAACCCCGCTGCCATGGGCAGGGTCACCAACCACTAGACCAGGCCGCCTAGGAGCCACATCCAGCCTGGCCCTGAATGCTTCCAGGGATGGGACATCCACAACCTCTCCGGGCAACCTCTTCAAATAAATATATTTAGATTCTAATTTTTTTCTGTATGTATTTCAAATATTTTATCTTTTGTTTAATTGAAAATATTTACCCATTTATTTTGCCTCTGACAGCTATTAAATTGGTCAAAAGAAACTTTACTGCAGTACTGAAGTTACTAAATAACAGCGGTCTCTCCCAGCACAGAATATGATTAAATTTCTCGCCATTGCTAGCGCGGGAAGAAAGTGTCATAGATTCTGTATGTAACTCACGTAAAATAATGGAAGGAAATTGTAAGACAGTAAGAAACTCACCTTTTAAAGTATGTTAGAAATCTTTGTAGATCTATTCAAACACAAACAGGGCTTGGAGTAGGTATTTAACTGTGAGTTACCATTATCGTTCAAGCAGAGTTTGTTTTGAAATTGAAGAGATGTAGATCTCAGTTGGCACAATTTCTGCTTCAAAGCACGTCCAGACAAGTTGGCCCTGAGAGTTAATATTGGATATCCTGCCAATTGCCTCAGCAGGCCTCTTTCAGCAATGTGAGTTTTGATTTGTTTTGGGAAGTGTTGTGTGTTTCTCCGTCTGCTCCACATGATTGGTGAAACTTACAAAGCCCAGGCATGCATACAAAGATATGACTAAAACTACATGCATCCAATGATGGATGGTCTAAAATGGACTAAAATGTTTTCACCTGCTTCTTTGTCATCCCTATTCTACATCTCAAGCTCACAATCTCAATTTTGCATTTGTTCAGGAAGTAATGGCCTCTCAGTGATGTGCAAGCAGCCATTCAGACACTGAAATTTCCCCAAAGTCAGTAGAAGTCCTACTTCCAAATGTGAAAACAAAATTATTAGCAGCTGAGCAGTGGCCATCAGACAGTTCTACTTATTTCAAATCCATTACATTCAGCAGAATTTTTTTAAGGAGATTATCTTCCTTTCATCATCTGATATTTGCTGTAAAACTCATTTTCTCCTTGGAAGAATTCTTTCTTTTTCTGGCAGAAAAATAAGAGCTACGGTGGAATGTTGGAAGTGATGAGGTTTTATTTCAAGAGGAGAAAACAGAATGCAGAAATGTTCACCAGCTTCCCACGTTCCATTGATATATTTCTTAGGATGGTGTCTGAGCAGATATATAGAAAGAAGAGGATTGGCAGCATGAAAGGACTTACAGAAGTAGTGAGTCCTTCAAGAATATACTTTCTCCATGAATAAAAGTAGTGGCTCCATATGACTGTGCAGTGTATCTATTTCAGAAAGCCAAAGTGAACAAATGGATCCTTTTTACATTATCAGTACTATGGTGTTTACTAGAAACTAGTTGAGCAAGAGAGAAAGACCAGGGTGTGCATTACATATGTATATACATATACATGAATAAATACATTTATATACACATTAGAATTAATCACCTATCTAATTTTTAGATGCCAGTGGTTCATGCTACTTACATGCTGTTTAGAATTCCTATGCAGCTATACAGAGAGGAAATTAAAGATTATATCTGAAAAGCAGTTTAAAATATGGTCACAATGTGAATGAAATGAAATATCCATTAAAGATTCTGGGCAAGTTTTACTCTGATTTACAGCAGTAATGCTGTCATGCCTGCAATGACACTACACTTGTATAATGAGGTGAGAAATATGACCCAGTGAAACAGTGCATTAATTTAGGAAGTAAGATAGCAGTAAGGGTTAGATCTATATAGGGATATCAGAGCCTTACCTCAGGGTAAATTCCGCAGCTAAAATCCTTGAGTAATTTAAGGGCGCAAGTAGATGATCAGGATTAGTAATCTAATGATTCCAAATAAGTAGCTGGTGGGCTGCCACAGCATAAGCAAGAATAGACTGGAACACATCTGAAATTCTAACCCTTCTTGAAGTACAGACACCTTCCTTCAGCCTTCAGTTGCAAAGCCTGAGAGAAACCGGAGTTCATAAATCTGATCCATCTCCAAGATTTATGTGCATATTTTTCCCTTGTGCTCACAGCTATCTTTTATACAAGAATCTTGCAGAGAAATAATTTAGCTAGTTAGGCAGGGACATGAGTTCAATACTTTCCTTACAAAAAGAGAAATCAAAGCTTCACCTTCCAGCTGCATTCAAAGTACACAACCATCAGGATAAAATACAGAGACCAGTAATAAAACAATGCAGTATGTGGATGAGATACAAGTAGTGCAAAAATATTTACACTCAAGTATAAATGAAATCCAGTACATGGACATAAACAGGTGATGAATAGAAAAAAAAAAAAAAAGAGAACGGGATAAATGTTAAATGATAGATAGCAAGTTCCGAATTAGGGAACCTGACCACTGGAAACTGCTGTATCACAGCACAGGGATTTAAGGAAATCTCAGAAGACAGCAATGAAGTTATTTCAGTGAAAATGAAAGTCAGGAGGGAATCATAGGATAGAATCACACCAAGGTTGAAATCCACAGCTGTGTAGTGGAAGATTTCATGAGGTGCTGATTAGAATCAGACATTTGCATATGTGTAGCAGGTAGATATAGACGTGCACCAGGAGTGCTGAATGTACAGAATTAAAATTTCACTGAAAATATGAGAATACTAAGATTACATTGAATTAAAAATATATACAGTCACACTAGTGTAAATCTAATGTTCTATAAGTCACAAAACAAATTTGATTATTGTTAGATTTATAGCAATATTTTCCTTTGGACAGTAAGAAAATATCATCTGTGACTTCTTTTGATGAGTAGTTGAGAGAGAAACAAGATATTTTGTCTCAGTTTCACAGCTCAATAATGTAAAAGCCCCCAACTACCCGGTATCAGGTCCATTGTCCACATTAGGGCTTATCAAAAGGCAGATTTTAAAAACATACAGCTTCCAGTAATAAAATCCATCTACATGCTACTCCCTTAAACTGCAGAAACAACTGGAATCTGGTTTAGATTACAATAGTTAGGATGAAAATGAAAGTGTGAATAGTTTTAATTAAACTGATGTGATAATATAAGAATGCATTATTCTTCTTTGGGTAGATAAGCCCTACATTTTCTAGCCAACACTTTTGTTTTATTTGCTAATTAACAGATCTAATATTGATACATTTTAAACTTGTGAAGATAACACATCATTTTACAATTGGCTTCTCTAAAGTGAATATCAACATCAAAACCACAACAACAGCAACACAAAAAGGATAGCATTCTGTAGATGTGTAACTTGGCAGCTAACTAAGCACCAACCACTCATTCATTAACCTCTACTTTCCCACTGAGATGAGGGAGAGAACTGGGGAAAAAGTAAAGTATGTGGACTGAAATAAAAACAGTTTGATAGGAAAGAAAAGGGGCTTTGCGGGTGTTGGGGAACTGTTAGGTCACCACTTGACCTGGTGACTGAGCACCTACTGACTGGAAAACTGAAATGGAACAGCAAAGTTTTCTGGGAGCTGTAGTACATTTTTCATCTTCTGAGACTCCCAGTGCACTACATAATATGATGATGTGGAAAACCACTAACAAAAATCACAAAACCATAACACCCAACCATCCACTTCTGCCTTAGAAGATAGTTGCCTTTTCATTAGTGATCTTCCACCAAGCTCAGCTGACCTTAACAGGAACTGTTATTCATGTTACGGTGGGACAGAACTTAAGAAAAAAGTGGCCTTCTGCAAAATTACCATAGGCCAGTTTGTGAACACACTGTAGAAAAAATTACTACTAATAATGCACAGAGGCAAATTAGTGCCTAACTTAATCATGTTGCTACCAAGCTTTGTCATCAAAAGCTTTAAAAATTCCTAGTTTTGTCTTTCTTATAGGATGAATTTCTCCCTAGAAATCAACACATGCTCATAAATATTTCTTCTGTGTTCCTTTTGGTTTTGCCATTACAAAATACATTGACTTTAGAATCAGTGTATTTTTTAGTTTCATATTCAAAGTTCTATGCAATCTACAAAAGTGTAATGCATAAAGAGAACGTATTTAATGGTTCAAAAGAAACGTGCATTTTCTCTGCATGCATGATTTTATCTCTTCAGAATACTCCCATTCCCAAAAATGTTTTCAGATAGAAATGTTTTTCTTTAAATGCTATAAATAACATAGTTGCATTATGCTACCAATTTCAAATGAATTAACCTCTGAATGCATCACTGCTAATAAAACAATGAAACTATCCTTATTAAACACAGTTAACAGTGATGATCAATTCAGGCTACATGCCTGACAGTTCAAATATATATTTGCCATAAGACAGGTTTGCAAGTCTTAAATGGTTTCACATTTCTCTAAACCACTCTAAGAGCATAACATGAATATTTTAAGCAGCTTAGTTTTGATTTAAATATATTTGCTCAGGATATGCTGGCAGCATCCCAAAATGCGGTGTAATACTCCTAAAGCTGCCAATCCCAAACTCAATTTAAGAAAGAAGATAATATGGACTAGCAGCATTAAAGCAAATAAAGTCAATTAACTATTTTTTTTCCTTAATTTGTTTTCTCTAGCTTGAAATTACAAAGGATGGATAAAGCTGTGGCATTAATGAAGAAAGAAATTAATGAAAATGAAATAGAAAAAAAAGGAAGAGAGAAGTCCAGGAGCTATTATTCATTACTCAACTATTAATATGTGGTTGCAGATGTATAGTAATAATACTCATGTATTTAAAGTAGTCATTCTGCAGAATGGAAACCTAACCATTGGAATTTTGTAGACATTCACCAGTATCTTATCAGAGAACCAATATGTTTGTATGAAAGCATCTACTTCCTCTGGGGGGGAGTTGGGAAAGGAAGAAATTATACCTAGGTTTCTTATTTATTCCCATGGAAACTACAAAGAACACAGTAACACTACTTGGTAGAGCAAATTCTCAGTATTTTGCAACACAGACACCACCATTAGCTACGTATTTTTGCTAGTGATGAGCAAGAGCCTGAATGACATGCCTGTAAATATCTGCACCAGAAGAGGTTACCCACTGTCTCTGTCACCACTGATGAAATGTACCATCCACTACCTTACTGTACTGACATCCACGGGCTGGTCTCCATAAACGTTCAGCAAGCATCAGTCAATGTCAATGAGTATGGATTTTTCCTCATGGATAAACTCAATTCCACATCTTTGCTTCATACACACTTCCATGTCAGACACCATTGTGTCATATTGCCCCTCTTCTGACATCTGTCACACAGCAACAAAATGTAATGGAATATTGGTGGGAAGGTTCAACCTCTACCACCAACATCTGCCTCTGATGTTGTGAACCAACATAGATTTTATTTATGGAAAATGACACGCTGTAAAAATCCCACCAGATTGTCTTTTTCTAAGATTTCCCTTATAAGTAAAGATTAATTCACTTATGCAGCCTGCTGTACAGGGATGTTGAGACATGGGTATTCAGATGTTTCAAAATCCAGATAACAGGGAAACAACCAAAAACAGTTACAGCATAGTAGTACATTTTACAAACAAACAAACAAAAAGAGCTTATATATTTTAGTTACTGCTTGAAGGTATATCCTCTTTTCCTGCCTAAACTTCAGCCATCTTAAAAGCAGAAAGAGCAAGTTCATTTCATGTGATACTCTCTTTATATACACTGAGTGTATTCACAAAAAACAACTGTTTATTAACTTGCTAGTAATTAGCATTCATTTATCTTACATTTTTAAGTAAAATTTTATTTTTAATTATCTATTATATTTCCAATAACATAAAAAAGTCAACAAAACTAACTTTGCCAGAAGAGCATGCTATATTTCCCATCAATTATATATCAGAGTTCACAAAGAGTTCATTCTAAAGAACATTATAGCATATGTATACCCATATGCTTTGTTTGCAGATCCATCTGTTTTGATTTGATATATATAATTCAAAATAACATTTACTTTAAATCCAAGTGCACAAAGTGAAATAGTGTCCATATTTGCCTAGAATAAATAGTGTAAATATATCAATGACAATTTATCTTAAAGATTTAAAACAAGACACTGATAATTCGAAACTACTATCTCAAACACTATTACACTGGTTAATTAGATAAATGGATTATATATATATATTTCTTTTTTTCTTCCCCACAGGCTAGGCTGGTTGTGAAAGATGTTTAACAGCAATGAAGGACATGAAAACTCTGTGAAATTATCCATCCATCATCAACACCAGAGAAGCTTGTAAGCGACAGGATGCAGTCACTTCAGCAACCAGGAAAAATATGAATTAAATCATATATAAAAAGTATAAAATCTTCATTTTTAAGCCTGGTGTTGTAAAGTTCCATATACCTACCTAAGAGTATAACATAAATACCTTTAAGTACTTCAGAAATAAGAGAAGAATAAACAAGAATAATAGATTACCAAGCAAATCCATATTCCACAATGTTATGAACATCTACTGACTCTTTCATTCAAGGTGAGAAATTAATCCTTCAACTCTTACATTCCCTACTGGACACAAAATAAGTTTTCTATACTTTTTATTTAGTTATAAAATCCCTTGTGAGAAGAGGATTTCACCAACAAAACATTCAAATACTTGAAAGAAAACTTATCTCCTAGTTGTCAAAATTCAACATACCATCTCTTTAAGTTGGATGGACTTGTACTGGTACCAAATCCTGTATGAACTAAAATGTAGCCCCACTCATCTCACACAAGGATCAGAAATACACTTAAAATGCATTCTAAAATGGCTAATTATAATCCGAAGTTTTCTTGAAGAAAATTTTGACTTATAGAATGACAAATTGAAGTAATCGTCCTACAATTTCATTAAAAACAAAGTCTACTGAACTGATAAGGTAATGGATGTACGTCAATAAAGAATACATTATCCAGTTTCTCTGAGATACATTTAAAAATACAGAGAGCTCTTTTTCTAAGCACTTAGAGTTTCTGAACAGATGTGTTGTATGTATGACTTTCATCGTCATGTTATCTTTAGTGACAGAGATAAAAAGAAAAATGTTTATTAAAACAAAGGAAAGCTTCATTTATTATCTGCAAAGGACAGATTGTCAACAATGTGTCCTTGCTGCTAAGAAGCCTAATGGTTTTTTTGGTTGTATTAGGCAAAATATCACCAGCAGGTCAAGAGAGGTGATCACTCACCTCTAGTCAGTGTTGGCGAGGCTGCTCTTAAAACATTGTGTCCAGCCCTGGACCAGCAGAAGAGAGACATGAAAATACAGGGAAGATTTCAGTGGAGTGCTTCTCCGTTGAGGGAAGGCTGAGAGAGACAGGGACTGTTCAGCCTGGAGAAGAGAAGGCTCAGGAGGGATCTTAGCAATATTTATAAATACCTGAAGGAAGGGTGCAAAGAAGGTGGAGTCAAGTTCTTTCCAGTGGTGCCTAGAGCCAAGACAAGAGGCAGAGTGCAAAAACTGGAACACAGAAGATTCTGTCTAAATATCACTGACTGATCACTGGCACTGGTTGCCCAGAGAGGCTTTTGTGTCTCCATCTTCATAGAACTTCAAAAGCTGTTTGTACCTTGTCCTGGGCAACCAGATGACCTTTATAGGTCATTCTTTCATTCTGTATCAAACTAAAACGTATCAGGAATGGTAATAAATACATTTGCAATAGCCTTCATTTTACTAAGCTTACAAAATCTAGCCAAAATAATATAATAACATAGGAGACACAGCAAATATTTTGTCCCTCTTTTCATCAGCGCAATTCTTCATTGCATTATTAATTGGAAAGGGGGAACAAGATAGTTTATGACCAATTCAGAAGAAAAAAAGGAACTGAAATTAGAATCAGTATTCCAAATTATTTGTAGCTGTATTCTTCTTAGCAGTCATCTTCATATTAAGTATAAGGAGTTATATTTAAATGATTCAATTCAAAATAGCGTTCCTAAGAACCAAAATCATATATTATTTTAAAATAAAATAATCAATTAATAAGAAATGACTAGATTATATGATATTAATTTTTGATATCAGGATCAATGATTTTTAACATTGATCTTAGCTGAAGATTTGATGGGCACTTCTTTAGCTGGTGAATTCTGCATTTTTGAGAACTTTTCTGTCATATCTCAAATGATACATAGCGTCAGTACCAAAATGCACATTTCTGATATTGCTTGTACTTTGTAACTTGGGTCATAGAATTTCCACCTCATAATTTTAATTTTACTATTAATATGCACTGTACAAACTAATCTGCAGGATTTACTGTAATCGGTGCTAAGGACCTTTGGGCCTTTTCATTCAGAATTCTTGCACTACATTTCTTGAATTACTGTTATTGAATAGCTCCATATATGAACAGAAGAATGCCTAATTCTACTTTTTATTACATCCTTCTTTCACAACAAAGACATCTACACAGTGAGTTCTTCAGCAACAGTTAATATGTCAATAATTTACTCTTCTACTTAATCTGAAGTACCTTTTGAATATTCTCTTAGAGACTAGGAAAATGCTGCAAACATTGCTTTAAACATAATTATCAAAAAGTAAAAGATTTCTGCCATATTCAGAGGAAGTATTTATCATGATTTCCTGATGATGACAAATTAGCATTCCTGTTCTAAAAGCATAAGAACTAAAAATCATATTTGTGGACTCTAAACATATATATATATAGTAACCAGATTGCAAATGAAATAATTCTATATTGTTTTATTAAAAGGCAAAGATGTCATTTTTATGAACAGATCCTTCAGACTTGAGAACAAGATCACAGAATTTCACTTGATAAGGAAATATTACCTTAGTGTGGATCAAAAAAAAAAAAAAAAATCTGAAAGCCAACAGCAACAACAGGGAAAAAAAAAATTCAAGCTCACTCAGATTTGAAAGATTCAAAAAGTTTCAAAATTTCTAAATTCAAATTGAAAATTGTTGAACAAAAACCACAGACTAATTGCACAGCAATTGTTCTATGAATTAGTTTTATACACAAGCAAAAATAATATTTTTTGGTTTGTCATTCTGACCAGATGTAAATGGGTATATTATGCACACGTACATGATGTGGGGAGAGATTAAATAGTCAGCAAATACATACATATTATCTCCTAGATTTGAAGAGAAACACTTGGAAATTTTAAAATTTTCTGTTTCTTTTTGTCTTATATATTTTTTCATGTGAAAGCCTATCACTCTAATATGACTACTGTTAAAAATATGATTATTGTGTTTACAAAGAATTTTAAAGAATCAACTTTCTTACCAAGAAGTAATGATGAATGTGACCCATTTTTCCAGTAACAGACAACAGATCAATTTTTGTGACACAGGAATACTTGTCAGCAACAGAGTTTGACTGCAATACAAAACTGTGTTTTCCAATTTCTGTGCTCTTAAAATAGTACTTCCCCAATATCTAACTCGCTACAATTAGTGCTCAGAAGGAAATAAACATCTTTTTAAAGGTCAAGATCAAATTACCTCCAAGTTTCTTAGAAACAGTTTCACATTTCTACTCCTTCTTCTTGTGGGAAAAGCAATAAAAGAAACTGAAAGTTCGATACAAGCTTATGTAACTAGGAATACCATCATGTACACCTCTTCATTTCAAAAAGCCATAAGCTCCACTGCTGGCAAAGACCTCAGATTAGCCAAAACCTCATCAGCATTTTACCTCAGGCCTTCCAAGGACAACTTTAAGCTTTTAAAGCAATGCTATTCTGAAATAAATTCTGAAATAACATTATATGAAGACAGTGATGTTTTCTTAGAGATGCTGTACTTCAAAAATAAGATATACTGGCCATTGTTCTCACAAATATATTTGATGCTGCTGCTCCAGAACTACATTTCCACAACACTGTTCACTGCAGAGCCAGAGGTGAATACTCACCTTTGGACAAATACTGCTTTGCTGACCGCTTAATTTTCCCTGTTTATTTCTATTCTATGTACTTACTTGACATATACCATTTGATATTTATATCATTTTTAGCATGTATTTTAAAATACTCTTTTCCTCTACAGTATCTAAAGGATTCCCATTATCTCATCCATGTATAGAGACTGTATTACTTGCTTCTTTAGCTTCTTTAGGCTGCCCAGGGGAGTTGTGGAGTCTCCTTCTCTGGAGATATTCAAGACCCGACTGGATGCCTGTAGGGAACCTGCTTTGGCAGGGGGGTTGGACTCAATCTCCAGAGTCTAGATCTCCCTTCCAACCCCTCCAATTCTGTGATTTATCTTAATCTTCAGTAACAGACCAGTCTCTCACTGACATTTTCTATATTCTATGATGACGTATGTTATGGAGAGCATAAGAATGGCTATAAAGTAGCATGAAAAAGATCGTTTTTCCCAAAATGCACAACCCTGTTTGCAACATCTTGAGACAATCAAAACATAAAGGAAATTTAAAAAAAAAAAAAAAAAAAAGAATAACCATTCATTAGTCTCCTTCCTCTGTTCATTATTTTCTACCTTTCTAGAAAGAGTACCTTCATACCATAAAATTACGTTTTTATCGGGTCCTATCTTAATAACATTGTGTATTAAAAGAAAGTAACATTGAAACTAGCTCTACAAGCTTCAGCTACCATCAGTTTCATTTTGAAATTCCAAATAAAATTTCTTATTGTAGAAGTTGGGATTATACCTACATTAAATCTGGTACAGAGGAACAAAAAACAGATACATCTTGAATCATGTAGGCCCAGATCAGGGAAAAAGATACATACACTTACATGAAGTCATAGCATGTCTGAAGCCCATTATCCAAGGCATTTGCAGCACATTCAGTTTAAGACATATTTTGAAAATGGAACCTTAGATGGTTTGAAAAGTTTTGTCCCACTTGCCCCCTATTTGTATAGCTCACGAGGGTGTTTATATGAGAAGAGAGGGGAAAAATTGTTTTCTACTGAAGCAAAGATTATAAAATAAATTAATTAGTTAAAAAGAAAGAAAAAAAAGAAAATATACAACAAGCAAGATAGAGCAATTAAAAACAAAATTTACATATTTTGTAGAAGTCTTAATGTTAGTTCTAGTTCTGAAATAAACTTCATCTGCAAAATTGCTTGCCTGTGATGTAAATCAAGATAAACGAGTGTCTAAAAGTCTTTCTGCTGAAAAGCAACACATCTCCAAACAATATTAAAAAATAATAATAATGATTAAGAAAACTGCAGTTATAAAACATGCTAAGGATATTTTTTAAAGCAAAAAAAAAAAAATTCTAGCTTTTCTAGCTGCAAAATATTTCATGAGCACTCAGACTGGTGTCTTTCACTTTTCCTCTCATTCTACTATCTATATTCAGGATGACAGAAAAGCCGATATTTTCTGGTCTTCTGTTTTGTTTTCTGCCAAGGTAGACAACATGATCTTCCATGGATGATTTCAGCTTCAGAGTAAATGAACTCTAATATGTAAGCTAATTTTTAGTCACTTTCTTCTGCTTCTTGTCTTTAAAAATAACGGTTCAACAGGATGAATCAGGGTAATAAAATCCCCTCTGATTTTCCCACTATTTACAATACTTTTACATTTATTCATGTGGTTAAGCTTTTGTGGAAATTGTACCTAACCAGATATGGCAGTAATGAAGACCTTCTGCCTCTTCATTTCCTTAACTGCCCAACAAAGTACTCTGTGTTGTTCCTCAACATATCATAGTTTGGCACAGTGGAGGCCAGAAAAACTGCCTAAGGTTAATTGAAGTGTAGTAGTTATAGGCTGCCAAGTTCAGTAGAAATCAACTTTAATATGATCTTCTGATTTACAGTACTTCTAGCCACACCTGCCAATACTAGCACAACCACATCCTCTTAAAACAAAAGTGGAGGCAGGTCACTGGTTCTAGAGCAGAGGCAGATTCACACTAAAGGAAGATTCTGCTAATGCTATTGTTCCATGTTAAAATCAAGTTGATGTGATAGCAAGCACCTTTTCCAAATTCTTAACAGCTGGGGCTGGATGGTGGCGTTGTTGAATGCCATGGACATATGCTTATGTCCATAGTTTCATTCACAGAATTTAGCTCTTCTTTGTTAGGGCAACATATTCTAAACTGTTCTTTTTTTTTCTTTTTTAATTTTATGAATATGCTTGACTGTGCATTTTTTGCTGAATCTCATCACTTTCCTCATGATTTTTTTTTTTTGTTTGTTTGTTTTCACGAGCACTTTAAAAATGTTCACAAAGATAACACCATGCAAGAATAGTTTCTGCCACCTTCACAACCCCTTGCTATCCCATGCTCACACTACTTGTCAGGAAGCAGATGGATAGTTCTTATCAGCCCTTTCAGCAAAGACCCCTGATGTACCCTCAGGCAATTCTCCCACTTCATGTTAAGCAACTCCAGCAAAGGAGAAATTCAACTTTTTTTTTTTTTTTTCCTACATTTGGGTAACCATCACAGGAAAACGTATGTATGTGCATACATTCACAGTTCTTTTGTTAAATTCACAAATATATCTTTGCCCCCAAAACGACTGCTAAAAAAAAAAAAAAAGGGGGCCTACAATCAAAAGTTCAATGATCTATTAACATGGATTAGTGAAAATGTTGATGTTTACTTTTGTAAACACATATCTAAAGAGGAGCAGATGATAAACAGCTTTTAGTTTTCTGTATTTATAACTGACAGATGGGTTTTGGTGAATAAGAAGCCAGTACACAGTGCAACCCCAAAATAAAAAGATTTTTTGAAATGGTCTGTAGTAGCTGGGGAAAAAAAAAAAAAAAAAAAAAAAAAAGGAGAATCCCAAAAGCATTCACTGCAAATTTCTAATGAATTGTAAGTCAGCAGACAAATCTATGTGGGCAGATCTCCTGTGCCCACCAGAGAGAAAGATGCAACACTTGTACACAATTCTAGCACCTTCTCACCAACGAAAAGAGTGGAAAATGCTCAGGAAAACAAGACACATTGTGTTTATACGAGAATATGGTATATTCTTACCTTAGGTTTCAACAAATGCTAAGCCATAAAAATCCAATGTCTAGACACAAAACATCACAAACATAACACTGAAGAAGTTGTGACTAGCTAACTCTGATTTGATCTTTAAATGTGATTTTTTTTCTGGTTAAGTAGGTTTGAAAAGATATTAGGAAATCTGATTTAATGCATTTTTGGGCATATTTTTCTTAGCCGTATCACAATCACGAAGTAAATTTCTGCAGGCATGTTGAATATTGTGAATGATAGAGTCTGCTGAAGTCTGAAGAGATAAGCCTTAATAACATATTTTATGGCTTTTTCTTCTCAAGGACATCCAAACAAATACATATAGCAGTGCCTAAAGAAAGTCATATGTATCTTTCCAAAATTTCTATTTTCTTCTGTCAGCTGCTTACATATGTGGTATGCACATTGCTTGCCACTTCCTGCGTCCAAGTATGTTTCCTTTACAACTAAGAGAAGATCAAATCTGAGCATGAATTGAATATTGAATTATACTTCTGCACTTCTTGTAAACATTATGCTAGACATCCAATAATGAGCAAAGAGATTTGTAAATTCTGAATTAAAGATAAATTCCTAGCCTTCAAAAAAAAAAAAAAATAGTCCCATATTTTTCTTTTGGTGTTACTGGATCACTTTACCAAGTAATATCTTTCTATTAAATTTTGAATGAACAGAAAGAAAAATTCTATTTGCATAGCCTGTGTGGTTTATTTGTTTGTAAACCATGTTTCAGTGTTTTTTGTTGTTGTTGCTGTTTTTTCATTAACTACACTAAGCTCCTTTCTGTATGCTGCATTTTCAACTGCTGTGGCTTTTAATACACCTGCTTTTTTGTTTTTAAACTATCTCCATGCTTCCTATATATTTTATGTATATGGGGGGGGGGGGGGGGAAGAGAGAAAACAGCGTAATCAGGGATATCTGAGGACACAACCAAGTGGCGTTTAAAATAGCTCATCATTCAAGTTACAAAGTCAAGCACTGAAAAACTGCCAGCCAAAAATCACACTTCTCTGAAAATGGACTGACACAAAAGCACAGCTCTCAAAAATCAGCAAGACATACTCCCTCAGTACTAAACATATCACCTTCAAAAAAGAATAAATCCATATTCACATCATATTAGATCTGACTAGTCAATGGCCCTATGTTTTGCACACCTTTCTTCTCAAATACCAAATTCAAAGAGTGAAAGATCTTAAGTTAATTCTTACATGGACTAGAAAGATTTACAACATGGGTGCCAAATAACAACAGAAACACAAGATTTAAAAATATATGTATGCATTGCATAGAAAAATCTTTCAATTTGAATGAAAAACATATTCATACCGGTACAGGAAATTTTGTAAGTATAGTAAGTCATGAGAACTGTAAATAGTGTTTTAGAATAAAAATCAAATAAGCAATAATCCTACAAATTAGATTTCCTAGCTTTGAGTCTAATATTGATCTTTGTTAAGCGACAAAATGTGATGCAAGAATAACGAATTTTGTGTGTAATACTTGAATGCAGGCCAATAATCTCTTAGAGGTTCTGTATGAATTTTATTAAAAACTTCCAGTTACTGAAATGAGTGCAATGTGTATAGCAAAGTGAGCATAAATGTCCCAGTTAACAAACATAAAATCAAAAATGACTATGATGCAGCATTTGAAGAACAAATTAATTTTCCTGATTTTAAGTACTCTGTATAATTTTAATTTCTCTAATGCACCTTTATACCTAATTCCTTAATGAATATGTAACATGAAATATATTTTAAAAATTTCCTGCCTTGTAGGATAAATGTTGCTGAATAACAATGATTTTTTTTCTTTAAAATTCACTTTTTACTAACCGTGTCACCTTCATGTTCTTTAGTATTAGTCATGTATACCTGTACACAGCACAACATTTTGGATTGTTTTTCAATATTTGAACAGCAAATCAAGCTGTATTGCTAGTACTGGACCACAATATCTTTATTCAATGAGTACACTCTTTCCAACTGTAAAAAAGTAATAATTTTCTTTTTTTAAAGCCTCTGCTTGAAAAAACTCTCCATTGTGTTGTATTTGTTTTGTAGCATGTTGTTAAATACTATAAATGACAACAAATAAATGAAAATTTAACTGTTAAAAATTACAATGTGACCTCCAGATATAATTGAGGAAAAAAAGAAAATTCTAAGAAAGAGATCCTTAGCCAATTATACTAGCACAAACGTCATGGCTTGAAGAGTACTGCATCATTTAACACAGCTTTGGATCTTATGCATCTTAGTAAAAACACTCTATCACCAACTCACCCAAAGCAGTGAATATACATACAATAAACAGAAAAATTTATATAGATATTAACATAATTGATAGCTTTAGCACTAGAATGATCTAAAATATTTTTTCTCTGAACAGCATTCAGCAACTTATACCTGAATCTCATTTCTCTTGTACTAATGTAAGTCACTGACCTTAATTTATGACAAAAGGTTGAGCAAACTGGGCTTGTTTAGCTTGGAGAAGAGAAGGCTGTGGGGAGACCTCATTGTGGACTTACAGTACTTGAAGGGAGTGTGTAAACAGGAGGGGGAATGGCTGTTTACGAGGGTGAATAGTGATAGGACAAGGGGGAATGGCTTTAAACTGAGACAGGGAAGGTTTAGGTTAGATATTAGGAGGATGGTGGTGATGCACTGGAACAGGTTGCCCAAGGAGGCTGTGGATGTCCCATCCCTGAAGGCATTCAAGGCCAGGCTGGATGTGGCTCTGGGCAACCTGGTCTGGTGGTTGGTGACCCTGCACATAGCAGGAGGGTTGAAATGAGATGATCATTACGGTACTTTTCAACCCAGGCCATTCTAAGAAAGTTAGAAAACATTACACTTAAAGTACACTAAAAGTTATCTTATTTCAATATGTGATCCATGAAATGTAGTTGCAAATAATTAGACTGTAAGAAACTTAGCTGAGTATACAGACGTTTCTTATCCCACATGATATAAAAATAAAAACATACAATTTAAATCCACTTAGCAATGCCAAAGGATGCACTTTTCTGACAATGTAATAAGTTGATATTGACTCATGATCAAGTACTGACACAGAAAACATAGGCAGAAATAAAAGATTTGTTCTGTCTCCGCCTAAAAAACCCTGCCTTCTTCACAGTTTTCCAACAAGAACTGTTAAGAAAGGACTTCAAAAAGTTGATCACATTTAAAAAATATAGATAAATAAATAAAACAGTTTACCATGGTGAGATGTGAGACTCGAGTATTTCATGCAAATGTATCTTATTTACTATTGTTTCTTATTATTTCTTTTATTATTATTGACTGCTCTGCAAGTAGTGTCTTTATTCTGTATTTTTTAAATATCAGCATAAATATGAGCTAATTTATACAGCTGATACATATTTAGCTCATTAGTTGATATAACTGGTGTATATTTAGCTTCTGGAGAAGGACAAAAGCCAAAATATTAGATTATAAAGCAATCCTTAGTAAATTCACCCTGATTATTACCTAGTAAGAATGCATATGCACATGAATGAGCATTTTCATAAAAATGTTCTAAATTCAGTCTTAGTTACCTTGCAACAAAAAAACACTTTAAAGTAATAGCTATTTTTGTATTCAGGGAAATAGAACACTTAATTTGAAATATTTTACTTGAGATACAGAGTAATCTAAATGTGAAGATGACAAGCTCTTCCAAAGCTGAAGTAGTTCTGCATCTTTAAAATCAAGCTTGATAAAATTTACTCAATAAACTTCAGTAATCAGTTAAATAAAAACAAGTATTCACAAACAAATCATTACGTATGGATCCGATTGTGATTACCTATTGCGAAAACAAACATCACTCATTTTCTGGTGAGTTTTTAGAAGAACAAGTGAGAATTCTCTTTCACTGTTTTTTTAGTTTTAACATCAGGAGCAAGATGTTGACTCATTGACAAATTGTTCTTGCCATGTTAAATTTCTACCTGAAAATTTGAGTTCAGCACATGGCAAGAAAATCCTGCTCAATCCACCTTCATTTCCTCCAGATGGCCTATGTCAGGAACGGTAGGGTTCATCCAGGCTAACATTTGCAACATAAGTATTGTCCATTCTAAATCAACCTAGTTTAGTCCTTCAATCTCCATATACTGCAAAGGAGGCCTAAAACCTGATTTAAACCAGGTTTATACCAAGTTTTAGGTAGAGATGTGTCCTTTCAATTTTAAATCTTTTACTCAGTTTACCACAAAGTTTGGAAAGCCGAGACTTTCCAAAAATGAACAGAAACATATCATTAACGTTCCCTTTCTGTCTAGGTTTACACAGTGCCTTTAAAACCTTTGGCCTATAAAAAAAAGGGGGAAATGAAGAGGGAAGAAACCGCATTATAAGAAAAAAAATATATCTTTAAAAATGGTTGGTTTTCATAGTGATAAAACATTACCTTTTCCACTCATCCATTTTAAAATACAACATGGATCATCTGATACTAGATTTAGCTACACCTTTTGAATTCAGATAAATTATTTTGATTGTTTATACAACAGAGAAATATAGGAGACATGCATTAAAGTATTAACTTTTTTTGTTGTTGTTAAAGATATTCAGCCTGCAGTGAATTAGAAAATTCATTAAGCCACCTGAACAACAGCTCCTGCAATCATACTAAGCTCTCCCTGAGCTGTTATTCCATCAGTGTTATAGAGTCTACTGTGCAAGAATTAGTAACTGACAATCAGGGACTTTTTCATCCCAAAATACCAACAAATATCTTCAGCATCCCTAGATTAACTGGCTTTTAAATCCAGATAACTATTTTATTGAAGACCAAATTTTAAAAGAGTTTAAGAATGTAAACACATATAATAAAATAGACTTCTATCAAACGTGAATAAATGCATTTCTCCAAATAAAAAAACAAAATTCTGTAAGGCCTATGAATTAACCTTCTAACATGTTAATGACAAAACGTTATCATCTACAGATGAGCATTTTTATTCAAAGGCTACAGCATAGGTATACTTCAAACTATCGCAGTAGTCACAATAGTAACAGCATTCTCCTTTAGCCCAAGCAAAAAGACCTAGAAGTGGAAACACTTCAGAAATATATAACCTAAGAATGTTTACTTTGTTTGAAAGTTAGATAAGCATAACTACCAAATATGATCCTGTATGAGATCTTATTCCATTTCAATAGCACTTTGGAAATATTATTCAATAATAACTTTCAAGGAAGTCTAAATCCAGGCTGATACAAATCACTTGAAGATATTTGCAGCAAATGTAAAAAGAGCAGTCTTAAGCACCACATCTATGGGTCAACTCTAATTTTTTATTCCACACAAAAAGAAGCTTTGTGGTTTTAATTGAGATTTACCTTTTAGTGAAATTAAGCACACACTTTTTGAACTTCTGTTTTGTGTTTTACATAGTATTACAATACTGCCTAGTTTATCCAGAGCTGGCTGAGCTCCAGTAATTGAAATAATGATCATTACATGCTTGTTCTGTTTTCTTTGCGTTACTGAATGCTTTGGCTATTTAAATTGAAGGCACTATATAAACCTAAGACTGTTACTACTGAAGAATAAAGAAGCCAAAAAAAAAAAAAAAAAAAAAAAAGCACAAAATTATAAGTATTAATATGATAGTGATCTTTGATCCTCCATATTTCAACTGAGATGTGACTGCACAATGATACTATGTTATCATATTGTTTAATCTAATCTTCCAACATACATTACTGCCTAACATTATAAAAAGCTTATTCAGGAAACATTAATTTGCCTTGCAGATTGAGGAGTATGGAAATAAGGCACTTTCTAGTTTCTCTTTTGAATTATTGACAGAACTTCTAGTAATTGCTCTGCTGGAAGAGATCAGAATCGATGAAGGTTAAAACTAAGGGAAAAAAAAGGTAAATAAATTAAGTTAGGGACAAAGATCTGCAATTATTTGCAACAACTAGAAAAATTTTGATTTAATTTTTTCTAAAGCAGGTGGATTTTCCCTTGTATAAAATAAATAAATAAAATTATCTAATATTTGAGTCCAGAAAATGCTGGCAAATCTCTTTTTCTCTGGTTTCTTATCTCCAGGGACAGATATCATTCCCTTCGTCGACCACATTCAAATGGAAGGTATTACTTGAACTTTGCATCACTTCAAAAGCCAGGTAGCAGTCAGAATGAAGTGAGTTATACGTCTCACCGCCTAATCTATCAGACAATTGTGTGAAAATCCTTTTACAAAGCAGTTGGTGTTCCAAACACCGGTTGAAAGGATCTGGGGATATTCCAGACAGCCCACACGGATGAAAGCTTTCTTAACCTACATTAAATCTTGATAATGCAATAATGAGTCTTTTAAAGGGATAACTCTAATTCCCCTATCTAGTGCAATAAAGACTGTATACAGCTAATCTGCTTTGCCCTTTCAATTAAACTCGTCCAGGACGTTCCATGTAGTCAGCGCCCTGAATGAGTCATTAAAATTCTCGTTCTGTAAGAGTTGTGTGCAGCGCACTGTTGTTTCTAAATTCCATTAAATCCAAATGGTCTTTATCGCTCCATGACCACTGTGACTTCAATCAGCCAATTTAATTACCTTACCAAATTGTCAGCAGAAGTAGCAAAGAAAAACAGGAAGGGCTGTGACGTTATCAAATTGAAATCTTCCTCTGTGCCGTTTAATCTAGAGCAGTCAATAACAATGCTTCTCACCTTCTTGCTGCCTTCCCGAGGCTCTTAACCTTATTCCTCTTTCAAAGATTTCTGTTGCTGTTTGTAAGACTGATTTTGAACTTCTCTCTGTGTGGATGTTAACGCTTATTTAAAGCTTCTTGTCCTTGGCAGTAAAATTTTCATTGGCTGTGTATTTTGGAATTGCCAACCCACGGACCTCGGAGGGCTACTCTACAAGTGTTTGCTTTGAAGATTTTGATCACACTCTCGATCTGAAGGCAAAGCACTTCCTGATCAAAGCCAGCTCTGCGTGTTCGGCCATTTAAATTTATGCAGAAAGCTTACAACCTTCAGTTAGAAAACTGCGAGTGTAAAATGCGAAAGAAAGACTGTGCACACCGAGGTTCTAGTAAAACTCTACATTACTCAGCAGGCATTACTCATCTGAGCTCTGGTCTCATAGCCTTTTGCACAAAGCTAGCTCTCCCTGCTCTTCCACGTCCTTGCTGTGTCTAACAGCCATCTGATAAGAACGGTCACTTAAATCTCAGAAACGTATGGGTCGGCCCCCACTGACAACTGCACAGGCAGCGAAAGCGATGGTGCAGCCTCCCGGCTGGTTTTGCCAAGCCCCGTTGTAAAAATACTCCTGCGTGGATAAACTCAATCCTTTTGAGCAAAGAGGGCTCAGCTAAGTAGTACAGCAGATGAAACCGGTGCCACATTTTCACAAGAGAATTCTCCAGTGCAAAGTCCCCTCTCTAAGATCCCACAGTGGAACCGAGTTGTTGTTCCATTTTTTCTTTTCAGACCCACGGATTACGCTAGCGACCATACACAGCTCTATTTTGCTTTACGAAGGACAAGGGGAAAATGCTAGTTTTTGCAATGGTTTGATGTGTTGGTTTTTTCTTTTTCTCCAAAAAAAAAAAAAAAAAAAAAAAAGTAGGAAATTATTCCTGGAAGAGTACGAAACCATCTTTCCTTGAAAACTATTCCACCTCTTTCGTCTTAGCTTTCTTTTGCTTTTAAACTCTGCCGATTCTTCCCGCCCCCCTCCCCCCTTCTTTTTCAAGATGCATTCCGTCCCTTCAACACCCACTCCCCTTTCCCATCTGCCTGAGGCCAGCTTTCACTGCAGGCAACTGCAACACCAAACTAGCAGAGAAGTTAAACTACAGACCTTTAATTTTCTTTACATCCTTCACAAAGTAGGGAAAGCATTAACGGGTCTGTGAGCTCCCTGGGGAGGACCCTCGATCTTTCACACATTTTCACCTGAGTAACTTGAGAGGGAATCAGGGCCAAACCGCTTTCCCGTCCCGCTCACCAACCTTTGCCGTGGGAAAGACGAGCAGGGTTCTGTTCCGCATTGCTCTCAGTAACAGAGACAAGGCCCGAAATGGGCAATTTAAATAAAGAAGAGCTTTTTAGAGTACTGTGGAGTTCAAAGAGCACAGCATAGGAACAGGGAAGAAAAGAGGGGTTTTAAGCAGCCCGGCCTCTTACCGCCTTGGGCGAGAAGAAATGGGATTGTGTGAACTCAGGTGGAGAGTTACTGGTAGTTAACAGCTCGTAATGGCTCGCTCATTCAGCCGTGCAAGTGCCGGCGTGCCCCGAGGGGGGGAAAGGCAGGAGCGAGGGGCCTTGAGGGACCCGGCAACAATGGGGCTTGTGAGCGACTAGCCCGGCCCTGATCCGTTATTTGGTGTTTCTTGGGAGCTGCTGCTGTGGGTCTGTTTCTCCACAGCACAGAGGCACGGGATCAGAGAACTGTGAAAAGTGGTCCCCGATAATGGAGTGGATCGGCCGACAGTCACAGATTCGGGCTTTTGTAACAGTGCCAAGTAATAAGGAAAAAGTTTCCATCACACTCAACAAAGGAGAGACAAACATTAGGCAGTTGCTCTTCTTCGCCAGGCTGGGACCTGGCCTGATACCCACAGCAATGGCTCAGGTTTAAGTTTAATTGAGCAATTGTTTTAGCTGCCTTCAGAAACCCTCGGCTACGGTGGGCACAAGCCTTCTGCTTTTCCAGGTCTTGCCTGTGGGAAGCCATTCAGGAGCAGCAGAGAAGCTGCTCACATGCTACATGAAACAGAGCCTCACTTCGGTGAGGCTAGTGCAATGCCTGCACACCTGGCTGCCCCACTCCCGCAGCAGCAGGCAGTGGGCTGAGTGAGAACGGAGACATTGCACGACCTCTCCCTGTGCCTGCTTCATGAAGCACAGGCAGAAGCAACCCTCTGCCTCTTCGACAGCCAATCCAGGTGGCTCCAGCTCCCTGTGTGGTTGCTAAAAGATAGCTTGAGAGAGAGAAAGGACATTCTGGCTAGTCCCAACAATGACAGAAGCCGTGGGAAGGACAATGTGAATCCATGGTGGTTAATTTGCACAGGAGGAATGAGTGGGCTGGGACTCTGGCAGGCTCCAAGATCTCCCCTGTTGCCATAGCACTGCTGGCTGAGGAAGAAGAGCGGGGGCTGGCAGGCTGCCTTCTGCAGGGAACTCCTCAGCTCTCGCTGCTCAGGGAGTAGTCCACGGCCAGAGATGGGTATCCCGGCCCTTGTTCTCAAGGACACTCAGAGGAGATGGGGACGGAGGGAAATTTTCCTCTCAAGAAATAAACAAAGGTCTTCCCTCCTCCCTGTCACGCCCTGCACAGAGCTATCACCCCTGGGGAAGGAGCTGGACATCTTTCACAGTCACAGTGTCACTGCATACCTGGACCAGGCTCATTCCAGACTCTTTACAGAGGTGGTGTGCAACAAGCCCAGCTGAGCAAGGGGGAAGTCTTCCTCCAGCTCTCTTACATCTAAGATTTTTCATACTAAGATAAGCTAAACAACCACTCCCTGCTTCAAAGCCTTACAGTTGGGTTGGTGACAATTTAAAGACCAGAAAAAAATCATTGTGTGCTCTAGAAGCAGACTCAGTCGTTGCTGCTACAAACAACGGAGTGAGTGTATCCCGTTGCCCAACTGTGTGACCCGAGGGCAGTGTGGAAGGGAAGTTAGCCTAGAAAAATGAGTGCATGTGGGACCGTGGTTGCTCTGGGTGGCAGAGTCCTACTGTACCACCTCTAGTCTCAGGATTACTTGTTGTTCAAGCCTCTCCCAAGCACTGCTCGGCAGGGTAACTCTGTAGGTACTCTGGATTACCAATTCAGAGAGGACGCTAAGCTAAAAGAGGAAAGCTCACCTCTTGGTGATAATATGGCCAGGAAGATGATTGTTTACACACACAGCTATGCTTGAAAGTAATTCAAAGGTCTGACCCTCAGCACCAGTCACAAATCCCGGTTCGCCCAAACTGGACTGTGCCACATCACACAGCCCCAGTGCTAATTTCACAGCCATGATTATGGAGCAGACTGAATGCAAAATCAACCTGGCAATGATATACGGATTCGCTTAGCCATGTCCAAAGAAACAAGCATTCCTCAAGACGGTTGCTAAGAGCAACGTGCCTTAAGCACCACCTTTAGACCAGATGGAAGCAGAAAATAAGAGCTACTAGGAATTCAGCACACGAGATCAGTAACAGGCTGGTGACTTTTTAATCATTACTAACCTTCCTCTCCAAATAAAAGCGAGCGCGTGGGGGAATTTAAACAAAATTTGAAACACACCAAGACACTACTCCAGGCAGAAGACGAGAAGCTTTCAGAGCTCCACGGAAAGAGATGCAGAGGCTGCTGGCAGCTCCCAGAGGTCGGTGCGAGGCTGAGAGGCACCGAGGCTGCCGCCTGCTCGGGGGTGCCACTTTCCGGCTGCCCCATCCTCCACTCCCTCCGCGGTTCGCCCACTCCGCCGGGACCGCAGCCCACCCGGCCCGCACACCTAGGCTCGGAAGTGAGCTTCACATTCTCTTTCGTCCTGTTTCTACCTACTGAAAAACTTTGACAGAGCAGGCATGGTGGCCGGAACGTCTCCCTCGCTTGTTTTCTTATGCACATACATATAAAAGCGCGCAAAGTCAGTCCTGCTGAGGTTAGTTTCATGGTCCAGACGGGATAGTCTTTAAACTCTCTGCTTTCTTTGAAATCACCTCATTCTGATCTATGATTTTTGTTCTCTCTTTTTGTTGAGGGGGGAGGTGTTGGAACTCATGCAACTTTTCTCACGTAGAACAGCCTTGTTTTTGTAGCGTAACGCAATGATTATTTCTCAAGCGTGGAACAAGGCACAAACCATCTCTAACCCTAAACGCCAGAGAAGAGATGAGCGAGTGGGAGCCCAGCTCCGAGCTGTCGGGTGACAGCGTCGCGCCCGTGCAACATCCGCTCAGATGGATCAGAGGCGGGGGGCCGAAACTTAACAACTACTTGACAGGTTTTAACTGACGAAGCACTGTGCTTTCCACTACTATGGAAACAAAATAAGGTACATTACGAGGGAGCCACGCAAGCTCCGCAGCCCCTTAGGCATAAGCGTTTGCCAGTCATTTTTCTCTCTATTGTTATTATAATTATCATCATCGTGCCGTTACTACGGCTACAATGAGCTGCAACGTCAGAAAAAAAAACACACAGCAATTCATGCCTCCGGATGCAAAATACAGAGACTTCGGTGCCCGACTCCGATAGCACGTCCCAGCTGTCCCCCAACACCCCCTCAGGAGTCAATCCTACGTAAATCGCATTCGGGCTGAAACGCACAATGAAAAAGTGTCGAGAAATCTTACCAAATCTTAATACATGTGTGGTTCCTTGAGAATATCCAATCCACAGTAAGCAAAGAAGGAGTCTAATGGTGCATCTGAAGACTGGATTAGTTAGAATAGGGGAAATAATCTTCATGATGTTTCTATGCACACACGCGCAGCCTTACTTCCCCCTTCTAAGCCGTCAGGTTTTTCGGTAAGGTGAGAATGAGGATAAGTAAACTGATGGCCCTCAGACACGATCACGGCATGGTCACAGAGAGAAGAGAGAGTCTACGCTTCCCAAACCCATTAGCAATCCTTGCATGTTCTTCATTCACTGCGCCAAGGAGCAACCTTCAACTGCAAGGAATGGTGGGACATCCATGTTAGTCGGGGGAGAATCCTTGAGAAATCCAAACACACACAACGTCCAGCCGAGTAAACCTGGGAGGCAAGAAAGGAGGAAAATCAATAGGTAATCCAGCTCGAGAAATCGCTGAGGTATCGCCACATAGCGAGAGTCAATGAGCACCAGCCGTTTCACTGGCGAAGCTTTTGCCGTGCTCCCATTCTACTGCACTGCTGCACAGCTTCTGACGCGAAGCCAAGATTAAGTGAGAGAAATTGAGATAGCTTCTCTCTTCTTAAGGCTGCCTGCCAGACAGCCTTCCTGATTTCTATTATGCAACAGATCTGATCGCCTAGCGTTGTCGGAGGGAAAAAAAAAAAAAAGAAAAAAAAAAAAACAGCTCGGTTTTATTTACAGCTTTCTAATTGTTATTAGTCTTTCAGTTGTTCTGAACAATAGCTATAAGTGTCTGTGCCGGGGGCGGGGGTGGAAGAAAGGGCTATAGGAGAGAAGGGAATCTGTTTTATAAAAATCAATTCACGCATTTTAATAGCTGACTGGCTGGCTCGAAATCACTTAGCTTTAGAGCTGAGAAAGAGAATGCTGACGATAAAATCATGCATGTTGTCAAAGTAACGTTAAGGCTAAAAAAGGATCATGATATTTACATTTACTGACTGCTTCTCGCATTAATGCTGGAAAAAAGGGAAAATGTGATAGTTTGCCTACTGCATGTCCTTAGGAACTTGCCTCGGATCCAGTGGTTACACAGTACCAGCCTGCTTTTGCAAGGTAAACAGGAACTGGCAGCGCTAGTACTGCCTTGTTGAATGCATAGACTTGTATTTCAGTTTTGCTCTAAACAGTAACTTGTGGATTTACAGATTTATATTTTGCATTCTATTTTGTGACTTTTTTTTTTTTTTTTTTTTTTTTTTTTTTTTTTTCAGGCACAGCATTCCTTTCACAGTATTGCTGTCCTCCTTGTACTGAAAGGTGTGTGTAGTTGGTCAGGTTGCCGTTCTCAATGGGAACAATAGCACTGCCTAGTTTGATAGTGGTGTACTGAGTTTGTATCTGCAACTGCAGCCAGACTTTTGTCTTATGGCCAGATGTTCCAAAGAACTCACTTTCTTGAATAGTTGAGACTTTACTCTGGAATACAATTAGTTGTGTGCTTGTAACAATGAAAATAAGTTAAACTAGGACTGTCAGACTTCGCAGTCTAAGATAAGCTTTTGCTGAGTATACTTAAGCATTATTAAAAATATTAAAAGACAATTCCTAGATTCCCCACAAGGAAAATGAATTCATTTTATTCTATATTCTGCCTGTAGATATCTTTTGTCTCCTTTATCTCCCTCCCTGACTTTTATTACCAGAGAAAATATCTCTGAGAGACTTCCCCCACACATACATACAGATGAACACAGAATAAACGTGACTGTACAGAATTTAATACTGATGATGCCAAGCAAATTAGAATAGTCTGAGAAATCTACCAGGAGAAGAACATGGCAAAGGTGAGTTCCAGTTGTTTTTAAATGATGCCTCTGTATTGTGGACATGTAAATAAGTAACAGCAGCATTTAAATTATTACTTGTAATGTTGGTGCTTTGCATCCCTGAAAGTGTTAGCAATTCACAGTAACTTTCTTGTCGTTATGGCTTTTGGTTTCCTCAGCATGCTTTTGCTTAAAACACTGTAAAATGCTGATGAAAATAAATGCACGTTCTGTGAAGGGATTATTAAACATCATTGATTTTTTTTTTCTTTAAGATGGAGGCATAACTGCAGTGTCAAAAATAAGTATCATGAATGGCTAGTTCTGCAGTCTAGCAGGGAATTCAATCAGACGGTTTGACTACTGGAGCACTTTAAAAGAACACCTAGTGTTAAAAGCAAAGATATCTAGCGACTCCTTCAGTTCACACTTAGAATATCTCCGAGAAAAAATACACAGACTGAGATGCTCTTTCTTGTATTTGCTATATCCCATTTTTTTCCTCTTCTACTTTTTCATCTTTTAACTTACTTGAAGAAGAAATAAAATTCACACTGTTGAACACTGTGAGCATTTCTTTCCTTCCTTATCTTTCCTGTAATGTTACTGAAATAGAGGACATTAGACATCTTTTTAATTCTGACCGCTCATACAAGCTTCCTGCTCAAAGTGAATTTTTAATTTAGATTAGTTTTGGTAAGTGTTTGTGAAAGCATAAGATTCCTTAACGGCTTGAATACAATTGACAAGACAAACCCGAGACAAAGTGACCACTTTAATGAATCTTATTAAAGGAAAACAAAAAAAAAAAAAAAAAAAAAAAGGAAAATAAAAAAGAAAAGTAGCTGTATCCAAGCCCAACAAAAGTCCTAAATCACCTAGGCGTTTATAGAATAACTAGAATCATAAAACACCTTATGATTCATTGCTTTTGTTATTAAATGCTCAGCAGCCCCATCACACCCTCGGCCGCACTCGTGGGACTGAGGGGGTTTCCTTGCTGACCTCTCACCGCCGACGGGAGCAGCCCCAGCACCACGGACAGCGCCCGGCGCGGCCGGCACGGCGACTTTCAGCACCGCGGAGAGCGCTCCCGGCCCTCGCCCCTCCGCGGCGCCTACGCGGCGAGACCTACCGGTGCCCGAGAGCCTTTTTTCCCTCCAGACCTTCCACGACAAGGAAAGGAAATTAAAATATGTTATCGGCTTCTTTAGAGACACATCTTATACCCTCGATTATGTTAGCTGGCTCGCTATTTTATGACATTTTATGGGTTCAGGAGTATTGCTCTTCTTATCTGCCATCACACGTTGCCTAATGTTCGGCATTAACACCCTCTCCCTTCTCTCAAATCACAACTCCCACTTTGAAGGGAGATAGTGGTTAATCCAGAACTGCCTTCACAAGAAAATCACTTCCTTATTAAAAAGTAAATCTGTCAAGGTATAAGATGTTTAGAACTCAAGGAATATTTGGGGTCTAAAGACAATTTACAGTCTATGCAGCTAAGTGAAGCATCAGAATACACTGCTCTAGACTCCTTTTCTGTAAATTGGACTTCAGCTTCATTTCATCTTCATAGAGGGAGGAGGAAGAAAGAGTAACCTTTACAAAGGTCCTTTTGTTCACCCTCCAGAATAATTTCAACATGGACATAAGAAAGTGCTCTTAAGTACTTTCATATTTCCTTTCTTGTAAGACATACAATTCAAAGGTTGGAGATCCCTAATAAAATATTCAGCTGGAGAAGCTGGTCTTGTCTCTTGGGGGCTTGTCACCACTGTTATGCAGTGCTTCTCAGATTCAAGTCTTTATGAAACTGTCCTCTTTGTTTCAGTGATCAGCAAATGGGAAATCCACAATTCCTTGGTTATATGTTTTAATTTGTTTTACATTTTGGGCACCTATAGTAGACAGAGTAGTAATGCATTTTTAATACACAAGGACAACGTCCAAGTAAAGGTGGTGTGAAAAATAGTATTTCAGCTACAGGAGGGGAAGGAGAATAGATCATCTAAGGCCTTTACATCTTTTCTGAGTGATAAAAGTCTACTATATTCTTCAAGTATGTGTCAGGTATAAATGGTGATCTTACGTGCCTAATGCTTCATTCGGAAAGGAGAGATGTGATTTTGATTACCTTATTACATCAGGCACTTTTTTCCTTCAGATCGTATTTTCATGTGCTGTTATGATAATAAAAGTTAATCCACTTCCAGCTAGCTGCCACCTACTGGGATGTATAGTTTTACCATATCACTTTTAAAAGGAAATAGCTTTCGTTTTCAGGTCAGAGCTATGTCTCTAAGAACAGATGATAGATTTATTTTTTTTAATCACTTAATTTACAGTTTTGTCCTCTCCCGACAACAATGTATATAAATCTAGTATGTATAAAACATGTGATTCCCAGAGCTTTGTTTCTCGGACATTTTTCGGGAAATCTTTGTAAGCGCTTCAGATTCACATACCACCACAGTCCCCCTGCTGTTGCAGTCTGGTGTGTGGAGAGCCATAGCTTACCGCAACACCTGACCAGCCCCTCCAGATCTCCTGGCACGAGTGTTGCAGCTTTGCTGACAGTGCAGTAATAATAGTCCTCCCTTTTTAAACGTTTGCTGAGTTATTCCAATGATTGTTGATAGTATCATTGAAAAACACATAGCAGCCCACTTGCATTTCACTCCCACCAGCTATAAAAACCATAGGTCCCCTCTGTGTGTTATTATTAGCTCAGTCCAAATTTACAACCAAGTTTTTGCTGCGCTGATAATTAATGACATTTTAAGATGGTAATTAATTTTCAGCTAGCGGAAAGACGTTCATTCTAATTAACAAACTGAGTATGCAATTGATTAACTTGTTCAGGCACTTTTGGGTATCACAGCAATGCACTTTCCTAGCAGGTTTTAAGCAGCGAGAACAAACATTTATGACATTATCTACAGATCAGCCTTTCCCCTCTTCAGTTTGCTTTGTGGCTGCGGAAGCTGTGAAAGATTCTGGGAGGAGAGGAAGGATGTATAACGTTTTCCACGCTCTACTCCACTAAAAGTTTCTAAGGGAAACGTGAAGAGAGGTGTCATTATGAAGTATCCATTCCTTTCCAGCGCGCACAGGGCTTTCTCTCAGTCGTGCCGCCGCTGTAGGCAGGAATGTATCTGGCTTCATACAGAGAGTGTCAGCGCCCTGGCTGGGTTAGCGATGGATGCTCGCCCAGAGAATGCTGAATTTGTTCGGAAACCAGTGCCAGGACTGCCGACAGCCGAAAGGTAGGATGGCTGCACCGGCAGTTGGCGCCGGGGCAGGGACAGGAGGAGACCTCACGGAAGGAGAGCCAACAATCTGTGGGTTGTCCACCCACAACTCGAGTGAAGTTAGAACTCGTTTCTCATCTCTCTTTTCCCAGACGGGGGGGACGCCCCCGGGTTCGGCCACCTTCAGCCCGGCGGCTCGGGGCTGCTGAGGGAGTCGGACAGGGGGCACCGGCTGGGTACGCTACCCTGGACGTTTGCCCCACTTCCCACAGTAAGGTGAGGAGGAAAGGGAGGGAGAAGAATGGAAGGCTACAGAGCCCAGAGGCAGAAGCCTGCCAGCCTTGCGGTGCCCGTGTCAGCCAGCTCAGCGCCCTCTTTGCCCAAAGACACCTGTCTGAGAGACAGCGCGGTGGGCAGCTTTCCCGGCAGCGTAGAGACCCACCCGCCGCCACCACCACCCCACCGCTGCCCTTCACTCGCATGCAGCCCCTCCGGGCAGCCGGAGACCCCGGGACGTCGTCCTACCTTGAGCTGCGGGCGGGAAAGCGGGGAGGGAGAGGAAGGCGGAGGCGGGGGGGTGTAAGGGCGGTGGCAGGACGCCGGGGGATGCCCGGGCTGCGGTGCAGCCGGCGGCCGGGCACCACTGACGGCGGCAGCAAGCGGCGGCCGAGGGAGGGAGGGAGGGAGGCAGGGAAGGAGGGAGGGGAAGGGGAGGGAAAGGAGGGAAGGAGCGAGCGAGGGAAGGAGGGAGGGAGGGAGGGAGGAAAAGAGGGAAGGAGACCCGCCTCCCTCCGGGAGCGCTGCACAGCTCCCTTTAAAGGAGCAGAAACCCGCTTCCTCCGCGGCCGCCACTCTGGGCTCCGCAGAGCCGAGCACTGCCGGGCCAGCAGCAGCAGCGGGCAGGGCTTCGCGGGAGGGCGGCTGAGTAGAACCGCTCCCAGCTCCCTCTCCACCGCTCCAAGGGCCAAGCTCGGTGGACAGCGCGTTTCCAGAGCACGGGAAATCCGAGCTCCTGAGAGGGGTTCCAAATTCCATTTTGCATGTCGCCCTCAAAACGGCGCCCTGCAACACCTTCCCTGTCCCCGTTGCCGCAGGGGTGACAGAAATGTCTCGGTGGCTCGGCCGCTTCTCTACATCATCCTCACAGTGAATCCCTCCAGCACACTCCCCAGCCTCCCTCCTGCTTGAACTAGCAGGGGGAGAGCTCCAGCAATCTACCCAACCTTGTCCAGAACGGAAGGAGCTGGGACAGCAAGGCTGTGGGGTCGAGAGAGAGGGCAGGTAGCAGCCAGCCAGAGCCCGCGGCGTCAGGAAGGCAGACCGGGGGCCTCCACGCTCGATTCATTTCTTAGTAACAGCGCTGAGGAATGGGGGCGTCGGTAACGAGTCGTAGTGCAAAATGCAGCCTCCACAGCCCCCTGCAGGATTACCAGTGATTTCCTCTCGCCCTCTGCCCCGCTCGCCCCCGCAGCTGCACAGGCTTCTGCCAGATTTCCCCTTTTCTCCTCCCTATTTTGTTTGCCGGCTCAGACATGCCTTGGGTCGCTGCAGGAATCCCCCTATGCCTATCCCCGCCCCACTGCCTTCCCGAGGTTCGATCTGCCGTCCCCTCGCCTCTCCTTCACGGCCAATGCCCGTCCCCGCATCCGCACCCCCAGAGGATGCTCAAGCTTTGCCCTGCTTTATCTGCCCGAGCATCCAGCAGGGAACCACAGCTATAGGGGGCGGAGGGGCTCGAAAAGAGCTCGAGAGGTGGGGGTTGGTGACTGAGAAGCTCCTATAATTAAGTAAACAGCAGAGTTGTTGTGCGGAGTAAATAAATAGTCAATGATCCCATTGTCGAGGCGAGCGCAGGCGGCACAGACCGCGCCGGGCTCGCCGCGATCGGGCCGCTGTGACTTGCAGCTTAATGGCCCCACAGCACAGCCCTTAATTACTAACAGCGCGCGGCCGCGGCCGACATAAAAATTCATTAGTCACTTCATTTGCCTGAGGCCGTAATAGAGATAACTCCGGTCAAAAACAAACGCGGTGACAAAGCGAAGAGCTCGATGTCAACCTGGGAGCGAAGGTGGCCAGCAATGAGTGGGTTGCTGCTTGTAGGGTCGGCGGGTAACCCAGCGGGGAGACCCCGCAAATCTGAACCGGTGAGAACTTGCAGGAGGAAAAGGCATCGCGGGGATGGCCACAGAAGCCTCTACAGGATCTCCGCGACCTGCGGAGGGTGGGAAACGTGAGATCTGATGAGAAAATAAGAGTTGTTCAAGCAGTGACTCTGTGCAAACAGAGGGGTCGATCCCCCTTTTGTCACGGAGCTGTGACTATCCCTAGTTTTCAGACGAGGCAGATGCACGAATATGGGACGCAGAAGTGTCTTTCTGAGATGAGAGAAAGGAAGGCAGGAGAAGAGAAGGGATGAGGCATTTCAGGTCTAATATTGCATGTAGGATGTGTAATCATTTCACCTAAACTACATTCATGCAGAATCTTTTCGTTTTTTGCCTGTATAACAATTCTGTCCTGACATGAGACTGTCAATGATAAACAGCCTACAGCAGTTAACACAGAACCTGGGTCTCCCTCAGACAGGAGATTCCCAGTGTCACCAGTGCTGTTATCAACATTTATCGCTGTAGATATATGGGGACTGTACATACGCATAATTATTAATCAAATTAAAAAAGTTGGAGTAGGAAGACATGAATGAGCCTAAGATCACACTACAAACCAGTGACATAAAAGGCAGACAATTCAGGACTCTCTTTTCTCAGGCCTTGACTACTGCAAAACCCCCGAATTTCAATACTGATGAAGTTTCTTGTGATGATTCTTCCTAATTACACCGTGGAAGCTTTGAAAATTATCAGTACTGACCACCAGAAAGAAGCATATAGGAACGCACAAGCATAATTTGTCAAAATTCAAAATGAGATGTACAACAGAATGTGTCACACCAAGTCCTGGGTCTCCAAAAGAAAAAAAAGAAAAAAAGAAAAAAACCCCCAAACCTCACAAACAAACAAACAAAATCCCATAAGCTTATTCAGTTGATTCTTTTATTTGAAGCTAATTATTTTAATGACATGTAAAGTTGTCAAAGGTGAAGATATACGTTTGCTCTCTCTTCATGAGTTACTTGAAACTTTTTGTAAATACCAATAGAATTTCAAACCTTGAAAAAAAGTAAATGAATTTGTAGATATCTTCATGAGAATATTTTCTAGTTTTGTTTTGTTTTCCCTCAGAATTATTTCTGAAGACACAGAATTAAATAATCTGGGTTTAGCACAGTTCCATCCCATTAGGTGCATTTACACTATTTAGTCTTAGAAGTGATGTAAACACGTAGCCTATTTTCCTTAAGCTTAAAAACAAATAAACAGACAAACAACAAAAACAACAACAAAACAAAAAAACAAGGATGACAATTTTTTTACTACATAAATGTACCATTAGGACTCCAAACATTCAATATATATATTCTTGTTTCTCACTTCAGTTTGAGTCAAATTCTGTCAATGTTTACACTGGCATATCTAAGATCTATCAAAAGGATTTCAAAATAATTCTATGAAAATGGCAGATCAACAAAGAACCACAACTTACCAACATCATCTCTTAGGTGTTCTTATATAAGCTCTTCTGTTCAAATTAATGACCCCAATCTGAATATTGACACTTGTTCAGGATGAGTTATTCACAACTTGTGTTCTGACATGGAAAACAATGAAGGGAATCACAGAATCATAGAATAGTTTGTGTTGGAAGGGACCTCAGTGACTATAGAATCATAGAATCACAAGGTTGGAAAGGACCTACAAGATCATCTAGTCCAACCGTCCCCCCATTTCCACTGCTACCACAAGCCACTAAACCATATCTTGTAGTTCCTCAACCAGATGCCTCTTGAATACTGCCAGGGATGGTGACTCCATTACCTCCCTGGGCAGGCCATTCCAGTGCCTGACTACCCTCTGAGATTAAAAGTTTTTCCTTATGTCTAATCTAAACCTCTGGTACAACTTACCGCCATTTCTTCGGGTCCTGTTTGTTGCCTGACAGAAGAGGCCAAACCCCTCCTCATCACAACTTCCCTTCAGGAAGTTGTAGAGTGCAATGAGGTCTCCCCTGAGCCTCCTCTTCTCCAGGCTAAACAATCCCAGCTCCCTCAGTTGCTCCTCATAAGACTTGTGCTCCAGGTTCCTCACCAGTTTCGCTGCCCTTCTCTGGACACGTTCCAGGGCCTCAGTGTATTTCTTGTAGTGAGGGGCCCAAAACTGAACACAGTACTCAAGGTGTGGCCTCACCAGAAGTGAGTACAGGGGGATGATTACTTCTCTGCTCCTGCCAGGCATACTATTTCAAATGCAGACCAGAATGCCATTGGCCCTCTTGGCCACCTGGGCACACTGTCAGCTCATGTTCAGCTGAGCATCAACCAACACCCCCAGGTCCCTTTCCTCTTCACAGTCATCCAGCCACTCAGCTCCAAGCCTATAGTGCTGCATGGGGTTACTGTGGCCAAAGTGCAGGACCTGGCACTTGGCCTTGTTGAACCTCATCCCATTCACCTCAGCCCAGCAATCCAGCTGATGTATATTCCTCTGAAGGGCCTCCCTACCCTCAGGCAGATCGACACCACCTCCCAGCTTGCTGTCATCTGCAAACTTACTGAGGGTACACTCAATCCCCTCATCTAGGTCATCATTAAAGATATTAAACAAGATGGGCCACAATACTGACCCCTGGGGGACACCACTTGTAACATTTCGCCAGCTGGACTTAACTCAGTTAACCACTACTCATTGGGCATGGGCCTCTAGCCAGTTCCTTACCCAAAAAAGGGTATAGCTGTCCAGCACAACCTGCCCTTCATGAACCCATGGTGGCTGGGCCTGATCCCCTGGATGCCACGCACATGCCGTGTGATCTCACTCAAGATGATTTGCTCCATAACTCTCCCTGGAACCGAGGTCAGGCTGACAGACAGGCATGTAGTTCCCCAGATCCTCCTTATGGCCCTTCTTGTAGATGGGAGTCACATCGGCAAGCCTCCAGTCCTCTGGGACCTCTCCAGATAACCAGGAGCACTGGTAGATGGATCATGAAGCTCCAACCCCTCTGCTGCAGGAAGGGCCACCAACCTCCAAATTTAATACTATACCAGGCTGCCCAGGGCCCCATCCAGCCTGGCCTTGAACACCTCCAGGGATGGGACATCTGCAGCCTCTCTGGGCAAAATCAATATTCATAGGCAATTGCAATATATCAATATATTCATTTTGTTCTTCCTGTAAGATTTTTTTTAAAATTTTTTTTTTTTTTAAACCTTTTTGTGGTTTTGAAATACACTGGTTTGTCTTTCAGGAAATCAATCTACTGCTATGTGATAGGGAGTTCTGGTACAGTTCATGATCAAATAAAGACCTGTTGTCATTTTAGTTAAGTCAAGGAAAATCCTCCCAGATTTCAACTCCCCTCACAATTCTTTGTGTCTTTTAATGATGCTCTTGTTATAGCCATATTCCTAGTCAGGCTGCTTGCACATATCAAGTATCATACTTCTTGAAGTCAAAAAGGGATTTAATAAATGAAAAAAAAAACAACAACAACAACAAAAAAACAACCAAACAAAAAAACCCCACCACTTTTTTCCTAAAGGTGATAAATCCCTGTTCTGGTATTAGCCACTTGAGGGAGACAATGAGCCACAGGTTACATTTGTTAGTTGAGAGGTTTGCACTCATTGTGTGTTACTGTTAATTTTAAAAGTACAGGGCCAGTGGGTTTTCTTCTCTCTCCACTGTCAAACAAGATGGGCTCATCTCCTGACTACCACTCTTAGGAATATCTAGCCTATCCAGATGATATCCCAGATTCTAGAATTAATATCTCACGGTTGAGCAACCTGGTCAAGCTCTAATTCAACTTACACGTTGATGCCTTATTGTTTTAGAGGTGAAGTGTATTACATAAATAAGAAGCTTAAGGTAAAACACTACTAAGAACCACAAATGAATAAAAGAATTCTTTGAGTTTGAATACCTTTCAACAGATAAGTATGACATGGGTATTTTGTTTAATTTACTTTGGTGCCAGCCACAAAGCAGTGTACAGTATTCCTCAAGACTGCAGAATATTATATAAGAAACATTAAAATATTTAGGTAATGTTATGTGGGTATGCAAATACCACTTCCATCTTTAAGAAGGTTGAGAAGAATGATTCAGGGGGCTACAGGCTGGTCAGCCTCACCTCCATGCATAGGGAAGTGATAGAGCACAGAAATCGTTTCCAGGACAATAAAATAATTGGTGATAATCAACACAGATTCAGAAAAGTTTGCATTTGACCAAAGAAATTAGATGCATGAAAGAAAAATGTTAATAGCTGGATCAAGAACACCCTGTAGCAATATAAAAAATTAAAAAAAAAAAAAAAGAAAGAAAGAAAGAAAAAAAAAGTAGAGACGGAACCTAGACTTAAAAAATAATTATAATGGATACAAACGTAAACCATTCAGGAAAAAGAAAAAAAAAAAGAGAAAAATAAGTTAGGTCTTATAAGCACAATGATGAAACAGCTGCAAGAAAAAAATTTGTTTTCTGCCCTAAACAAGAACTGGATACTCCAATACTGGATGTCTTATAATATAGCCCTAAACAGAACTCCAGTCTATAAGAAAACTAAAGCTTCCATTTAATTTGTGACAAGTAGAATTATCTCTGGTATGAGTCAACGCCAAAATAGGCAAGTTTGAATTATATGAAAGAGTACACTCTGACGATGTGAAGAAACTGTATCATTGAAACAAGTCTCAAACTTCAGTAATAATAAAAGAATGAAATGTGTCTTTGATCATTATGCTTTTTCATGTCTCTCTCAGAATCTACCATACTAAAAAATTAACATTAATCATGCATCAATGAGCTGCAACAGTTTTTGTATAGTTGTATAGTTACATTACCAGTATACTTGACCCAAATTCTCCTGGCTCAGGGGACTTTGTGTTTGTCGCCACATTTATAATATTAACAGAGACCTTTTTTCAAGTATTTGAGGGATCTATTCATAATGAACTTTTATAACTGATTTTCAAGAGGGAAGATTATAGCAGGAAAAATTATGTTAAATACTGTTCCAAATGCCTAATCTTGAAAAAATAACATAAATAGGATTGATAGTTGATATATTCAACATATACCTGAGAGTAGGCCTCAATCCTCAAAAATGCAGCTGTTTAAACCAAGTCATTTTTTACACTGTCTGATGAATTATAATTCATCTTATTACTTTTCCTGGGACTTAGGAATCAACAGAATCCATTGTCATTATTCAGATACACTATGCCACATATCACATATTAGTTGTGACAGCCACACTGTAGCTTAGTCTTCAGTGCTAGCTACTCACTAGGACAAATGTTAAAGGATGCTTCATTGGCTTCCAATTTTCAGAATAAAAGAATTACACTTTACTACTGTGTAGAGAATTGCCACAAGACCTGTGCAGTGTTTAAATCTCTTTGAGGTTTTGGAAACTGAATTTCACCTAAAGCAAGCATACACTTCTAATCTACCTTGAAATTATTTTAGTTAGACTACACAAAGTGTATTTAGTTCATTTCAGGGAAGCAAGGAAATTGTTCCACAATTCAGACTGACGCAGTTTATCAGATATGCAAAGCCATTTCTAGTATATGAAAATATTCCTTAGAGCTTATTCCTCTACAATATGCATTTTACATATATAGAAAGTCACATAAAGTGACATTATATTTAAAATATAACAATGACCTACTTTAGCAATAATAACCATAAATGAAATAATGGAGCCACAAATAGTACGCAAATTCAATATCTTAATGAAATTATTCAAACTTTTATTCATCCAATGCTTTTTTAAATTTTACTAAACATTTATAAGAATCTTTAATTCCTTAATTTATTTGATATCTCATTCATTTATTGGGAAAAAGAAACAAAAGTTTCAACTCAGTCTGAACTTTTAGCGTAAAAAATCTTAGCTATTGGGAGATCAGTTTAAGCACAGTAGTTACCTGGATTCAAATATTTACTTAAATGCCTTTTCAAATTAGTATCTGAGAAATGATGGTCACAATTCAGTGAAGACTGCCTGCTTAATGTCCCAGTTTTGCACAGCCCCAAAAATTATCCTAATAATTTAATTTCTCTATACTGTTAAAATCCATTGTCCATGGAAACCTTCTAAAAGCAAAAAGGACAAAAGAGGGCTTATTTTTCATTATCTGAGATTGCTGGAATTTTTAAGTTAAGTTGTTAAGGGGAAAAAAAAGGATGTTGGACATACTATTCTGAGAGAGAGAGCAGGACAAGGAAGATATGATGAATCCAGTGCTGTAAAGACCAGAACCTAAAACTGAAACAGAAACTAAAAATCAGGGACGATAAGAGAAATCAAAGTATTTGAGTTGACAGGCCCCTCACTGTGAGGAAGGGAGGAACTGAAGGAAGGGAAATCTGAAAGGAAATAAAATATTTTAAAAGTACTGAAATTGCTTGAAAGCTGAGAAGGCACTTATGTTGAAACAACTGCCAGAAGAAGTGAAGTCTTGCTGAAGATAAAAAGAGCCACACAGGCTATTCTTGGACAACTTAGGAGAGTTTGATTCTGCTTAACACTATGTACCATGCAAAGCATCTTTATGGAAGTTTTTAACTCAGTCTGCAATCATTCTAACTAGTTATGATTTTACTCCCAATTTGGCCTATTTTTTGTGCCTAAAAATAGTGAACAAGGAGGCCTTGAGATCACTAGATGATCAGACTGTCGTTCTTATCAAATCCAATGTCCAGTCCAAAGAGAAACTGAGAAATATTCTAATATCCTAGATTCACTTAAAAGAAAAAGAGAACAAAACCACCTGAGTTTGGCCTCCCTATTCCATTGTGGTTGTTTTTTTCTCCTAGCAGATAAGGGGCATAAGTTTGTTTTGATACAGAAGTGATTCATATTTTCCAAACTTTGGATAGCCTTTAGGTAGTCCTTCAGGAAGAATAAATAAATTAAATTAAAATTCTCATCTCAACAGGATAAATTTAATATGGAGACCAAGAAAGAGGAGACAAGCACACTGAATCAAGATTTAATTTGAAGTCAAATGCTTTGCTGTTTTTGTTTCTTTCAGTCTTGACACACGTCCAAGAAGGCAGAATTAGAAGTAATGATACTTCTGTCTTTCATGTTTTATTAACAAGTCTCTTAAAACTGGAAAACACACAAATAAAAAAAAGGACAGGAATAATGCTATAAATTACTGAAGAGGAAATTGAGATAGAGCAGAAACAAAATCAAGTGAAAACTAGCTCTTACTAACAGTAATTTCTTTTACATGTGACTGCAACTTACGTAGCTGGAACACATATGAACCAGTGTGATAACTCCTACTCTTTCACTTGTAATGAGAGATGGGAAACATTTCACCAAATTATAAGAACATTTTCATGCAACTCTCTTCATTTTACAGTAGGTAGCACTGTGAGTCAGATGATTAAATAAAATTTGGAACTTTGAGCAGCAAGTTTTTCCCCAGGTCTCTCGGATTAAATAATTTTGTATAGATTTCTCTATAGCAGGTAGAATATGTCTTGAGAAAAGTCTAACCTGTTGCTTTATTGCACCCAAGGAGCAGAATAAAATTCGATTAAATCACCTAGACAATATCTGAAATCTAAGGTACCTACATGTCTGTAACTAAGATGAGAACCTGCCCAGTGAATTAGCTGCAGCACCAATTGATGGTGGTGTTATTTACCACCTTATTTGCAAATAGGCAATATTACTTCATGACAACTGCAGGCTTTGAAAACACATATTTAACAATTTTATTTTTTATTTTTATTTTTTAGCCTTTTCCTAATTTTAGTTTAGGAAAACCCAATATAAAGGATGTTTGTCTACAAGGAAATAAGAATTTAAAGTAACTCCATTTGTAGTTATTCAGAATGGAAACATACTTTTGAGAAAAATTTCTCCACATTATAAATCATGTCTTAAGATATCAAAGCACTGAATATATTTTTTCTATTATATTATGGAAGAGTACTATTGAATCTTACTAAAATTAATCCTATGCAATCGGTACAACATTGACTAAGCTAGCTAAATCAGTGCAGTGAGTTTTTGACCATTTCTAATCTTATGCTTAGAGCTGCAGTTCTTCAGCCTGTGAGATGGAAATCTCTTATTACAGTGTACCTATAATTCATGTCAGGGTAGTATAAAACTAGAGGTTTTGTCCTTCATTTCCCTTGCAGTGTTCATCCTGTCCTTTTGTGCTTATCATGAAACAAAGAAGCACTTATTTATATACTGTACGGGATATTCACAAATTAAACAGAAAATTCTCAGCTTTTTAGAGCTTGAATTGGTAACCCTATGCCATTTAACAAACAGAAGAATAATGACAAAGATATAGTAGAAGCTTCAGCCTTCTCATGGTAAAAAAAAATAATAATAAGATGAACAAACTGAGCTGGTCAGCTAGTCATTTTACAATCAATAGAATACAAATAAGAGTTTTAGTTACTCAGTTGAAGCTCACTCAATGGGAATATAAAACAACACATGCAGATGTAAAGGTTTGAGTTGTAAGCAGCTAAAGTTGGATGAGTCCAACTCAGATGGTCTGATCTCCTTTCTTAGAAGCCATAAACCTTTCCAGTGTGCCAATCTTATTATATTTTAGCTGTCAACAGCTCAATCTCTTATTAAAACACAAGAATATTTCAAAGACTTATAATTTGATCATAGTGTGGTGATTTTCTCAAGAAAAATGACAAACATATCACTGCTACAGTGACTATCAGCCATGCTTTAAAGTGCAGAGGAAGAACTGCCTTATTCTTTCACACAGGTTAGGCATTTGCAGATCACTTTGAACTGAAGTTCTGAAATAGGGTATCTCTGTCCAAATTTAGACAACAGCATCCAAAATATTTGCCTTGTCTGCTTTCTAGTCAATCACAAACAGTAAGTTTTCTTACAGTGAGATGGATCTGACCCATTTAATTAATTAGGATGAAGTAATTTAAGTTACCAAAAATAGGTCTTCAAGAAAAGACTGGCTGCAATAAAAAATTCTGCTTTTTTGAATTATTAATTTACAAGAGTTGTGGTGTTTTTGTTTCCAGGTTTGTTTGTTTGTTTGTTTGTTTGTTTGTTTGTCTTTTAATTTTAAATAGAAGTTTAGATCACGGAATGAAAGAGAGTTTGTTGTGGTTTCCTGATATCATGTTTTATATTTTAAATAAATGAATGTATATTACTACAATCACAGAATGGTTGTGGTCAGGGAACACCTCTGGAGGTCATTTGACCCAATACCTCTGCTCAAGCAAGGGCATCCAGAACATCCTAGCAGCTTTTCAAGATCTTTGAGGAGGAGACACACAAACTCTGGGCAATCTGTGCAGAGCTCTGTCACCTGCACAGTAAAAAATAAATAAATAAATAAATAAAAATAAAAAAAAATTCTAATGCTCAGATGGAACTTCCTGTGTTTCAGTTTGTGCCCACTGCCCCTTGTCTTGCCATGGGGCACCACTGAAAAAAAAAAGGCTCCATCATCTTTACAATCTCATTTAGATAATTCTATATAGTTCCCCATTCCTGAAGGTGTTCAAGGTCAGGCTGGGTGGGGCCCTAGGCAAACTGATCTAGTGTTTGATCAAGTGATCTGCAACCCTGCTAACAGCAGAGGGGTTGGAACTAGATGATCTTTGAGGTCCCTTCCAACCCAAACCATGCTATGATTCTAAGATTATGATTTCATATTCATAAAATCTCCCTCAAGTCCTTCACTTTCTAGGTGAAACAATCCCAGTTCCTTCAGTTTTCCTCATAGGAGATATGCTTCAGTCCCTTAATCATCTTCATGGCTTTATGTTAGCCTCTCTCTATTATGTCTGTATTTAGTACTTGGTACAGTACTACAGATGTGGCTTTACCAATGCAAAGCAGAAGGGCACGATCACCTCCCTTGACCTGCTGGCAATACTTAGATTAATGCAGCTAAAGATACCATTAGCTTTCTTTGCAGCAAGGGCACATTGCTGGCTCATATTCAGTTTGGTGTCATCATGACCACGAGGTCCTTTTCTGCAAAGATGCTTTTCAGCTGGGTGTTTTCCAGAATGTACTGGTAACTAGAGTTGTACAGGTCTTTGTACCTGTCAAACTCCATAATGTTCCTGTCATACCTTTTTTCCAGTCTGTCTAGCTCTCTCTGTATGGCAACAAAACCATCTGGTGTATCAGCCTCTTTCCTCTCTTTAGCAAACTTGAAGAAGGTACACTCTGCCCCATCATCCACATCATGGCATTTTGAACAAGGTTAGATTCTTTATTGACCCCAAGTGTATACTGCTAGTTACTAGCTTCCAGCTAGACTTGGTGTCACTGATCACCACCTTCTGGGCTTCACCATTCAATCAGTTTTCAGCCCACCTCACTGTCCACTCAACAAGTCCATCAACTTCTGCATGAGAATCTTATGGGGGAGGTAGTGTTGCACTACATCACCTTTACCTGTCTTCCTTTTAGTCTTACCCCGTAAACTCTCTGTCAGCTCCACATCCATCCCCAGGTAGAGCTGCATGCACTGTCCAGCTGCTCCCACATAATGAGCAGCTCCCTCCCCTCATCTTCCCAAACTGTCCTTCTATCTCTTTGTTGCAATACTTCAGTCATGGAAGCTGTCCCACCAGGCCATTGTGATCCCAACAAGATCATAGCGCTGCACCTGTACACACATATCTAATTCATGTTTATTCCCCATAGTGCATGCATTAGCATACAGCCCCTTCAGAGAGACACCTCTGCATAATTAATTCCTATAAAATTTTCAAAGGATTTCTCCATTATGGTGCCCTGTTGGCATCTCCTTTCTTGCATGCGAGTTCTGGAGGTGAGTCTGCTAAATTCCTGTTTTGAGAAAGTTGTGTGTTTCTCCCCATCACATTACTCTTTGCTCACTGATCCTGCCTGTCACTCCTCCACAGAACTGCTGGTTGTTCTCTCTGTCTGCCACCATTCTTATTTTAAAACCCTTCTTAGTAGGTCAGCCATTGCACTGGTGAATATATGTGCATGCATAAGTACTGCACATGAATCTATACTGTAATATGTAAATGAAGGACAATAAGATGGGACGTATTTATTCCCTTTATATTAAATCTCTAAAAGGGCAGTGTGATGTAGGAATTACATTGCAAATTGTATCATGGAACAGGCTACAGAAAATACTACTTTTCAAATGAGTGTCATCAGAACAACTTACTTCTGTACTTTATGTTATATATTTTATTTCTTATTTTCTTTATGAGGATTTTTTCTAGTATTTTTAAATCATAATTAGTGCAATGCCATTAAACTTTTTTCAAACATCTCTTATTTGAGAGGTTCTATAAAAGATTAAAAATGAGGTAATAAATACAAAACTGTTAAAAAGCCATTGCAAAAAAAAAAAAAAAAGCTCAGTGTACATTTAAAACTTGTTTATGTCTTTGTTTGCACTACCTCAGCACAGAAACACCATTGTGTGCATAGTAATTTTTAAAGATTAACTTTTTAATACCAGAAATACAAAAAGTATTTTTTAAAATACAATTGTGTTATAAGATTAAATGCAAATGCATTTAGAAAATATATTATTCTGAAAGCTTAAGAAATGGGAACATTGTACTAACATAAATGCCATAGTTACTATAATAGTAATTAGTAATTATACTAATAGGTAAAAATGAAGTACTGAGCTATTGGTAGTGGGCATTCTTCCTACATTATCACATCTAATATCTGTAATCCAAATGATGGAATTATAAGTCAAACAGAAAATCTTTAACAGCTTGAAATGCACAGTGACAACAAGGTGCACATAATTTAGTCTGACTATGAAGCAGTGTAGAGCTGTTTATGTTTAGCTGACTGTTACCAGCTAAACTGAAGGCTCTCAAATCTACATCTGTACCTGTAGTGTCAGATGGAAATAGTTTATGTCTTTGAATAAAAGAATATTCACTTAATAAAAAAAAATAATGTTAGTATTCCTGTTAACATCAAAGACAGTTGCAAGTTCTATGTATACGTGCCTGCGCAGAGACTCAGACCTTCAGTTATGCTGACCTTGATTAATAGATTATTCAGTTTGAAAGGCTGCTTCTAAAGCCTTATATGCATTCCTGTGCTTTTTTTTCATGAAAGTTACTATGCTATGATGGGTTTCTGTATAATAAGCTAGTCACTGTGGTCCTCTCTCTTTTTGACAAGCAAGGTTCCTCTTATCCCCTTCTCCTATGCTGTCCTTCCAAGAATGAGTTAAAAGAACTGAGGAAATTAACTGAATAACTTGCATTCCCTCCAATAAAGTATACTGTATTTACTATCTCTATTCTCTTTTTTGATATTAGCATAAACCAAGACTAACTTCAGAGCATTCAGTAAAGTTTTGCACCAACGTAAGATCAGTACAACCGATTAAAGAGTCAAGCCTTATATCTCTATAATTTACAAATTTCTTTACATCTGTTAGATCTGTTTTACAAGCCCTTATTCCAAATTATAAATGCTTATGATAGTGGGAAAAAATAAAAAAAATAAAAAATAAAACAAAGAAACATACATCACTCCGAAAGTAATGCCTCCTGTTTATTTCCATGGAAAATACTAAAGATACAAAGAGCTCAATAACACTATTTGATAAAGCAAACTCATCTACAAAACACTATTTTACAGAACAGTCTCTGCCATTAGCTATGTATTTTCACCACGGACAAACAAAATCCTGCACATCATGCTTATAAAAATCTGCATCAGTGGAGGTGACCCACTGTTGCTGTCACCACTGCTGAAACACATCACCCACTGCCTCACTGTGCTCACATCCAACTATTTGGTCTTCATAAACGTTTAGCAGGCACCGATTGAATGTAAATGGGGTGCCATTTTTCTGTATGGAGGAAGTCAGTTCCACCCGTTGCCTACTATGTACTTCCCTGTCAGACACCATTGTGTTAACAACATGTAATGGAATATTGGTGGGAACATTCAACCTCAGGTACCATACCACCAACATTCTCCTCTGGCACTGTGAGCCAACTTAATTAAATAGGAGGCATTTCTTCCAGATTTGCCCTTGTATAACCTGAAAAAAATTGATTCAGTATAGAAATTTACCCAGTTGTCCAAATTTATCCCATCTCTCTGTTTATCTTTACATAAAATGTAATAATGTTAGACAAATGTGCTAGAAATTAATATGGCATATTATCCCAAAACATCTCAAAAAAAAATATCTCAACGTTTGTCTTCTATAATGCCCCCAATGTCCATTATTACCGATGGTGTTACAAAGGAAAGAGAGTAAGCATTCACACTAGGGATTCTCACAGCAGTGGTAGGATTCTTAGAGACACAAGAACTACGAACTTCAGCACTCTTAACAGTGACAATAGCAAATATCACTTACTGGTGAAAATCACTCTGGAGGAAAAAATTCTAAACAATTTAAACTTTCATGTCAACTTTACATAGTAAAAATAAAAGTATCTCAAGGTGGAACTCAAGGCTGAATTTGCTGCCGCTGCTCATGCGGTGCCATGACATGAACGTGGCAGGGTGTCTGAATATTGTGTTTCATAAAATTCATTAGAAAAACTCATTCTGATAGAGTTAGAAGACAGAATCTGAAAAAGTGGATAGTTGGGCAGTGAAAGAATAAAGAAAATGGATTTAACCTAAAGCATACCATGTCCTGGTTTTGTCCTGCAAATGTCACAACTAGACTGAAATTTTGGAACAAAATAAACTGGAAAATAACCAAAAAGTAAAGAAAATAGTCTAACTGCCTGAAGTTCTTGGTAAAATTTTGCAAAAATTAAGGTTATAATCAAGTCCTAGAAAAAATCTTACGACAGGCTGGTTGAGGTGGGAAGGGACCTCAGGAGGTCATCTGATCCAGCTCCTCTGCTCAAGCAGGGACCCCTAGAGCAGGTCGCTCAGGACTATGTTCACATGGGTTTTGAAGATCTCCACAATCCCTCTGTGCAGCCTATGTTTTCTTTGTTTAGTTGGAACATCTTACGCTCCAGTTTGTGCCCCTTGACCTTTTTCTTGGCAGTGGGCAACACTGAAAAGAGCCTGGTTCCATCATCTTTTCATGCATTTATATACATTGATAAAAATCTTATAGCTTATTTAACCTTATGTCCGATTTGAAATCAGAAAACTATTCCACACTCTTCCACAAACTGCAAAAAAATAATCTTGCTGAATTTGAGACAAAATTGCAACTTTCTTTACTGCTTGAAATAGTTTACTTGAGTTTTGAATCTATAGTTCCACCCCAAAGTAAAAGACTCCTGAAAGACTATCTTACTTGCAATGTAAACACATTAATTTGTTCAGATGAGAGTATTTTGTTTAACTTTCATGTTGTATTACTAAAGTACTGGGACTAAATATTTACCTCATGCGGTTCCATAGATCTTGCAGACTGACCTACAGAGGAAACACCTACTACAGAACTAACCCTGATCCTTTCAAAGAAACAATGGAATTACATTCTCTAGTACCATCACAACCTATTTTTAGGTTTCTGCATTGTATTTGTAAGAAGCAAGAACTATCAAAACACAGATTGCAAACCAAGATCTTTCCTTTTTCAGTGTATGCTTTTATATGTGGTCCATTCAATTAATACTCATAATACAGTGAGCAAAATGGATAACCAGTGCAGTTCACAATTAAAATGTTGAAAGTATGGTTTAAACCAAAGACTCCTTATGCTTTCAGATCTCTTATACTATTAAGCATATCACACTTTGAAGCATACTTGTAACATTTTATACTGCACAGAAAGCAGTATAAACTGTTTTGAGGAATCTCTGTAATGCAATTAGATTTTATTAATACTACAGTTGCAGTTTTAATGAAAAAGCATATTCATAGGTAATAGGAATGGAAGAAAATTATTGTCTTCTCATCCAGCTTTCAAACAGGACAAGATTACTTCTTATTTTATGTTTGCCAATGCTTTTCTACAGGAGAACAGAACTACATCATTCTAGTTCACTGACAAACACTTTAGCTCATTAATTGAGGTGTTTAATAAGCGATTATACAACAAGTCGGGTGGGAATACTGTGAGTATTATTCTTAATTCTACAATGAGATTGAGCTCCTGCTTTCTTTAGAATTTTGTCTGCTGCAAGGGTGCTTGGGGTTTTTTAATGGCATTTAATTAATTACAGAAATAACAGATACAGTAGCTTCATAAATTTGAACAATTATATGGACATTATCTGATATTTTCCATCATAAGATAAATAATCTTAAAAATATTAATGTCTAAGAAATACAGTACAAAAAACTGTACAGAAAGCAGTTAAATTTTTATTATTTTATTATTATTTATAGACTCTTTTCCTTCCAACAAAAAATAACAGATCTGAAAGATTCATCTAAGTATTTTCTGTCAGAGGAAAATCCAGTTTTAGGGATTTTGACCTCTTGTTTCAATGCTTTCAGTAAACCTTGAAAAGAAGTGGTCACATGTAACCCAAAATTTGATTCTATCTACAGAAACTGCGCATGATATAAAGGGAATCTTCTTGACAGAAGTAACCATCTTGCTCTTTCTTTGTGAGTGTTTTAGCGCTGTAACAGTGAAGGGCCTCCCTCATTAGTTATTTTTGTTTACACTACTGCTCAGGATTGCTTTGATGGTACTGTACAACTGACAAAACTCTTTGAAGGTAGATTCTTATGTTCAAAGAATAAGTGACAGAATCATGCTCAGGTTAAAACATCTGCTTTTCAATTTTAACATATTTCTCTCTTTTTTCTTTTTTTAATCTTATAACTTTGGAGATAACAGCTTAACTCCTCTGCAACAACACAGAGGGCTTAATTGCTAATGGATTTAATTGCTTCAGTCTCCATCCTGCTGTTGTATCTTAGCTCTGGATGGTTTATTGTCTTTTTAGAATTGTCAAAAATATGTTATTTGGATTTTCCAAACAACCCAGAATCTGTGCTAGATAATTGGGTAAATGTTCCATGAAACTGTAAGAACTCAGGGGGAAATGAGACAGATTACTGATGGATTCTGCTCTAGTATTTTAATGGCTGATATGAAAAGCTGAACCTCAAAACTTTTATACTAAGAGCTACTACGTTTACTTCTGTTATGGTTTGGGATTTTTTTTTAGTGAAAAATAAAAGCTCTTGATTAACTTACACAAACATTGTGTATCAGTCCTTACATATTTTTAGGAATTGTTCTTGTGTATAAGGCTGGCTAAAGAACTTTCACAATTTTTCTAAAATAACAGTAATTAAAGTTTGAAAAGCCTGGGGAATCCCTAATAAACATGTATATAAAATACTTTTTTTTCTCAGTGTGTTTCAGGTGGACTTCAAGATTATATCTGGAAACCAAACAATATGCAAACTACAATTTAAGCCATTTAGAGATGTAAATATGATGTCAAACCACAGGAGACACCAGTATAAAAAGAGGTGCCAACCTACTTCCATATTCCGTCCTTGACTCATTTTAGTGGAAATTGATGAAGTAAGAATACTGAAAACACCAGCAAAGCATTCAACCCAAAGCATCCCTCCAAGGAGGGATGAAAAAATCTAAATGCCATATGAATATGAGACCAGAAGTAGAGAACAAAGGCAAGATCAAAAAAAAAGAAAGAAAGAAAGAAAGCTGAAGATGTTCAACAATGAGATTTGAAGTCAGTTTACCAAATCACAATACCACTAAAGATTTCAAAAAAAAAAAAAAAGAGGAATTGTATGATCAACAAAAGAGAAGTAGTCATACAAATGGAAGCTGCACTTGAAAATCATAGGAAGAAACACAAATCCTCCTGTTAATACCCCAGAAATCAATGTCAAAAGCTGGATTAAAGTTTAGTATAGCTCCCAAGCCAAGGACAGGAGGCTCCCAAAAAACATTTTCCCAGGTCTTCTAGCAGCAGTCAAATCTGATGCAACACATCTCTGTCACAAGCATCTTAAACCCACATGAGGAGGGGGGAAAAGAGCTGCAGAGCATCTGCACCTGACTCAGGATGCTGAAAATCAGATCTAAAGTTCTATAAAAAAAGCAAGACTAAAATTTTTTTTTATACCTCCCAGGAAAGACAAAACACTGGTACAAGAAAAGTAGACATCTAAGTTTAGTGAAGCTATGCATGACAATTCATTGAAATGAGAACATAAATGTAAGAAGACACACATATACTCATGCAACTATATGGCAGTATTACAACTGGAGATATATAATTCTACTCATTTCCACCAACAAAGAAAACAGAAAACATTCAATTCAGGGGGAAAAAAAAAACAAAACAGCTTCAGGAAGTGCACATAGACAATCCAGCAGGAAAAGAACGTGATCTTGGAAAAGGGAATTGAACAATAATATTGAGTGGCAGTCAATATTAAACATGAATATGAACCTTGTGAAGGTGTTGGACAACACTGTGTTACTTGTGAACAAACAGTGCAAACAGAATCACAAAAACAAACCAATCAACAACAACAGCAAAACACTAAAATTATGAATACTTCTGTACCATTTTGAATGAAATGTCTTTAAATCCACTCAAGATATTTTCTGATCATTGCTATATGTTATGTTCTAATTTTTGACTGATTAAGTGAATAAGAGAGATTAGATAGTGGATGTTCTCTTATCACTTACTGTCCTGCTTGTATCTAGAATTATAGAACAAAAATTATTAAGATATAATTACTCTAATTGTCCTGGTGGCCAAGAAGGCCAATGGGATACTAGCATGTATTAAAAGGAGTGTGGCCAGCAGGTCAAGGGAGGTGATCCTCCCCCTCTACTCTGCCCTGGGCAGGCCTCACCTGGAGTACTGTAGCCAGTTCTGGGCTCTCCGGTACAAAAAAGACAGCGATCTCCTGGAGAGAGTCCAGCAAAGGGCCACAAAGATGATAAAGGGCCTGGAGCATCTCCTCTATGAGGAAAGGCTGGGTGACCTGGGTCTTTCTCAAGGAAAGAGAAAACAAGACTCAGAGGGGATCTGAATGTTTATAAATATCTTAAATGTGGGAGTCAAGGAGACATGGCCAACCTCTTTTCAGTGTCCCCCCCTTGTGGGGACAGGACAAGGGGAAATGGCCATAAACTGGAGTATAGGAAGTTCTTCACAGTAAGGATGACGTAGCACTGGAACAGGCTGCCCAGGAAGGTTGTGGACTCTCCTACATGGGAGATATTCAAGACCCGCTCAGACACCTATCTGCACAGCCTGCTGTAGGGGGCCTACTTTGCAGAGAGGGCTGGACTTGGTGATCTCTAGAGGTCTCTTACAGCCCCTACAATTCTGTGATTCTGTGAAAATCAAAGGAGATATGGAAGGTCAGATGTCTTTCAGGGGAATATATCATGCCCTATGGACTTCAGTGTACAAATAGACTGCCAAACAGAAGCCTATCCATGCTCCTCCTTTAACAGAGAGAATGTGTAGTAACAGAAAGCCACAGCCATGCATTTTTCTACTCTTCCATTGCTACTGGTAAAACAGAATTGAGAGGGCAAGACAGAAAACACTAAAAGCAAGACAAAAACCTTTGACTTAAAACAATTTTGAAGCAAGTACTACTTAAGTACAATGAATATCTGCTAGTATTCTGAACATCAATGGTTGGCCTGAGATGTATTTTTTGCCCATCAGTTCTCTGAGAACAAATTAGTCTATGGCTCACATTCCCGACAAATGCTATTGCTCTTGAACTTACCCTTGAAATTCATATAAAAATTCTAATATAATTCTATTTTAGAATTTCTGCAGGCAAAGTCCACCCATAGGCAGAAATGAGTTCTTAAAAATAATTAATTAAATAAATAAAATCTGCTTGAAGTCTTCAGTATGGTTAAACATCTGATTAAATATCTCAAGCTATGTATGTGTATATATATGACAGAATTGTAGGGGCTGGAAGGAACTTCCAGAGATCCTGGAGTCCATCCCCCCACCCCACCAAAGCAAGCTCTCTAAAGCAGGTTGCACAGGTAGGTATCCAGATGAGTCTTTAATATCAGGGCAGCCCATTTCAGTGCTCTGTCACACTCACCGTGAAGTTCTTTCACACATTCGTGCAGAACTGCTTATGCTCCAACTTATGGCCATTTCTCCTTGTCCTGTCCCCACAGACCACTGAAAAGAGGTTGGCCATGTTTCTTTGACTCCGACACTTAAGATATTTATAAACATTAATAAGATCCCCTGTCAATCTTCTTTTCTCAAGGCTGAAGAGACTCAGGCACCCAGCCTTTCCTCATAGGGGAGATGCTCCAGGCCCTTTATAATCTTTGGGGCCTTCTGCTGGACTCTTTCCAGGAGATCCCTGTCTTTTTTGCATCAGGAAGCCCAGAAACTGATACAGTACTCAAATCTATATATTTGAAACAAAAGCAGTGTATACATTTGGTGCAATTATTAAGCGTTTCATAATGTGCTCCAGCAGAGATTCTGCATAAACTTGGAAGACAGGCAACTACCTGGTTTAAGAGCACAGTATACATAAGTCAGTGTGGGGTTGTTATTTAGTGTTCATTGCTGGTAAGTATACAGAAGCCACAGTGGAAAACCTGACTAACTGGGCAGTATTCAAGATATTAAATTATGAATAGATAAGCATATTAATTATGTAATTTTAATTGATAAAGAATTAAAATTAATATAAAAGAACAAGTAGTATCCCTTTGGGCTTTCTGTGTAAAAGAAAGGATTTTGAGAACATTGGGTTCATTAGACCAAAGAAAGCAACAGGGTGAGAGTCGTATACACAGTGACAAGATATTAATTCTGAAATGATAATTACATTCAAAGTCAGTAGATCAAAGAGAAACAGTGTAAACAAATCGGGTATGGTTTCCCTCTTTATAATAGCTCTGTCAAGATTAGTTATTGGCAAAATTTAAAGGTTTAAAAGTTCAACAGTGATTTGCATTCTAAATTTTAGAAGCATCCTTGAAGATATTCTTACTTAAAGATTTAATACAAAAATAAGGTGAACATTCTAGTAAGTGATCATCCTTTATTTCCTGATCTAAAATATAAGAGCCAAAGTTACGGTAATATTTTACATCCATTACATGCCAAGTGGTCACTCTTTAAAAAAGTCTGTTCTCCTCTTTAGTTAATCTTCATATGGCTCTCACCCAGCTTCCTCTGGCCATCAACAAAAAACATCCATTCTATTAATTTTCTCTACCTTCTTGTCTTTCAGAAGGTTATGAAAAATATTTGATGTTCTTTACAAATACCACTGAATGTAAGCTTAAGCCTCAAGTCTCTGATTCATAGAGTATCATGATAGCTAACGAAATTAGTTTTTACATTGCCAGAAGAAATTCCTTTGCAACTAGTCAGAAGAGAACAAACAAACAAACAAACAGTGAAATTATACATGCAGCTTTTTTTTCCCCCTACAAAACAAACTGAGTGCAGAGCAAGTTCCAAAATAAATTCATACAAATCTATAAGCATTAATGAAAATGCAACTTTGTTCCCTGTCTTAACAACAACTGATGATCTAGTGTGTCATTATTGGATCCATACCTAATTACTACTTTAAGATACTATTGTAATTACTGATGAGATCCAGCTGTCCAAAATTTCTGCCTCATAACATCTGTATCAACATTTTATGACCAAGACATGCAAAACACTTTCCAGAGGCCTGAGGAGAGGTGGATCTCCAGGAGTAACTATTGTTACTAGATGTTAATAAATCCCCAGAGATCCAACAAATCTACTAGAAAACACAAGAAGGTAACAAAACAAGACATGTGGATCACCTTGCAATGATATTCATCTGTAGTACTTGGTCCTTTCAAAAAGCCATATGAGGATTGTCCAGCTTCCTGACATCAGATCATCCCCAGAACAAGATACAGTACACTGTTATGTTCTGCTTCATAAGTGACCAAGTGATGTCCCTCAGGGATCAGTACTGGGACTGTTTAATATACTGATCGACCGTGGGATTGAGTGCACCCTCAACAAGTGTGAGGATGACATCAAGCCGTACGGTGCAGTTGACACACATGAAGGATGGGACACCATCCAGAGAGACCTAGACAGGCTAGAGCAGTGGGCCTGAACCACATGAGGTTCAACAATGCCAGGCACAAGGCCTCGCAGCCAGGTTGCAGCAACTTCTCCTATCAATACAGGCTGAGGAATGAAAGGATAGAGTACAGTCCTGTCAAGAAGGACTTCAGCATACTGCTGGACATGAGCCAGCAATATGCCCATGCATCCCAGAAAAACAACCATATCCCAGGCTGCTTGAAAAAAAGTATGGCCAGCAGGTCAAGGGAAGTGATCCTTCCCCTCTACTCTGTGCTGGTGAGACCTCCACTGGACTATTTTGTCTGAATGTGGAATCCTCAGTACAGGAGACACATGAACCCATTAAAGCATGTCCAGAAGAGGCCCAGAAAAATGATGCAAGGGATGGAACAACTCTCCTACAAGGACAGGCTAAGAGAGTTGGGGCTGTTCATCCTGGGGAAGTCTCCAGAGAGATCTGATAGCAGCCTTTCAGTATATAAAAGGAAGCTATAAGGAAGATGAGGAGATACTCTTTAACAGGGTATGTTGTGACAAGACAAGGTGAAATGGTTTCAGACTAAAAGAGGGGAGATCTTTATTGGACATAAGAAAGAAGTTTTTTACAGTAAGGGTATTGAGACACCAGAACAGGCTGCCCAGAGACATGGTGGATGCCCCATCCCTGGAGACATTCAAAGTGAGGTTAGATGGACTCAGCACCCTGATCTAGCTGTAAATGTCCCTGTCCCTGTTCATTGCAGGGGAGTTGTACTAGATGACCTTTGATGGTCTTTTCCATCTCAAAAGATTCTACAATTCTATGACCATCCCAAGACTGACTATAGTGAGGAAAGGCTGTTAAGATGTAGCACTATGTACTAATTTCTAGCAGATCTTGAGGTTTTATTAGCAATAAGATTTCAAACTTTGACAATTTTACTTCCTTATCCATAGTTCAAAAATATCCACTTGTTTAAATCACTGAAAGAGACTCAAGGAGAAAAAATATGTCAAAGTGAATGTTTTAAGGCAGGACTGACATAGTACACGAGCAGCAAAATGTTTGGTGCTTGGGGCCAATTAAAAATATTCAAGTTAAGCCTGTTTGATCGGTAAAATATACACCAAAGAACAAAATGAATGATAGGAATGGGACATTTCATTTCTAAAAATTAACTCTCTGGCAGGCATACACATATTTTACTTTCACACTGATGCACTGCACCAGTAGCTTCTAGCAGCAAATGACAGAGTACATCTCATACAAAAATAAAACCAATACATTTCAACTATTTCTGTGAAAGAAGAGTCTGTATAAATATTACACTGTTGTAAATTCAACAGTTATCAAGACAGCACCAGATGTAGATTTATCCTAGAAGTTTTTATGTGTTTTGCAGCAACGTGCATCATAAAAACTGCAATAAATATGCTAATTTTTAACGTCTTTATACTTCAGTTCCATATTTTATCAACTCATAAAACAAAGATTAAATGTATATTAATATTATGCTCTTGGATATTGCTTTCAAAAATGTGCTAATAACAATATCAAGATTAATATTTCAATAACAAGTGAACAATAATTTTCATTTAGTATTTGGAATGGCTAAGTCCTTCGTCAGGAGATGCTATTACCAAGGCACATCAGGGGAATTAGTTTGATATGATGGTTTCACCTTCACTTCAATCTTCTGGCAGTAGTCACTCTGGATCTGCTGTAGATAAGCAAGCATGAAGGCATTTGGCATTCATGTTTAACGTGAGCAAATCCTGATTCAGAGGCAGCAGGCTAAAAAGTGACAGAATATTTAACAGAGGTGGAAGGGTGATGAACTGAGGTCTTCTATTTATCTTTCTAATTATCAACTATGCAAGGAGACAGAGAACTTCAATCTTTCAGGTGAACCAAAATATAAAGTATTAGAGGCACGTGATTAGTAGTCTCCAAACAATTTCTCAAACAGGTGACAGGGAACATCTGGCATTATCAACACAAACCTCACCTGTGAAGGCCAAATTTTACTTTGGGGTTGTCCACATTTTGCCAAAAATAACCCATCTAATTTTCATAATTGTTATGTATCACATAAAAAATAAGACTGTAGAACACTGTGTGCTTGTATTTCTTGTGTTTTGATAAATTAACAAGTAAAGGCCAAGAAAAGAGTTTCCTTGGTTTCATACAGCCTCCACTGAATGCCCACAATGACCTATTTAGCCATACATACCTCTGCCACTGCTCATCTGTTCATTAAACCACTGTAGAATTTGGGATGCTACTGGATAATATAGGCCAACATGGGTAATTCATATTATGCAAATCATTTAATATTAACTTTATACTGTTTTGTCCTTGGCTAGCACTTTCATGTCCTTGGAGCAACTGTTTAACCAAATGTAGTCCAGCAGATTTTGCCTTACAATGTTAAGTACAGAAAGATACAAATAATCCTGTTACAGAAATGAAGACAGAAGAGATTATTGCATACCTTAGATCTTCACTAGCTGGGCTGGTATATGAGATGCGATCTTAGTATTAGCTTACACTGCAGTATCTAAAACTAGATGAGAAATAGAAACTCTACTACAAAGTACTACTCTACTACCCAATTTATAGGTAATGCCAAATGTTGTCTAGAGGCGTCACTTCAGAATAGGCAAGTTTCAGTTTCTTGCCTAACCCTAACCCACACTCAAGAAACAAAAACCTTGACCACCCTTAAGGGTCACTCTGTTCGACTACCATACAGGGCATTAAAAATGTGGAAACAAACTAGCTCAGTCCCCCTTCAGTAAAATAAGTGCAGAGGATTCCTTAGTTGGATAATCTCTGCTTGAATAAATGCTTGTTTTGTAGCTAAGCAATATTTTTTAAAAGTTTGTCATTAGCTGAATTCATCAAAACACAAAAAATTTACTATTTCCCTTTATAATTAGTTCCAGAGACTATCAACTCTCTGCAAAAAGAAATGTACAACTACTTTTCTGTTCTAATTGTTTTGCTTAAAGTCTTGTTCTGTCTTTTCTGCTAGATAAGAGAGCTCACTATTTTCCTTCTATTAGGCTATGTAATTACCTAAAATGCTGATCTTCTCTGATTAAGTCTGGCTTCTTTTTTCTGGGGTTTTATTTCCAGCCTTACCCTCATTATTTAGTTAAAATGTTTATAATATGTAGTTATAATTAGATGCAGAATTTCAGTATCAAATTTGCTTATGCTGTATGCTTATTTTAAATTACACCCTGCTATCTTTGTTATTCTTTCTATATCCAAAAGGATATAAATTTCTAATGGAACTTCATTTTCACATACAGTTTATACTGAAATTCTTTTGTTCACTACTGCTCCTTAGTGTTCTCAGAGTTACTGTTTTCCAGTTCAACTGGGAAAGACTCAGTTCATTATTTCTAGATACAGAATTATGGCAGTTGGCATCATTAATCATATTTTGGCTTAATATGTAATCTTACTCAGCTGTTATTATGTCATGTTTACACATTCCTACTAGCTATTTTACCAATTTTCTTTTTCTTTCTTTCTTTTCTTTTCTTTTTTTTTTTTTAATTTATGGCTGGTTAATTCTACCTTTAGGAACCCCAGCTGCTTGTGATCATTGCAGCTTCATCTTTCCAAGAATTATTGTTAACTCAATGTCTTCTGAAAGATCAGTGTTGCATATGAGCAACACTGAAAGTCTAGCAAATGCTGTCAAAATACAGAGAGAAATACAGTGGTGGTTGTTGTTGTTTGGTTTGTATTGATATATTTGATGTTATAACCCCAAATAATCGATGTTAAAACTCTGTGTAGTTTCCTCCCTTCTTTACTTTTTTACCATTTGTGATAAAAAGATTGTGAAATGCTGAGATTCTGAGGTATAAGCAGTAACATATTATCCATACACTGTACGAAAAAAATTCTGGCTTCCCTAACCATGACTGCAAGAGTGTATTTCTACAATATTCTCTGTGAAACATTCATAACGGTGTCAGTATTTAACATGCAGTGTGTTACTTTTAATCAGGAAATTCATTGAAATTTAGACTAGAGCTCTGTGCTAATTTAGCCACTGTTAGTATAGATAAAGCAAAATTTTTTGCTAGATAGCATCCCATGCATGCATGAGTGTGAGTAAGTATGTAGACAGACAAGAAAAGTCTGGTAAAAAGTTGTATTCCATTCTCTGTTGACCCCACTGGCTGTCACAACGAGTCTCACAAGTGAATGCACACCTGAATGCCAAGAGAATGTTTGTAGCAAGTGGATGAGAAGCAATAGTCTTCTCAGGAAAACAGTATCAGCACTCATAAATCTAAGCTCAGCTCTTCATACACATGCCACTATATCGTCTTTTCCATATATCTTGCAGAACTAAATTTTTAATCAATCAGTCAACAACTTGCTCAATGCAGAAATATTATCAATAGTTCCTACTACAATACTAGGAAAAGGAGTCTGTGGAGGTAGAATGGCTTTTGAAAGGTCTGTCTAGAAGGACTGTTTTGATGTATGGACTTACTGCAGAATCAAGTCCATAGATACAGAGGTGCTGTTCTCAAGAGCAGTTCCAAAAAGCCAATCATGGTGCCAGCCATTACTTGCAGCATCCTGACTGCCCACTGAAGTGATAAGTATGAAATGTCAACTGCACTGAGTCAACCATACTGTTTAAAGCACACCCAAGTAAAATTAATAGCAAGCTCTTTTGAACCTTCAGCCACGAAAGAGATAGAAATGAAGGAATAAATCTTTCTGAAGAGCAATATCTTGGCTATAGTCAGAAAAAAGTATACAAGATAAGACAGAAAGGAGAGGTGACTAGCTCACACAGTGAGTGCTTTAGCAAACCTTTACCATACACAGGATTGTGCATCCCTATTTAGCCACTGAATTTGACTCACAACTACATAGACAGATGTTTAAGCAACTCACAGTGAGGATAATCATAAAAAAAAAAATTTCCACTGACGGCACTAAATCTCCATGAATCACACTGGGGAAAATATGTTGACATAATTATATGTATACATACAGTTCACTTGCCAGATAATGCAGACTTTCAGAGAGAGCCATATGAGGCATGTGTTAACATTTACTAGAGATGAGGCAATTTAAATTCCTGGTCCTTTACTAATCATTCAACTCCACTTGAAAAATAAAAAGTAACAGCTACACTTGAACAGTAATGTTACATGCTGGGAAGTGCTTTATTTCAGCTTGTAAAATTACCATTGAGGCAGCAGAGTCTAAACGCAGACAGTAACAGAGGCGTGGATTTAAAGCATACTTTTATTTTGGAAAGCAGCTCTAAAAATGGCATCTTGCGGAGGTTCTATGTTCATTATGTCCCAACTACTCCAACTCAGTTTTTTTAAGTGTCAAGTAAAAAGATGTTTTCCTCACAGTTCCAAGCTCTGTAAACTCACCCTTATGACTGCCTTGACAGTAAGTCAACCTGTGTTGCTTCCTGCTAACAAATCAGTGCCAGTTCCACTGACCCAGTGGGAAAGCTGAATTATATGTAAGTGTAAATAGGCACAGAAATGTATGAAGCATCTTTTGTTTTTAACTCTGTCACTGGCCTATGTCCAAAATCAATCTGCAGCCTAGATAAGGAAAGTGACAGAGATGAGGCTGTCATCACCAGTAAGCACAAAGAAAAATCATGAGAGTACTCAGTGAAATATGCCAAGCTAGAGGGTGGATTTAGAGAAACCAAGGAGAAGGCAGGCCCACATCCTAGCATGTGAATGTCAGACTGAAGCTGCAGACACAAGATTATTGTTGGATAGGGGAAAACATGCTGAAGATGACACAGCAAAAACACAGAGGAAACAACAGAGGAATGGAGGCAAGAATATCTAGGGAACTAATAAACAACCACCCTCAATGGCTGAATTAGATAGGATATTTCTTGCCTCTCAAAGCCTGTCACATAAACAGGGAGCAGATGTAGGGCAGTAGATTTAGATGATAATCCACAGCATAAAAGCAGCATTTGTGTGATCTCAAATAATTAGAGTACTGATAGACTATAACAAATCATCTGAATACTACCACAGAATTTCACTTTGACATTTCACTTACCCTCACTATGACACGATCTATGGGATGACAAAGAATGTCAGAAAATAAACAATTTCCTGGCTAATTCTAGCAGCATCCCTGAAGTAGCCCAGGACAACTGCAGACTGATAATTAATCATTTAAGTAATTTAGAACTGGATGGGTAGTCTAAGCCATTTAAACATACCTTCATTTAACTAAATCTAACATTATTACTTCATGTGTGTATACCTACATTTCATAAGCACAACACCTCACTTACTGTGCGTTATGCCAAGGTTTTGAAAATTCCAGTTCAAAGCCCAGAGTCAGCTTCCATTTAGAATTCTCAGGCTATTCTTACATGAATAATACACACAATGTCTGCACCCATTAGCTGACCTAAGGACAACTGGCACAAAACAGCTCATATCCATACCATTAAACTCCCTTAGCTTCAAAACAGAATGGATCATCCAAGTAGATTTTGGCATATGCTGACTTCCAGATGAGACCTAGAAATCATTTGGAAGAACATTCATTGGCCCACTTCAAGTTCAAGTCAAGGACAATGCTAAAAATTCAACACTATGGACAATAACATTCCAGTGTTCATTCCTGTTCTCTGTCACTCTTTAATTTATTAGCTTAGATGTACTCTTAAAGTCTGAACACTACGCTGTAGCTGTTTCAAAATAATGGCTTCTGTTACCTTGTGTACTTTTCTTCCCTGAGCTCTATCCTGCCTTTCACTTTACCCTGTTCCTCCCATCGCCCTTGAGAGCGTGGCAATGCTCTTGGAGCAAGGTTGCACTTGGCTCCTCATCCTATCAGAAGGGGTCACCCTAAGGCTCATTTACTTTAAGTGCATCATGTCATGACCAGCTGTTTTAGTTGCAAATTTGCTTGATTTCATTGCCAACTGTAGTTACCCTTGAACAATAGCTAGTCTTTAGTACTGCCAGTGTTTACCTGCCACTTTGTGAGGTGTCAAATGACAACTCAAGCACTAAAAAAGAAAGTCTCTACAGAGTTTTAATTTGTTAAAACTAACAGTAAATAATACTCCTAAGCTAGGCAAAAGACATGGAAAGGTAACACTTTTCTGACTGGCAAGAAAGGCTTCCAAATAAGTTCCCCAGTTCCCCTTCATAGATTTTCTAAATTTATTGAGCTGTCTGTTAGATCTTCTAACCGAGTGAAGTTGCATATGACAGACTAAGACTGGAAGGGCACCAGCTGCATTTTGCATGGTCTCTTGGACTCTACTAAATATGAAGATATGCGTTTTCTTGTCACAAACTACTAAAGAAACCTTCGATATCACCTCCCAATCTTCATCTTTCACTACAGTTCACAATCAGATGTAAAAACAACAACAACAAACAAGAAAAACAACAATAAATGCTACTAAATAAAATCAGAAGAACAAAAGAGAAAAATAAAAATCCAAAATGCAATCTACTCATTCTTAACGCTCCAGACAATCGTTATATATGAGAAACAGGGCTCCTACGTACAATTTTACAGGTCACGCTGTTCAAAAATGCACTGTTTATATTTTCTCTTTTTAAAACATAAAGCACATCACTGAAGTTATAAAAAAATATTTCTGTATTTCTGATTTTCACAGGGTTTACTTAATAATCAAATTAACAGAACAATTTCAAGGCAAGTGACAGAAAAAGACAGTAAGAATGTGTTGTTCTGTTGTTTTCCTTTTTTTTTTTTCCATTTAAATCAAGTGATAACTGAGGTCTGATAAACTGAACAACATCACTTAGCAGCTTGCACAATGAGAAACTAAAAGCTTTTAATTATACTTTTACTCAGTAGGGGTGAAATTATAATTTGAAAGACTCAGGGCAAAAGCTGAATTGTTAGTTTTGTATTTTAACACAACAAAGCTACAATTAGACTAAATTAGTTAACAGCTTATTCATTAGCCTTTGATAGAAATGTGTGTGCAAACTGACTCCAGGTTATTGTTTGCAGCAAAGTATATATCTAGTCATGTAGAAGTACGTAGACCTTGCTATTTTAGGAAAGTCAAATATTTATGTGGTCAGGCCATGATCCATTTGCTATGAACTTCTGCATTCTTAAAGACATCACATTTACAATGCCACATTTCTTAAACTAGTAGTAGAGAACCACTTTCTTTCTCTCAAAGGAATAACAGATGTAATAAATCTAAATATGCAGTATTTCCTGATTTTCATTGTTTCATTTTGTACTTTCCACCTAAAATGCGAACCCTTTGAATAAGAAAAGTATAAACAGGAACAGAAAGTATGCCTGTAGGAGTGAACACCACGTATGATCTCCCACTGCAGCAATACATAGCTAAATTCCCATTTTTGGCAAATATACATGTTCCTTCTAATCTAAAGATACTACACACACACACACGCACACACAAAACAAACAAACAAACAAAAATGGTAACAACACCATGACTATGACTATTCTAGAATTATTCTTGAGGCATGCTAGAGAAGAAAATCTTGACCTCCCTAAATCACAGAACCACAGACTCTCAGGGGTTGGGAGGGACCTCTGCAGATCTTCCCGTCCAACCCCTTGCTAAAACAGGTTCCCTACAGTAGGTTACACAGGAAAGCATACAGGCAGGGTTTGAACATCTCCAGAGAAGGAGACTCGATATTCTCCCTCTGGGCAGCCTTTTCTACTGCTCAGTCATCCCCAGAGTAAAGAAGTTGGTCCTCAAGTGAATTCAGATGCAAAGCTCCCTACTGTTATACTATGGCCTGGACAGTAACCTCAATAGATGAGGAATAAGTTAGTTCCTGTGATGTATCCCTCACATGATCCACTTGCTTTCCAGACTTCTTCAAGCATGGAAGAGACTATGATATTGCTGTGCTGCACATCAGACTTGAAAACAGCAAAGAATAATTTATCAAGCATCACTGTGTCCTTCCAGTACTGCTAATAAGGTATAGTTCCTATTTCTATTGCACTAGTGTTTGATATGTGTAAGGAATACAGCTTTAGACTACCAAGCAGGATTTGAAACAAGATTTAAAAAAAAAAAAAAAAAAAAAGGAAGGGAGAGATTTTTTGAATGCCAAGATTTTGGGGAAAAAAAAATGAAGAAAGAGATGAAAAATCAAGCCATTAAGTTCAACTATTTATACTGGTAATGGCTCAGAGAAAAATTAAAAAGTTCTTCTCTTAAACCTTGCTTTGAGAAAGACACACTGAGAAGTGTGGGAAAGACAGCAAGATATGGTCTTCTGATAATGTTAAGTTTTAAACTTTCTTTCTCTTTATGTGCTCTCTCACTTTAATTTGAATTATATAAGCATGTATTTTTTTCTTCTAAATAAAGCTCAAAAAAAAGCTATAAGGATTTCAGAAATTGCATTACAAAAGTACACAAATAGATTTAAGTAATGATTCCTGAGGCTAGTGAGTCATGCCATGCTACCCTCTTATTTACACTGACGTGCTAACTCGTAGAAAAGAACATATAATTTGTTTAAAAATATGACAAGTTGAATTCTCTTTCACTCATTCTAGAAGTGTCTCAAATTGCTGCAGAGGCACAATCTCTGTCAGAAAAGCACACAATGTAACATGGAATATATCAAACAAGGAATTAACAACTCTTATTTGTTCCGTTGCCAGCCAAGCAAATTAAGATAATTGAGCTCCAAGTATCCTTGCTGTCCAAAAGCTATAGTTCTCCTGTGGCCAAGCAACAAACTTCAGTGCAACTCCATGCCAGTGTAGATGGAAGTTTTGAGTCTGATCCAATAAGCACAATGAGAGTCAATGAAGAAAGTAGGCAAAGCGCTATCCTTCAATGTACTCACTAATACATAGCAAATGACAATAGCAACCAAATGATAATGAATTTTAACAAATATTCATGTGGTATTCTATCCCAGTAAACTCCAAAGCTATCTTTAACATTTCTTCAGATTTACTCAGTAATCTCTGTCTCCCATATCATATCCAAGCTGCTGAAAGTATGGTGTGCTTATTTCCACAAACATTGATTCAGATTAAAAAATGAAGTCCTTTCTGCTACACTTGCATCATGTTTATGATCATTTTCTGCACGCATTCAAGCAATTGAATTTCACTTGCATAAGTGCCAGCAGGAACTAATCAATTCCCATTAAAGTCAGTGATAGTCTTTCAGCTGCCAGTCCTACATCAATATAAATTGAAATATTCACACTCAAGTATTTGCGCTAAAAGTGATATAGTTATGTGAGAAAGGAGTACTGTTGAATTAACCAAGGAGACAAGATTCTTCTAAAACTTTTAAGAGCTATGTAGAGGAAATTAAAATTCCACACTGGCCTATAATTTTTTTTTTTTTTTAGTTATATCTACTTTTGTGGCATTCAGTTTGTTGAAGACATAAAGCTACTCATATCAAACATAACAGTTTATACATCAGATGTCTCAGATTGTTTCTTGTGGTTTGGAGGAAATGTTTCCAAAGCCATATGGGAAGCAAGAATCCAGCTGGGCATTTCACAACAAAGACAGAACTGTAGTTGATTTAAACTAAACAGAAGCTATGTGAAATGGCAACATTGCTTCTTTATGTAGCCTAACACTTTAAGTACTGCCCAGCAGAGTCAAGAGACATTTTTAAACATCTGCAAAAAGCCTCAGGGTGGTAAACCACTATCTGGTATGGCAAGATGAGGTACGGCTGGATGAGGATCCTAGCGAACAAGAAAGGAACATGAAGATGAGATGTAACTTCTATTATCCATTTTTTGTTAGATCCATTTTCTGAGAACATTTACAGTGGAAGAGTATTTCCAATAGTATTCTGTATTCCTCTGCAGCTTAATTGAGTCTGTTGTCTTGATGCTACGTTCAGAAAAGAAAACTTGAAATGTCTTGAATTGTATTATCTTGTTCTTACATATAGACATCAGAGAACGTTGCTGGCATGTGGATTCATTTAGTACAACATACTGACATAAATGAAATAGCAGATTATCTTGTGGTAAAAAATAGAGAAATTTTGGAATACTAGTTTATGGATATTATTTGGTTTGAGTTGTTTGGTGTTTTTTTGTTTGTTTGTTTGTTTTGGTTTGGGTGTTTTTTTTTTTTTTGCTGTTGTTTTTCAGTTGGGAGACTAATATTAAAATCCCCACTTTTTATCAGTCAACAGATGTTAACATGTCAAGATTTCTTTTTTTTTTCTTCCTAAAGTCAATCCCTTAATGGACAAAGTCAAAGGAAAAGAAGGGAAACAGACATGCTATATGAGGCTCACTGGCAGAATGCAAAGGCACATACAGCTCTAACACCTATGGAAGATCACCAGGGCTTTTTTTGAGGGAAGGTAGTACTCCCCATCACACTCAAAGTAGTACTTATGTCCAAAGTGATTTTACTTGAATTTAACACAATGAAAGCCTGTACTGACCCTCCAAATAATATCATTCACATTTTGTTTGATAAGACCCTAATTTTTCCTAGTTACCACTGTTCATGATCCAGACTCTCCTCAGCTTTCCAAAACACTCTCAATAGATCACGTATACATACTATTCACTTAAAAATAAATAAATTGCTTTTGCACAAAGCAATGTATCTTCTGTGGAGAAGGACCTACATGTCCTGGTGGACAACAGGTTGACCATGAGCTGGCAGAGTCCCCTTGTGCCCAAGAAGGCGAATGATATTATGGGCTGCATTAAAAAGAGAGTGGTCAGCAGCTTGAGGGAGGCAATCCTCACCCTCTACTCTGCCCTAGTGAGGCCACATCTGGAATAATGTGTCCAGTTCTGGGTTCAAAAAAGACAGGGAACTTCTAGAGAGAGTCCAGTGGAGGGTCACAAAGATGATTAGGGGCCTGGAGAATCTCCCTGGAGAATCTCCCTTATGGGGACCTGGGACTGTTCAGGATGGAGAAGAGAAAGCTAAGAGGGGATCTTATCAACAGCTATAGCTACGTAAAGGTAGAGTATCAAGTGAATGGGTCCAGGGTCTTTTCAGTTGGCACCCAGCGACAGGACAAGGGGCAATAACACAAACTAGAACACTAAAAGTTCCATCTGAACATAATGACCGACTTCTTTACTTTGAGGGCGAACAAGTTACCCACGGAGGTTGTTGAATGCCTGCTTCTCTGGAGATATTAAAAACCTGCCTGGATGCTATTCTGTGTAACCTACTGTAGGAAACCTGATTTAGCCGGGGGCTGGGTTAGATAATCTACAGAGGTCCCTTTCAACACCTATGATTCTGTGATTCTATGAAATTTGATAGAATACAGAACTGTTGTATTCTGCAATTCTTAGTCAAATAAAACTCAGAATAATTACATGACCTAAAATTAAAATAAAACATATAAAGGCTCTGTCCCTTGAACCTTATTTAAAGTGACAGCTAAAATAACAACATAAGTGAAAAGCCATTAGCTGGGTTATTTTCTCACTTACGTTGCTTTTATTGCACTGTATGTATACACATACTATACTTATGTGAGGTTGTCCAGTTTATGGAGCAGTGAAGAAAAAAAATTCAAGTCAAGATTCCAGGAATATTGTGAGTTTTTATGAAACATGAAGAACAGGATCAAATGCCAGCTTCTGCTTTGTCTATAGCAAGTCACATTGACTCAACTTTGACATTGCTACAGAACACTAAGACAAAAAAATCAGGACTAGGGGATCTCATGAGTGAGAGTCAATGTATGTTCACCTCAGCCACAAATACAAAGGCACTTCAGGTCCACGCAGAAGGAAGGAGATCAAAAAACTTAGATTAAAACATTATTCAAGGTCAGACTGAACTGGGCCCTAAGCAATCTGATCTAGCTGTAGGTGTCCCTGTGTATTGCAGGGGGGTGGACTAGATGACCTTTAAAGGCCCCTTCCAAATCAAATCATTCTATTATTCTGTGATTTTGAGATCTTGAGTGCATTAAAAATGGTATCCTAGGAACAACCTCAAAGCAGTGTTGAAATCCTGAATATGTTCTCAGTTATATTTATGATCCAAATAGCTCCAGTCATAACTAAGTGACCACAAAGAAGGTATAAAGCTGAGTGAAACATGACGAGTGAAGCCACAGTCCACATTTGAAATGTACAATTCATAAAATTTATCAACTTTCTGTTTTAAATGGATAATCTTTCTTTATTATGAAAAGATGGTCAGGTTATGGGGTATGTTCTTAGAGAGCAAGTATGCAATTCAACTAATAGTAATGCTGAAGTTTTGCACTATCATTGCTTCCACAGTAAATAAATTTAACAAATAATAAAAACCAACCAAACAAAAATACACTGAGGAATGGGTACTGATGAATTTTAGTCACTACTTAGTCTAATGAAAAAAATATGAGCTCAGAACTTCTGCTTATAATTAATATATTTATGCATATTTATGTTATCTGTTCAGAAGTAGTGTTGTTATAGTTTGCAAAATCAAAATGTATGAATGTGTAATTATTACACTAATGCTAGTCTCCTAAAATGAAACACCATGCAGTTGCAGAACAGTGATTACCAGAATTATTAGACTAATTACAGTTAATATCTGGACCTTAAGTTCTCAGAGCCAAACAGTTCAGCATCCCTCTTTCTACGAAAAAAAGGTGAAATATAGACTGCAAAAAGAGGGTTGCCCATAGTATTTATTTTTCAGTAATGACAAAGAGAGAAAGGGGGGTGAGAGAACAAAGAAGAGCTATGAGAGATGGCAACAGAGCTGTTTTTCCAAAGTTTATTATGTAATCATTACACCATATGATACAAAGTAACATATAGCATGAAAAGCCAGGAAGAAGAGGAACAAGGAAGCCTGGGGGTTGAGACACTTCTCACTGGTTGATTGTTTATCAAGGACAATTATGTTGAAGATATAGGTCAGTAAGAGCATATTTGACTGCCTTATATTACAGAAAAATCAAGATTAAACATATTTTTAATTCATGTTGGAAATACCTATGATTTTCCTGACCTGATTTCACAGTCTCAGATCATGTCACTGGGAAAATTCCACCCTTTCAATGATTATCTTTAGAGTTGCTGCATTATACTGTATTATATGGCACCATTATATCTAAGTAGCAAAGTTATGCATCATGAACTCCATAAAAAAAGCTCTCAGAAATATTTTAGATATTTTGGTTGCAGCGTCTAAAGTTTCAAAGCACTCACCGCGTTAATGAAAAGATGAGATACAAAGTCCTAAATTGGTCTGAATGCTGTTGATACCTGAAACATAATTCATCATTATTGATGGTATCTCATAGAGTTGCCACAAAAAATGAAGTCATAACTACTTCTCCATCTTCATGAACATACAGAACTTCACGAAGCTATGTAGTCAGGTGACCAGTGAGAAAATAAGAAATTCCTAAATTAAACAAAACCAAAAAACAAAATTGTTCTTTATCAGACAAGATATTTACAGAGAAATTATAATATCTGAAAAGGCATTTGATTTTGCCCAGAGCATATGCTCTGTCTTTCCCAGGTTCAGTGCTTGCCAGACGTTTCACCACCCGCAAACTGACTCCATCTATCCCCTGGCTTCACTGTATTACTGTGGCTCTGGAAGATGTCATCTGATTTTAGTAGCACTGGAATCAGCATTCTGAGGCCCCCATGTTGACAGGGCACTGAGAAGGCAGAGCAGAGTGGCCAGGCCAGCCTGGAAGTGTGAGGCTAGGACAGACAGATACCTGTCAGGCAGCACAGGAAAAGAAAGGTATCTGCCCTGTCTCCAGGATGCCAGTTTGCCTGTCATCTCATGTAGTAGTTGGAGTTCTGATTCTGGAGGTCTGTCTGATTCAGCAATGTTTCCTTAACAGTTCTCTTTTTAAAACTGTCTTTGATAAGCCAGAAAAGACACTTTGTGCGTGTGTATATGAGGTCCTTAACGTACAAAGTGAGATATGAGCTCTAATGTGAGGACAGTTTTATCAGTAAGATCAAAGACAATCTGGGAGGCATCTGAAAAAAATGTTTAAAGCGTGTTTCTTTTAAACATCTATTTGTTTGTTTAAAACATATTTTTTACTACTACTTTAATTCCAATCAATACTGTGTTAACACTCCTGAACACAATAAACCAAAAATACTTACACTTTATTTATTTTTTTTTTTTTTCATCTTTGTGGTTTTAAGATATTGTCTACTCTGTAGGATATTCCCAGGTGAACTCATCTGAATTATATTGTCATATTTGATGTAACTCCTTTGAATATTATATCATGTAGCAACACAAACATGTATTTGATACCACTTCTTGCAGGAAGAAAGTTTTATTTGTTGCAGTAAGATGGTTATTGTTCTCCCACATAATTTATTGAGATCTTGCCCACTGATTAATATACATAGCACAAGCACACACAGAAAGAAAGGAATAACTGAAGGCTGCAAAAATTAATTTTTTTTTTCCCCAATAATCTCTAAGAACTCCCAAGGCTGCCTAACCTTTGTTTAATTCTAAAGGTTGCCCAGTGCTATTTTTTTTTTTTCCTCCAGAAAATCTTGCACCCATTTGGTTATGGCTTTACCATATCATGGATATATATGATTGTGTCAGGAGTTTATAAATGAAGTTTCAGAAAAAACAGTTCGTATGTTTCAAGAAGAATGAAGGCACTGTTGCACTGACAATTCAAAAACAATATTTACACTAAGAACTGGACAAGGACTAGCTTTTACGAAAGAAAGTATGGCGATATAAATTAAGACTATAATGGAAATCTGACATTTCCTAAATTTTGGGTATCTGACAGTTCAACTTTAAGACTACTGTAATGTTTGCTTATATAGAGATATTTATATTTAAAATTACAGATTATTCCTATCTCAGAGCTTGCACATGTAAAGATTCCCTAGATTTTGCACATTCTTAATGCACATGTCTTGTTACCGTACTCAGAATGACATTTGATTTTGAAGGTGTTAGATTCTTGACTGCTCATGAAGCAGCAAGTTAAGTAAGTAACCCAAAGTGCAGATAGGAATACAGGGAGAATTTTCTGCCGCCAGAGTGCCTCAAGCTGTTTAGAGAACTTCCCCTGTGGCTGGTTCAGATGAATGAGCATAATTAACATGAATCTCCAGTGGCAATGCAGATGACAAATTGGATGATCGTGCAATGAAAAACTCTGCTTTTATGTCACCGAGATCTGCTGTTGTGATTGTTACTTTTTCCCCCCCCCCATCTCACTCATTTGCTTTGGAATATTTTAAAAGTGAAGTTTCTTGTCCTCATGTATTTTGTGAGCTGCTCCATAAGTAATACCTCCTATTTTATTATGTTGGCCCACAGTGTTAGCGGAAGATGTTGGTCTTATACTCTTAAGTGGGAGGTTCAACCTAATATTCCATTACATATTGTTTCCATCTGGCAAAATGGCATCTGATACAGAAGCGAAGCAAAGGGGTGTCATTTAATTCCTCCATGTGGAAAAAATAGCACCCAGCCACATTCACCAATGCTTGCTGAATGTTTATGGAGACCACAGAGTGATGATGAGCACAGTGAAGCAGTGGATGGTGCATTTCGGCAGTGGTGACAGCAACAGTGGGTCACCTCCACTGGTGCAGACCTTTATGAGTGCAACAAGCAGGCTCTTGTTTGCCACTGGTAAAAATACATTGCTAATGGTGGTAAATATGTTACAAAATATTGTTTTGTAACTGAGAATTTGCTCTATCAAATAGTGTTATTGTGTCTTTTGTATCTGTTGTAGTTTCCACAGAAATAAGTAGGGGACATTACTTTCAGAGTGAGCTATGTAATATAACAAGCCAGAGAGTACTATATTAGGCTTATCATTATAATCAGAGCTTCTGTGAATAATGAGTTCTAGCTAATGAAATAGAAACTGAAAGATCAATACCACTCAAGTAAATACAATATAGGCTTCAATCTACTACTACTGAGGTTTTGATGGCAAAACTTCAATTCTTTGTGATGCCCACAGAATTGGAATGATAGCAAATAGTCTATACACCCATGCTGTAAAATAAGGGCATTGTAACTTATGTGAGTGCATAAGCAAAACTAATATTTTTTTTCTTGCAAAATATATAATTAAAGCTGTACCTAATTTCAACTAACCAAAATATGTGTAAGCTACACTTTTATCATGATAATTAATTTCTATAATGAGGACATGACTCTGGATCATGTCCTGTAAATTAATGTTTCCATGGAAGGCCCTACAAAGGTTGAAGAGTTACCTAATTAGCAGTTACTATTGTGCTCAAGAAGCAAGAAAACAGAACTTAAAAAACATCAGAAGCAACATCATTTCAGGAATCTAATAACAGCTGACAAAGACCCATCCTAGTAAAACAGTCCAGAAATGCCTTACAGAAAGTATAATACATTCTTACAGGCAGCGTCCTTATCAACATCAACTCTTGTACCAGTTTAAATATGTGAAGAAAATATTTTCCCATGAGAAAGAAAATGACTGAAAATACTGTTCTCTGTTCAGAATCTTTGCTTAGGAGCTAGAAAGGGAGAGATCAAATACAGCACAGAATAGCACAAAATAGGGCCTAATTTTGGCTCAGCTCCGTAAGTAGTATTTAAGACATCACTTTTGCTGACTGTACTCTGGGCTAAACTCTTATGTGAGGTGTAAAAGAAAGTTTGTTTTTACATATTTTGACATCTATGTAGACTATCTTCCAAAATCCCACATAATATACTGCATGCAATATTAGGCTTTTTTTCCAAAAGCAAACCCCTAAATTTCTCTTAGGCAACTGTTTCTCTTTTAGAAAGATGCAGATTTTGATTTACAGACCTCATGGTCTATCTCTAAATATTCCAGAGGTTAATTCTTCCTATTGGGAAACGTTTCATTTCCTTTCTGAATAATCTTACTTTCATTTACAGTCACTGGATCTTATTTGTGCTCTCTTTGCTACCATGATAGGTCCTCCGGTATTCACTTGTTCTCCCAAGGCAGGAAACGATACAATCAGACTGTGGTTTTATACTATTCAGCATAGTAACACCTCCTTCTCTACACTGAATCCGTATGTTAGGCATTCAGGTTCCCTGTGCACACTTTCTTTACTTAAATATTTGCGAATTTGATTGTCCTCATTGGAGACATGAGTTTGAATTAACTCCTGCAGAAAAACAAGTCTGAATGTGGGCCATCAACTGACCTTGGAAAATCTTCCATCACAAGATATTTTAGAAAATAAATTCACAGTCTCATCTTCTCTTTGTGCTTTTCAGGAAAGTAGCAACTGTAACTCCACTGGAGATAGACTTTCTTCAAATCTAATTCTGTCATTTTGTCTGAGAACGCCATCTAGGTTGATGTTTCCCAAGGGACTGAACTGAAATATTGAAATTCAGCATCCTGACTGGACCTAATCAGGGGATAGCAACCATGTCCCTTGAAACTGGGAAAATTTGGAAGATTCACAAAGAGGTAGTTCCAGTCACATGAGGAACACAGATACAAGAAAGACTTCCTATAAAGCATGGGCTCTCTTTCTACATCAGCTAAGCAAGATTTTTAAGAATGATTGTTGTACTTTGGTGGGTGTTATCACTTCAGGATATTTAACTATTTTAGAATTGTCCTTCACAATAACAGGGAACATTGTGGCTTTCTAGAAAGTAAATTAATGACCAAAAATAACAAAGCACATATGTGATGACAAGCTGATGAAAAAAGTTTTGTCCACTAAATTCACAGTAATATCTGCATTTATCCAGAACACCAAACATTTTAAATACTGCAACATCTCCAAACTAATATTGTCACAATAAATTAAAGTGAATAATGCCTCCTTTGAATGAGGAGGGCTGAACCACATGGCTACAGCCATACCACATACACAGGAGGCCACATAGCAGCCAGAGGTATCAGAGGGTCCCTCCCTCTTTGTAGCTTTATGTTCTCCCTACCTTTCCTAAGCAAATTTGTGTTCAATAAAGTTGAGGGGCAGTGGCCCCCCAAAAATAAATAAATAAATCTTTGAGAAGACTTGTATCAAATGAATTCCCTATGACCACTGCAGGTCCAATTAGAATGTTCCACTGTGAATTTTTGACACAGCAAGTCCTAGTCACAGCCTAAGGCCTAACCATGTACAGATTTGAAAAGAACTTTAATCTGTACACATGAATGCATTTATGCATTAAGGTAACCTAGAGCTAAGTCTTTACAGTCATATCATTAGCATAGACACAATCTTCCAGCTGCAGTTACACTGGCTGAAAAATTACTGGCTCCAGCCCCAGAGGCAACTGTTCTGTCTCCAACCTCCACTGTTGGAGGCCTTTTTAATCACAACAAACTGAGATTGCTTTAAAAAAAAAAAAATAATAATATATCCATGCTAATCTGGTTTATATGCATTAAAGTGATTCCACTATCACCTGAATGGGGAGACCAGAGAAGGCAGTAGCCGCTGGCAGTAATCCTTTGGAAGAGTGCAACTTCTCATTTTGCAGGGTGGCAGAGGGAAGAAAATATGTTATGATGCGTCACTTCTCTTTCCCTCTGTAGGTCTAAGGAAGAAACTGGTTAGTCTGAGATGTCCATTTAGTCTTGTTTACTAGGTAATAAGTCCAATAAGCCTTTTGATTTCATTTATCTGAAATTTGAGATAAATGGGCTGTGACACTCTCCACAATAGAGATTAGTTTTGAGAGACAACAATCTGAACAGTCTGATGTGTAGAAATGTCACAAGTTGATTATACAACCACAATCATTTTTGGTTGTTACATTGTTGAAAACAATTTCTAAAATTATGTCCTTCCCTCATCAACATGATAAACTGAGGAATTATTTAAGAAACTCCAAAAATGTAGAATCAGGCCACATTAAATTGTATGGTAGTAGAATTGTGATAGATTGCAAGGCTCAATATGCATTTCTAAGTATACATGTAATACCCTACCCATTTTCTCATAAAAGATTCAGGCTAATTAATAGGAAGACATTTTGGCAGCAAGCCCAAATAATTTTTGATTGGAAATAATCTGGTTGTACCTTTTCTCTAAGCTCAGGTAGAAGCACACAAAGAAGTTATGTTGTACTACTACTTTTTAGTTAGAAAACAAGATATTAGGAGCAGAATAAGCTTGAATGGTAGAGTAAAAATTATTGTCTTAAGGATTAAGTAGAAATAGTTTTACTTAGTTGGCATATATACACACACGGGAAAACTATTAGCTCTCTTGACAACAAAGAACTATTGTGCAGACAAAGAAAGGCTCAAGAATTTGAGACAGGAAGGAAGAAACCATGCACACATTAGAACTCAGGGAATAAAATACTGAAGATTCATTAGCTTTTAAAATATATTTCTTTAACATTCTTATAATTTGTTTTCACCACCAAGTCAAGATATAAATCCTGAATATTCTGAATGTAAATAAGCTTTTCTGTTAAAATAAATATTTTAAATGAAACTATTAACAAAAAGGTTAATAAAAACTTCTAATTATGCAACTACACTACAGAACACTTATTCTGCATTTTTCAGTTTTAAAGTGCTCCATTAACATTAGCTAATTGAAGAAGCTTCTGATAAAGGCTTTTGATAAAGTCCATTACATAAAGCAATTAAGGAAGCTTCATGAGCATCTGATGAAAAGCAAAATATACTTATTGAATATATATTTAATACAAGTGAGAAATTTTTAAAATGACAATAAACTGTCAATTCACATACTGTGCAAACAGTTATAATATGAAAGAAGAAGTAACTAAAGTATACCAATATTTTGATTGGAGGCAACCACAGTAGTATTGTCTCTTGCTGAGAAAAAATTCCAAAAGATACAGATAGATACAGATCCATATCTTTTGCAGGACACACTTGTACTTCAGGGTAACAAATAAATAAAATGAACCCAACAAATACATGTTTTGGGTTTTTTTTAATTTTTTTGAGAGAGTGCCATACGTTTAAATGTGTGGTGCATCATGGTTTTCATTTATTTGATATCCTGAAGTGAAGGGTCTTTATTTCATTGGAGATGCAGCATTAAATCCTCTACGGTACTGCAGCATCATACAGCATTTTTACTTCAAAAGTATTATTTTTTTCCTCTTCCTTTGCTAAAAAGGTTAGAGTTCATCACCTCGCACGCAAGATGCGGAACTCCATCCAACAAAATTAAAGACAAGCATTTTCAGGCAGAGATCCCCTACATTACTCAGAAATTGCATGCTCCTGATTGCTCTAAGACACACTACTTCACGCATCAGCTATCTCCATTTCAACCACTAACTCATCAGCCTCAAACATTCAAACACCTGAACAGCAAGCACCCCTATTCTCTTACTTAATCCCCATTATCTGGTGCTCTTTTCTCTAGAAAATTATCCCCTACCTTATTGCTACTTGCATGCAATTCTATGAATAAGATAATCTGTAATAACTAGTAAGTCTCCTGTTCATTTACCCTAATTAAATAGATATCAAGAGCCTTTGGGAAGCTGAGAATAATTTAGCACCTGTTTATCACAAAAATAATAGTTCTTTATAATCAGGCCTTCCAAGATCAGAAGGATAACAATCTCAAAATAGGGATTCAAAACACATGATTGGTTCTAATTTAGTTTCAAACATATCCGTTGTTAAACTGCATATTACAATATCTGTGCTAAAAACCTCATAATATTGATCAAATAGACTTATCAATCATTGTGATCAGAAAGGACTACTCAAGGATAGCTGGAGAAGAGGTAGTTTTGCCATCAGGGTGATGAATTCATCAGGGAATGAGAACTTGCATATGCATATACAAAGATGAAGTTTTACATGTATCCAATCAGAAGCAGTCAGGTTGGGCATTTACTTTTTTCTCAGACAGAACTAGAAAAATAATACAGGGCTTGCCTGCTCTTGAAGATTTGATTGAGATAAAGAGAATACAGAAGGGGCAGATGTTTTCTCTTTAAATTTGGAATAGACATTGTGCCAGCTCATCCTATACTAAGAACTCAGTCAGGCTGTGGGCTTGGAACAGAGACTTTTTTTTACTAACGAAACAGCAAAAATCTGAGATATATAATACAATAAACTGTAAAGCTTTCTTTTTACTGATTTCAAGACAGGCCACTGAAATTAAAACTAGAGGAAATCTGTAGAAAGATGCAAGTAAATTGCAAGTCTGCATTGAGATAAATATTTTCATATTTATAAGTCCGCAGAATAGCAAAGCATAAACTAGGCCTGTGGTAAAATTAAATGTCAGAACTACAGTACAATCAGGAAGATACCAATATATTGTTAGTTTGGTGCACATGGATTCAGTTTTTTCGTTCATTTGGGGATAAATTAGTTTTATTTTTCAACATAGTTTCAACCACAAATGTCAGAGTTTTAGCTGTAGTTTCTACATGTTTTTCCCATCACATCTTGCCCTGGAGTGTTTGGACATACTATATGATAGCATAAAGTAATAGAACTAAAGGAAACAAAACTGAAAATTATTTCAGAAATTCATTGAATTGTATTCATACACAAAACATCCTGAAGATCTTTTTGGTGTTATGATGCCGTAGTCCATTCTGGACCGCCTAAATACACTGACAAACTCATCCTGACTTCTACTTAACTGAAATGAGAGATGATAGCTGATCATAGTTCACCTTCACCTCTTAAATATTATGCATGCGAGGGAATTTTCTCTAGTCTTGAACTTCTTTTCGTTCCTCAGAATCTTGGAGTTTCCAACTTCCCATCTAATGATAACTTACTAAAACGGCAACAACAAATCTTTTCCACTTTCAGAGCTGTCTCTGTCACCCCTTGCATTATACCAAAGACAAGGACAGCCAGGTGACAGGTCACTCAGATCACTTTGAGTCTAAGAAAGGGAAAGGGGGCACTCATGGGCCAGCAGCTACATTGGTTAGAAATGCAGTACCCGAAATCCCATAAAGCTGTACTTCATTTGCAGTAATGGATTAAATAAAAAGTCAACAGACCACCTGAGCATCTGTAACAACCTTAAGGTAAAAATCACAGTAACTGAGAAAACCCTAGGATTAAGACATTCTTTCACCTGATGTGAAGAAAAGGACTTCACACAGATACACTTGCAGTAGTTAAATCCATAATTTCTTCCAAGACATTGGAAACAGATTATCAGATGAGATAAACCAATTTCCAGTTATTCTAGACCAATCCTTCCATTTCTGCATTGCAACTGGTTAGGTCACTGTTTAAAAATAAGTCACTGGGCTTTTCACAGCTTTGTTATTGATTCTGTTCTGGCCAGTTAACTAGTAGCCTGAAGGATCTATGTACCATGCTCAACTTCAACCTTTGTTCATTTATGTTTAATTCACAACTACATTAAAAGATACATTTGATTAATAAATAAATATCAGAGGCAGCTGATTTTACACATGGGTTATCTTTCTAGCTTCATCTGTTTTAATTGTTCTTTCATACATTTAAGAAATAGGGAATTTATAGTACTTTCTTCTGTGATATGCACTGTAACACACTGGTGTAAATATACTTCAGCTGGCCACTATGATCATCAGCTTACTGATCAGTGTCATCTATACTCCTGTGTTACATGGCACTGTTATAGCCTAGATGCTGTAAAGTTAATTAGAGAGCCTGTGCTTCTTATTGGCACTTTTGTCTTGAAAAATACATCTTTTGGGTTTAATTGCTTGTTTGTTTTTGTGATATATTCTCATGTGATTGTTTCTATTGGAGTGAGGCTTTCCACTTATTTTTAAAGGATGTCTGTGGCAAAATCTAAGAACTTTTTCTTTGAGCCATGGAATAATTGCTATGGAAACCAGTCTAAAGCCTTCTTTGGAGGCTAAAGCTAAAAACGTAAGAGAAGCAGAAATGGCAGTTCAACAGAGAAGTAGATAACAGCTGAGGAGGATGGGTATAGGGCCCCGGATATTGTTCAGGGGCATAGGAGACAGCGGGGAAAGCCACTGACTAGATCAAGAGTCTCCACCAAAGAGTGCATGGATAGGTTTGCTAACTGCATGTCAAAAAGACGTAGGCCTGGCTCATATGTGCCCTTTTCTATCCCTAGAGAAGTATAATGCAGGGAAGATAGCCCAGTGTTTCCATTCCTTTGGTTTTCAACTGCTGTGCCACCTAGAACACTTCAGGCTTCCACCCCTCCCCGTCATTCCAGTCTGGTGGAATCTGGGAGTAACACTTGAAAAGAAAGGAGTTTTACCAATGTGAAAACACGGCAACTTATTCTCACAACATTAAAAGTGAGAATTGTCCCTTTGTTCTCTTCTCTGTTGAAATAACTTAATGAGTTAATTAATAAAGGTTAACATTTTCCAGGTTAATAAACATTTTTTTTCCCTTTTATAGATGTTTAGTAATGCTATTTGTTTACTTTATTGTTATCCAAGAAATACCCTCTTATCTACTGCTACATTCACAGTCCTAGTAAGAAAATAATCAACTTTCTGGTTTTTGAGAGGATCAGACCAGATACTCTAAAAACTTCTCAAAATAGCCATCCTGGAGGCATACTTCTGCTGCATGCACATACGTGGTATGCAAACTACATCCACTAGCCCTGGCAATGAGTACGGCAAAAGTACATTCTGACCAGCAGAGAGTGGAATCTTACTTTTCATCAAGCAGTTCAGTATACAGACATTCACTGTGTAAGGGTCTAGTACACGGTAAAACAAAAGATATTGTTATCTGTCATTGCTCTGTGGGGGATTAAATGACTGTTTTATCTGATTTTCTAAGACACTCCAAAAGTAGTTGGCCATTAAATACATTGCTTGGGTTTAATGCAGAAGGTCAGAATCACAACAGGAACTTAGTAATCATTTTAGTGTGCATTTTCATAATTTTTCAGCAAGACTAATGCTACATTACTCAATTTCTCTGAAATCTAAAATATCTAAAAAAATCTAAATGGGTCTAGAATGCAAAGAGTATGCATACCTGCCTATTAAATTCTAAAATAATTACTCCAGATGTAATAGCAAAGTCAGTGCACTCATCATCCTGTTACCAAGGCCAAAGAGTAAGAACATAACATGATGGAAACTCTTTTCTAAGGGTAATGTATGGGCTTTTATTGCAGAATGCTGATGAATAAGATGCTGTCAGAATCAGAAGTATATATAGAGGGCTCCTATGGGATGGCTCTTTCAGGCAGGGTAGCAAGCACTAAAGCAATGCATTCCATATAAGAACTGTCACTAAATGGCAAGTGATCAATTCGTTGAAGTTTCTGAATAGGCATAAATGAGAGATCCATATACTACATTCACATGAAACATCTGTGCAAACAGCTATCTGAGCAACTGAAAGTTTTAAAAACTTGTTTATGTGACAGGCAAATGCAGCAGAACAGCCACCAGTACAGATGCAGGGTAAGAACACTATCATCTCAAATTCCATAAAATAAAACCTACTGTCTCCTAAAAGTGATTCCTCTACCATGACAGGGCTCATCTAGGAATCACTACCTAATGACTAAGATGCCATGTCACACGATGAGCAGCCTGAATGCCATGCACATGTGTAAGTTTGGTCCTCAAATTGGGAAAGTATCTGACATTTACAGAAATAATTCAGAGATAGGAGTTTAATATAAAGGTCCTGGTGACAGAGAATTATAACATCACAGCACAGCACTGAAGTCCGAGCATGCAGTTTTTGAGTTAGGACACAGGCTAGATTTGGTTCACCACATGGGCAATAAGGATTCCTGTTCTCCACTGTTAGATACTGCCTTTTGGCTACTGAAGGAAATCTTTTGCTGAAGCTAGTAAACATACGTAAATACCCTCTTTATACCAGTACCTTAAGTAAACCTGTATAAACATTGGAATGATTCAAAAGCAATTTCAAGATGTGAGCTGTACAACTGTTTCAATCCATATAGATAAGCAAAGCCTTTGAGCACATGGATAGCAGTAAGCACATACTTCACATTAATACATCACAGCCTCAAGGAAAATTTGTGAGGATTCTCTGAGACCTGATTACTGATTATTACTTTTTTTAAATCATTGTTGCTTAATGTTATAACTGGTAATACATGTTCTCATATTAATTTGTCCTTTGAATGAAACAAATAATCCAAAGTGCTCATTACTGTTGCCAAAATAAAACTGTTGACTTGCAGTTTCTACAGTATTTTTTTGATCATCAAAAGCTCACTTGACTGAAATTAGGTTTCTTATATTTACTGTGCTTTGCTGACTAGTTGTAGTTTTAGAAAATAATCTACTTTGTAACATAACGATTCTATATTGTAATGTAATAAAGCATTAATGTAATTAAGCTGATAACTTTTTGTTAACTTTATGAAGCACAAAATAATTATCATTATGTTTCTTGGTAATTACAACTCAAAACTATATTTGAAGTCACCATAAATTTTATAACTTGTAAATCAACAACAAATAGTTCTGCATTTCTCCAACTAGGAAATAATAGAATAATAAACTAGTTTCCTTATAGTACCACCAATAGCAAAACCTTCAGGAAGATCAATACAGGCAATACAGCATGTTCTCAAATGGCACAAATGAAATCATACAACAGTGTATTTATTCTTTTTTTAAACTGTACAGGACATTCATTATTTAGTTTCATATAAGTCAATTTTCTTTTGCAGTTTTCTTTGTGTTACATGAGCAAGAAAACTGAACCTTACTAAACTAGTTCTAACACAGTTAATGTAAGATGAATGCAGGAAAAACTATTATTTATTAATCTTCAGTATCACAAGATAAGAGAGAGTCTGTGTTTTGAATTAGAAAATAGATAAAAGCACTAATCTTCTGTTATCTCTCTCTTATCTAATGAGATATTTGCCTGTAAATGGTATCAGATATATGAAAAGCTATCCATCTGCAGTACACATATTGCAAGAGTTTTCATGGTAAGAATAACACAGGTTCATATTTGTTGTTACAATATCGGCCAAAGCAGAAAATTCAAATATTCTTGAAAAAAAAAAAATACACACATGCACAGAACTAGAGAAGATTTAGTACTTAACAGATGGCTAGTTGTGCAGAACTGCTTTAACAGATGGTTGGCATCCAGGTCTGGAAAAAAAAAAAAAAAGTTTACTAGCATTTGGAAACTATAATCTTACCAAGCAAGATCTCCCTATTCCCATGAAGCTAATGGATGGCATTGCCATAAACAAATAATATGAGTTTGTCTATCACTGGCAATCAAGTAACTTCAGTACTTTCTAATATCCAATGCAAGATAAGAAACTAAAAATAAACTTGTAGTTTACATACTACTTTTGTTGGTTACGCGCTTGTTTCTGTTTGCATGATTTACCTCAGCAAAAGCAAGTATGCCATTCATAAGCTTAACAATAAACCTCTTCCTCTGAGCACCTGAGAACTCTCATGGCCATGAAACATGCAAGATACTTATATTGGTATCAACTCAAAAGAAACATCACATCCTTCTGAAGTGTTTTTTTGGATAATTCAGTTGTCAAAATTGTTCCATAGTAGGGAAGTACAGAATTAACCTAGAAATTTCTGCGTATTTTATGGCTTTGAAGCATTAGATCTTTTGCCAATTCTACTACACTCATGCAAACAAAAATAGTTTTAAAAAGAGGGGGGAAAACAAAGTTGAACACTAAACTTAAAACAAAACCAAGGAATTGAAATACAACACTTGCACAAAACACAGTAAATAATTTTCCTATGATCAATATAAAAGAAAAATAAAAAAAAGGAAAAGATCTACCCAGCCATACTTAATGTGACAAAATTCCCATCGGAATTTGCTATATACTTGCAAAATTCACCAGTACGTTAAGATACAGTTGAGTTCATTTCTGCATAGCTATGTGAGACACTTCTTACTGGGGACGGGAATCCGTAATGCGAATGGCAGATTCTTTATGAGAAATAAGAAGTACCTTTCATGAAGAATGATCTCCAATCTATTAATGCCAAGGTCAGTATGAGTAAACCTTATGTATATGTTCCTTTGAGATCACAGAGTCAGAGAATCACCAAATCCAACCACCAATCTGACCTACCCAGTCCATCATTAAACCATGCCCCTCAGTGCCACACCTGTGCCTTGGCTTTCCTGATCCCATTTCTGCATGTCTGGACAGCATACATATTCTTCCCAGGGTACCAATTCCAGATTCCCCTGCCTGTACTTTTCCTTCTTTCCCTCAGTTTGACTAATGACTCCTTAAAAACAGCCAGAAGTTCAAATTCTGGAAATTCAAGGTCCTGAGTCCACCCTTTATCAAGCCCATATTCCTCAAGATCACAAACTCAACTAGGATGCAGATACTATAGCCCAGACTGCCTTCAGTCTTAACCTCTGTAATGATCTCTTCCTCACTGGTGAGCATCAGGTCTAGTGACACTTAACCTCTGGTTGGTCTATCTTATACCTGGACCAGGAATTTATCCTCAGCCAACTCTAGGAGACTCCTGGATTGTTTGCAACTTACAATGCTGCTTTTGCAGAGAATATGTGGATATGTTAATCTTAGCTTAGATTATATTTAGAAGGGAGTAAAAGGGACTAGAAAGGGATAATAAAAAAGCAAACAACAGGATGAACACACAATGGTAGGAGATAGTTTTCACTAAGTAGTCTGGAAGAAACACAAGATCTAAGAACACTGCACTTCTACAAACATGGATATCTTTGCTCTGGAAACGGATAACCAAATTCACAGAAATACAGAGAAGAAAAACTCTGCATGCCTGAACAGTGATCTTTAAGTACCTGTATGTCATTTACCACCCAGTCCAAAAATGTCAACATGCAAAAGAACATTAGATTTTTACAAGAAAATTCCTAGGTATAATGCTCCCTTCAGTAACTTCATATGAAATATAACACTAGGAATTAAGAAGTTCAAGATTGCACACAGAAAAACTAAGGTAAAGTGTAGTATATCCAATGTCACTTACAAAAAGGATGATCTAAGTTTATGTCAAATTGTGAACATCTAAAGACTTAAGTAAACCAAATAAGTCCAGAGGTGCACTCTTGCATTATTTCCAGTGAGCACAGTGGGACTGGATGTTCATGGAGGTTTTTTCCAACCTTGTTGATTCTATGTGATTCTGCGATTATATTTATTCCAAAGAAAACTACACTTAATTATGCTTACATTAAGGATATTGATCCTTCTAATGACTTAATAGACAAGGTTTGTGTGTTAGAGTGTTACACAGTAGTAAAAGAGTCTTTGTTTCTAGGGCAAAGAGATACTCTTTGCTCCTTTAACATACTTATTCATATAGTCAAAAGACTTCTTAAAAGAACAACATAAATTAAAGTGTAAATATGCTGGAAGCAATGTATAAAGAGTTTTCCATTCTGCTTATCATTCATATATGTTGAACGATAAGTGTTTCAGTCAACTTTCAGCCCATTTTTGTTCAACTCATGACAGTTACAGAGGTGTTTTATAACCATTGGTAACTAATTACAAAGCTACTCTTATTAAAGCACTGAACATCCTAAATAATAATAAAACGTAATTATAAAATAAAAACAATTGACCTCCCACACATCTTTCCTAGCTACTTTGAATGTCATGTTTCTGAAGGTGGAAATAAAAATAAGTGAAGCAGAATAATTAAAAGTTACATTTTTCAAACATACGTTACATATGCTTTGTTAAGAAGTGGAAGCATAGTACTCACAGCACTCAGAGAAATCACAAACACTGTGTATTTTCCCTACAGCAAAAACACGTAGTCACCACCATTAACAATACCTCAGCATTTTTGCCTCGTACTAAACATAGGCTGCCATCCCTTCCTACATCTCAATTTTCAATCTTCACCTTCCAAGCTCCCAGTGTAAAATGGTAGTCTCAGTCCCTTGCTGCCTTAGCAGTTGCTCTCTTTCTTACCAATTCTGGTAATTATCAGCACACCACCTGCCAGAAGGAGCCCAACTGGGCTGCATTCAATAACTTGAATTGGTAATTTTGTGAAGAATTTCACCCCATACTTTCACAAAGGTCACATGCTAGCAGTAGTAGCTCATGCTACTTCTTAACTAATCTTAATTTAGTCAAAAAATGACCACATGCTATTACAAAGCATTGCTACACATTTAGTGGCCCTTTTATCCTTTCACACAGGAAAGTGCTATGCCAAAAATATCCCCAAAAAACTTGTACAAATTAGGTCAACAGTGGTTGATGCAGAGCATAAACATTTTTTACCTATTGCACTGGTCAAATGGTCACTGATAGTCGTTTGTCTAAAGGTAAACTGTTAGAAAAAAACAAATTAATCACTTCTGTTATAATCACCTCCACCAAACAATAGTAAAGATGATCAACACAAGAGGGGAAAACAGTACAGATAGTATAGTAAACCTGTCTGACATGCAGTGAAAAAGATGATCACAGAAATTTAAGTACCTTAATCAAATATGGGCAAATTCACTTCTTTGTATATGGGAATACAATTTTAATGTTTATCTTGTTCATAAATCTGGTTCATTTTCAGCTGAAGGTTTCTGCCTTCTCATCCTTCAGTGCTTTCTTGTTCATTTTCATGCAATTTAAATGAGAGACTTGAGGACTGATATCTTGATTAGCTTATGCAAAAGCTTTATTCATCTTTCTAAATCTATCAGTTCTAGTCTAAGAAGGGAGCAAAACAAAATAAGTACCTCTCACTAAACTTGAAGATAAGTTATATCTATATGTAGTTGAGTGAGGTATTCTCATTTACACAGTTGTAGGCATCCATGCCATCTGCTGATGCTACGTGGATATTTGCCATGAATTGCCATTCATTTCTACACACTAGAATGCTAAATTTCTGTAAGCCAGTTTTATACCACCTAACCAAAGAGCGTAGGTTAAAAAGCATTTAGAAAGATTATACTCCTAACCTACACACATGGTAATTAGGGACAAATGTGGAATTAAAGTCCCTCACAAAGAACACTTTTTTTTTTTTTCCCCAGGTAACCCCTGAAGAGTTATAGGTACTTTAGATTTTAATTTCACTCCAATGATTCCCAGTACATCTTCCCCACTATAAGAAATTGAAACCACCGCCTATATAAACTAAATAAACCAAATCAGTAAAAGTGGCATTTGTTGTTGTAAACACATTTCCATTTGCCAGCTTATGATAGCTCTTCTGTATCAATTCAGGAATGTACATTTTCACATCATCCCCTGATTACAATTAAGCTGGCATGTAGTAAGCCTGGCTTGATTTAAGGGAAAAATAGTTCTCTATCCAGAAGTAATACTCTATGAATGACGATTTTTTCCATCAGATTTCTAAGTCTGCTTTTACAAAATTACCTCTAATATTTTATTATGAAGTACTTCCATTCTTTGAAGGAAATGAGATAGAAACTCCTACCCATCCTTGCTGCCTTTTGCATTTCTAGAGCAGAAATAAGTGAAAACACATATCTACTGTCTGAAATAATCACTTTCAAACACATGTGCTCATAAATCATTCCAAGAATGATTTTTTATTTTTTTTACTAAGGGATTACACAAATAGCAAACCTATACATTTATGACAAGTTTCTGAAAAATACTGTCACGTCAAGCAAGTCTAAAAATGCACAACATACACCACCCTTTTATTTCAGAAGTGTCAACAGCTACAAAAACAGACATTAATGTATGCTATTTTAAAATAGAGTCTGTAAAGCAATGGAAAGCACAGCAGTAACAGCAGAGCAGCAAGGTCCCAGGCTGGAGCATATAAGGATCTACACAAACGCAACAGTCATGGGCACATAAACAAAGGAAACTAGTCGCTTACCTTCAGAAGGCCTCAGACACACAGGTTTCTCCAGCAAGATACCCTTACCTCCACTGACCCTTAAGTGAGGTCTTGGAAGAGGTGGATCCTGGCTCCATCCCTTCTGATCACTCAGGTGCACTGCATGCACCTGAGCTCCCCTGGGTTGGCCCTGCCTTCCCACCAGGTACTCAATCACTCATTCAAGCTGTGACTTAGCATTTCTGCTACACAGTCCTTCTGTAGAAAAACACTGAGGAGCTATATTCATTTGACCAAAAGGAATAAAAATACACAGTACTGGAGCAAGCCTCTTTAAGAAATAAAAATAATCATAGAATTATAGAAACACAGAATGACCTGGGGTGAAAAGGGCCATAAAGATCATCTAGTTTCAACTCCCTGCCATGGGCAGGGTCACCAACCACTAGGCCAGGCTGCCCAGAGCCACATCCAGCCTGGTCTTGAATGCCTCCAGGGATGGGACATCCACAACCTCCTTGGGCAACCTGTTCCAGTGCATCATCACCCTCGGAGTGAAAAACTTCTTCCTGATATCTAACCTAAACCTCCCCTGTCTCAGTTTAAAACCATTCCCCCTTGTCCTATCACTGTCCATCCTCATAAACAGTCGTACCCCCAACTGTTTATATGCTCCCTTCAAGTATTGGAAGGTCACAACGAGGTTTTCCTGGAGCCTTCTCTTCTCCAAGCTAAACAAGCCCAGTTCCCTCAACCTTTCTTCATAGGAAAGGTGCTCCAGCCCTCTGATCATCTCAGTGGCCCTCCTCTGGACCTGCTCTAAGAGCTCCACATCCTTTCTGTACTGGGGGTCCCAGGCCTGGACAAAGTACTCCAGATGGGCCCTCACAAGAGCTGAGTAGATGGGAACAATCGTCTCCCTCTACCTGCTGGCCAGCCCTCTCTTAATGCAGCCCAGAACACAGTTGGCCTTCTGAGCTGCAAGCACACACTGCTGGCTTACACCCAGCTTCTCTTCCACCAGGACCCCCAAGTCCTTCTCCATAATCTAGGAATTTGCAGATCTATCAATCTGAAAAGCCCTGATTTATAGACATCACATTACCTATTGTTCAGCTTGCAGCTGATAACAAAATGAAAATGATTAGGAGAAACAAGTGATAGCTCTGAAGCAAGAAGCAGGAATGAGTGCAATAAAAACATCACTGCCAAGTTAGCATTGCCTAGATCAGTAAGAAAGTATGCTATATGTCAAGCTCTTCTTCTATCCTATTCCATTTCCCTTTCTTTCTCACCAAATCATCTCCACTACTGTTAGCTCCAATTGCCTCCCACTTAATGCTACTGTCATGGTTTTGGGTGGGTTAGAGTTAGTTTTCTTCCTAGAGGCTTGTACGATGCTGTGATTTGGATGTTTGATGAAAAAACCAATAGCAATAACACACCAATGTTTTAGCTGTTGCACAGCAGTGCTTACACAGAACCAAGGAATTGTCTGCTTTTCACACTGCCCTGCCAGCAGGGAGCTGGGAGAGGACACAGCCAGGGCAGCTGAACCAAACTGGCCAAAGGGACATTCCATACCATAACACTCAAGCATTAAAAGATGGGGAAAAGGAGGAGGAGGGAGGGAACATTCAGAGTGGTGGTGTCTGTCTTCCTAAGAAACAGCTACTTATGTCAAGCCCTGCTTTTCTAGAAGTGCCTTAACATCTCTCTGCTCTTTGGAAGTAATGAATGAATTCCTTGTTTTGCTTTGCTTGTGTGTACAGCTTTTGCTTAAACTGTCTTAAATAGTAAACTGTCTTTATGTCAAACCATGAGCTCTCACACTTTTACCCTTCTGATTTGTCCCCCATTCCATTTGGAGAGAGTGAGCAAGCAGCTGAGTGCAACTCGCTGCCTACAAGGGCTAAGCCACAACAGCTACTAACTGTCTGACTCCAAAATAACAACCACTGTACAATGTTTTGACTACAAACACAGCTAGTAAATATAAATAGGCACAGCTAGAATTGTGGAGCAGCTGCAGCTGGCAAGCTTTTGCTGTAGAAAAAAAGCCTCTTCAAACATATTCTAACCTACTCTTCCCTCACCAAACAGGAAAAATTTAATTTCAAAATGGATCTCAAAAAACTTGAGAATCAATTATACAAAATCCACTTGGGTTACTGGAGATAGAAGAATAAGACATGCTAAAGAAAGGAGTGCAATGAATAGCGGCTCTAAGAAATTATATTTTCTTTATTACTTAAGTGGACAAAGTGAGTTCACTTTCGGAATAAGTTTTCCTTAAATTTCATAGGTTAAAATCCCTCTTCTTGGAAACTGTGAGCAAATCAATCCATTTTAAAAATTTAACTTAGCATAACAACAACAGAAAGACCCCACAAACTCACTAGTTTACATCAACTAAAGGTGTTTAGCTGAACGACAAAGTGTCGTTCAGCTAAACAGAAAATAAAGATCTCATTTCTATAGCAACACTAAAGCATGCTTAAACTTGTAAAAACTTCAAAAGATTTTTACAACTTACAGCTAAATCATTAATAGCAAACTCCAAAGGAGAAATGGCTGCATTTAGAACATAAGTCATTTTCTGAGTTGCAATATTCTTCCTATAGTAATGTACCCCTTCTTCTTTGTTTATATTAAGGAGTGATGTCAGTTCACATAACGTAAAAAGAAAAGGAAAATGAATATCCATGAGCTATCAAGCATCCTCTGTAAACAAACTTGAAATATCCATCAAAGATCCAAATGGAGGTGTCAGAAAAGACTGAGTTAAATGCTGGTGTAAACAGAAGATCCTTAAAGTATGTAATGAAATTTAGTAAATTTCATGAACCATAAGGGAAATAAGGGAGGTAAGAACACTCTTTACTTCTCTAAAGAATTGGGTCAGTGTTAGTTCTGATATGAGAGCTGATCTTAAGAAAATTCTGGAAGCAAATGATGTAGATTATACATACAGCTCCAGCTCCATCACTGTATCCCTCTAGAAGAGCCAGCCTCTGCAAAGGTTGCTGCAATTGCTGACACCTTCTCACTTCTGAGCAGCCATAATAGGCTACCTGTCATACAGGAAATCAGGAAAACACACACAATTTCTTTATCACTCACTGCCAGAGTTTTAATTCACATCAACAAAAGATTGTGGCATATCAGTGCCATGAGCATTTGACAGAATTAAAAAATGGCACTCTATGGAACCTAGGGCCAAAATCATTCTTTATCTATGTCCTTTGAACTGAGCTCACCTTTAGAGATGAAGCTGTTTTGAGCTTTATCTTTTTATAGGTGAAAAATTGATTCAGTGAAACCAGTCCTGTGTCTTTGTTTTATCTTTCTCTCTCCTTAGCCCACAGCCCTAAACTTCCATCACTTTTGCAGTGTGTACACCTAAGAACAACAGAATATTTTTTATTGACTTTTTCACTGTCATGGGAATACAGACATATTATATCATAGAATCATTAAGGTCAGAAAAGACCACTAAGATCATCTAGTCTAACCATCAGTGCATCACAACCATGACCCTAATTATGTCCCTCAGTGCCACATCTACACATTTCCTGAACACCTCCAGCAGCAATGACTGCACTACCTCCCCAGGCAGCCTGTTCCAAAACCTCACCACTCTTTCTAAGAAGAATTTTTTCCTAATATCCAATCAGTACTTCCCTTGGTGTAACTCAAGGCCACTACCTCTTGTCCTATTGCTGTTATGTGGGCGAAGAGGTCAATCCACATTCTCACTACAATTTCTTACAATCTCCTTTCAAGTAGTTGTAGAGAGACATAAGGTCTCCCCTGATTCTCCTCTTCTCCAAACTGAACAATTCCATATCTTTGCATTTAAACATCTCCAAGAGAATTTCTACATAAATGCTTCACATAGAGATAACAGAAGATAAACTACTAAAACAGTGCCTGAGATGATCTTTGCTTCCAGGATCACATCAATCCTAATTCTTCCTACCTCTTATGAAACTCAAACCAAGCACAAATAAGACTGTTATAGTACTGGTATGTGAGATACCTATACAAGGCATATGCCGCAGTTCATATTGCTGAACTGTCGGGTTAAAGACTCTGTCTTATATTGTTTTGATGTTGTGGTAGCTGGCAGGTACCAGCATCCAAATGATCAACTCAGATTTACAGAATCTTGAGGGAATAGATGATAACAGGTACTCAAATCAATGCAAAAAGGGGAAGCATCCTAACATATTACTTTGGAGTATTTGGAGTATTATATGTTATGAATATTTGTATGGAGTATTCATATTTAGCTTTATATGAAAACCTCTACTAACAAGTGAATACATTACACCCCTACCCAGAAAGGGAAGTGTAATCTTTTCCAGTTATTTCTAGTTTGAACTCATCTCTTTTCTTGGCCTCTTACAAGAAATAAAAACAAGATATACTCTTCCAGATTTCACATCTTTTTGTCATTTTGGTTTAAACCAAAAAAGCAACACTGGTAAAGTCCAGTATATTTCCCAGTGGCATATTTACCCTATGTACATTCTAGTCTCTAAGTAAGAAGTTTGCATTTGAACAGTTGTGGATGAACTGTGATAATAATCTCAGCAATGTGTAACAATCTCAGCAATAGCTGAGACTGCATATATGAAAAAATTGCAACTATAATAAAATAATAAATACACATAATATGACACAATGATTTGCAATATAATAAAATAAAATAGTAGTAGAAAGCATTGAATTAGTCTTTGTTTCAGTCATTTATGAGGTACTAATGACCTAACAACTTTCATTAGAAAGATGCAACTAAGGGGAAATAAAGGGATCCTGACATCCAAGACTAACAGAAAACTGGAGCATTTATCAACCTGTATTTTCATATAACCACAGTATGTTTAATAGCTCAATCATATGTGCTAAGGTAAAGCACATGAACAGATCTTCCTAGAAACACTTGAACTACTAGTGATGGCTTTCTGTCACCATTGCTTTTTAAAAAATATTTTCAGGGAAGGCTTTTTTTTTTTTTTTTTTTTTTTTTCAAATAATTGCAGCCTACATTCAGTATTTTTTACAGGAGTTAGATCTTAGTGTAGCTGAATACAGTGTTCAGTAATACACAACATCAAAGCCAATAGCAAGTTGCAAGATAAAAAAATCATGTTAATAGACAGGTGATTTTAGGTTTGTAGGCTCTGAGTTGGGTCACCAGGAAAAAAGAGAGAGATGTATATTAGAAGGATTTGGTATTGAGGGATGCAAGGCATGAGAAATTCAAGAAATGAGGATTTTAGAATGAATTGATAAAAAGGAGTGAGCATAAAAGTATGAGAAGGAAGTGCATGGACGGGATGTATTGCCAGAGTCCACTGACTAAGTCTTTGTTTGGAGACAGAAGCATAACATTCTGTGCTCAGTTATATTCCAGTTGCCAGGAGCCTGACAGCTTTCATAAATTTTTGTTCTTGTTCTGGTGATGCAGAGCAACCACAACACAACTACAGCCTCATAGAGGAGCACAGGAAAAATAAACACGTTCCCTAAAATATTTGAACATTACCAGTATCTGCCATTATGGTAGTCATTAAAATAGGTTGAACTACCACCTAGCTCAAAACTTTTGTTTTAAACTGAGCTCCAGCTATTTTGCAGAAAGAGAAAGAATTAAGGTTATTAGCTTAAGTTGCAGGTGAAAAAAACATTATGTTTGTACCATTTGGTATTCAAAGAGAAACCGTAGTAGTTCTTATTGATTAAAGTATTTATCTTAAAGAAAAAAACTTTCCCTTCTTATTTCCCTTTTGTGCACCAAAACTGAAAACAATACTATGCATTAAGTTTTATACTGGAGAAAAATCAAACAAAAATTTCTAAATCAAATATATATTTTATTTTTCTGACCATACATTTCCATCTTCTTCCCAAAATCCTGAGTTTTAGATAAAGTATCATTCGGGAGCTTAAAACAAGATTTTTCTATGAGAGAAAGTAATATATATTCATATAAGAAATTCTAAGGAATTAAGATCAGGCTTCCAATAATAAAACTTTTTTTTTTTTGTCTGGATGAGTCACATTAAAAATTGGACATTAAACCTGTTTAGCAGATTAAAAAAAAATAAATGCAAGTAACAACGAAGAGATATGTGTGAATCAGTTGGCTGACTGAACCAGGGTCATGTAATTCAATGGTCAGGTAAACATCTGACTCAATATGTGCTATGTAAGGTCAAGAACAATCCAATGGTGTAATCAGGAACAGAACAGACAGCTGGTACATCTGAGACAGTTTTGGCAATTAACTGCATAGTAGTTGTTAAACAAACCACTTACTGCAGCCAAAAGGCTACATCACTATAGCAATTTAGACAAAAGTCTAAAATACCATTCAAGGTTATTCCTCTCCAGGTACAGGATCTACGCATTTTTAGGATGTTGAAGGGCATGTCACAGTCACCAGCAACCCCTTGAAGGAACAAGAGAAAAAGTAAATTATATTTTATTGAAGCTATGTAAAAATTACCAAAGCTATTTATTGCTTCTCAACTTTATATATTATACCATATCCTTCAGAAGATTCAGTTTCAGATACAGATGAAATTAACTACAACTGTATAAATCAGTAATGACCAGTGAGGACTTCCATCATAAATAAATAACTAAATTACTGAACATGGCTTTTTTTGTCCACGCTAAAATCACTGCTTCACCATAAGCTGTGTAACAGTCACTGTTAACAACAGATGGTCTCATTGCACTAGACAGAATGTGAAAGGGCCACCATGGAAAGACAAATTTAAAGCATTACAAATAAAAGAAAACAAGAACCTAACACAATTAAGGCAATGAATATTTTTAAGAGAAGCAGAACTCTATTGTGTTGTAAATATAATAAAGTGCTTCTAGCTCATGTGAATCACTTGTTAATGGGACTATTGTGCTTTTGTATATTACTGTAAAGTAACATCACATGCACAATTAAAGGCATTTTCTAAACACTCACCGACAATAACTGCAGAGAGAATCTCTCCTGTTCAGAAGATGCAGTCAAAGATGTATACAAAAAGTAGGAATTTCAGTCATTCATCAATTCAGTTCCAATATTTATTGTGTATCCCCTTGTCTCTACCCTATTGTTAGAACTGCAATTATGCCCTAAAAGATGAACCAGAAATAAAACAATACTGTAGTTTAAACAACTGAGGTCTAACAGCTTGAATTACTGCACGTGCACGCACACAAAGTAGGATGTATTTAGTTATCCGGTTGAAAGAGTCATGAGATTTTTAAATTAAATTCCAAATGCTACTAAGGAGGTAGAACTAGATGTGACTGAATGGAGGACAAGGGGATTAGCATTTTAGGCAATCTTTTGCATATTTTTCATTCTGAATTAGAAAAAAAAAAAATAGAAACAATGTTAGACGACAGATATACAAGCATTAGAAATGCCCAGAGAGTATTTCTAGTATACCTAACTAAGTGACCATAGGAAATGCAATTCGTGAAATGCACAGAAGCATGATCACCCTCTAAGGCGCTAAGATCAAAGTGGATATTTCGCCCAGTAACCACTGCTGCTTGATTAAGGTACACCAGTTTCTAGCCCTTCTATTCTCTTATTGTGCATGAGTTTACCTGCTCACAATTTTCTGTGGCAACGAATTCCAGCATTTCGCTGCTTGATGCTTAAAAATTCTGTACTTTAAGCAAATTTGCTTCAAACTGTTATGTTAGTTTTGGCTAGCTCTTGTAAAAGAGTTTTCTGATTAATTATTCTATACTTACCTCATCCATAAACTTCATAAATTTTGCAAAACCTCCTTCATAAATAGCTTTTCAAAATATATGTCCTTGTTCATGTTAAAATTAAGCTTAGATTAGGCACACACTTAACAAATCTGGACAAGACTTGATAGTAGTGAGTTTAAGTTTGCCTTGGGAATCGGGGGTCAAATAATTTCTTTAACTATTTTACCAGCCTCAAGAAAACAGCAGAACATCTGATATATGCTCATACCTCTGGAAATACACTGTAAATACTCTGGAAATAAACAGAAATTCCCTATAATATTTTCCCTTAGAAAGCACATACCTCTGACCATTACATTTTCCAGAGCTGTATTATTTTTTTAAAAGGCCTTGAAAAGAGACAGCTGTTTTTCATGTAGATTTCTCCACCATATTTTTCAGCAAGATTGAATTCTTCACTTGTGCACTTAGTCCGGGCTATAAAAGTATCATTGTAAGTTTTAGTTGTTAAATAACTGTTTAAATTTATTTAAAATGAAGTTATAAAAATACTGTAAAAGAGAAGGATAAGCAAACAGTGAAATTGTGTTTATAATCAATTAATGCTGCCTGTTGACACTTCATGCAAAGGAAGTTACTTTGCAGGCGAACATGAAGCAGATTTTACAGAAAACTGGGATGACTAGGAAGTCTCAGATGGAGTAGCAAGAGGGCAAGCAAAATTTCCCATAGATAGTAAATAGTTTCTAAATTAAGAAGATAAAACCACCATTTATTTATGTGCCTAACACAAGAAAGAGCAAGAAAATAGCGTGTATGATACTTTTATTGTTTAACTGAACGTATTCTGATAGTTTAGACAAAATTTTGTAGTATAATGTATGAGTAATCATCTAACCAGTTATGTTTCACTTTAACAACCATTTTAGGATTTTAAAATATTGTCAATAGTGGTTGTTTTTAATATTTAATGGAATGCAACACATTTCAGTTAGACTTTTCTTTGAAGTTGTGAGGAAAATTGCAAACACATTTTGAGAGTGCCATCTTCTCAAAGATACCTTCATGAAATCACAGCGTGTTTTGGCTAGATTTACAATCTATGACAATTTAGGCTGTACCTACATGAGTAAATTAGAAAGTGCCATGGAACATTCTCAGGCATTGAATAAAATCATATAGCCAGTAAAACTGTTTGAATGGTCCTCAACATTGTTTTTACCTGGGCCAGGTACGAGCTTCTGAGACAATTTCTGGACATGGTCTTGAATTTAGCAAAGAACAAGCTTAGTAACAAGAAGTTACTAATAGGTACTTCAGACACTTACTCCAGTCAATGTAGTTAGGAGTGTAGGTGAGCACACAGAATGCATGCAAGCTTTCCTGTGCCAGTCAGACTCAACACCAATGAATGATCCAGAGCATTTGCCACTATAATTTTCTAGTATAACTACGGCTATCATGGAACAGAATTTTGTTTGATAACATTCATAAATTTCAGTGAAAAATAATTATTCAAACATTTCTCTGAAACCCAAGAGGTTTAAATCTTTCCAGAAGCATTTCAAAAATTGTATTCATAATAGTTTCTGTGGATCACTCAGTTTAAAATTCCAATGTGTTGTACCAAGACAGTAAAAAATATAAGTTTTTTGTTCGTAAATAAAGTGGAATACTGACTGGATTTTTTGCTCCCTTACAGCTACCTTATCTTGCTGTGTGAACTTGTCCACTGGAAGCTTTCTTACACCTGCCTTTGCAGTGTCTTCTATTCTACATTTAGGGAAACAGACTGCTAGAAGATACGGGTTGTCATTTCAACCCCAATCAATACTTATGTTCCCTCCATACAATGGATTTAGTATAACATTCATATTAGTCCCAAAACAGGATCTCAGCCTTCTCCATATTCATATTTCATTTCTTCATGCTGAAGACTTCTGAAAGCTGGAAAAATATTTAAAGAAATGAACAAATAAAAAGTTAATCTGTTTCTTAAAGCTAAATGCTTAACAGATTTTAACAGCTCCATAATAGCTAGTGCAGATCATCAAAGCAATTTATGAACTAGAAGTTTCTGAAAGTAACAAAGTAGGCTGTTACACAAGAGATTAAAAATAGCTGTTATGGTCCTGATTGCTTTGAGGCAGTTAGAATTCAGAACAGAAATCTGAGCTCTCTTGTAAAATCTGTCATATGTTTATCTGGTGAAGGTGACAATCTTTATTATTTTCTCAATAAACTATTAAGATCGTTATATTCTTATTTGATAATTTGCAGCATTAGTCTGTAAACCATGTATACTACTGGAGAGTTCTATAATGAGGAGGAATATGTATTTTTTAATGTTACTTTAGGCAAAAAAACACATTTGTAATGCAAACTGGTAGAGAATAAGCAATTTAGAGCTACGGTAGAATATCAAGAATGACACTCTTCTTAATGTATCTCATTATATCCAGATGCTAGAGAACACAATGCTTAATACCATGCACTCATCTCAGGCAGTGAAGATTGAAAGCCTGAACCTGTAATTCTTTAGGCAAAACTTTTATTTTCTGCAAGATTACAGAACAAAAACATATGTTTCATAGGCATTTTCTTCTTTAATTCTATTGTATTCTGTTTTGTAGATTATGTTAAATCAGATCTTTATTTCCTGAACTTAGTTTTCCTTACTGCTATCCTGCTACAGTTCTTCTGTGCCTCGAAGGCACCGTACATATCTGAGAAGAGAGAGAGGTATTCTTTAAGACAAACACTTTCAATTGTTCTTTGGTTCCTTGAAGCAAAGACAGAAAAAAGAATCTAAAAACCAGATCTGCATGTCAGATTGTACGGCAGATAAAGCAAATCTTTTCACTATCAAAAACCAAAATAGAAAGGCCTGATGGTTAAAAGAACTGAGCTGAAGTTTGCTGCCTGCAGAATGTGAGCAAATACCATGGTGTAGTGACAGCTTCCATTTTCATTTACCACCTGTAGAAGATTGATGAAAAGTGTTTCATGAAAGAAAAAATGTACTGACAATAGATATGTGCACAGTATATACACACATCCCCTCATAAATGTTTAACTGAGGCTGCATATTCGCAGACAATTCCCTCTGCATCACTACAGGCTTAAGGAGGACTTGTCTGAAGCCTTGTGCTTCCTTCCACATTTGTGCTGCTCTCTTGCTTTTCCAAACATAACTATCTGCAAGTCCACAAAGTCAACAGCGAATACATACAAGTCAAAATAACCATACTGAAAATTAAATCCAGTTTAGGATTGGAGGAAAAGTTTTCATCCCTGATCAAGTTGAAAGACAGAAAAAAATGCAGAGAATAGTGCTTCTAGCAGGATAATGAGAAGGGTAACATGGTGAAAAATGTGACAAATGAAATATGTGTCTGATGAGAAGAAGGTATGTTCTGCTTATCAATCAAAATGGAAACTTTTTTTGAGACAGTGATGTAAGGATAAATCTTTTTAAGCCAGGTAGGTATTCACTGTTTTATGAATTTCACAGAATAAGCTTCCTCAGCCTGACACAGACCTGGCCTGTGTTTATGTGTTAGAGCTTAAGAAATGGAGATATTTTATTTATGAAAGTGAACGTACCGAAGAATCTTCCTCTTTGGAGGTCATCCTATTCTCACCCTGCCTTTCATATAAAATGCTTTCAAAATGATGAATAAATGTTTACCAGATTAAGGCTCCGGAAGGAGGAGGAGAAGTTGAATACTTTGTCCATGTGCTATGAGGCATGCGAAGCCATGCCTTTAAGCAGAGATATTCTCTGTCACATACTCCCACTCTGCCCAATACAGTTAATGATGGTTGACATTAAAGAGAGAATTTTTCCAAAATAACCCTCAACCTTTCAATACATTTTTCCTAGAAGCATAAATTTTTGGTATAAACAAATATGTTTATTTTCAGAAAATATCCCGTATATGTGGTGATTTTCAAAACTTTTAAATTAACTCAAACTACTTTCAAAGAGTTAAAAATAACCATTAACTGGGTACTTTTTATAAAGGATTTCTCTGTTGAATGTAAAGACATATCAGATACAGATAGAGGACATTTGAAGTCTGCCAGCCTACATTCAGAACAAAATTCTGCATAGCAGCTTCAAAATCTGATTGTCCAGACACCTCCCCAAGGGCTATATTGCTGTGTTAACAGTTAACCACCAAAGATAATGACAGAAAATGTACAATATAACTCAACAAATGCATATATATATATATATATATTGACTATGGAATACTCTCACAAAGCACCAATATTATGCTCTGAGTTGATTCATTGTGTGCTCAGACCCATTTCTCAGTCACATCATCTGTCTACAAAGTGCAAGAAATGTATGAACTTCCCTTGGATACATATTGAGAAACCCTGTGGGCTCCTTTTGGACAACTCTACCCAGCTTTGTCAAGTCACACTGATACTCCAAGACAGTCAAAGCCACCAGAGCCCAGAGCAAAGGCACGGGATACTAGACTAATGCATCCAGCCTGGGGCATAAGAAGACAATAAAAGTAACATGCTCAAACTCTTCTAGAAAAAAAAAAAGATTCTTTCCTCACAATAAAAGTTACAGATGTAAACAGAAATTACAGAGAAAATTACAATAAAATTTAATAGATAATTTATAGATTTATTTCTCAAAGCCTAAGTATTATTTCTGTATTATTATAGTTAAAACCTTCTATTGCAACTCCATTCCAGTCAATTGAAGCCTTACAACTTCATAAAAATGTAGAATGCATCTTTTTTTTGTAAAAAGTTATCAACTGTAACTTTGTTATAGGTAGTACAGACACAATTGTTAAGGCAATTTTCTATTAAATCACTTCATGCAGGTCCATCAAAGAGTTTCAAGTGTAAATCATTTCCTACAGCCAGTTTCCAAAGCCAGAGCAATTATTATATTCCTGCAAATTTTTGAGCTTTAAGTGTGATGAGAATCATAAAAAAAAATATTCCTACTACCAAATAATCAGCTAAGCACTGCTGAAAGCAAATAGCAACTTAGGCATCACTCTTAAGCAGGAGAAATTGCATGCCACTTGTTGATTTCCAGGCTTCTTCTGATAGCATAGGCACTTAGTGTTATCTCAATCAAGAGTAACAATAAATCATGTCAGATGCAAAAAGGGCCATTGAATGGCTGTAGCCAGATTCTGCCTAAAAGCACAGCAACTCAGAAGACAGAGGCAGCAGGAGGACAAGGAAATCTTCCATTTCAAACAGACAGCTTACATCTCTTCTATGCACAGGAGATTCAGTCCCTGCGGAGTGACTAAAAAGTAAATGCAATGCTTCGGAGTTACAGGCTTGATAAAAGTTGTATTGGTTGTTTGAGAAACAAGCTGATAAAATATTTCCTTCAGATGTAACTGCTAAAGTAGTTAGTCTACTATTAACAAATAGAAAACTTTAAGAGAAACAGTGCAGAACAAAAAAAAGGACAAAGGAAAGAAAGACAACTAAGAAGTATCTGCTGCTTCCACTGGCACTGAGAACTATCTGATGCCAGTCTTCATGGAACAAATCATAACTAACAAGCCTCTAGAAAGGCAGTTTTTGTTACAAATGAAGAGATGGGGTCCTGTGAGGAAAATGCCATTGTTATACGGTATTGACAACCTCACACCAACACAGTCAGCAATGGAGGAATACCTCATCAATAGGATAAGAAAATCATAGATGTCATGCATGTCCCTTTGTACACCTCATACAGAGGCTGCTCTGGTGAGGGAATGACTCGCCTAAGCCCTTCTGACATCTTGACAGGTACTGCTGAAGAAGAGCCTGTATGGTATTTCTAATCTTTTGCATAGAAGCTCTCCTGGTTTTGGTTGGGATAAAGTTAATTTTCTCCTTCGTAATTGATATGTTGTTGTGTTTTGGATTTAAGGTGAGAATAATTTTTATCGCACAGTGATGTTTTAGTAGTTGCTGAGCTGTGTTTACAAACAGTCAAGTATCTTTCAGCTTCTCATGCTGCCCTACCAACAAGGAGATGGGGGTGCACAAGGAGCTGGAATGGCAAAGAATCAGGACAACTGATACAGACTGATGTCATGGTTTTGTAATTTTTGCTATTGGTAGATTGATCTAGATAACCCCGTGACAACTGACCAAAAAGATACCCAATACCAAATGTCATCTTGCTCTGCAATAAAACTGGGGGAGCTGACCAGAGGGCTGCCACTGCTTTAGAACTATCTGGGCATCAGTTGAGTGATGAGCAATTGCATTGCATCACTCACTCTGTATATTATTTTATTATTATTATTTATTTTTAGGTTACCTTCCTTTTCCATCCTATTAACCTATCTTTATCTCATCCCACAAGTTTTATCTTTTTTCCTCCTTCCCATCCCACTGTGGGGAAAGTGAGCAAACAGCTGTGTGGTACTTAGCTACCTGCCAGGTTAAACTACAACAGAAGCATAGGTTTGATAGGTAAATTACTAACTCCTGAAGAAGGTACAGAATAAAAATGTCAGGCCGAATAAGGAAAACAACCAGAGTCAAAAGATATTTTTACAAACTGATGCCACAGAAAGACTCAGGAGAATTCAAGTTTAGCAGTACCGTAATTCCTCTAAGTTTGAGGAAAGGAAAAAAAAAGAAGAAGAAGAAATAAAGAAAGGAAGGAGAAGAGAAAGGAAAAGAGGAAGAAGCTCAAAGCTGAGGTCAAGAGCAGAAAAATGAATACACGTTTTCACTAAAATTTCTAGGACAATGTAAGAAATTCATTTCTCAATTTGTTAACAGAACAATTTATCTGCTTAGCAGAGGGCAGAGCTACTTTTAAAGTCTGTCTGTAAGTGACAGCAGTAGCTAACAGTAACAGGTCTGATTAAACTGAATACAAATCAGGTTGTATTCATCTGTGTATAATAATGTTAAAGCATGAGCAAAACATATTGGCATAGCATATATGCCAGTAAGAAAGAAAACAGACGAGGAAAATTCCAAAACTGTAGATTTAAATTTGAAGTAATCAGAAGTGGCTTAGCAGCAAACTGTAGATTGTAGCTCACTAAGAAAAGCATTTAAACTATTTCACACAGGCTATTGTAACAGGGAGAACACCTGGAGAAGCATAGTTTGATTAAGGATAACTAGCAAGGATTCCGGCAGGGAACTGTCATGCTTATCTAGCTTGTTGGAGTTCTTTGAAGATATAGCTGCTGTAAGAGATAAGGGGAATTCAGTGGATGTAATATACTCAGATTTTTAAAAGTATTTGACAAGGTTACAAACTAGAGATTAGTAGGTGAGGTAAAGAATAAAGGTTAAAATGAGCTACAGGATAAAAATACTGGATGAGGAGCAAAGCATAAAGTATTGCTGTAGAAGGAAACCTTTTTTTAAATTTGAAAAGATTTTGAGGTCTTCCAGGTTAATAGGCATGTGCAGAAGTCTAGAAATACATTATTTTTGTGACAGTGCCTTCTAAAATGAATTGCCAAATACCCACATCATATATGATTGCATGCAAAGTGAATGAAATAGTATAAAAGTGAATCAAAGTGAATTTGAAGAATTTTACTGGCAAGTGAAAAAAGTTACCAGAAAAATGAAAAGTGAGAAAAAAATATTGTCAAGAATAAGCAGCATGAAAAAAAAATTAATTCAACAATGGAGATACTATTAAAACAGCTTTTTGTGCAAAAGAAACAGCAAACAATTCCATAGATTTATTACATTGCTATATAAGGTACTTGTCATGAATCATGCAGTTATGCATAATGTTGCTATAGTACAAGGGGATACAAATGTACTATTGTAACAACAGTTAGTCAAGAAAAAGGAGCTGTTCCTAGTGCTGTCAAATACAGCGCATCAATACAGGATTCATTCTTTTATGGAGGTGCATCACTATAGTGCTAAGAGAGTAAAAAGTAAGTAATCCAATTTCAGAATGAGGATTCTGGAAGAAGAAAAAAAAATAGAAAATGTTTCTTTAAAAGCCTATAAATCTACAAATGAGTTGTTTGGAAAATTTATTGTAACAGAGTTTAAGAAGCATGTAGTATTTGGTTTTGTTAAACTGGAATAAAGACAAAAGGTAGGTGTGGGGTTTTTTTGTTTGTTTGATTGTTTTTCCCTCCAAAGGCAGGTTATTAGTAATTAGAATAGCTATATGAATACAAAACTACACTCAGCAGACATTGTACCAATGGAAATCATCAGCCAAGTTCAACTGTCTTCATATGACTGCAAAAGTTGTGAGCAATCCATCCCTGAAAGAGCTGTCAGATGGCTAATAACCCTTCTCTGTTCCACATCACTAAGAAAAAGATCAGGGTACCTCAGCTGATTTGAAACCATTTCCATGATTTTTTCTGTTCTCCAGTTTGTTTACTTTCCATCCTTATAGTGTTTTCCAGGAATTTATGTGCTAAACTTTTAAGGAGGCTTTGCCTGATCTATCTACTTTTCCCTGGAGTCTCCAGTTCCAGGCATGATTTGTTTGCACAGATGTCCTTTCTCTAAATACAGTGTGTCAAACTCCATAGCATTCAGTGTTACAGACAAACTCAAAAAATTCTGCACTATTAGATTTCAAACAAGTGAAAGATTAATTTAAGATTAATTAATTTAATTAATTAATTTTTTATTTTATTAATTTAATTAATTAATTTAAGATTAATTAATCTGTCCTGTAACTAAAAGACTAATTCATTTCAGGCACCATCAACTGTCTTTCGCAAATACAATGAAAATAGCGATCATGGAAAATTACACACAAGATCTAATAAGTGCTCCATAAGGCAAAGAGTCTTAAATACTTAAATATAGTAAAACAAAATAAACTTTGGTAGCTATTTTTTTTTCATTTTTGCTGTGTCTACTGATATATTTTTCAATAATTTTTCCCATATATTTGTTAATAATCTTTTTTGTAGCTAACATGATACAAAGTTGTTAACTCTGGCTTTCTTCTCTATCACACTGAGAAGCACAGCAATATTTTAAGGATAAAGGTTATTTTTAGGTATCTGTTATCTTTTTACAGCTGTGACCAATACTGGAGCTCTTAGAAAGGCATTTAGATATATGGGAATTCTTTGGGCTGTCAATATATTAGCAGGAAGCCATGGTTCAGAAATGTTAATACTGATTTATTTATTTTTTTTAAATGCCTTTCAAATGCAGCAAAAATCTTCTGCTCTATTGAAGCATGTTATCATAAACCTTCCTGTAACAATTTATTCTAGTCAATATCGGAACTATATATTGGCTTCAATACCTGAGAAATATCTGAGGGAACATATGAAGGCAAAAGTGAAGAATTCAGAATGATTTTTCATGAAATATTTAGGTAAGTTACTCACTTTCTTTGAAGCTGCTCCAGTGATCTGTGACATAAAGACGCTAGACTCAGACAGTACATCCTATGTGTTTCATCTTTGTTTCTTAGACTGACAAATGGATAGGAACCTCAAAACTGAGGCTGGAAACAGCATAAGATTTCACTCAGAACCACCACAGAATGGGAATAATAGTCTAGTGAGAGCAAGGCATTTTTGATAAACTATTCATGCTTAACAAAAGCAGAAAAAAAAAAAAAAAAATCACAGTCATCTTTAATCCTGGTATTTGTTAAACAGCAAACAAGACTTATTTCAAAAACATGAAAACAAAAGATGAGTAAACATTATATAGTGTATGGGAAACCGTTAATCACAGCCTGAACCTCTGATTAACCATCTGAGGCAAGTGACGGGTCAGCTGCGGGAGCACAGGTGAAGATAATTCAGCTGTGCTCCCAGAAGGGGTGGAGCTTGACTCCACCTCTCCTAGATCCCATTTAAGGGCTGACCACCACTAAGGCAGCATCTCTTTTGGAGATTGCTCCTGTGTGGAATTCCTTGTGGTGAGCATCCATCTTAGCTGTGAGCCTCAGAGTGGGTGAGTTGTTCCCCTATAGCCTCTGGATATTCATCTGTTACTGCTTTGTATAATAACAACTATATATTTGGCAAGCCAGGCAGGAGGGATAATGTTGTTTTTGTGGAAAATATATAAATGGGTCAGGGGGAGAACATCACCCCCTTAGACAAGATGATTTCAGGGCAGATCCTAGGGTTTATGGGTTCTCCCTATTATCAACTGGCCACTATAGTAGAAAAATGGGGTCCCTTGTGGGTTATGGGGAATTTTTCTCCATTCCGCATGGTGGAATACTTTGAAGGACTAAATAAGGGCATCCTGATTACGGAAGAAAGGCAATTAGCCGCTTCTACAGTGGCATGGCCACTATTAACTGCCTTAAATCAAAATCAAGCAGAAATCAGATTGAATGTATTAGAAAGTGACAATTACTAAAGGACCATATTGGAAGATTAGAACAAGAACTTAGTATACTGACAGGGAAGAGACCCCTATTACATTCCCCAGTCTCTCAGGTCTGTAATATTTTGATAAATGATGATTGTGTATCTGAAACAACGGACCTGGTTAAACAAGGGGATGAAAATACTAAAGCTGACTTGGAAGAACCTGTTATGATGGATTCATTACAACTCCGTCCTATTATAACACAAAAAAAACAAAAAAGGTCCAAGATAGACCAGCGGGGTGCCCTCTGATCAATGGCCCCCTGCTGAAACCCATTTTCATGTCACAGCCTGACCATACAGGGCCATGGAATTAATGGACCTGGTGCAGCGGTTTCAACAAAAACCCAGAGAAAGTGTACCAACTTGGTTGCTACGCCTATGGGATTCAGGGGCAGAAAGCGTTACAGTCAGTGGACCTGAATTGTCAAAACTGGCCACTGTAACTGTTCACCCTGCCCTTAGGCAGAGACTATATGGTGGAACCCAGTTCCCAAAGGAGAACCATTCTATTCTGGATTGGTTGATGGCCGCATGTCATATGGTCTGGCCAAATAAGTCAGATATGCCATTAAATGCAGGATTATGGTCCTCTATGGAGGACCTTCAAAATAATATCAGGGAGCTAGGAATGAGAGAGGCCATTTATGAAGACAGGTAAAAAGGTAAAAGACCTGAACCTGGCTCAGTTTATGGCATGACAAGGGACGTCAGTCCCCCTAGGGCTTCCAGATGGGACCGGAGGCCCTATGTAGAATTGATGATATTCTGGTCCCGAAAAAATATTCAGAGTTATGGCCCTTGTTGATACAGGGGCAGAAACATCGATAATTTATGGGGATCCAGCCAAATTTCATGGTAACAGAGCAATGATTGGAGGTTTTGGGGGACAGACTATTCCAGTCACCCAAATCTGGTTAAAATTGGGGGTTGGGCATCTCCCACCTCAGGAATATAAGGTATCTATTGCCCCAGTCCAGGAATATATTTTGGGCATAGATATCCTATGGGGTCTGGCTCTCCACACGACTGTGGGAGAATTCAGGCTCTGACAAAGGTGTATTAGTGTCTGGGTGGTACAGGCAATACTAAGAGGCCATGAGAAGCACGAGCTTATATGTCTGCCGAAACCGCGCCAGATTACTGATGTAAAGCACTATAGACTCCCGGGTGGGCAAGAGGAAATATCGAGAACAGTGCAGGGATTGGAGGAAGTGGGTATCATAAGACCTGCACATAGCCCGTATAATTCCCCCATATGGCCAGTGCGGAAGTCGGATGGAACATGGAGAATGACAGTGGATTACAGAGAATTGAACAATGTCACGCCACCTATTCATGCAGCCGTACCCAATATTGCCTCCCTAACGGACACACTGAGTAGAGAAATCAAAGCATATCATTGTGTCTTGGATTTGGCAAATGCATTCTTCAGTATTCCGATTGCTGAAGAATCGCAAGATCAGTTTGAATTCATGTGGGAAGGCAGGCAGTGGACCTTTCAGGTCCTGCCTCAAGGGTATGTGCATTTGCCAACATATTGTCATAATCTAGTGCACGTGACCTGGCTAAATGGGAAAAACCAGATAATGTCAATTTATATCATTATATTGACGATCTCCTGTTAACATCTAACTCATTAGAGGCAGTGGGACAAGCGGCAGATTTGTTAACCACCTATCTGCAGGGAAGAGGATGGGCTATAAATCCTCAGAAGGTGCAAGGCCCAGGCCTATCTGTGGAATTCCTGGGGGTAGTTTGGTCTGGGAAAACCAAAGTACTACCCAGTGCTGTAATAGATAAGGTTCAGGTGTTTCCAGTCCCTATGACACGAAAGCAGCTGCAGGAATTTTTGGGTATACTGGGGTACTGGCGCTCATTTATACCTCATTTAGTGCAGCTGCTAAGACCATTGTACAGACTCATGAAAAAGGGGCAATTATGGGATTGGGGGAAAATGAAACAGGATAGTTTCCAACAAGTGAAACTGGCAGTTAAACAAGCCCAGGCATTGGGTATATTTGATCCTACCCTCCCAGCTGAGTTAGATGTTCATATTACTCAGGATGGCTTTGGCTGGGGCCTGTGGCAACGCCAGAGTTCTGTTCGGACCCCTATTGGATTCTGGTCTCAGGTTTGGCACGGAGTAGAAGAAAGATATAGTATGATTGAAAAACGGTTATTGGCTGCCTATTCAGCATTGCAGGCAGTAGAACCAATAACCCAAACAGCAGAGATCTTAGTCAAAACCACTCTGCCGATCCAGGGGTGGGTAAGAGATCTAACCCACCTTCCTAAGATGGGGGTGGCCCGAGCACAAACGGTGGCATGATGGGTAGCCTATCTCAGCCAAAGAAGTAGTCTGTCTTCATCACCGCTGAAAGAAGAGTTACAGAAAATCCTAGGCCCAGTGACATATCATAGTGATGCACCAAGAGAAACGTTGGTCGCTCCACCAGAGAAGAGTCCCATTCAGGAAGGAAAATATCCTATTCCTGAAGATGAGTGGTACATGGATGGGTCCAGCAAGGGCAACCCAAGCAAGTGGAGAGCAATAGCATATCATCCTTCTACTGAGACAATCTGGTTTGATGAGGGGGACAGTCAGAGCAGGCAATGGGCAGAATTGCAGGCTGTGTGGATGGTTATAACCAAGGAACCCGGTGATGGTACTCTATCTGTACAGATAGTTGGGCTGTATATCGGGGGCTCACTCTTTGGATTGCATAGCGGGCTACCCAGGAATGGACTATTCATGCCTGACCAATGTGGGGTAAAGACATGTGGTTAGACATATGGAATGCAGTTAAACACAGGACTGTATATGTCTACCATGTCTCTGGTCACCAACCCCTACAGTCACCGGGAAATGATGAAGCCGACACACTGGCCCGAATTCGATGGATTGAGAGTTCGCAGTCTGAGAACACCGCCTGTTGGTTACACCAGAAACTGTGACATGCTGGACGAAAGATAATGTGAGCAGCTGCTAAAGCATGGGGGCTGCCTGTACAACTATCTGACATCACCCAGGCATGTCGAGATTGCGATGCTTGCTTGAAGATGAGACTGAGATCGATGCCCGAAACAACAGCCCACATTGCTAGAGGATACAGTCCTCTGCAGCGATGGCAGGTTGATTACATTGGGCCCATCCCTTGGTCCGAGGGGGTGAGGTATGCCCTGACCTGCATCGATACTGTAAGTGGGCTACTGCAGGCCTACCCAGTACCAAAGACAAATCAGGCATACACAATTAAGGCACTCACGAAACTGATGTCTGCCTATGGGACGCCTCAAGTGATCGAGAGCAACCAAGGGACTCATTTTACTGGTGCAACAATACAGTGTTGGGCAGAAGAGAACAACATTGAATGGCAATTCCACCTGCCATATACTCCAACAGGGGCAGGCCTCATTGAGTGTTCTAACTGTATTCTCAAGGCTGCCCTGAAGACAGACTCCCAGTCCCTGCAGGGGTGGACAAAGACTCTATGAAACCCTGCAGGACCTGAATGAAAGGCCTCGGGATGGCAGGCCTAGTGCCCTAAAAATGCTACAAACAATATGGGCCTCCCCGCTTAGGATCCAAGTTACAGGCACTGATAATCAGGTAAGACCCCAGATTGGTAATTAAAATAATCTTCTGCTCCCTGCCCCTGAGAATTTAGAATCAGGAATCCATAGGATAAAGTGGCCCTGGAAGGTGCAGGTAGGACCCAAGTGGTGTGGTCTACTGGCACCCTGGGGGAGATTATTGGAGGTGGGAGGCTCAGTAGCGCCCTCGGTGATAGGTACGTGGCCTATGGATACTGTGGTCAATACTCCAATCTTTATTGCTAAAGGGATGCCCATCATGTCCCTGTGGCAGATCAAGACGCCTCCTTTGGTGCCAGATATAGTTATGCAACCACAGATAACTGGCCAAAGGGTGTGGTATAGGCGACCAGGGCATGCTCCGGTACAAGCTGAAGTACAGCCTGTATCCTACCCTAGAGGGCAGACCTTCCCCTCCTGGTACCTTTGAAACACCTGTATTACTCCCCCTGAGTCTTTGAGCTTCCAGAATCACCGGAAGGAATGGGACTGATGAAACAAATGGACATGCACCTCATGATTGCTTGCCTCCAGCAACATCAATCAAGCACTGGCCCATGGAAGACTGTGAACTTTCATCAATCATCGCTTGAATTATGTCAACATATATTGCGACGGGAAATTGTGTAAGCGTGGCATTGGATCCCTGTAATAAGGAAAAACTCATCTAATCATTGGTTCATGTTGTGAAGGGGTGGAGTGTATGGGAAACTGTTAATCACAGCCTGAACCTCTGATTAACCATCTGAGGCAAGTGACAGGTCAGCTGCAGGAGCACAGGTGAAGGTAATTCAGCTGTGCTCCCGGAAGGGGTAGAGCTTGACTCCACCTCTCCTAGATCCCATTTAAGGGCTGACCACCCCTAAGGCAGCATCTCTTTTGGAGATTGCTCCTGTGTGGAATTCCTTGTGGAGAGCATCCATCTTAGCTGTGAGCCTCAGAGTGGGTGAGTTGTTCCCCTATAACCTCTGGATATTCATCTTTTACTACCTTGTATAATAACAACTATATATATAGTTCTTTCTGCAATTGAATTCAATTTGAAAACATGTTTCTGACTAAGTAACTGAGAAAAACACTTGACACAGGCAGTGTAGAAAGGTATTTAAAGCAGACAATGGATTTAGAACAGTAAAATAAGATTAAAATCACAGTAAAAAGAATAGAAATAATTTTATAGTACTAACTTGTAGTTAGTGTCCAAATCCTTAAATGGAGTATATGCCCATAGCAAAATAGGAAGTTAGGACTACTGATGAAGAAAGAAAATCTTTTACATTTGATGCACTGACAAAAGAAGATGCTCTAGTCTTTAGCTGACAGTGGGATCACTGGCTTGAAATAATACCTCATTAAAGCAGACCATCTGGCCACAGGTATAAGATCATTTATGATGAAAAGCCAAAGGTTCAAACTACCATGGTGCTCATATCTTCAGGCACCTAAAAAGAAGATACTGCATGTCTGTCACTCTTGAAAGTGAAATGAATTACCCTATTTTTTTTTTCTAAAATTCTGAACCAAGAAGCTATGTTCTTTTACCTAAAATGTGTATTACTTCCAAAACCAATATTTTAAGCCAATACAAGAAACTATAAATCTCTTCTTATCTTATAGTTTCTCTAATAAATAACTGATAATTCCATTGAACATTCTATTAAAATATGCTATTTTCTCACTTAAAATATTTAAAATATTTACTCAGTAGTTAGGACTCCATAAACAGTTAATATGCAGTCTGTAGTGGTCATGGCACAGGACTGGAAATTTGGGTGGTCCTGTATGGAGCTAGGAGTTGATGAGTCTTGTGAGTGACTTCCAACTCAGGATATTCTGATTCCACAACAGATGACCCTTAAATGAGGTCTGGGAATGGATGGACCCTGAGCTTGCCTAGGTTGGCCCTGCCTTCCTACCAGGTGCTCAATCACTATTTCAAGCTGTGACTTAGCATTTGTGCTACACCACCTAAAAGAATTGTCCAGAGTTGTTGCAGGTTTGGGAAGCCTCTTCTGGCTTCTCATGACTTCTGTGGTATCACCTAGCAAACATACCACCAAGTAGCAGTGGCAAATCCTCACTTGCAGCAGTCTGGGATCTTGTTGCTCTACTGTCATTGTAGCCTTTTCCATTGCATTACAGATGGCATGTATGTCATGATGTCATTGCATGAGACTACAATAAATCAGGGCAGTACTGTTCATTTGGGGTCACATCATTGCTGATATGATTAGGTATGACAGAATGATCGACCTTTTTAGATATACTGGAATTAGCAAGCTCAGTTCTGCCTCAAGTCAGAGCAGCCGTGGATGCATCCATATGGGATAATTGCAATTTCTCTCATTGTCCTAGTGCTTCTGTCAAGTTATTTTATATATACACAAAAAAATAAAAAACACCCTGTCGTACTGTCTGATAGCTTGATGAACACCTCCTGCAGTTAGTTTTGCCATCAAGTTGTCACATAAAACTGCAACATACTAATACTTCTCTATTTATTACATCATTAATTCTTTATAATAAAAGCTGAGCAGAAATACATCTGAATAATAATTCGCTTAAACTATATACTTATTTATAATATCTAGCAAGATTAGTTTTTGTTTTCTTTTGAGTATTTTTTTTTTAATAGCAACCATGTAGGAGCTAGTACTGTTTTACTATAAAGGTTATCGTATGTTTAAAAGGAAAATGGTGGCTTGCAAAGTTTTCCCAGAATTTCACAGATGTTTCCTTGTGTAAACAGCTAAAAATACTGCTATCCTCTGCATCTCTGTTTCCATCAGTAATGGTAAATACAATGCTTAGTAACAACACTTCTTCCGAAATAAAGCTTGCTGGTCTAGTTTCTGGTATGATGAATAGAAGTAGGGTTCTTTATGGTAGGGTACTGCAGTTAAAAGGGACCTTCAAAGATCACATGGTCCAACTGCCTGACCACTTAAAGTTTTAGCAGAAGTTAAAGCCCCCTTTTGAGGGTAGTATTAGAATACCTCTTGACTACTGACAGGTATGAGGTATTGACCACCTCTCTAGAAAGCGTGTTTCAGTGCTGGATCTCTCACAGTTAAAAAAAAATATTCCTCATGTCCAGTCTAAGTCTCACCTAATACAGCTTCATGCAATTCCCACGTGTCCTGTCATTAGTGACCAGGTAGAATAGCCCAGCACTTACTTCTGCACTTCCCCTCCACAAGAAGTTGCAGAGAGCAATGAGATCCCCTCTCAGCCTCAAATTCTACAACCCATGTGTACTCGGCCCTTCCTCATAAGACATTCCTTCCAGACCAGTCCAGACGCTAACCTGTTAACATAGACAAAGATCAAATGATATGAACACTTGCTTAGAATTAAATCAAACTGTGTTAAAAAACAAATCCAAACACAAAAGCCTATAAATGTATTGAGTTAGGGGATATGGAAACAAACAAGAAGCAACAGATTATATATATATAACATATAACAGATGTATATATAACATATATATATAGAACAGATTTTATTTATCTATATGTATATATATACATACACACACACAAGCACACAAAATTAGTAGAAGCATCCTCATGAAATAAATTGCATATCTTGAAAATAAGTTATTACTTATTTTAAAAGGACAGAGGAAGAAAAATGATAATTGAAGCACCAATCCTCATTAAAAAAAAATTGTTAGCTGATTCTAAGGTACCTTTAACTGACAAGCAAATAATACTTGAAAAGACTGTGCATCATTAACCACGTTCCATACAGTGGGTAATACAGGAAAGCCATCCAGGAGAATTTTGAACATCTGCAGAGAAGGAGACTCCACAGCCTCTGGGCAGCTTGTCCCGGTGCTTCATCACCCTTAAAGAAGTTGTTCCTCATGTTCAAATGGAACTTCCTGTATTCCAGTTTGTGCCTGTTGCCCCTTGTCCTGTCACTACGACTCATTCACTTGTCACCCATTCTTTAGATATTTATAAGCTTCAGTAAGATCCCCCCCTCTCAGTCTTCTCCAGACTGAACAGTCCCAGGTCTCTCAGCCTTTCCTGGTGAGATGCTCCAGAAAACTCATCATCTTTTTGGTCATCATCTACTGGACTCTCTCTGGAAGTGCCCTTTCTTTCTTGAACTGAGTATTCCAGATCTGGACACAGTACTACACATACAGCCTCACAACCGCAACATAGCAAGGGATAATAAACCCCCATGACCTGCTGGCCACGCTCTTTTTAATACATATACTCGGGGATAACATTGATCCTTTTGTCCACAGGGACACACTGATGGTTCATGGTCAACCTGTTGTCCACTAGGACACCCAGTTCCTTCTCTGCAGAGTTCTTTTCCAGCATGTCAGCTTCTAACCTGTATTGATGCATGTGGTTTGTCTTCCCCAGGTATAGGACTACATTTGCCCTTGTTGAACTCCATCAGGTTCCACTCCACCCAAATCTCCAGCCTGTCCAGGTCTTGCTGAATGCTAGCACAACCTTCACCAGTGTCAGCCGCTCCTCCTAGCTTTGTATGAACTTGCTGAGGGTGCACTCTGTCCATTCATCTAGGTCACTGAAGAAGGTGTTGAACACAAGATTGGACCCAGTACAGACTCTTAGGGAACACCACTAACTACAGACCTCCAACTAGACTCTGTGCCACTGATGACAGCCCTCTGAATTCTGTCAGTTCAACCAGCTCTCAATCCACCTCACGATCCAGTCATTTATCCCACTCTTTCTAAGCTTATTTATAAGGACGTTATGGGAGTCAGTGTCAAAAGCCTTGCAAAAATCAAGGTACACAACACCCAGTGCTCACCAACGCCTCATCTACCCAGCCAGTTATGACATTATAAAAGGCTACCAGATTGGTCAAGCATGATTTCACCTTGGTGAATCTATGTTGAGTACTACTGATAACTTTTTTTTCCACTTGCTTAGAGATGACATCCGGAATAAGTAAGTTGTTCCATCACGTTCCCAGGGACAGAAATAAGACTGACTAGCCTGTCAGTTCCCAGATTCTCCTAACATTACTCTGTTACAAGTGTTCTTGACTTGAAATTATTTGCTGTGTGCAAGTAGAATAAGACATAAAAAGGCTTTATGTGCGTTTAGTGGTTTAAAAAATAGCATTTTCAAAAGTCTAAAATTGAATTATTAATACACCAAATTATATGAACAATAAAATGTGAATTCCAACTACAATTATTACATAACATATTTCAAAAATCTGTAATTAAAAAACATTAATGTTTGTATTGTCTAATAAAAGTTTCCACAAGATTGTATAGAATAGAAATTAAAAATAAAAATTAGCATACAGCAAATGAAGGATTGGAATTTTATATCAGTGAGTGCAAATTAAAAACAAGGGGAACAGGAATATAAAAGATAAAATATCTGGCTGTTAATTTTGAAAGAAATTATGTTGTAATGTAACAAATATATTCTAATAATGGCAAATGGTAAAACCATCAACAGCAACAAGAAATGCATGGAAGCATGTAATAAATATTGATTGTTGTTATTTGTAAAATAACGTGGTGATAAATACATTACAAAAAATAAGAATTAAGAATTTATACCTCACCAGTGTATTTCCTTAATCCTGTAGTTTAAAAATTATGGCTCAGAAATTTTTTATCTAACAATTTTAAGAGTGTTTATCGAGGAGTTTTCTGGATCATTAATACATATTTTCAACAAGCCCTGGGCCTTTGAGATTAAACACTGGTCAAGCCCAGCTATGTTCATTCAGAGCATTATGAATTTTTGAGTCTTACTTTCAGTCAGACTAAACTACTGTGTTAAATTTGGCATAAAGGCATTGGAAAATCTTAGAAGCACTCTCCAGTTCTCCACCATTGTAACTCATTACCTTTTCAAATATTTTAAAACAGATCTGTCCATTAAAATTTTAATTTTACAAAAAAATTGAATATTCCAAATTTACCTGTTCTGTTACAGTTCATGGTCTGTTACCAAAAGTTTTCCATGAAAGGAAATTTGACATGGTTACCATTCTCTAAGAAGGTTTTTCAGTAGAAGGGAAGCTTTCTAATATCTGCTTTCAGTTGGCACACATCCACTCTTCTTAAGAGACATCTGATAATTAACACATACGGACTTTAAATAATACTTTAACTTTGGCTGTTAGTTGCAGTAGAAGACTGGGGTAACCACACAGCAGCATTTGTGATTTATGGCTGGCTTAACAGCGGTACTTTACGGTTGCTGTTAGTGATTGAGGCAGCTGTTTGTCATCCTTGCCAGCAGCCTAAGCTGGCACATACTTGCCATAACATGAAGCTGTGTCTGTAATACAGTTATTTTCTCCCCACTTACCTGACAGACCTTTTAAACTGATTGACTTTCGCTCCACTGCACTATTATCTTCCATGCTTACTTCTGCTCTACATGTAAGTCTACAAAGCCCTCTTAAGTTCCAGTATCTTTACTAATTTCTCAGACTCTTAGCTTTTCTCAGGAAGCATACACATGCAATCATGCTTATGCTACATAGCTAACTTGCATTCAGTGAGCTGACTGCTTGTCTTTTGTGACTGCCAGAATAAGTATATTCTGATCTCAAAGGTACAGGTGTACTGGTGGATTAGAGAAGGAATAGCTTTCCAACAGAATATAAAGAGATCTTTCTTTTTACAACTGAACCTCACTTATTCCAGGATCATTAATAACTGAATCATTAGCATAGTTCCCAGAGATGTAAGAAGTGATGCACTGTCCACTTTTGCAAGAAATAGGGAAGGATTTCAACATGATTCTGAAAAAATGACGATGTTAATTACAATATTAGTGAATATTTCATGTCTGAGCCTCAAGTATTTGTTCCTGGACCTCTTCTGGCTTTTATTCATTGAGAAAACTTGACAAAAAGAATGAAATTGAAATATACCTGAAAACAGCAGATCATAGACTAATATGGAAGTAGAAATTTTAAAAGTTTAAAAAGAATATTGATCTTCTCAATTCAAAGAAGCTCCATCTCACATACTTCAGTGGCTATGAGTTCTAGCAATATGCAAACTCCACTGCATTACTACTGCAATAATTGTCAACATACCAAGTCAAGAACTACACTACAGTACTGCACCAGTTTTTCCTGCAGAACTATGTTCTATGTTTAAACCTTTTGGATAATAGCAACCTGAAACACCATAGACACACAGTGAAGAGCTGAAGTACTTCATCAGTATCATTTTGACTATTCCTAATAAGCATCTGCTAGAATGTTTCAGCACCTTTCCCTCCTTGCTTGTCCTGAAGTAAAATGCATTTCACATACTGTCACTTTCTCTGCAGTTGTTTTATTTGATTAGGAGCCTTTTCTGAGGTGCAAATCAGAAAAGCAATATATCAAGAGGACTAAAATGCATAATAGCAGTGTAAACAGGAATGAAAGTCTCCCTTTTTATTATATCATTAGCTGGCTCTGCAACCGTCTCTTACACTAGACTACTAACTTCCTGAGTGCTCATATCGTGAATATTTGGACATGGTTCATTATTATACCTATGCACAATCTTCTTTCTGAATAGTCTAATTTCTGTTCCATAGGGCAGTCCACCATCATATTTTGAAATGGAGTATGGTTTAAGTACATTAACAAAAACGCATCATAAAATCATTTAGTTAACTACCTTGGTAGATATGGCTACAAAAACTCAGATTTCATCGCTCTTCTTTAAAGTAATTTCAACTAATCTTAGTGTATTAAACTTAACATTAGTTCAGTCCCTGTACTACTGTAACTGAAATTTCTACAGAAAATTAAGCAACACGACCAACATCAACTAATCTGCATTGCGCAATATCATCGTCCAAGTTCAGCTTCAGTATCAAATATGTAGAAGAAAGAGAATTGTATAAACAAAACTGGAGAAGAGCACCACTGAAGGTAATATGTACATTGTACCGTGTCTGTAGAAATCACATTCTATAACAACCAGAAATCTACAAAACATAGAATAGAGCTGCAATAAATGTACAAACACTAGCTATGGCCCAGGAGACCCAGCCGTTGAAAGATCTTGGCCAAGGTAATTCACACCTACATCCCTAGTTCCTTCCTACTGAACATCTATCCCATCTCATTCGTTTCTTTTATCTTCTTCACATAAAAGACCACATACTACAGGTTTTCTAACAAACAGAGCAGTGAGGATAGTTCGAAGACAAAAAAGATAGAAAAAAGAAAAAAAGAAAAAGATTAAAAAAAAACCACACACTTGAATTCTCTCCAAACTGTCTGCTACCATGGAAATAGAAAATCATCTGGGTGAGAAAATGCTACATATTGTGTCTACTAATATTTCAGCCAGAGTACAGTCTGTAGCAGAGGAGATTTTGGAAGAACTTCATCCCTTGATCTGAGAGCTGTTCAGTACATCCTGTGAGATAATTAATGCTCTCAATTCCTGTTCACTAAAAATCCAGAAGGTGAAACAGTTTGTCATTTACAGGAAGTACTTGGTATCTTTGGATTTTCAGGCCCTACAGCAATATCTAAGAAACAGCTCTTATTCACTTCTTGTAAAAGTACAGTGCATTCTAAAGACGTGCAGTTGTTAACATTGATAAGAATGAAACAAAAGCTCAATCCAATTTAAAAATAGCTCATACTTGGCTGCAGTCAAGAATGGAGTACCTTTAGAATGTCTGGAACAAGTTGTTGAAGTAATTTAATGAGTCATAAATTAGTGGTTAAATATTACACGTATTTTTAAAAATCAAGTCTTTCCTGATCATTCATAGGAAAGAGCCATGTTTTTTGGTTTTGGGTTTTTTTTGTTTCTTTGTTTTTTCTGGGTTTTATTTTTTATTTGTTTGGCTTTTTTGCTGCTGTTTGTTTGGATGGTTTGGTGGGGTTTTTTGTTTGTTTGTTTGTTTGGAATTGCATTTCAGACTACACAAACTCAGTTTGTCTACAGCATCTAGGATGACCTTTTTTCCTTCTCTTTTCCAGTTAAGAAAAGATATTGATTTGTACAACAGCAAAAGTAGAACAGACATCTGCTACGTATTATTCAAAGGATACAAGACACAGAATTATTATGTCTGCATACAGCATACACAAATCAGGTACAAAAGGAGGCTCAGAAACATAGAAAGAATGGAGTAATGGTAACATTGTGGAATGATCGTAAAGTATAAAATAAATTTTTGACACATTAAAACTACTGTTTTAAAAGAAAATATAGTTTTATCAAAACATGAAATACATCATTTAATCTCTTCTTGCCCTTAGTTTCACTGCATAAATAGAGATAAACCTGTACTACCAGACTTTTGTCGGTCTTCAGAAGAAATATTTGTTCTGCCTTCTTGCATAGTTTTGGATCAAGGAGAAATCTAAACTCTGGCCTTTCCTATACTATTCTTCCTATTTTGATGAGGCTAAACAGAAAACATTTGCAATCTTGCTTTTGAAAGCTGAAGGGTTTGTCAGGCTTCCAGTATTTTACAACATCCCTCTTGCCTGCCAAGACAGGCAGATGTAAAAATTTCCTTAAGTGTGCCTTGTGTATTAGTTCATTTATACCTTGAAACAGGCAGATGTCGGGGGAAAGCAAGATTGTAAATCTCACAACATTTCTGACAGCAGCGTTAATATTGTTCCAAAAATTCAATATGAGACTAAATCTGCTTCCATTAAAGTCAGTCAGAATTTGGCTCTTGGTTTGACTGTATGGAGAAACAGAGGCCATATAAACAGCTAATGGAGAAGAGTGACATTCTAGATTTTGAATAACTGAATGACTACTCATTGTGAAACGAGGTCATTTTCTCTTGGTTCAGATATCAGTTTATTACATACTGTCTCTCACAGATGAACATGTCCACTTATTTGCTGAAACAAAGCTAATTTCATATGTAGTATGCTTATCATATGTCAACATTTCACAGTTGAGCAAGAACCAGTTTGTTTTGCCTTCCTTATAATCTATTTTACCAATTCTCAAGTCCTCACACCTCCCTCCTTCAGCAACGACACAATGCAAACAAGCTCCCTCAACACTGTCAAATTATATTTTCATTCAAATTTTATAATATTTTTTTCAATCCAGGACTTCTAAGCATTCGTAAGACTGAGATGGATCCATGACAACTAACCGAGAAGTCACTGGAAGAAATCATTTTTCACCGCTAAAATAGGAGTCCATAGCTAGACTTCATGAGTTTCCAAAAAAAACAGGAATACTAGGATTCCCATTTCACTGAAACTCTTCTGTGTTCTGTCACATCTCTTTGTATCATTATTTTTCCTACAACAAGCACTCTTTCCTTCTGTACCCTTTGTCTATTTTGCCCACACTTACTCACACACTAGAAGAGACTACATCCTCAGGAACTTGAAAGACACCTCCTGAGCAAGTCATTCTTTTTTAAGTCAATTTATCAACAAACACTGTTATGAGGTAGGAAAGTGTGAGTTAGCACTGTATTCAATAGAAAACTATGCAATATGAGTTTGTCATCTTTGACATAAGACAGTTATCAACCAAGGGACCAAATTAACTTAGCTTGGTAGTTCAGTTAGCTTGTAATTACTGGTCTTATCTGAAGTTCCAGTGTTGATAGTTTAGGTTTTTCAATTAAAAAATAAATAACTAAATAAAAATGCCACTATTTGCAAACACTTAAGTGCTGGTTAGTTATAGAGCAGTAATAGACAGAGGGCAATAATTTTCTGAAAGTCAGGCATGAAAACCCATGATGCAGAGACAAAATTTAATCATTTATTTTCTGACCTTGACAAACACTGTATAAGTTACAACTGTTGGGGAAAAAAAGGAAAAAAAAAATGTTTTTAATACTTACATTTCTGTCTTCTACATGATTAGAATCTTTCATAAATAAGTATTTTCAGAAAATTCTGGCTACCACTTACAGAAAAACACTCAGAAGGTATCAAAAAGATGTCTGTTACAGACAGGGGAACTCTCTACTTGTTGCTTTGTAAAATTTGATCTATCAGCAACTTGTATGAGAATAATTATGCCAAGGTCTCACCTTGAAGCATGACAAAATCATAATATGGAAATGTATAATCATCACAGTGAGTCCCTGGTAGGACTGAAACTGATAGGAGTGACACATTTGTTTCAGTGACACAATGTTAAATACTGACATGGCACATCAGTTTTATTCTGCTCTATTTGCTACTTACTGATATTCCTCTTACAAATTTCCTTTGTATTGAGCTTTCAAAGATTCCAATGAAAGCTCTGTGCTGGTGAACTGCATATGAATCACAAGATTGATTTATTTACACGATTCCATAGATTTTACAGTGAAAAACACGAAAAGAGAGCTCCAGAAGGAATATTAGAGAGGACATGGGAAATAAGGTGGGATGGGGAGGTGGAGGGAGGAACTGAAGATGTCACAGCTACTGAGTATATAAAACAATTATTTTTTTACATATTTTATTATATACTCTTTTATCAGTGTATATTCAGATAGCTATGTACAAAATTACAATCTGATTTTGGTGGGTTGACCTTGGCTAGGGAACAGTGCCCCTCAAACTACTGTCTGCTTTGTCCTCCTCAGCAGGACAGCGGTAAAAGTATGATGATAAAAACTCACGAGTTGGGAAAATGATAGAGGGATTGCTCACCAACTACCCTCATGGGCAAAACAAACCCAGCCTGGGGAAGATTAATTTAATTTATTGCCAATTAGTAAGAGTAAAGCAGTGAGAGCTATAAGCAAACTGAAAATATCTTCCCCTTATTTAGCTTCCCAAGTTCAACTTCAAACCTTCATTTCTTCTACCTCCTCCTCCTCACGACAAGCATCTCAAGGGGATGGGGACAGGGGGTTGCAGGCAATACTTAACGTTTTCTCACTGTCGCCCCTCCAAGGTCACTCTCCGCCCCCGCTACACGTGGGTCCTTCCTAACTGATCCCACGTGGCCTTCCCACAGGCTGTAGCTCACCCAGCACTGCCCCAACACGGCTTCGTATCACGGGGCCCACCCTTCAGGCACTGCTCCCCACGGGTGCAGCTCCCCCGGCCCTCTTGCCCCACCGCGGGCCGCAGCTCCGACCCGGGCCGCTCCTGCGGGGGTATCCGTAGGCTGTGGCTCCTTCAGGCCGCGCCCACCCCGGGCTCCTCCGCGGTCGCGCGCGGAGATCTGCTCCGCGCGGTGCCCGTGGGCTGCGGGGGGACGGCCCGCTCCTCCGTGGGCCTTTCCCGGGCCGGAGAGAGCTACTGCCGTCTGCGCGGAGCTCCTCCTGCGCCGACCTCGGTGCCCGCAGGGCCGTTCTCTCCCATCTCTCGCTCCTCTCTCCCAGCTGCCGTTGCACAGCGGTTCGTCCCTTTCTTTCATCTGCTCTCGCAGAGCGCGCCCGGCGTCGCTCACGTCTCAGCTCTGGCAAGCGGGCCCCTTGGAGCAGCTGAAGCTGGCTCTGCTCTCATATGGGCAGCGCTGGTCTTTGCTCACAGAGCCCATTCCTGCAACCCCCTCACCAAACGCATAAGCCGAGTACGCTGGTACCAAGCTACAAGAGAAAACCGATCTAATGTGTGATCCTTAAAACTGGCCTAGTAGTAATATTTGCTAATTACAAGGTGAAGCTTCATATAGTACCATAAATGTATAATGCCCCCAAGTCAAATAAAGACATTCTTTTACACAAGTAGAAGACGTTTCATATTCCTGGGCCCAAATCCCAGAACATGGGGACTAGAATAAATCCAACACACAAAGAAAGATCTGTAACCTAACTTGCTGGCTTGGAGGAGGAAAGGCAAAGCATACTGCAAACAATCATAAGGATGCCAAGAATGAATGCATTATTGCAAGGAAATATTCTGAGTATAACAAGTCAAACAGAAAGATGCATTTGAGAAAACAACAAATGGAGTTTTGGATTGTGGCCTGATGAAGCAAAGTAAAATAAGAGTTATTTGACCTGATGACAAACCTGAAAGCTTGGTTTAACAGATGAACGATACAAATCCACGTTTGTACCATTCAATAAGATATTATCTATGTGACGATTTACAAATTTATATCTTAAAAGTATATTAGAGCACCAATAGAAGTAAATGTGTGTAAATCATCTCTTTCTCTGACTGCTCTTACAAGGAAAAAGACAGAAATTCATGTTGACAGCATTCCACTCACACGAATTAGCAACAGATCCAAAAAAAAAAAGGGGGGGGGGGGGGGGGGGAGGGCTCCTTATAAGCCCTAGGGAGAGTAAGCAAAGGACTGTGATAATGTTCAGAAGTTTGAGTCCACTGTTAGTGTGAAGTGCAACCACAATTCCACTAAACATCTCTTGTCACTATGATTTGGAGATCAGTATAGTATATTATCTTTGTGGCGTGTCACAAATGAAGATAATTTAGAGGTGCTTACTTGCTCCAACATTAATGAAATTGAAAAAAATAGCAAACAAATCTACAGACAAATTCATCATCCACCTTTTGAGTAGGTTGAGTAGTTACTTTTGGAGGACTTGCTTGAAAAACATATGGTAGCCTTTCTTTATCACTTTTCCCCTGCTACATTCGTTCATGCATCTATGCATGGCTTCAGGAATTATTGAGGAGGCTAGAAAAGAAAATAAAGCTTACCTGTAATGGTGATTTACTAAGTACATTCTCCAGCCATCAACTCATTGACTGGTCACCTTACTCCTTTTTTACACTTCAATCATTATAGCTCTCCCAGTGGCCTCAGGTACATGTTCAATCACAGAGGAGACAGAATTAACTTTAAAGTTAGTAACATTCAGTGTTGGAGGAAACCCCAGCATGTTTTATTGGCTAACAGTGAGTGATTTTACTTTACCTAACTCTAGACATCTGTGATACATCGCACCAACATATCAGTAGATTCTCTTGCACAGAAGTTTCAGAGATCAAAAACATTAGCACTGAAATTTCATGCTTGTCTATATTCCTGAAGACACTATCCATGAAAATAAATACCACACTTGTATTGCATGCATTAAGATTGGAAGAGATCCAAGGCATTGTGCTAGTAGTTGCATTTGGCCCAAATGATATGGAGGATAAGAGTTGAGATTACAGGATAGAAACAGGGTTGAAAAACTTCTATTCATGTTAGATTTATTGTCCCACTTGATTAGAAACATAAGATCAACTAAATGAAAAGAAATAGCAAATAAGGGCTTCAAACTCATGACTAAATATTATCTAAATTTAATATCTAAATTCTTTATTTATATTATTTTATACTGCAGTATCCAACTATTGTTCTCTGTAAGATTCCTATAAGGAAACTGAACAAGAGAAGATCTATGCCATCATAAATACAAATCAAGCTGCTGTTACAAAGCTGTTCTCATAAAAGGGATAGCAACGGTAATTTTGTTCAAAATTTGTTTGGATCACTTCTGCTATCCATATATATCTATTTGATTTTCAACTACACTTTCCCTTCTGTCAAGTGTTTCAAAATATATCAGCTGCTCCAATCACATTGCAATCACTTCATTTCACAATGCAACACACCATGATGTAATGGAGCTTAAACAATTCTACACTGTGCAGCTGTACAAAGAAGTTCTATAATATTTTTCAAAAGTGGAGCTGTAAGACTCTCAGAGTATCCATCCAGCCCTTTTCTTTGTTTTTCAAATGCCATCCATCAGAGAGAGATTCTCCTCATCACCAGGAGGAGAGGACAAGACACTCTTTTCCTACTCTAAGCAGCTGTAATTTCAAAGTGTAATAGTCCTGGTTCCATTGGACTGAATTATTTAGTCATCTGTATCTAAAACAAAGAGTTTATATAAAGATGGAAAAACATGTGAGTTGAATGACAAACAAAGTATTATTTACTGAATGTATTAAAAATTGTTTTTCCAGATGCATCTCATCGAAGCAAAGGCCCATTCCTGGGAAAACAGCTATATTCACAATCAAGACAGATGTACAAGTCATGTGGAGTAAGACAGCCACTGGACTGAATTATTTAGTTGTTTGCTAGACACTTGATCAGATTCAGCCTCTGAGTAAACAGACAAATTTAAATGGGACACATTTTATGGCATTCTGTATCCTGATTGAATTTGATTCTATGTGTGCATGGGATCTCTGGAAATGCTGGTTAAGAATGCTGTCATTATAGTGAACATAAACTTGTGAGTATGTTTGGGATCAAATAGCCCATAAAACTTAGTAGCATCATTCAGAAAACAAAACAAAAAAAAAACAGTAATCAATCATGTCTGCACGAAGAAGCTTTAATTTCCAATGTAGTCAATTCTTGAAAAGTCTGACAAAGCCAGACAACTGCACAGAACTGCATTTTCAATAACATATTATTTTTCTTTTCTTGGAAACTCGAGAAGTCCTACATAACATTATTGCCTGTTTAAAGACTTTTTTTTTTTTTCTGCGACTAAGGCAAGAACCAGAAATGGCTTTTTAAATTCTAGGGGAACATTTTGAGGACTAAAACTGCTCAGCTATCCGTTGTCAAAGCATATGTTAATCATCTGCAGTCAGATGACAGATCTCTATTTAAAAATAAAGGCAAAGCTTGCAAAGAGTATTCAAAGGCAAAGGCACTACATACTTGAGCAATACCTTTGCCACAGGTGATTGTGTTTAGCAGAGGTTCTGGGACAAGGTGCCAACAGTTGCTCTAGTAGATCACTTGATACAGATCAGCACTGGAAAATGAGGAAGTCAGCCCACTGCCCCCATCACATCAGTTATGGAACAAGGAGGTCTCAAGAGGAACTGGAACATTTTGTGTATAGCCTAATGCTAACAGTCTGCCAGAAGAACTATTCAGAACTATTAGTTGAATGTGCCCTTTTTAACAAGAAAATGGGTAGACATTGGATTTGGCAAACCGATGTCTGTGAAATTGGTGATTAGCATGAGAACAAGCAAAATTACCCCAGCAGTACTGCACAAAGTTCAAGGAGCCTTCAAGTTTTCAAGTCACCCACAGACAATAAATGGATTGAAATGCTTCCCTAACCACAGTACTACAAAATTTAAGAATATGGGTGTATCTGGGTAAAGAGCTGAGAATGTGTCCTGACTGTCCACCAAAGGAATCTAATCGCTGCTTCTACGCTGTGCAGGAAAGCCCAAAATGTCATCACATAAATTAGTCGGGGAGTAAATGTAGAAAAGACAAAACTTCAGTAGCAGTTTGGTCTGTCCTGAAAGATAAAATGTACTATAGTCACATTCAAACTGTGTGCATAACACAAGCAAAAGCAGTAGAATAGGAAGTATGTTTATAGTAATTTAAACCAAATTATCGAGGCTTTTCATCAAAGAAGTGTTTGGTTTTTTTCCTTTTTCCATAATAATTAGACTGCTAAGGTTTCAGCTGTACTTACAATAAATTCTTGCTTTTACATAAAACCTCATGTTTCCTTTTTGTCTATATCAAGATTTTGAGTATAACATAGCAGTGAAGCCAGGTAACCATACAGTATATATAGCCAATTCAGAAAGAGGTAGCAGAAGGATGAAATGCTACTAAATATCACACTTCAAGCAGGTGTTCCATTGCAATGCACATTCACCAAGCTCTAATTACAGATACAAAGCATTAATAGAGATCTTAGCTGATCTTGGCCAATAGGAGAAGTTTATAGCATTGAGTTTCCACCAGGAAAAGGAATTTTCAGTAGGAGGTATGCATATAAACATTAGTAAAACAAAAAAAAAAAAAAAAAAAAAAAAAAAATGACAACTAGATTTTACATTCCTGGCACAGTCCTGCAGCTAGATCACCCCATCAGAATTGCCATTAACAACAATTAAAGAATGAAGAATTGTGTGGCTGGTCTTCCAAAAGTACCACTTAAAATTTTACAGGTCTTATTGTAAAAAATGTTTTGAAAGAAAATAAATGAATACAAAGTGAAGCAACCGCTCATGGAGAATCCGCTAAAGAAAACAAAACACAGTATTATAATATTGCTAAATTAACTTGTCATAAATCATGGTAAGTAAGCCACTAATGTAGCAGAAATAAACACAGAGTGCTGGCTGTAACACTAATTCCTAACAGTGACTAACTGAAGCTGTCTGTAGTGAAAAAACTTAATCTGTATTGGTTGGAACTTTGAAAATCTTTGTAGTACTAACAGTATGTACAAATGGGCTAGATAAAGATGCTTCAAAACTGAAAACCTTTTCCAAAATGATCATGTTATATAAGTTAATACTTCTATTAAATTATTTTGATACTGTAAATTATCTAATGAAAAAGATAAACTCTGTTATGAAGCTGGTTACAGAAAATACCAACCATTTTGACCTCAGGGTCAAAATACCACCGAATTTGCTAATTAATAACATATACTTAACCAGACAAGCACTATGCTTTCGCTATGTTTTTTAAAGATGACATTGTTAACTCTTTTTTTTTTTGTCACAAAGAAAATATCCTGCTGCCTTGTGAGCAGCACAACTGCTGGGAGAGAGAGGAATGAACCTGAAGAATGCCTCATCACCAATTTAATATTTGTCATTCTGCATTACTCCTAGCTGTGTATAAAGATGACTTTCCCATGGAAACAGTTTTAAAACTGTATTTAAAAAAGCAAGACTCTATTGTATGTATGCATTTTGGTAGTGTTAATGGATATTTTAAAACCCCAGATGTACCCTTTGCTCTTCCTTCATCTAGCTTTAAACATCAATACACACATACGTATCCTCCTTTGAAATCTGCTCTATAGCCACAAAGCTGTATTTAACCTTCATTGCTCCAACCTGCAGCAACATATATTTTTTTCTTTTTTCAAAAAATCTTCCTAAATTATTGTCATTTTTATGGAGGAAAGAAGGTAACTAGTTTCAAGCTACTTAATTATCAGAAATTTGTTCCTTTCTTGACATTTCTTATGATCTCCATTACAGTCGGGAGGGGTGTAGTTATTTCATTAAGCATATAGCTCAAATCACAGCATCTACAATCAAATAATATTTAAATCATATAACCAGTGGCATTAAATGTCACAGTCTACTTATCGTATTTCTTTATGCCTACTTGAACATTTTTGTATCATCTTAAAAAAATTAGTTTGGTTTTTTCACTGTTTATATCTTTGGAATAAACTTACATGTATGCATGGTGAGATTTACAGAATATCATCTGATATTAAACACCCCAAAGAGAGGTCTATTATAGAGAGCACTGAGTTTTACTGCCTACCTTATTTAGTATCATGCTTTCACACACAAACAAAATGCGTAACCAAAACCAACTGTAGCTGATGCCTCACAAGAGCTATTGATGTCAGTAGCTTAAGAGGATATACTTATTTTGAGGCAAGGATTCCAATTACTTTTGCACTTAAATTACTTCATACTACCAAAGGGCATTTTATACTATCTTAGAGGATTAGGTCAGTATACACAAACTTAAAACTGTGTTTCAGAAGTGTCATAACTCTGCTATATACGCCTCTCTTAATTTGTATCCCTGAAAGAAACAGTATCAAAGAGTTATTTTATCTTAATAGTATTTTCTTTCATTTAAGAATTTTAATTAAATTTGCCAGGTGGTAGGAGCAATGAACTTTTTGTTTTCCATTTGTGAAGGCTGAGAAAACTAAATTAGATGTCATTCCTGTATTATCTCAAGCTTTCCGTAAATGAGAAAGAAGACAAGAAAACATTAACGTAAAATGAGATTAAGTGTCAGGCCTTAATTTTCCATAGCATCTTTAATAGTGGAATAGTTGCATTCTCACAAAAATACATATAAATATCTATCCAATAGAGCGTTTCATTCCTTTTCATTATACAGAACTATTGCCACATAAGAACTAGGATTTAGCCTACTTTATTACTTTACCCAGTCAAGATGTGAGAAATTATAAGTACTGTGGTCTCTAAGGACATTCAGATTTCACTTAATCCTTGAAGGCTCAAACTTTCAGAGTAAGGCCAGTGAAGACAACAACCTTTGTCTTGCAACACAACAACTCCACATCCCATACAAGTTTGAAAACCGTGGAACACTTCACCAGTCTTGGTTGTACTGTCCTACCACACCCATCATGTAGTCTGGATTTGGTGCCTTCTGACTTCCAGCTGTTCAGGCCAATGAAAGATGGACTGCATGGTCAAAATTTTCCTAGCAAAGAAACCATCACAGCAGCTGTGAAACAGTGGGTTACCTCTTTTGGCACAGATTTTTGAGTGCAGTATGCAGGCTTTTGTTCATTACTTAAAAAAATGCATAGCTAATGGTGGTGACTAAGTTGAAAATTACTGAATAGCTGAGAATTTTCTTTACCATAAAAGTGTTACTGTGCTCTTTGTACCTGCTGTAGAAATAAATAGGAGGCATTGCTTTCACAATGACCTACACAACATTTAAGGATATGGTTTGTTTTTTTAACATCTAGGATGAACTCTACAAAGCTAGGCTTTGCAAGGAGTATTTTGGCTTTGCAAGCTCTTGTAGAATGATAGATTCATAGAACCACATTCTTCACATAGAAGAATGTGAGTTGGAAGGAACCTTTAAAGGTCAACTATACCTAGTCACCTGCAATGAACAGACATCTGCAGCTACACCAAGTTGCTCAGAGCCTGGTCCAGCCTGACCTTGAATGTCCCCAGAGTTGGGGCACACAACACATCTCTGGGCAACATGTTCCTGTGCTACACTATCCTTATCATGGAAAGCTTCTTTCTTATAGTCAACTGAAATTTCTCCTCCATTAGTCCAAAACTATTTCCCCTTGTCCTATCACAAGGGTCTTGGCTAAAGGGTCTGCCCCCTTCTTTCTTATAGTCCCTCCCTTCAGGTATTGAAAAGCCTCTATCAGCCTTCTCTTCCCCAGACTGGACAGCCCCAACCCCCTCAGCCTGTCCTCAAAGGAGAAGTGTTCCACCCCTTGCATCATTTTTTTTACTCCCTCTGACTGCACTCAAACAGGTACATGCCTCTCCAGTACTGAGGACTCCACATCTGGACACAGTATCCCAGGTGAGATCTCACCAGTACAGAGTAGAGGGAGCACATTGCTGGTCCACTTCCAGCTTGCCATCCAGCAGTACCCCCCAAATCGTTTTCAGCAGGGCTGTGCTCAATCCTTTAATTCCTCCTGCTTGTATTGATAGAAGGGGTTGCTGTAACTCTGGTACAAGATCTTGCACTTGGCTTTGTTGAACTTCATGAAGTTCACCTGGGACCATTGCTCCAGCCTGTTTAGATTTCTCTAGATGGCATCCCGTACCTCAGGTGTGTCAAGTGCACCCCACAGCTTGGTGTCATTTGCAAACTTGCTGTGAGGACACACTCAATTCCACTATCAATGTCATTTATGACTACATTAAAGAGCATCAGTCCGAGTACAGATCCCTGAGGGACACCACTCACTGATCTCCATTCAGATATTGGGCAATTGGTCACTACCTTCTGGGTATGATCTTGCAATCAGTTCCTCGTTGATTAAACAGTTCACCCACCAGATCCCTATCTTTATAAATTTAGAGAGAAGGACCATGTCATAAGCCTTACTGAAGCCCAGATATATTGCATCTGTGACTCTTTCCTTGTCTACTAACAGTTATGTCATCACAGAAGGCCACTAGTTTGATCAGGTATGACTCACCCTTCCCGAAGCCATACTGGTCCTCCTGTGTCACCTCCTTCTCTTCCACATTCCTTAGCATAGCTTCCAGGAGGACCATTTCCCGGATCTTCCCTGGCATTGAGGTGAGGCTGACAGTTCAGTAGTTCCCTGGATCTTCCTTTCTACCCTTCTTTAAAATAGACATGGCATTGCCTTTTTTTTCCCCCCATTCAACAGGACCATTATTTTTCAAATACCATTGAGAGTGGCTTGGCAACTGCATCAGTCAATCCCCTCAGGACTTTTGGATGCATCTCACTGGGACCCATTGGCTTAAGGATTGTAATGAATGTGATCTTCACTTTCTGCAGGAGGGACATCACTCCACCAGTCCCCACCTTTTGACCCATCAGCTTGAGAGGTGTGTGAGGAACATTCTCTTCACTGGCAAATGTACCGGTGAAGACTGAGGCAAAAAAAAAAAAAAAAAGTTGTTGAGTACCTCAGCCTTCTCCTTGTTGGTTGCTGCCAGCGTTGCTCACTAGATTGGGAGAGAAGGAGATTTCCTTCTTGGAATTTTTCTGCTTGATATACCTGTAGCCTTTCTCATTCTTTGCATCTCTTGACAAATACACTTCCAGTTGGGCCTTGGCCTTTCCCAGTCTCTACACAGCCTAGCAGCATCCCTGTATTCCTCCCAGAGGACCTGTCCCTGTTTCCCTACTTGTTCTCTGGAAGGGTTAAGTATCTGTCAGTTATTTCCTAAAGCAGATTATCTATTTGAACACTGACAAGAAAATTAGGACCACCCATTCTCTCACTAAAACTCTAATTAATTATATAGGACCCAGTACTGTCTTTCAGCACCAACTTTTAAAAATAGACAAAGCCATGAGATAAAAGTGAAAACAGCTTGCATGTAGAAAAACAAATCTAAGGGTAGTCAAAATGAAGAGATAAAAAGCCTCTTTTAAAATTTTTATTTACTAAATACTTGAGCTTATGGTTATTTCGACATTATAGTGTAAATTTATGGGAGTGGATCTGCAAACAGCTAGCCAGAGGTATTTCAGTACTGATTTGATTTGTACTTTTAAAGGAATATACAAAAGTAATGAAAACATTTAATGTACTTTGACAACTGACAGTACAGAAACTGATAACTGGCCAGCTCCTTGCCAAGAGATTCTGAGACCACAGTCTGCACAAAGACCCACAATATTCGGATATATTTTTCCAATCTCTGCAGGTATCCATTTGGAATTCATTCATTTGAATTTTTAGGTATATTTTTTAAAAAAGAATGTCATATCAAGAGTAAGAATGTGGGATGTTCTTCTGTTAATTTCAGCAGAGTATTACATTTTTTTCCCTTCCCTGAAGATGGTCATCTGAACAGTGGTGGAGTATCTCAGAGCCATTTAGTTCATACGCATTATTTACAGTAGCTGCAAGATAAAATAATTTCTGTCAAAACTTCATGAAGGGAAGCAGTGGTTTAACAAATATGGGAAATCCATGGGTTTTTTTTCCTCCTGCTTTAATTTCAAAGCAGAAAATAGGTGAAGGATGACTATATTGATAAATATACTATACATACATTCAGTGTACTGCACTGTATAATGGAATTTGATAAGGAGCAATTGGCATATGGAATCGTTAACAGAACACTCATCATGCCATTGATTCAACAAGACCTGACTGCATCTCATTCAAAACTTTAATGCATGATCTAATGCTCAGTGTACTATGCTCAGTATACACATGGCAACTAACATACTGGGACTTCAAGTGAGACCTCTACAATCTAACACCATTTGTGTTATAGCCTTGACTCAAATCAAGCACTATCAGTGAAACAGCAAGAAGCTCTTATTACCTGTAGCATTTTGAAATAGGTATTACTTTCCAAAATAAACTTCTCAGTTTATATCTCCCCTTAAAAAAATCCAGAGCAAAATGCTAACTGAAAAAAAGAAGATCTTATGAGTTGATGAGTTGCTTGTAACTGAAAAAGAAATCAAGTTGACAACTCTCAGTCCTGCATCCAGCCAAACCCTGCATACAAGTTTTTTCATTAGGATTTCTGTAGTTCTTTCTGCTGTGGAATTTTACTCCAAATTCCAAGTTACTAAAAAAAAAAAAAAAAAAAAAAAAACCAACCAACCAAACACCAAGATCTCTTTCCAGAATCTGAATGGCAACATTATACCCATAAAATTAATCTTTCTTGTGGCCTTTGTATACTCAAAATCATGTTTGCATATAAAGCTAGGAATTTATCATTAGTATAGCTGAAATCTTAAATATAGTCCAGATTTTTAGAGAAAATCATATTTCCAAATAGAAAAAGACAATTCAAAATAAACAAATAAACTTATCTCCTAGTTTCTGCTCCTTCTTGTGGTGTTATATTTGCCCTCCCCTTGCTCCTCTGGGTGACGAGGTCAGTTGTTTCAACCCAATATTTAGAGAATTGGAAGAAGCAGAATTGCCAGCATAAGTCCTTCACCATGAAAAGTATGATGTTCATGTTGATTGGTTTTTTTCCCCTCTAGGATCCACTTGGGATCAATTCTATACGTTTACTGATTGTTTTTATGCCTCGCTAATCACTTGTTTAGGAATGTCATGAGCATCCTGGGCTATGTCAGGAGATAGGGGAGGTTATCATTCCCTTCTAGACAGACCTTGTGAGATACACACGGCATATTAGGTCCAGATCTGGGCTCCCCAGTACAAGAGTGGCACACTGAAGAACAGCCAGTGGGGGGCCACAGAGATGTTGTAAGGGCTGGAGTTTTTGCCATGTAAGGAGTGTTTGAGAGAGCTAGAATTATGTAATCTGGAGAAGAGAAGAGGTGGGGGGAAGATCTCACCAGTTTCGATACATATGTACATGAGAGGGATAGGTTCTTTTTTTATATGTATCCTGTGACAGGACAAGAGGCAATGGCTAAATACTGGAATACAAGAAATACCATTTGAAGTTAATAAGAATTTCTGTTTTAATCTGTGAAGTTCCTCAAACACTGATACACATTTTGCCCAGAGAGGCTACAGAGTCTCAATCCTTGTAGATACTCAAAACCAGGACACAGCCCCAGGCAAGCTGCTCTAAGTTAGCCTACCTGAGAAGAGGTGTTGGATTGGACAATCTCCATATCAACCGTGATTGTTTTCAAGTCCACATTACAGCCGATTGTACAACGTATACTATACTGTATTCCCACATGTTACATATTATTTCCATGTTCTTATATAAATCAATCAACAAATAACTTGTCCCAAAGTCATGTTTATTTGGCTCCAGGTTTAACTCTTATTTGTGAATTATATTTAACAGTGAGGTTTCTAGTGCCAAGCTTGTGACCCATTTCCTGGCACCCCATGCCTGCCCTCCTTGGAGGGAGAGACTTACATCTTGGAGATGTAAATCTCCAAGAACAGTAAAGACTGGTTAAAGGCAGACATAAGGAAGAGTGGATGAGCCTGATGTAAAGTCTTCTACAAAAAAAAAAATACGCCTGTATCATAAGTCTGCAGATTTGTATTGACATCCTTTATTTGAAATGTCTCCCTTTCAAAAGACTACTTCCCCACAAACAATGCCTGCACTTTTATGATCACCTACAATGACTTCATATATCAAAAGTACATGTTTTGACATATTTAAATCCTTATATATGTTCCATGTTCTGTTATCTAAGTTATTCAATTTCCAGAAGTACTTATGACAAGAGGAAAAGCAAACCTGGTGCTTAAAAGTACTACAGTGAGAAGCATTTCAGAGTGAAATATGCTTATTGCCTGAAACACTGATATGAGCAGAAAGAAACAGCCAAATGAAGTGCAAGAGAGCCAAGCTCTAGATCTAATATTTCTCTGTCACATAGCTGCTTCTCATCTGTCAGGGAAGTCTAGTACATTACTGCATTGGCAACATTATGGTTGCTCAGAGAATATACAGCGGCTTTACCATATCTTACTGCTAGTCACGAAGGGCAGGTCTTGCCTGTTTGACCAACCTGATCTCCTTCTATGATCTAGTGACCCATCTGGTAGATAAGAGGAATGCTGTTGGTGTGGTCTACCTAGACTTCAGCAAAGCCTTTGACACTGTCTCCCACAGTATTCTCCTGCAGAAGCCAGCAGCCCGTGGCTTGGACGGGTACACCCTTGGCTGGGTAAGGAGCTGACTGGAGGGCCGGGCTCAGAGCGTGGTGGTGAATGGAGTTAAATTCAGCTGGTGACCAGTCATGAGTGGTATTCCCCAGAGGTTGGTGCTGGGGCCTGTCCTCTTCAATATCTTTATTGATGACCTGAATGAGGGCATTGAGTGCACCCTCAGTAAGTTTGCAGATGACACCAAATTGGCTAGGAGTGTCAATCTGCCTGGGGGTAGCGAGGCCCTACAGAGGGATCTGGACAGGCTGGAGAGCTGGGCTGAAGCCAATGGGATGAGGTTCAACAAGACCAAATGCCAGGTCCTGCACTTCAGCTACAACAACCCCGGGCAGTGCTACAGGCTTGGGGCAGGGTGGCTGGAAGACTGTGTAGAGAAAATGGACCTGGGTTATTGATTGATGCTCAGCTGAACATGAGCCAACAGTGTGCCCAGGTGGCCAAGAAGGCCAACGGCATCCTGGCTTGCATCAGAAACAGTGTCACCAGCAGGAGCAGAGAGGTGATTGCCCCCCTGTACTCAGCTCTGGTGAGGCCACACCTCAAGTACTGTGTCCAGTTTTGGGCCCCTCACTGCAAGAAAGACATCAAGGCCCTGGAACGTGTTCAAAGAAGGGCAACAAAGCTGGTGAGGGCTCTGGAGCACAGGCCATATGAGGAGAGGCTGAAGGAGCTGGGAATGTTGCCTGGAGAAGAGGAGGCTCAGGGGAGACCTTATTGCTCTCTATAACTACCTGAAGGGAGGTTGTAGTGAGCTGGGGGTCGGCCTCTTCTCTCGTGTAACTGGTGATAGGACTAGAGGCAGTGGTTTCAAGCTGCGGCAGGGAGATTCAGGCTGGACATTAGGAAATATTACTTCTGAGAAAGGGTGGTCAGGCACTGGAATGGGCTGCCCAGGGAGGTGGTGGAGTCACCGACCCTGGGGGTGTTCAAGGAACAATTGGATGTTGTGTTGAGGGACATGGTTTGGGAGCTATTGGTGACAGGTGAACAGTTGGACTGGATGATCTTTTAGGTCTTTTCCAACCTTGGTGATTCTATGATTCTAGTCATCTCCAAGTCCAAGACAAGAAATTGAGATCTGCTTACACCAAAGCAAGACAAGACATAACCAGTGTAACTATTAATAAGCATGTATACAGCAAGTTCATAAACAGATGTTAGACAACAAGCACTACAGAACAGATATATACCCCAGATGCTAAGCCTTCAAAGGCTTTGCCATCGAGTAAAGACAACATGCAGTGCATATATCTTATCTACAAGAAAAAAAAAATGCACCAATTTGGTTACCAGGTTTGGGAATAGGCCACTTAGTGAACTATTTACATCCACTCAGCAATACTTCATCTATACAAAAAACAAACAAAATGCCTCCATGTTAGTCATAGAAACACCTACACAGCTCTTTCCACTTCAAGAACATCCACAAGAGACTGACCAGACTTCTAATCATGAATAAATTATGTCCAGCTTACAACCACCATGGTAACAGAAGTTGTCACAAGGTTATCACACCAGACAAATCTAGCCATGCATTACAATGCTCATTATGGTAATAACGATATTTTCTTTCTACAAATCCATTGAGTAATTTTGTTTGGATCATTCTCTAGAGCTGACTATGGCTCATGAATTTACATTATCATCAGCAGGAATACTCAGAGCCAGTTAACAACATGCAAGTGATTACACTGAAAAATAACAAAACTTGTTAGTGATTGAGCATACAATACAGAGTGTACCAGACTTGAGAAAGTTTGGGTTGTTTTCCTTGTTTGTAAATCGTAAGATAAAAAAAAAAACGTTTTTCATAACTTCGAAACTTTTTAATTGCTCTTAGGTCCTTAAGCACAACACATCAAAATTATTCTCGCAAGACTCTAGTTGTTTTATATAAAAGGAATCAAAGAAGTCAATCAGACTTCAAATAAATGGAGATTAAATGCTTTAAGTGGATAAGTTAGTTGTTCAAGACCTGTCCAAACCTATTAGTAGAAGTTTTTACCCCTCAACTATGAAGATGAGCACACCATATAAAAGTTCAGATAATATCATTATAATCCTCAGCCTCTCTACGAAGTATATCACTTAATCATCATTTCCTTTAATTGTTCTTTATTTAGCTCAACGGGGGAGTTATTTTCTGTCTCACCATTGTATTCTATCTATGCAGGTTTTCACAACTGTAATAACTACACTTCTTCCTAAAGTTTAATGAACAGTGTGATTTTCTTTGTTTCTTGCCTCCTGCTCCCTTATATGGAACAATTTTTCTTGTTTTACTCACTTACAATGTGATATGATATAGTAACTGACAAAAGTGAAGTTAAGTTTACTTTCACAGCCACATGCTTAATCTCAGTCTAATTTTTGCATGCATCCACATTGTTAGGATTGCTCACCAAAAGAAAAGTTGTCTCTTCTCTTTTGCCTTTAACTCTCTCCTTTTGAGTTAGACTCACCATATCTGACTGTTGAAGTTAACAAATATCTGTGTCTTCATGACATATCTAAGAAAATTAGTTATCCACACACAATTCTCAATAACTTTGAAAGTGTAAGCCTCTAATCCTCTTAATCTTTACTAAAAGAAGCTATGCAAATAGGAATAAAGCTTCTAAAAGGAGCATTTCCAATTATTATTTTCTTAGATTGACTTGTATCACTTCCTTTTTTCTTTTCAGAATTTGAATGTTTATATAGACAATAACATTAAAAAAGAAACCAAATTAGATTTTTTCAATGAATAATAACAGCTCTTAGCTCCTCAGAGACAGCCACCAAAACCCCTGTTAGACTATTCCCTCAGCTTTTCCTGACAGCATATTCATTTCAGAAATCATTGGTATTTACAAAGAGAGAGCAGCAGAATCACAAGTTTCATAGTATCATGTATATAAACTTAATGAAAATAAAAGGAATTCTTATGTGTTATGCAGCCAGGCTGCAACAACCTACACAGATTACATCTCACAGGAGATTTTATTCAGTGCACAGAGTACACAGCAAAACAGAATGAACAACCAAGACATTTACCATTACATCTCCCGCTAGTTGCATCTCTGCATCACCAGTTGTAATGCTGATGACAGAATGCTAATACCGTCAGCAACCAAAGCTTAGCTACCCAATTACCTATATGAGTAAGTTAAGTCCATTCGATAAAGCACATAAATCAGACAAATCCACCATCTACAAACATCAACAATCTCCTACTGTCGGCAGCAACATCTAATTGTATCCACACAAGTATTAAAGGCAGCACAGAACTAGCAGGTTTTTCATTAGATTATCTCTACATCTGTAATGAAGAAAGACAGGAAAGGAAAAAGTTTTTACAGGCTCTTTTGAAAGAAATAGGGTAACAGAGCTTATTTTGTTTTTGTCATATTTTTGATACAGTTTAGTAGATTATTCTAGCCTCGTTAACAAGGTACCTTAGTAAACTGCTAAGGTAACAAAGAAACTATTAAATATTAATCAAGTCCTGATTATACGCATTCTCAATTCAGATTAAATAAAAAGTAGTAATTACCCACTAATAACTTAATTCCTATGAAAATTCACTAAATTCCTCACCTTGGATGAAGAACATGCCTAGTACAAGACAGGTTGTAGCTTGAATACTTCAGTGCCATTCCAGAAAAAGCCAAGGCAAGCAACAGCACTGTACACTCCTCTCTTCATGACTATATTAAAGTCCCAATAAGCAGGAAACAGGGGCCCTCAAACTCTAACTGTTAGCATATTAAGATTTGTAAAATAAGGCTCTCACAGACAAGTCAATGTTGAAAAGTGTTATTTACAAAAAGAAAATACCAAACTAAGCGCACCCAAAAAAAGTGAGCAATACTGTAAGCACATAGAAAGCACAGCAATAACAGCAGAGCAGTAAAGCCCCAGACTGCAGAAAAATACCTACACTGCTAACCCTTAAATGAGGTCTGGAAAGGGGTGGATCCTGGCTCCACCCCTTCCGGTATCTCAGATGCATTGCATGCACCTGAGCTTCCCTGAAGGTTGGCTCTGCCTTCACACCAGGTGCTCAATCACTGTTTTGAGCCATGACTTAGCATTTCCCTACAAGCACAAGCACTTATGGTCATTGCTATGACAAAGTACTGTTCAGTGGAATGTAGTAATTCACTTTTCAGTGATTTTCATGAGTTACATAAATAATTGCTCTATTTTTTTAACTTGTACTCCAAAATAAATTTAATTTTTGATGTAAAATTAAACCTCACACAATGAAAGCTACCTTCATTCCTGAAAAAGTACAGCTCAAAAGTCTCTTAAGGGATTTGACTCTCTGAATTCTAATGTCAAGATTATTTAAAATGTATTCCACACCATATTCATCTAAAACACCTCTAGTGTAGCATATAAAGCATACAGTATTGAAGCTTGAAACAAACATAGTTTAACGATTCTGCTTCTTTGCTACCTGAAAAAAATTCCTAGACATACACACACACACCATTTTGATAGGCAGAAGAGTATGTAGCAAAATTGGCCTTGAGAACAAAATGGAGTAATCTGAATGAAGACACCTGTTTTAAAGGTTGACAAGATTAAGTAAGAGGTATCTGACTTGTTTTTCTGATGGTTTATTGAAAAGAGGCAGAACTGCGAGCAGTTGATTTCCTTTTATCTAACAACACTCGTATGATTAGAAAGAGAAGCCAGAACTCCATGCAAATATCAAGAAGCCAAGTTTATGTTTTAGGCTAACTGCTTAAAATACAAAAGGTTGAATTGATGTGGTTTACTGTAACAAGTGTGATTTAATCCAAGATGTACAACTTTGAATGCAACACTGAGAAATAAAGAAAATATCACAGGAAAGTTAAGTTACTATTAATACTAATGACGTGGGTGTAGTGTTCCAGTCTTGGTACAGGGTGATGAACTAGATGACCTTTTTAAGTCTCTTGCAACCCTATTCTCTATAAATATTAAATTAAACTAGAAATGCATCAGAGCAGTGACTCTCAGTATTGAATTGGTGCTAAATCACATTAACTACCAATAATAATCAATCCTTATTTAGTCTAAGGAATTGTCTGTCTTTCCAATTATAAATCTCAGCTAAAGAATTCTACCTAAGTAAATAAAAACTAGTTTGAATAGGTAAGTAAATTAATAACGGAACCAAATCACTTGATGTCTAGAGCTTATTATAAAGTTTCCCTTTTATGTCCTGATCAGTTTCAATAGGTACGTTTCCTTCTCTCTTTAAGGCAGAGCTATGATATCTTTTCTTAACTATATTTCGTAATGATTAGAGATTAAGGACTTCAGCAAATAATATTACAAAGTCATGTTTAGGAAAAAAATGCATCTGGATAAGTTTTCTTTTATTTTTTCAGATACAGAGAAAGTAGTCTACGGTAAAAGTTTGGCAGTACTGTATATAACAACCTATTGTCTGTTGATTTCTTTCATGATTTCAAAGCACCTTTCCTATTTTTTGCACATCAATAGAAAGTCACACTCCACAAAATGGAGACTGGATCAATTTTCACTCCAGAAAAAGTTCTCTAATGCTTCCACATACTATGATTTATAGTATGTATTTAATATATAAATTATCATTTGTAGATTGTACTGTAATTTATGACTCATGTTCTAAAATATGCTTCTAGCAGCAATGCAAAAGCTGAGATTAACTAATAAAATTTAGCAACCCTTAGCCCTGGTAAGCTCATCTCTATTTTCATGCCTGTCATTGTTATTAAAATTATCTTCACCTGTACAGCTGTTGCACTAATTCTGTCTATCAGCTACAACATATTAGTTCTGCTACCATACTGTTTCCATTTCAGAAGCAATCAAAAGATTCACAGACATTTTTTAAACTATTTTCATAATATTAATTAAATTGCCAGTACAATTTAGCAGCCCTGCTCTGAAATCAATTTTAAGAGCAGTGCTAATGAACTGCTTTTATGTCAGCAGATGGGTAACTAGTCTGAGGGACAGATGTGTCATCATTCATATCTTGAAATTTTCCTTTTTCCAAAGTTGGTCTTCCAGATAGAGATGTAAGGTTGCAGATTTATACTGAGATCAGGATCTGCTTTGAAAAGGCACCTTGCAGGCACCCCAGAAAGAAAATAGCCCAACCTCAGGAAAACACTGTTCATAGCACTCTGCATTTAAAAAGTGAATCTCTTTCCTCAGGTAACATGAAGTGAAGCCTGCAGAACAGAGAAAAACAGTTAAAAAAATGTTTCTTTTCCTAGAATCAGATTACATTCAAGGTCTGTAGAGTAGCACATACTATGTTCTGACTGAAGGAATTAGGATCTCAAATGTACAGAGAATACATTTTCAAGATTTATGTTAAGAACACTCATAACTGTGGAGGCCAATAGAAAAACTGAATGACTGCATGCAGATAAAATGTCAGCATTGAGAACACTGGTTGAGGTCAGTGATCCATAGCACCATGGTTTTGTAGGCAAACATGAGTAGTTCGGTTTTTTGGCTGAAAGTTTCATGAAAGACTGACAGCCCCAGTAAATCCTAGGATGTATTAAAAAGAGTGTGGTCAGCAAGTCAAGGGAGAATAACCTTACACTCTACTTTGTCCTGGTGAGACTGTGTCTGGAATACTGTGTCCTGTTCTGGGCTCAACAATTCAAAAAAGACAGGGAACTTCTAGAGAAAGTCCAGCGGAGGCTCACAAAGATGATGGGGAGCCTGGAACATCTCCCTTATGAGGAAAAGCTGAGAAACCTGGGACTGTTCAACCTGGAGAAGAGAAAGCTGAGAGGAGATCTTATCAATGCTTATAAATATCTAAAGGGTGGGAGAAGATGGGACCAGGGTCTTTTCTTTTGGTGCCCAGAGACAGGACAATGGGAAACAGCCAACAACTGAAACACAGGAAATCCCATCTGAAATGAGGAAAAACTTCTTTACTCTGAGCATGACAGAGCACTAGAAAAGGCTGCCCAGGGAGCTTGTGGAGTTGTCTTCTCTGCAGATATTCAAAAACCACCTAGACGCTTTCCTATGCAACCTACTACTGAGAACCTGCTTTAGCAGGGGTTTGGAGTAGATGATTTCCAGAGTCCTTTCCATCCTCTATGATTCTGTGATTCTGTGAAAATACAGGCCAGAAAAAGCAAACTGATTGGAAAGAGATGTGAAAAAATGAAGCAAAATTCAAGGAGGCAGTGAAAAATGGAACCTGCCTCCAAAAGCCATAACTCCAAACATAACACTACTATCCTAAAGGGGTGCAGGGAGAAGCTGCAAAGCACTGGCAATTGATTTTACAATGGTACTTCAAATGACCACAATTTTGGAGAGCTAGGGGACTTTTGTTCTGACTCACACAAAGCATCGGATATAAAAGAACATGTATCCAGGCAATATCATGTCTTTAGAAAGAGACATTGAGCAATAACAGCATTTTTCTTTGAACTGTACCAAGAGCTTTCTTCCCAGTACAGTTTTTACTGAAATAATTGGCTGCAATTTCAGATAAACTTCTTACAAGCATTGAATTATGGTATGGAGACTGTAGGGGCAGCAGGGTGTTTCTGAGGCAGAGACATCTAGGTATGAATATATTGAAAAATATGACATTTTTCATATAATCATCTGCCTTTAGTTTTACTCCAGTCACCATGTGTTCTATCTATTTCCACAAGACAATACTAAAATAATCTTTAACTCACTGTCTGTGATTTAAGGGTGAATAAATATGCAATAGGGCTGAACACGAAGATGCTTAATTGTAGCTTTTCCAAAGTTCATCTGATGTCTTGAACAGTGACACTAAACTGTTCATAACACTTGCATAACTTCCAGTACCCTCTGAGACATTGTATTTATTCATAGGATATTGAGATATTTTGAATAATTTCACACATATCAGTGTCCATAATTGTTTCAGGAAATCCAATATCACGTGCTTCATTATTGGGAGTTAATCCAGAGAGGTCATTTGTTGTCAACACTCTCTCCACAGAATAGTTATAATAGAATCATGAACTGTGTTATTTATTTTCATTATTTTTCTCTCCACTGACTCTATCTTTTAAAAGCGTATTGGCATTTTAAGCTAAGCAGGCTAATAGTAACCACAACATTTTTCAATAGCAGTATGCTGTTTCCTTAACATACAGTGTTATCATAGTGGATGACAAACACATTGTTTTCCTTTTTTTTTTTTTTCAAATAAGTTATTTGATGAAATAAATGAACTTGGCTAATAACATAATTAATGTCCTTGCAGAACTGTTTCTGTATATTAAAAGTCACATGGGTGTATTTGATACAAATGTGTTGTTCCTTTGATGCTACAAATGGAGTTTGGTGGCCCTGCCTATGGCCGGGGAATTAGAACTTGGTGATACTTGAGGTCCTTTACAACTCAAGCCATTCTCTGATTCTATGACTTTATACCCCTACTTGTTGCCATGCACCTGGCAACCCATGTTCTTTTAGCTCTGCGCCTGTGCTGGACTATCGGGTAAAACCTACCCGGGACAAAGAACTGCACGTGGATACCAATATGGTGAGCAGAAAAATGGTGTTTATTGCATCGTGCGATTTACCTATATACCTATCCTACTTCATCTACGCCCCTTATGCATACATTAACCTTTCAACACCGAGCAAGGGGAGAGTCCTACCACGTCACATCAATCCTCGCTGTCACCTACTACAACACCTACTTGATGAAAAATATTGTAACAGAACAGCTGAAAATTGGAACCTGTTTAATTATTATAGTTTATTCTGCTTTACACAACTTAGTAATATAGAATTTCATATCTATCCAGAGTAGAGAGTTTATTTCTCATTTCAGCTATTCCATCCTGCCAAACGTAGAATAATTAACTCCTAGATTCCTTCTCTTTATTACTCCTTATTGATGCTCTTATTTTTAGATCAGATGGAAAAGAAACTTATTGCCACACATACTACCACATTGCTAGTATCTGTTTGGCAAAAGGCAACAGCATGTCATACATCTGTGTACAGCACATCACAACCTTAACACAGCTATACAACATACATATTACTACATATTATATTTACACACTATACATGCTGGGTAATCTCGACTCCAGCATAAGCATTGTTGTGTTTCTAAGTGTTCTATTTACACACATTGTGTACATATTAGATCAACTTTGACTGTGCCCAGTTTTATGCTCAACAGGTATCAACTCCAGCTAGGAAACTCATGAATTTGATTTTAAAAATGTAAGATTCATTTCTTATTTCCTGCTGTGATATTCTGTACCGTTTCTATCTATTTTCTCACAGCAATGAAGGCTTTTGAAAACACTGAAATAAAAAGTTTAGTACATAGCAATAAAAAGACAGCTTACTGAAAGAAGTAATTTGATCTGGTGAGCTTCAGACAGACACAATTCTTCAAGTATCCTAACAAGCTTACATTGCACTTCTCTACAGTTGTCTATTGCATTGATATCCTTATGTCACAAAAATAAGGGATTATAAATAAAATAATAGATGTCAGATGTCAATGATTTCACAAAAGATTAGCAAACTGTAACTGCCTGTATAATAATGTCTGCATGAAAGAGACATTTTCCCTTTTTCCTTCTCCTGATGCCTAAGGTCTGACTGCTTTTCTCTGGGGTTTGTTCAGACTGTAATGACAAAGCTGATATCACTTAAGTATCCAGGCACACTAAACACAGATTGAATTGCTGCAGCAACATACAAAATGAATCAGAAGTCTGTTTTCACGCCTACGAAGCATCAGTATCTTCTGTTTTTAATGAAGTCTTGATTTTTAGTCGAAGGGAAAAAGAAAAGGCAAACAAGGAACCTCTATGTATCATTAAAAACAAAAAATGTCATTAGAGCACAGATCATCAATGTTCAAAAGCAGTCATTTCAGTATACTGTCAGATTTGCCTATTCTTTTTCTTTTCATGCTGACAAATGACAACTTTTACTTCATCCATAAAAAAGCTGACAGGTGGAGCAGCAGCTGAGCAGCTGCAGGCATTTGGCTGCCTGTAGCTTGCTGCTGGTGGTGAAGTTCCCTCTTCACACTGATGTTCATCTTTCTGGAGAGCTTGGGAAGTTAACAACACAAAGCCTACTGCAACTGCACCAATAACGCAAAAGAAGCCAAAAAAGTTAGAAGGACTGTGTTCCATTTAATTCCAAAATATGGGTAGGCATGTACTCCTAAATTAGACAAACAGGACAGAGAGGAGACTCTATAACCCCAAATGGTTTGACAAGAAAGGAAGGAAATTGAAAATCTACATCCATTACAAGTTTCATGTTAACACGTGACTTCTTAGTCTTAGCAACTTAGTATGCTATCAGTAGGTACACCACATTAGAGCAGACAATTCTTTTCAAAACCGTGGACCTCAAAGCTGAGGTCCCTTATCTGAATCTGTAGCAAGATGACTTCACTATTCTACCACTGCCTCTGGTCTACTAGAGAGACATAACGGATTCCTGAAAGAAACAAAAAACCCAAGGCATTGCTGGTGGAGATTAGGTACATATGACATCTCATAAATATACTGTCAACAATTGGTACAAGATACATGAATATGGAGAGCAGAAAGCAGAGCCTGTCATTCACCTGAGCCATCTTCAAATACCTATTCTGCAACTCTGCTCCTCAAGTCCTATTAGAATCCTCCAGAATATTTATCCATTTGAGCATCTATGACATATACATCTGTTTATTCAGCTTGCAAATGTGCAATACTGACAGAAATGACTGTCAAAATATTTACTTTGAAAATGAAATGGAAAAAAGAGAAGTGAGAATAATAGCTGTGTTAAAACATAGTGCAAGAAATGTTTTAATGAATTCTTGAACATAAAATAAACCTACTCCAATCAGGGGAACATACAGCAGCAATAGCAGGAGGTCATTTATTTCTTTCCTGTTTCTTTCTTCATATTTTGTGGCTCTTGTTGAGGGAAGTAATCTTCACTGCTGCAGTTTTTCCTTACTACACGCTACTGATCTCTTCACTAAATCTGCCCTCTAAGAAAGCAGGCCTTGCATAAGAACACATGTACTGTGATTCATAAGCTGTTTGGAAAGCAATAGCAACCCTTCTTCAGGAGCCAATTTCTCTTTGATTTAGAGTTAGACAAAGATACAGTCAAGCTGACTTCTATAAATCAACCTGTTATCCAGCGTTAACAGAAATTACCAACTGAATTCAGTTCAGCTATGTGCTCTTGTCCATTCCCACTGCCCCTGCCAATTCAAAGCACTATTATCCTCATATCCCACATTAGTTTACTTCTTGGCACATTCACAGCAATGATTAAGGAACACTCAGAAGCTACTGACTTCTGTCTCATCATAACTTAAGCCCCGATAGCCTAAATGCCAGACAAAACAAAGATAGGCAGTGATTCTTTCTGTCTTTATTTCATCCATCTGTCAGTAAAGGATTTGAGAACCTTTGCCAAACGCAGTCAAATCTGAATGCTGACAAGTCTCCAGATGAGTAAATTACTATGAGGCTTGTGAAACTCCGTATCAAAAAAAGAGATACCAAAACTAATGTGTGCCAAAGAGAATGAAAATCTAGGCTTCATTTCTTCTGCTTGTTAGTCAGCTTCCAACTCACATCATCACTGAATGGTACTGAATGGCTTTGGAGAACTAGTCCATGGACATGGGTGCACCAAGAGAACTGGCCTTGTCCCCACAGCCACCTTCCTGGGGATGGTCCACTCCACCTGGCCATCTCATTTTCTTCTTGCCCAAGGGTCTATTCATTGCACCCCATTCTGCCTTTGGAGATCACCGTTTGATGAAATGTCTGCACTGGACAGCAGGACTACATGACCCTTGCAGTTCACTCGGAAATTCCTCACAACAGGAAGACCTTTCTCACTATGTACACAGGGCTGCCATTTTTTTTCACATGTCTGTTTATGGGTGGGAGTCACAATTTTGTAAAAAGTCATATCCCATTGTGTTTTTGTGCCTTTTCAGTGCTTGGCTGAAGAGCAGGGAGCAGCGGCAGTCAACAGCCACTTATCTCAGGAATACTGGAGCAATGCACTGCGCACAGTTCACCATGGGGCAGTGTCTCCTCTTCCCTATTCTCCCTTGTCATGTCTCTACAAATATATGTTCCAACATTCTAATGCTTTCCTATATTTAGATACCTGTGTTTAGTTACACACAACCTAGACTGGAAGGTACCAGGGGAGATTCGCTTCTGTGCTCATTTAGTTAAAACTCATCTGAACTTCTACAGAGGACTGTCAGAATGGAATGATCCCACTCCTAGAAATGCTTTGTACTTTGTACATTCAGAGATGACCCAGTATTTTGACAAACACAGCATTTCATCAGGATGTTAGAAATATATAAATGAAGGTGGACTTGCTTACTGTATATACATATCTTTTCCAAACACTTTGGAATATACTGACTGCCAAATTAATCTGTAGGAAATAATTTTGCAACATTTTTTGCAACAGTATAGCTCAATATAATACCTCTGAGGAAGTAGAAATTAATCACAACTGACTGTAGTCTCCTAGATTCACAGTCTCATGCCCACGGGTACCAAGAAGTATGCAAGTAGTCTGCCATACCCAAAGGCAGACTAGGGCATATAGGCCCAAAGACACCTATATATATATCCAGGTAATCTGTCTAGGATTGTTTGCAATGACAAAGCAGACAAGGCACATCAGTTTTCATCATCGTTCCCACCATCGTTCCTGGGTTCTTCTTAGAAGATCACAGGTTTTGGATGTGTCTCATGCTATACTCTTCAGAAGCTGGCAGTGATCAATCCCTCTATCCTGTCCCAATTCTGAAAATCATCAGGATTTGTTCTGTTTCAGATCTGATTGTCCTGAGAAATTGCAAGTAGATGTGTGCTAGGATTCTGATGGCCTGCTGCTGTTGGTGTCAGCAACATATGTGCTTTTTGTAACCCTTCTCCTGCTGATGTTTTCACCCATGCATTCACCTTCACTCGCCTTTCATAACAGGATAATATTTTTAACAATCTTCCATAGCCCTAGAAGATTCCTGGGTTTCTATTTTCTAATATACTGCAGGTTCTTTGGCACCTGCTGGCCGTAAAATGACATCTGCCTTTTAAGATTCACATGGTTTCTTCTGAAAAGTCTCCCAACCCTCTGGTTCTGCCATTCAGTATTTCAGCTTTATATTATGTTAAAATTTCCAATTTCCTGGACCAGAATTATGAAAAAAGATTACAAGTCTCTTCTTTCTATACATACATACATTTATATTTGTAAACTCTAATCTGATCCAATTTTCATATTGTCTCTCTATTTTATTGGATTTTGAGGGGGTAAGTTTTATAATGTGCCTGTCTCTATTCTCAACTTCTTTTATCTAAACTATATTGCTCCTTTTTTTCTATGACAAATTGGAAAAAAAAGTTTGAGAAGAGAAAGCACACTTGCAATTAATAGGTCAGACAGAAAGAAATATATTGTGTAATTAAAAAAAAAAAAAGTGCATTTATTACACTATTAAATAACATTCTAAGTAATCTGTCTGTGAATTGCTTTAATAACTCTTCACTGACTCTCCTGTTACATATTTATCAGGGACTATTTACTGGCTAATAAGAACTTCATTGGTTATAATAGACATGTCACTTGACATTAGATAAAGATCTTGATCCAGGCTCTATATTCAGCATTCATACTTAGAAGTGGCAGCTGACTCTCTCCTAAGATATCAGCACAGTGATCAATGCCAGATAGTAAATATGAAATTCAGTCCACAGAACCCTGTTGCAAGAAATCTGGGATGCTAAAGGGAAAATGGCTTTGCTATAATCAGGCAGACACTTTAATGAGTTCATATTAATAAGAAAAAGCTTATTTTCTGCATGATTCCATCATGGTGGATGTTTCATAGAATATTAAACATTGAAATGTAACTTCAAAAAGCACACATAGTTTGTATTTTCAGTGTTACATTGTTAGCACTGTTCAGCTGGAAAATAAATATTTTACAGTGGGAAAAAACGAAACTTCAAATGCTTTATGATCAGATCATGATAATTTGGAAACTTGTTTCAGAGCCATTATCATGATCATCAAAATCTACTGATAAAAGTGTAAGAACATAAGCCTTGAAAGACAAAAAGATTAAATCACTAAAGAGTGTTTGTTGTAGTAGGCGACAGCGAGGATTCGGGATGTGACGTGGCAGGACCCCCTCTCTTAATGACGAAGGATTAATATATGCATAAGGGGGGCGTAGACGAAGGGGCATAGGTATATAGGTAAATCGCACGACGCAATAAACGCCATTTTACTGCTTGCCAAATTGGTATGCACGTGCAGTTCTTTGGCCCGGGTGGGCTTCACCCGATATTCAGCACAGGAGCAGAGCTAAAAGAACATGGGTTGCCAGGTGCACGGCAACAAGTGTTCAAACAGACTCTCTGGCCCTTTGCACTGGTTATGATTGTTGTTTTTGTGTGTCATCCAGTTCGAGGTACTATAGTTCACAAAAAAAAAGTAAGATAAATGTGTAGCTTTATGCAGAAGCTATAGGCTTCTGCATGCCCCTAATACATCTGCATATTCATAGCCTAGAAAAAAAAAAAAAGGTTAAACACAGAGATTTGCTAGACCTCTTATTTACATCCTGGCTTCAGTCACAACCCTCTGTTATGTCAGGCACAATTTCCTTGTTCACTGAGGAAGAAACTAGTATTTTACAAGGGCTGCTCCAAAAGTAATGCCGCATATTTTATTACATTGGCCCACAAAGTCAGAAATGGATGTTGGTGGTATAGCAGTAAAGGTTGAACCTTCCCACTAATATTCCAGTACATGTTGTTGTGCAACCGATGGCAGCAGAGGGACAGTCTGACAAAATGGTTTCTGACATGGAAGTGCATATGAAGCAAAGGTGTGCCACTGAATTCCTTCATGGAAAAATGGCACCCACTGACATTCATTAATACTTTCTGAACATTTACAGAGACCAAACAGTGGCTGTGAGCACTCTGAAGCAGTGGTTGTTGTGTTTCGTCCGTGGTGAAAGCAATATGAAAGACAATTCACTTTCTGGACAGCCAAGCACAGTTGTCACACCTCTAAAAGAAAGTATCGTCTATGTGAATTGGTTAATGGTGGAAACAATGTTGAAAAATAGTTTTTTGTAGCAGAGAATTTTCTCTGTCAAATAATGTCTGTATCCGTTGCCGTTTCCATGGAAATAAACATGATGCATTATTTTCAGAGCGACCTACTTATTACAGAACACAAAATTATAAGAGGGTAAATACACTTAATGATTAAGTGCTTATCAACTGAAATATCAGCTAAAAAGTTTAAATTGTTGAACAGTTTAGGGGTTTATTCACATATTGTATACTTATCCTGAAGTAAATAGTATGAATAAAATATAATTTGTACTTGTATGAATACAACAGGTTCTAATAATTATTTTCATCAGTATGGTAATGTTTTAATTAGCTGTAAAACTTCTAAAAAATCATAAAACTTCCTAGCCAAAATCACTTTAAAAATATCTTACAACACAATAAAAATATTCACTGATAATGTTTATAGTTGAAAGCAGTAACATTTTTGTGTGTATATATGTATGGAATCATGGCTAACACCACCAGCCGGCACCCTGTATTCGCCCTACTGGCAACTCTAAGGTTCTCTGCAGTCATGGAAAAGGGGAGGGACTTCTTATAAGGGTATGTAGTGACAGGATGAAGGGAAATGGTTTTAAACCAGAAGAGGGTAGATTTAGACTAAAATTCGGGAGGAAATTCTTTACTGTGAGGGTGGTGAGACACTGGAATAGGTTGTCCAGCAAGGTTGTGAATGCCCCCTCCCTGGAAGCATTCAAGGCCAGGCTGGATGAGGCTGTGAACAACCTGGTCTAGAGGGATGTGTCCCTGTCTATAGCAGGGGTGTTGGAACTACATGATCATAAAGGTCCCTTCCAACACAAAGCATTGTATGATTCTGTCATAATGTAACTACACCTCTAGGTGTGTGCATTTATGTATGCATACAGATATATATATATATTAAATGTCTACATTCATATATGTATAATTATATTACATACATGCATATATACACATAACCATACAAAAGGTAAATATGTATAAAGTCTATATTTGTGCATATCTGCACACACTTTCACATACATATTTTATATAAAACTAATATATTAATAAAGATTTTTCTGTATGTCGTCAAAAAGCATGAAAAGGCAGACAATCATAAGGTCACTGCCATGTCCAAATGGGCAGCTCCTTGCCATAAAACAGGAGCTTTATTTTTTTATTTAGTGACACTTGCTGTCATGATGCCTTTCCAGCATGGACAGAAGGGGATGTCCTGCCACCTATCTGAGGACTACCAGAGCAAATTTCCATCAAGGAAATTTTTTTCTTCCTTAGTCCAAATCAACTTCTTGAAATTTAGATGTGGCGTGAACCATATCTAACCTCCAAGAAACATAGTGACAGAAAGTGCTATAGTAATCACAAGACTTCCATACACATTAGCACATTTATCCTAGAATAAATCTGTCTTAGCCTCTACAAACTTCTGTAGTTCTGTTAATGTAGTTCACATATATCTGTATTTTCCATCGAACTTGGAAGTGGAAAGAACTGTGTATTGACTTCAGTACAGTATATTTTAGAGTGAGCTCAGGACTGCACGTATTTTGGCCAGTCTGAATTATACTGGAATATATTCAAACTACATCCGAAAATCTGCAAAATATTTTTAAAATTTGATTATTTGCTGAAATAACAGAACTTATGCTAGTCCCGTCTGATATTGGGTCAGGTTATATTCACCTTGGTCATTGCCAGCAGTGTCCTGCAAAAGGAAAAGGCAACACAGATATCTCATTGAAGCAACACTGATTTCAGTTTTGAAGCACTGTATTTGTGATCATTTACTTCCTGACTGAAGCTGGGAAATTACAAGCCTATGCATTTATTTTAATAAACAAATACTCTTTCAGCATAAAGCACTATACTCACATGCTCACACAGTGAGTAAAATTCTCTGTATAGGGTGTGATTTTATAACTGTTGTGTTTTCTACAGATTGCCTACTTAGAGGCCTCATTGTGTTTTCTCACTTCAAAGCCAGCCTGCAAAATACATTCTTTGAAAACAATGGAAATTCCTTAGATTCATGTGGCACTTCAGAAAGTTTAATTTAATGCTGTGACATTTTTGGGAGTCTTTGATCAAAGAATTTCAGAAGCATAAGCTTGTAAAATATTCAAGCCAATCTTTCTCTTTCCACAGAGTTATGTCTGCTAGCACTGTTTGAATCTGACATTTTTTTAACATCTTATTGACTCAAAAACATTTTTAAGAAATCATAGTTACAGTAAGCAACAGAAAGACAGAAACAGTAAAAAAAAAAAAAAAAAAAAAAGCTTGTAGCATTATCTATATTACAAATTTTGGCAGTAGCTAAAAATTCATTTAAACGGTATAACACCTGGCTTTCCTACTACTTGGTTTTCTGAAACTCCCTCAGAAATGGAACTTTTCATGTGCTTGGTCAAATTGATTTAGGTTTGGGAATTTTTCCATAAAACACATTTTCAATTATGCTTATGTATAGAAAACTACTATACTATTTTTCCTTAGTACATTTCTATTAAAGTGTTTAGACCAGAAACATCTCAACTAACCAAACTTTTGAAATATTCACTCAACAAGAAAAGCAGAGTGAAATGGAGAAAATATAGAAAGCATTTTTAACATTATAAATTGTCTGCAGGTAAATGTTCTCTACAGACTTAGCTCAGGAAAAAAAAAAATGAAATGTCTCCCAGATTACATTATGTTTAAGGAGTAAAAATAATTACAGAAAGGAAACTGCATTAAAGCTCGGTCCACTGAGAATTGTAATTCTAGGGTTGTTTACAAGGTAAGTAGCATGAGAAAAGGAACTAAAATGCTTTTGAATTATGGTTGGATAGCAGACAGAAAGGCCTGCATGATAGAATTTATATTCCAAGAAACAGAAAATTTGCTTAATTCAGTGATTATATTTATGCATTAGGGCAGCCTGACTGCACTGTTGGTGTCACCGGTAACCTTTATCCAAATGTACAGTAATAGGATGTAACAATTTTGATGTTTTCTGTCATTCCATCAGTGGTACGACACGGATATGGATTTTTGTTTTCATTTTCAGCTCTTAATAAGTTACATATTTGGGGGGATCATTAAATGGCCCTGGCAGGGTGGTGCTAAGTAAAACAGATAATCTGTAGAATGCTATTAAACTACATAATTGATGACTCTGACAACATTCTAAATTTAATCAGTGAAGCAGATATCCCTTCCGGTCTTCTGGTCCACCTTTGTCATCATGGACTGCTTTAGGACCACAGAGACAATTTTGTCTCTTAGGAAAGGTTTTCTTTCAGAGAGAGGAGACAGAAAAATTGTTGTATTCACGGTGCTGCATTCTTACCAATAAGCAATAGTAGTGGGCAATGCCTTGCTGAGAGTGCCAGAGGCACCCATCTGCTGACTCAACCTGCCATTTAAAGGAATTTCGCTTCTTGCTGGGGGCCTGGTGCTGGGATGCTGTGGAGAGACTGTCAGAGCTTGTCCAACTCTCCATTACCCCCTGATTTTCTTTCATGCAGGCACCAATGATACTGCCAGGGGCAACCAGGACATTATCAACAGTGAGTATACAGCTTTGTCTCAGTCCTACCAGAAACGTACAAGGAAGAGCGGACTGATACTGCATATCAATAACTGGTGGCACAGCTGGTGTCAGCAATAGGGTTTTAGTTTCTATAATCATGGGACCCCATCTGAAGATCCATGTTTGCCTGAGGGAGATGGGTTCCATTTCACAAAGTAGGGAAAAAGTATCTTTGCCAACAGTGTGGATGACCTGGTAATGGACAGCTGGAGTGCTTCAAAATCCCCAGGGTGAGGGGAAAACAAAGGGGAAGGCTGAAAGTTACCAATAGCTCTGTCAGGAAGTAATGAACAAGGCTAGCAACCAAAAGGTCTAGGATGATAGGACCTTATAGGACTTAAGCAGGGTCGCCACAGGCTTTTGCATGCAAAGAATGTAATGGCAACAGGGCACTGTTACAGGAAAAAATCAGATCCTTCTGAAAAATTCAGCATGTTGGGGTACCTCTCTGTAGTGCCTGTACAGAAATGCACACAGCATGGGGAATAAACTCAAGTAGTTGGAGATATGAGTGCTGTTGCAGTGCTGTGACCTGTTGAGATCACAATTCTGGCTCCCAGAATTGCGGTGCTGTAAAGGGAGGATATAGGCTTTTTTAGAAGGACAGGCCAAGACATGCCTTTTATTTGAGAACTGCTAGGATGCATGGAGCTCTGCCTGGGGATAGACAAAAGGCCAACTGAGAGGTTATGCATAAAAATTTGTGGTGGGTTGACTGTCTGCATGATGACCACCCATATACTCTTTTACTCCTTCAACAAAACAAGGAAAGCAAATAAGACGAAAATGCTCATGGGTCAAGAGAAAAACAGATAAATCATTTGCAAATTGCCATCACACAAAGCAGGCTCAACTTGAAGAAAATATATTTAATTTATTGCCAATTAAAATAGAATTGAATGTTGAAAAACAAAGACAAAAACTAGAATACCTCCCTTCCATTCCATACCTCCTTCTTCCTAGTTTCAACTTTACTCTGTCATCTCTGACACCCCTACTTCCTCCTCTGCACAGCCCTGGCAGCACAGGGGGAATGGGATTTGTAGTCTGTTCTTAATAATTCCTCTCTGATGCTCCTGCCTCCTTTTTCTCATTACTTCAGTGTGAGTCCTCTCAATGGGCTGAAGTCCTTCAGGACATACCTACTCCAACATGGATCCTCCATAAGTCATACTTCCTGCCAAAGAGCCTGTTGAAACGTGAGCTCTCCATAGGCTGCAACTTACTTTGGGGCATACTGTGAATATGGACAACCTTGCTTTTTTTTCAACACTGTCTCCAATAAGATCAATTATTCCTCACACAAGATTACTTAAATATAGTACAGCATGTGGAATCTGTATCACAGTATGCTATAAATGCTGGAGGAGTCACAGCTGGGTTAGGCAAGGTCAAGAAACCAGAGGCTACAGAATATCTACAAACTTTTTTTGACAGAGAGAGAGAGCAAGAACTCCAGAGAAAGATCCCAGATACTTTTCTCTTCTGCTGTGAACAGCCACTGTTGACCAGTGCTGGAGACAGAATAGGTGAGCTAGACTGACCTTTAGTCTGACACAAAGCGATTACTACTTTTAGCAGACCTGCACACAACATTTACAAGCAAATTTATATATTGACATAATACAGTTATGATCTCTGCTTAGTTCTTTTTTTTTTTTTTTCCCTAATAAATCCTAGCACAAACGATGTCTCAATTACCACATTTTATTACAACTCTCAAGTAATTTTTCTCTTTTTCCCAACTGAGTTCAAAACAAGGCTTAAAGAACTGCTCATAAAGAACTAAAATCTTCTTTTCACAGTAGGATGGCTCAAGGGATGATTTGAGAGCTAGTTAAAGAAGAAGAAACTAGTTGCTAACAACAAATGCTTTAATTAAGTAATATCTGCCTTTTTTGTGTGTGTGTGTTTTTTTTTTTTTTTTTTCCCCTGGGTACTTTTATTATGTTCTTGTATATTATAAGTTTTTATTAGAACAAGCACACCTCTTGAAGGATTCAAGATGCAGATGAAGCAAGGTCAGAACATGGACAGTTGTAACATCTGCATGAGTTAGCACTTGGGACTCTGGGATGTGTGAATTGCTTAATGGGTTGTTAATTCAGATGTGCATTGATAATAACTGAAAGATCAACTTGTCAACATTACTTATTTGGCTACTGATCAAAGCAATATAAGAGGATGAGGTAGATAATATGAAGGTCAGAATAATTTTCTGTGGAGATTTCACTTTGGCACAGGAATATTGTTACTCCCTAATAGTTTACTGAGAAAAAAAAAAAATGTTAAGAAGCCAAGCTTGAGCCAATAGCTTAGTTGTGGAACATCAGCCCAAGTAGGAACCAGTCTGACACCATGATGTTTTTAAAACTCACTGCTAAGCACAAGGAGTCAAAATACCCAAGAACTCTGAACAGTTGTCCCATATGTGTGGAACCTAGTTGACAACTCCTAGGGTTTCCTTGAGTTCAAGGCTTACTATCCTAATAACACTCACTATAGAATATCCTATGGCCTAGTTATGCAACAGCATAAAACAACAGTTGCCCTGGAGAATTTCATCTAACATAATATCTGATTTAATTTGAAGGTAGGCTTAGAACTAAGAAGAAATTTTTCAGTCAGTTTCAGTTTCTAATGAGATGATTTGAATGTTACTAGCATAATGTTCTTTTATCATTATGTAAGTTCCTGCTTTTGTAGTATTTGTTCTTCTTTTAAGCAGGATTTTGTTTTGAGAAGAGCTTGATGAAAATATAACAGAAGAGGGAAGAATTTGATCCACCAATCGTGTGGAAAAATAATCCACAAGAATCTACGAGTTAAATGTGTCTGTGACTGAAACAGGCATAACATTGCATAAAAAAAATTTAAGTCTTCTGCAAGCTTTTCACTTATTATCAACATAAAATCACAATTGTTGTTGTGAAAAAGTACGTAAGTTTTGCCCAGGGGCTACAGCACACAACTGTGCCCTGTTACATTCTCTTCCAGAAAACTGATAGAAAAGAAGAAAAAAGAAAACTAAGCCACTGTATTACCAACAAAAATACTTGGGCAAAAAAATAAGTAAGTTTTTTTTTTTGTTGTATCAGTGGGTTTTGTCAGTTACCTCTAAGGAAAGCAGAAAATAAGTCTCATGCCAGTTACACAAGTTTATCTGTAAACAACATGTTGAATGTATTATGTTTCTCTGTTTTCTCTATTCTCTTATTTCTCCTGTGTTAGCAGGATTTTCCTTGTCTGATATAACAATGCTAGAGATACTGCTGCTCTATTGGAGGACACAACACGAATCATTTTTGCAATTTTGCAAATTGAAAAATGATATGTCCAATGTGATGACAATTATTTATATGCTGTACCTAAGCAGCTGTAAGTTTTTGATGTTTCTAGACAACCCTGGATACATGGTGTTTAGTTGTATATGTCACCATGAACCTCAGCATCAGGAATATTATAACAAAGCTCCTGACATACCATGTTGTAGGCTCAGGCATATCTGAACAAATAAATCAATGTAATGCAAAAGGGCATCTAGAAAACATGATAGTCACCTATTGACATATATTAAGCAAAAAAACTGTCAGCGAAAATTTGCAAGGCTGATGCCAGTCATTTGGAATATGCAACTATTTAAAAACATGTATGTGTCAAAACAGAGAACAGTTTGAACTGGGATCTCATTATCTGTTATAACTCAAGGAATATGGTGCAACATCCCCTGTAAGGGGAAACAATATTTTTTAAACAGTGGAATCACAAGGTGGAGGTTTGTCATCAAAAGTTTTCTTCAAGAGTAAAGTACTGAGTACAAATCCTCTACATTTCAGAAGGATACCAGGTTATTCCTGTTGAAAAATATTTTTTTCTGTTAAAAAGAAAATAAAGATCAAGTCAGTTTGAAAGATTTGGCTACTTCCATTAGCACCTAGAAGCTGTGGACACTACCACTGGACTGGAGTAGTAGTGAAGATATTCACTGGCATTAATATAGAAGATATGCATTGTTATTTTAGTTCAGAAGCTAAATGCCTTTTGTTGTGAATATCTGACTATCCCTGCTTACATTCATATTGTAAAGTAGTGTTGAAAAGGAAACTAAAACAAAGGTTTTTCCCAGAGTCACTTACATCCAGTACATTCAAATCAACAACTTGGCACTGAGTGCACAAAACTATAGCAGAGCTAGTCTGAAGTAACACAGCCCCCTGCAAATGAATATGTACACTGATTCCTTGTCATGCCTTGTTTTGCTTAAAGATCTGCTCCAACCACTCGTTCCTATGGATGTACTCTTAGTTAAAATAGAGGTAGACAGACTAACCCATTTCTTTTCTTATATTCTTGCATAGCTCTAAAACAATGTTGCAATAAACTACATAACAATTAATCAAAAGTACATTTAAAGAGTTTGTAAGAAATGCAAGCACACTGCAAGTTCAAAAAACAAAAGCAATAATAACAGCATAGTATAGAAAGCCCATCCCCTAAAATGCTCAGTTCTTCCAGCAGTACTGATGACACTACAGGAATGACCTACTTAATATAATCAGCTCTTCAGAAAGTTGAGCTTGTAATATTTTCCACAGGTTAAACATCCAAAAGTATTTTACAGACTAAGGTACAAGCTGAGAAGAAATTGGTTTATTCCAATATGAAGTAAACCTGAGAAAACTCTTGTACAAAACCGCCATTCAACATACATGCTCCTAGAGGATACAGCAGTATCATATCCTGCCTCAGTTTCCCCAACCGCTCACTAGAGGTAGGAATTATCCTTCAACTTTCAAGTGTTCAGTGTCCTCCAAGAGTGATGGTACATGCTCATCAAAACCAAATTCCCTGATTAAGATTTTGGCCCAGAAGAAATTTTAAGCCACTTGGTAGCAGATTGTTGTAGCCACAGACCTCCACTCCTGAAGTGCACTGAAGCCAGTTATCTAAACCACCCTTAATTCCTCCTAGCAGTGAGGCCAGACTTCCAAAATGCTTCCATTTAAAGACAGTATCTGCTCCCTTTGTTAATTAAGTTTCCCCTCTCTTAAGCCTAGCACAGAGCCGAAGTGACACAAATATAATGTAGCCCAATTCTACACTTCTAACTCCTTTGTGATTGTTATAAGTTTGAAAATTGCTGCAGATTGTGGAGAAAAAGAAAAAAAAGAAAAAAAAAAAAAGAAAAAAAAAAAGGCATAAAAGTGAAAGAGTACAGATTGCCAAATTCCTCTAAGTATTATTTTGAGAACACAAGCAGCATAGGCTGAGAACTATGAATAACATCCTCACCTTCCCAAAAACTCTTACTTAATGCAAAAACCTTGAAACAAACACTTAGGATTGAATTTAGCGTGGATTCAGAAGTAAGAGTGCCACCTAGTGCGTCATTATTACCATTCCCAGTAGCTCCTTGAATTAACAGGAAACCTCTGTCCTATGTTTAAATGGGGTGTGGGAATGTTCGGGAAGTGTCTTTTTATTTTTCTTTGTGCTGTGCTATGAGAGACTCCACAGGCTATGATATTCAAAGGGCAGACCAGGTAACCACAAATGACCGTTGTCCTTAAAATCTATTGAGGTAATTCATTTCAGCTGGTAAGCTCTGACAGGCCAGAGAAAAGGGATATTCAACAGTAATGTTAATATATATTCTGTTTCTCTTACGTGTCTTCTAATGTCTTCTTGTATTACTTCATCTTGAGAAATAGTCCTCGAGGACAGGTCCATCTTTCTGCATAAATGTACAGGAGCCAGCTGGTAAGTCATTCAGTCAGAACACAAATGTGAATAGTTCAGATGCTTTCTGATCTAACAAAATAAGAAAATTCCTGTTGAAACCCACCATTGTGCCACATGCAAGCCTCTGTGAATTACAGTTGATTATTCAACAAAAAACAATCAGAAAAGAAAAATACTCCAAAATTTGACATTTGCAAATAGAATGTATATCAAGGCAACGGTAGCATTTACTCCACTGTGGGGAGAAAAATAGAATACTTTATTTGTTGCATCACCTACTACACACTTTTCTAAAATTCTTTTTTTTTTTACTTGCTAAATAATAATTTCTAATTCTAACATCATGCTTCTTTGAGATGTCTCAAGGATTCTCAGCCAGCAAACAAAATCTTACAATAACAGGTGAGGTCATAAGGGAGTAAACAGCAGAAAGGAAAGAAAGCTGGGAAGGGGCAGAAAAGGACACCCCATAAGATTCCCTGTCCTTCTCTGTTCTGCAGACTTCACCTCTATGGCCACTTCCCCCTTCATGCAGGTGATCAGCAACTTCATCTGACCAATGTACAAGAAGCAATCTGCACCCACCTCCTCCCGTGCCTTCCTGCTTACCCATGGAGTCCAGCCAGGGCTGTGCTGTGCTGCAAATGCTCTGGAAGGCATGAATTTACATTTTTGAAGGAGAGAAAAAAAATTAATTGCTGAAGGAGGAATATCCCCGTAACATACTTTTCATCCTGTCCCGCAGAAAGGACTACAGCTGGTGATGGTAACAGGTGGCTCCTCCAGTGCCCATCTGAAGAAGAGCAGGCAGTCTGCTCCTCTTTGCATATTGCTACACAAGACAGTAGCTGGTTTTACGCAAGCTTCCAACAAGCCTTTCCCACAACTATATACTTTGTTCAAACCAGTTCTAATAAACCAACGTCACACTCATTCTTCTCCTAGAAATGGTTACATACAATTTCTATGTGTATTTATGCCTCTACCAGTCATTTGGATTTATTCCCAGAGCTTCTTCTCATTTTGATGTCCATTGTTTTCTACAATTTTTATGCCTTGTACCTACATTTATGAGTGTGCTATTTTGCTCAGTCATATGCCCACAAGAATCATTTACAAAAGAAGAAAAATATCATTATCTTTGTTTAGCAGCTAGTGTGATTCAGACACAGAGACTAAGCAACTTAGCAAGCCTCTGCAAAGCTGGAAATACAGAGTTATCTCCCCTCTTTGAACATACTGCCTTCTAGATGGAAAAATAAATAAATAAATAAATAAAAATCACTGCTGATTGTAGAGGAAGAGAGAATGATAAATATGGCTGGTTCCAGTTCTATTACACTGTTAAGTAAATCTGCACTTGTCAGGTAAAGCCATTGGTAACTCACTGTCATTAGTTTCAGCTCACTGCTTGTAGCCTGTAGAAACAAAGGCACTACATTGAACATCCATTTAGAAAACAATTCCATAACTTTAAAATGCCACCGGTTTGCCATCATTGCTTTTGTAATTATTTCAGATCATTTCATAATATTTAGGAAAAGCTGTCTGAAAGTAATTGTATTACATCTAAGTTCATTTGTGAAAAACAACTACCTAACCCTGAAGCTATTTTTTCTTTACTGAGATGGTTCTTTTACATCTAATTTTTATTAAACTGTAGTGATCAGACAGATATTCAACATTAACTTAGAAGCTAAGCATTAAAAACTGCATGGTGCAATAAAGGCTACAAATCTCAAAGCAATCCAAGCAGAGAATGAAAAATGACAGGTCTGTTGGTTACATTAGCTGCTCAAGCAGTGTATAAGCAATGTTAATATTGGGTGTGGGCTTTTAAATATATACATAGAATATATATATATAAAAAAAAAACAACTCAACAAAATGATTGGATAAAAATCGTAATTCTAATTTTGAAAGCCACTCATGTGGCTTGGGCACCCAATATCTTTTTTTTTTTTTTTTACCTTTAATAGCAGATGCCCTCAAAGGGACATGTAGACATTAGGAAGAGGACCCCATAAACACAGATGTCATTTTCAGCTTTTGTGTTTTCTTCTTCTTTTTCCCCAATGCCCTATCTGTAAAAACAAGAGATATCTAATACCTGTTATCTAACTTCAAGTTATCTCCTGTTGGAATGGATGCTTGTCAGTAATCGGGAGACAAAGACACTGCCATATTACTGAAACATTAATCTGCAAAGGACTGAGCAGTTTTTCCTGCAAATTTTCTTACATTATTGGTTGGAAGCCCGTTCACTTCTGTTCTGTGTGTGGTGGACCTTGGCATAACAAAACTATTGTAATTCCATTGCAAGATGCTCAAGAAAAGTCACCCCTAAGGTGAAATGGGGGGGAACATGTCCTGGATGGGATACATCTCCACAAACTAATGATGTATTTTCCTGGTCCCTTAGAAACACAGGAAGGGGGAGATTAAATCAGAGGGAAATGGGGGTTCTCTAGCATAAGATTGTGGAGGGAATCTTGGTGAGGAATGTATAGTGGAAACAATCAAATCAAAACTTATGCTGCAATCTTGTAAGGGGAGCTTTTATTGTTAATTATGATGTTCTTGTATTGCAGAGTTTTATATTTTTAGAAAGAGAAAAAAAATGTAATTGGATATTGAGAGAGAAAAATCAGTTTAAAAAATTGTTTTTGGTTATTGTACTATACTTTATTGTACTACATTCTATTCAACAACTTCTTAAGGCTCAGCCTCTGTATGAAATAAGACATTCATACTGTGTGAAGGGAAGGGAAGGGAAGGGAAGGGAAGGGAAGGGAAGGGAAGGGAAGGGAAGGGAAGGGAAGGGAAGGGAAGGGAAGGGAAGGGAAGGGAAGGGAAGGGAAGGGAAGGGAAGGGAAGGGAAGGGAAGGGAAGGGAAGGGAAGGGAAGGGAAGGGAAGGGAAGGGGTCTGCAGCTGGTGCTTTACCAGCTTCATGCTATGCAAGTGTGACAAACTGCAGTCCTGACAGAGATATTTCAAATAATACCTAGGGTGTGGATTACATTCATTCTACGCACTGTATTATTTGCTTGTCAAAACTGTAGCTGGTTTCATCAGAGTAGAGGGGGAGGAAGTCGTGTGCATGCTCTGATCAAGATATCTCAGAAGCACAAACTTCTTCATGTGGCACGTGTTCATTTCGTGCACAAAATTATGGTCATTTATGTGTTGAATGCACTGCAGACTCATAAATTTCTGCTATCACAAAAGACTTTTGGAAATGATAGCAGCAAGAGAACAGTCTGCTAACCAAAACTATAAACAGATTTGCCTGTCAGATCTTACGAAAATCTGAACTATCATTCATTTTAGCTTAGAAAAATATTTACTGATGTTGCCTTGATCTGTTAAAAATAACTTATTTTCCCGTAAGATTGTCCTTAGTCTTTCCCAGAATAGGCCTTATTCTTTCCCAGAAATCTTTTTACTTATATAGGTATTTGTAAGCATTTTTAGAGCTAGTAAATGAAATAGCTAGCAGATCTATTTTGATTTTTCAAAATCAATTGTAAAAATATCTCAATTTAGAAATATAATTTTAAATATTATGTACTCTATTTTAAAATGGGCAACTACAATCAAAACACTATGTTGATCTGCACAAGACAATTATGCAGTCAACAGGAGTTTATGATACTTGCTATGAAAAATACAAACAGTAGAGACCCACAGAACCCATATTAGCCAAGGATTCAGGAGTGGTATTTCTGATAGAAGAGTTCAAGGATAGTTTCAGCTTCCCTTCTGCTGGCAAACCCTGTTCTTAAGCGAAACAGTACACAGATCTACCTGGCATATAATGTACAGAAGTACCAGAACAACATTTTGTTGAGTCTTCTTTTACACATAATTATAAAACACATATACTAGAACTCATTGCAAGCCTTCTGTAACATTGAAGAGTCATATCATGAAAAAAAAAAAAAAAAAAAAAAGACAGAAGTTGGTAGATATGGAGCTAAATAAGTGAGGATAGATTATTGAGAGAGATGGAACTACTGGAAAGAGACCAGGAAAGGTTCAGGAGGATGATGAAGGAGCTGGAGCACCTGCCAGATGAGGAAAGGTCGAGGGATCTGGGGCTGCACAGACTATAGACGGGAAGGTTCAGGGAGAATCTTATCAATGTGAATAAATACCTGAGAGCGTAAAGAAGACAGAACCTCTTCCGGGAAGACAGGCTCTTCTCAGTGGTGCCCAGTGACAGAGCAAGAGCAAAGAGGCTCCATCTGAATATCAGGAAGCACTTCTTCATCAAGTGAGGAGGCACTGGCCCGGAAAGGCTGCGCAGTCTTTTTCCTTGGAGCTATTCAAAGGCTGTATTGACAGGTAACCACCTGTAGATGGCTCTTCTTAAGCAGGGGGATTGGACTGGACATTCAGACTTCTCTTTCAACCTCAACCATTCCGTAATTTTGAGAGTGTGTTTTTGTGTGAGTATTTTGCCTGCTGAAGGGAGCCTGCTTTGCGGGGGGTTGGACTCAATGATCTCTGGAGTCCATTTTAACCCCTACAATTCTGTGATTCTGTGATTTTTTTCATCCCGCCCCATCTAGATCTTAGTATGATTATACAGAAACAGCCTAAGCTAAAAACAAGTTACATTCCAAACACCTTCATGTTACAAAATGAATTATTTAAGTTGGAAAGGTTAAAGTTAGTGCAAATGTTTTCTCTGTGTTATATTTGCATCCTGATGTAACCTTTTAGGGGCAAAAATGTGTTTTGTTTGGTTTTGTTTTCCCTGCTGGTTCAAATCTCAATTATACTTGCTTGGAAGTTATGCAGTGAACCAGCTGGTGTCAAAGCCAGTAAGGGTGCATTTCTTTCAGTACACATCATTTGTCTTGGCTACTATGAATCTAGCTATGCAATCTGTTGTCCTACAAGATTTCCTCAATGGTATACTGCGTTCCTAAAGAACGCATAAGTCTTTCTCCTTGATTTTGTTCACTCTTTTTTTCCTGAAAAAGTTAATTAAGTAGATCAGTCCAAAAAAAAATTTCTTCCCAGAAGATAAAACTCTAGAAAGTGAGCAAGGGGCAAAGACCTTCAACTTGCATACATGTAAATTTATTAGAAAATCATATATATAAATCTACAAGTACATTTATTTCTACCGTAGTGCTTTAGAGGTCTGCACTGTGAAGATAAAGTTCATATATAAGGTATGCAGTATAAAATTTTCTTTTTTAACTGTAATGAGATTTTCTTATACTTTTGCACTTTATTTCAATTACACAAATTCTATTTAACACAGGCACATATATATATTTACTCTGTATTGAAATAGTCCTAACCCAAAGCATAAAACAGCACTTGTACATATGAAAATCTTGTTATTAAACTGATGAAATATAGCTGGTTAGTGCACAGCATACAAAGAAACAGAATTCATTGGCTGTAACAAACTTAGAGGGCATTGTTATTTTAGCTGCTCAGCATCTGAACAGGTCTGTTTCTATACAGCAAAAAGTGAATTAAAATTATCAACCTCTGAGAAAAAATGGATAAACTTTGAATCTGCTTCTGGAAATCCACAACATACAGAACATCAGCCGAGTCAAAATATTTTGTACAGAAGCATTTCACTGGGCTTGGTACTTTCAGTTTTAGAAGTTGAGAAGCTTTGAAAGTGACAGTCCTACACTGTGTTCTAATAAAATCTGTTAGCCTGTTGAGAGAACATGTCATGGTTATAATAACTACAAAGACTTAGCCTCAGTTTTTGGTAAATTATAGGAAATACGCAATTAATAAGGAAGATCTACAAAATGTTTTAGAACTAGGAACAGGGGAATGAAAGAAAGTATCTGTGTAGCTTTGAACTCAAATGACATGGAAAATTAGATCACCTCTTCCCAGTAATTTCCATACAAAACAGAATGCCATTTATATTCTGTATTTTTCTATAGAGATCCAAGCAATAAGATTTATCTCATGTACCTTGAAAGAAAATGGTGCATTCAAAAGGTACTTTGTTTTATTCAAACAGAATTTTCTTCTTCTTCTTTGTACTGATGCCACTTCTAAGCAGTTTTATGTGACGCACCTAAGAAAAGAAAGCTCCTGTAAAATTCTACATGTGTTTGCAAGGTATTAAGCTATTACAAAAAACAATATTCAGAATTTCTTTGCAGAAGTACCTAGAAACCAACAAGCTAGATGTCCCTGCTGAGAATATCTTAGATATCTTGCAATATATATGCAGTGCTTAAATACATTATAAATATGCAACACTTAGTCATGATTCGTGTCACTTGCCACTGTCTTCACATTCTTATTACTCTTAGTTCTTTTCCTCTGTTAGCAAGTAGCTATCCAGAATCAGTGTCCAGAAGACTGACTGTAATGTTCCAGGGTTTCATTGTAATCCCCACTTTATTTATCTGAGTAACGGGGTGGTTTAAATTTGATAGATTTCCTCTTTGATTTGTTCTTTAACAAGTGGGTTTTGGAGGCCAGTAGGAGCTATAGAACAAATAACATCAGCTATTTAGATTGTCCAATTAGTCAGTCTAATACAGTGTCTTGGCAGTGCAGGGGCACTGACTTGTCAAGGATAGCAAGTGTACTGCTCCACCTGAAAGAAGGAAATACTAACAGGAGCAGCTATGACATCTACTCCCTGCGTAGACAGATATACTGAAGTCAAGATAAGACAAAGTGAATTAGAATTGTGTGTCACTTGGAAGAAGGAAGAGGGAGAAAAAACATAGCTTCTACATTAGAGTTATATAAATGTGAATAGAAGTCTATAGAGAGAAGAATTAAAGAGGCTCCATTGAGAGGCCTGATGAAATAGTGAAATGGTGCTAAGATTTTATTATAGACAGAAGACTGCCATCACAAGATTGAAATAAGCAAGGTTTAAATAGCATATAAATAAATAAAAAAGGTGGTCTGAGCATTTGTTTCACCTGCTGAAGAGACTATTTTACCGCTTTGAGAGGACAAATGTCAGTTTCTCCACACTCATAATTTTTGTTAACACATTTTCTTAGGAAAAATTAAAGCAGCCATAAATCATGAGGACATAAGACCCTCTTATCTAAAATAAAATTTGTTATAAAAATGATAAGTACAAAATACATTTTGAATGACTAAACATTATGTGAACTGAATCAGCACTGACAGATCCCAAAAGCAACTTGTGAAGTAGCTTTTAGTTCTTTTACATCAACTACTTGCTCTTGAACAGTAGAAGAAACTACAGTGATCACCTGTTCAGAGACTTAATAGTGCATTTGCAATGTTTCTGTGGATTGAAATAGTGCTATGGGCATCTCTGGCCTGCTATGGATATATCCTTCTCCAGACCCAATCAGCCTCATGCTGAGCCAACATGGATTTCTCTGTACATTTGTCATGTACAGAGTTAAGTTGGTGTCTTTAAACCCGAGGTTTTGCCAAGTCATTTCTGAGCACAAAATACCAGACACGTTACCAATTTCAAGTTACTACTAAATCATCTTTCAAGTGATATTTTTCCATATAGCAACAATCAAGAGGGTGATAAAAATTTAATGACAGGAAATTTATAGTACTGGAAAATACTCTGTACCTTCTGCTTGCATATTCACATTAAGATATTTTTTCTACTAGCACTTACATACTCAGAATAAATTGCTATCTGGCAATAATGATCAGTTCTCCACCAAAATGAGGAAGGAAGACCAAAGGATGATCGTTTCAGTGAGTTGCTATCACTGTTCTTTAAATAATACTCATACTATTATTAAATTAGAAATCATGCTTGACTAGCCTGTTAGCCTTCTGTGATACCATCACTGGCTGGGAAGATGGAGGGAGAACAGTGGTTGTTGAGTACCTTAATTTCATCAAGGCATTTGACTCGGACTCCCACAACATCCTTGCTCTGAAATTTAGAAAGTGTGGGATAGATGAGTGGACAGTGAGGTGGTTTGACAACTGACTGACTGGTAGAACTCAGAGGATTGTCATCAGTGATGCAGAATCTCATTGGAGGTCTGCAACTAGCGATGTTCCCCAGGGGTTGGTGCTGGGTCTGGTCTTATGCAGTGTCTTCATCAATGACCTGAATGAAGGGATAGAGTCCACCCTCAGCAAGTTTGCTGATGTTACAAAGCTGGGAATATTGGCTGACACACTGGAAGGCTGTGCTACCATTCAACAAAACCTGGACAGATTGGAAAGTTGGGCAGGGAGCAACCTGATGAGGTTTAACAAGAGCAAGTGTAAAGTCTTGCACCTGGGGAGGAATAACCGCACACACCAGTAAAGTTTAGAGGACGACCTGCTGGAGATGAACTCTGTGAAGAAGGACCTTGGAGTCCTGGTAGACAACAGGTTGGCCATGAGCCAGCAATGTGTCCTTGTGGCCAAGAATCACGGAATCTTAGGGGTTGGATGGGTCCTCCAGAGATCATCGAGTCCAACCCCCCTGCCAAAGCAGGTTCCCTACACCAGGTCACACAGGTAGGCATCCAGGCAGGTCGTGAATATCTCCAGAGAAGGAGACTCCACAACCCCCCTGGGCAGCCTGTTCCAGTGCTCCGTCACCCTCACCACAAAGAAGTTCTTGTGCACATTCGTGCCGAACTTCCTATGCTCCAGTTTCTGGCCGTTTCCCCTTGTCCTGTCTCCACACACTGCTGAAAAGAGTCTGTCCTTGCCACTTTGCCCCCCACACCTCAGATATTTATGGATATTTATAGACCTGGATCAGGTCCCCTCTCAGTCTTCTTTTCTCAAGGCTAAACAGACCAAGTTCACTTAGCCTTTCTTCATAGGGAAGATGGTCCAGGCCCTTCATCATCTTTGTGGCCCTCCGCTGGACTCTTTACCAGACTCCCCTGTCTTTTTTGTACTGGGGAGCCCAGAACTGGACACAGTAAGAAGGCCAATGGGAGCCTGGGTTGCACTAAAAAGTTTGGCCAGCAGGTCGAAGGAGGGGATCCTCCCTAACTACCCTGCCTTGGTGAGGCTACATTTAGACTACTGTGTCAATTTCTGGGCTCCCCAGTTCAAAAAAGGCAGAGATTTCATAGAAGGAATCCAGCAGAGGGCTACATAGGTGATAAAGGGACTGAAGCAGCTCTCATATGAAGAAAGGCAGAGTAACCTGGGTCTGTTCAGCCTGGAAAACAGAAGACTGAGACGGAATCTGATAAATGTTTATAAATATCTAAAAGGAGGTGGGAGGGAAATGGATGAGGCTAGGCCAGGCTCTTCTCAGTGGAGTGTAGCAATAGGACACGGAGTAATAGCCTAAAACTTGTACATAGGAAGTTCCATAATAACATATGGAAGACCTTCTTTATGGTAAGGTTGATGGAGCCCTGGAACAGGATGCCCAGAGAAATTGTAGAGTGAATATCTATGAATATCTATCATTCTTCTATGGAGATATTCAGGACCAATACAGATGCCTATCTGTGCAACCTATTGTAGGGTACGTGCTTTAGCAGGGAGGTTGGACTTGATGATCCCTTGAGGTCCCTTTTAACATCTAAGATTCTGGGATTCTGTAATTCTCGCTAAATCTCATTCACAGATTAACGGGCTGAAATTAACAGTATAGCTTTATGAGTGTCCAATAAAAAATACACTGAATGTGGAATTACAAACTGCAACTTTTTTCCCCAAATTCAGCTTGTTCAATCTGGGAATCACAGAAATGGCCACCAGCGCCCTGTTGGATCCCAGAGATCTTTCAGGGCAGTATGAGATTAAAGAGCTGAGCCTCCCACTAAGCAGATGACCAACTTCCGTCCTTGACAGAAAATTGATCGCTCACCCCAAAACATGCAGGAGTCTGTCTAGACCTAAATAAATCTTTATCAGACAATGGCAACTTCATCAACCACTGCCAGTTTCTAATCTTCTATAAGCAAGCTAATCAAGAAAAAAGCAATCAGTAGTGCCTGTCACCTGCCAGTGTTGTGGATAGACATCAGGAATGCTGCAGGTCAGAGACAGTGCCAGAGCAGTACTCTGTGCTTTGGTAGCTCATCTTCTCCATGTCAGAAACAGAGGTAATCACTCACAACTATTCTGCACCATTCAATATCACTGATTTTAAGGAAGTTCACTTCCTATGGGGAGATGCAGGAATACAAAGATATTCCTCTAAACAACTAAACGAATCCTTCATTCCACATTCAGTGTGATTGTTTACACTTCACCAGAAAAAGTAAACATGGAAAATCTTTTCAGCAGCTCTTACTTTTTTTTTTTACTTAAAAAAAAATGGTATTGACAGAACTGTATCATTTTTGTGTTCACTCATTAATTCATCTGTGACCAAGCGAATTCTAACACTGCAAGTCTACATTCATCTTCCTTTTATTCCAATTATAAAAATTCTGCTTTATTGTTAAATAGACCCATCCCCCAGTGGAGTTTCACATTTATATGAATCTTTAAGTACTTTCTTTTTAAAGTCCTATATCATCCCTTTCTTTCCATTGGAAAAGCAGAATCTATTCCAGTAACATACAGAGACACTTGCCTCCAGCCTTGAAAGATTCCAGGATACTGTGCTTGAAATTGTGATATTACTAGGGAGACAAAATTAGTTCAAACAATTTTAATGGTAATTCTCAGTTGTTTAAATCATGTTGGCTGTAATTCTTCAGTCCTATGAGACCAGGGAGAATTGGGGTCATGAAAGCAAAAGCAGAAGGACAGGAAGATAATAAAAATGGCCTGAGCTGCAGAATCAGAGTTTAAATTGAGATTGTTATTCTTTGTGAGTGAAAATAGCAATCAATCTGGAAAACAAAAAGTAAAATTGGTTATTTTAATCTGTTTGTTCTCCTCCTTTCTACAAGACAGGCTTCTGTTCTCTCAGTTGGAACAGGAACTTCTGTACATTTGATGAAAAGGAAACTTCTAATGTGAGATGAAGGTATGTAGGGGTAGGCAAAAAAACAAAGGACAGTAAAGAAGGAATGGCAACCACCATATGCAGGAAAGCATAACAGCATTATTGAAGGTAAACAAGTTCTTGCTTTTACCCTTCGTTAAGTTTCTTTTAAATGTATGTGGCTGTGATTACATTACACATAAATAACGCATTTGTAAGAGAATGTACCTGTATTTATATGGATGTAGTAATATTTATATTATATATATCAGGAAGGATATATTGATAAGATAGTTTAGCACTTATGGGTACCTTTGATTGTTTAAAATTTATATTAAAGAGTATTGAGAACATCTGTAAATCAGATAAGTATCAAAATTTATAATAATTTCTGCAGACATAATCATGAATGTGGTGCTAAGGGACATGATTTAGTGGTGGGTTGTCAGAGTTGGGGCAGAATGGTTAGGTTGTGGTTGGACTTGATGATACTGAAGGTCCTTTCCAACCTGAGCAATTCTATGATTCTGTGATTCTAAGAAGATGAAATTTTCCAAGTACAATAAACGAGATGCTATTTTTAGAAGGATTGCAGAAATAGACTCTTGGCACTTCATTTAATTCTCCAAATACTCATTTTGTATTGTATTTATTATATTGGAATAATAAATTAAATTGCTTGTCCAGAAATTATTGCACAAAATCTTATATACTAATGATAAGAAACAAAACAAACAAACAAACAAACAAACAGCAAACATAGAAATAAGGTACTAGATTACTCAAAATGAATTTGCTTCTAAATTTCAAATCTGAGATAGCAGAGAATACTTCTATCATCTCTTAAGATAGCTAATTTCCAAATAACTAATACCTAAATGGATGGAAACAATTGACTATTTACTGACCATTTCTGATATAACAGCATTTGGTGACAACTACTAAAATGGATAATACAGGTAGCTCCTAAAAGGAACTGTTTGGGATATGATTTTGTTTAGTACATACTACATTATTTTTGGTCATGTCATGATCCTTTTAGTTGCTATTTTCTATCTATCTTGTGTTGGGCTTAAATATCAAATTCTTGCTCCCACTACCCAAAACAGATGTTTCAGGTTGCTGAGGAACGCTCTTTTTACAATAAAAATGAATATCTTTCCTGAGCCCTACTCTCACAGATAAGCTCTATCTTATCTCTTTGCTGCTTCACTTTGCACACAAATTTCATGGCAGAAAAAAAGAAAAAAATCAAAATACATTGAAGAGTATAATGCCTACAGACAAATCTTTGAAATTTAAAATAAGAGATAAGGAATAAACAGCTGTGGAAATATGCCCCAGAAGTGATTTTCTCACTTATTCTTCTCACAAACATCAGAAAGAAAAAAAAAAAAAAAGAGTTGCACTCCCTGAAGTACAACTGAAATGAGCTCCCTTTGATTAGAAAAACCAGCAGTATTTATGAAACCAGCAATATTTATGAAACCAGCAGTATTTATGAAAGAATGACACACTGGTGACATCAGAGACCAGCACTGCTGTCACTTTTTAGGCTCAGACGTGAGCAACACATCGTGGTGGCAGAAATGCCATACTGCCTGGAAGTTTTCCATAAGATTTATTTAAATTTCTGCATTTTAAATTCCCTAAAAGCAAAGACTTAGGCTTGTAGCTAAAAAAACTTGGAAGAAGGTATATAAACAAAAACTTGTGTGAGCAATATATGCAAAAAATCTGTTGGGAATTTGTTTGTAACATCAATGACCCATAAAAGCCTGACACAAGTGATCCAAGAAGGAAATCTAAAATGACACATTGCAGTTTGCTGTCAAGGCTACAATCTGCTCATATAAAACCCTGACCCTTTTAGGCTGCAGTGCTAACCCACAGAAAATATTCTGTCGCTATACAAAGAAGAAATCCCAACACAGAAAGAATAGAAAGAAATGTAGCCCTATAAAATATACAGAAGGGCTTTCTCTTCTGACCAGTCTCAGATTGTCTGTCTTGTTAAATCTTAAAACCACACTTTAATTCCTTGTGTTTTTAATATTCCCAGCACAATGAGTTAGTTCAGTGCCTCCACTTTTTTAGGCATCAGTAAAGATTAATTAACACTGCAGTGCAACAGCTTTACATAAACAGAAATCTGAAGCTAGACAATTGCAAATGGGCTATTTGACTTCTAGAGGGATGTGTGGGAGCAGAAGAATTTTGCCCTTTGGATGAAGGTGCCAGGGATATGCAAGGTATTGCTATCCTGAATTGCCATTAAAGTCATCTTAATTTCACTAGTATTTCCAGTAATGCTGCCAGGTTTTCACACATTCCTGAGGCCGAGGAATAAGAAATGAGTGAGCAGTTAAGCAAATGAGTGCTGGGAGGACAAACTGCAATACACTGAATGATAACTTTTTTTTTTTTTTTTTTAATTAGAAACAGTACAAAAAAAAAAAACATGGCAGAACTTGATCCCATTTATTTTCCAGACAAAGAGAAAAGGCTATTTAAAATCATGAAGAAAAAAAAATGTTTTTACTACAGAACTTAGAATTAATTTTATAGAAGTTAGAAGTAAATGAATTACACATATTCCTCTTCCTAAACAGAAACAAAACATTTATTCTATTTTTTATACGTGATCTGTAAAAACTTCTTCCTTTTTGGTATTTCGCTAAATGAGGCACCAAAAACAAATAGCCAATCCTAACAGCAGCAGTAGGAAGACAAATGTATCCATTAACTAGTTTTATGTTCTGATGAGCATAGTTATCTGCACTGATTAGCTGATCTCCTCATGAGTGCATGCTACATTTATAATGAAGCAAATCAAATAATGCGGTTTGTATTTGGGAAGCTGGAAAAGCTGATCCAAACTGCCACTGACACAAGCTGGCAAAAATAGACAGTGCTAAATTTACACCTCTGTTCCTAAGTTGTGGTAGGTTCCATTTTGTTAAAGCCAATTAGATGAGTTACACTGCCTTCCTACATCAGTGAAAGCAAAAGTCAGAACTTGTGGATTGTTAAGTTCTGCTGTATTTCACAATTCGCTGCATGGAGTCAGGAGGAAGAATGTATGCAACAGGGAAGATAATCATGTTTCCAGTGCTTCTGACTGACAAGCACCAGTCAAGAGTAAGGAGTTTTGTTACTTACATGTCAACAGCCATTTTAAAGGATATTGCTATGCTGAGCTCTGTCATCTTTAAAAGTTTATATTGACAGCTTGGTTGTTGTGAAAGAAAATAAGATGGCATAGTAATGCAAAACAAAAACAACAAAAAAAAGAAACAACGTAAGAATAATGAACATGCATGTGTTAAACCACTAACAGTAATGATGGAGACCTGAGATTCTAACGATGACCATGATGCTTTTGAACCTGAAAATGTGTGTAGCCATTTAATCCCCATAATTAATGCAACATGTGAAGAGAGCTATGTCTCTTATTATATTTAATGAATATTAGTAGTGGAAAAGAACGTGAACCGTAGAAAAAAAGAGGCACGCCTATGGAAAGAAAAGAAAAAAGAAAAGAGTAAAATCGAGCATTTTAGAAATAAACCAAATAAGATATTTGTGAATGACAATCTAAAATGTAATGGTCTAACTGATCATATGATAGATGATTAGGATAAGTGAAACAGTTAAAAAGTCCCAGTAGAATATTCAGAGACATTCAAGGAAAGATAAATATGATATCTCTATTTAAACACCTTTTTCTTCAGGAAAAATTACATGAAAATGAAGCATTGTTACATATTTTTCTCTCTATTGACCCTGTATGTGGTGAATAAAGAGAGCTCTAAAAACTGCATAGAAAACCAATTTTTAATAAAACTAGAAGGGCTTCTTTTCCTTCAGAAATAGACAGAAGAATACAAAAAGAAAGTTAATTCTGTTTTGATTTTTTTTTTCTTATTAATCTTTCATTTTATATTTTTACAAAATCTTGTTTCAGATTGTTTTAATTTGACTGGTTTCATCATTTGTTTTCACATTGTTGGATAATATTCAAGTACCATTCTTAATGATCATTTTGTTCCTAGAATTGCTGCTGAAATCTTGGTTTGTTACTACTCAGAGATACACATTTGTCCCCAGAACTCCAGAAGATGCTGGTACTAAATCAGCTTTAGAAGTGTAATGTAACCGGTCTAATGCCAAAAATTGACATACTGTTTCTCCACACAGCAATCCTTGATATAAGTCAAGGTCAGGCAACTGAAACCAGAAGTGAGAATTTTATCAAGAAGTAAGGCACATTTTCAGATACTGTTCTTCCAGCACTCAAACCTGTGTATTTAACCATCACTCAAGATATTGTAGAATAAAAGATGTGACAGCGGAGGCTACTGCACCCTGAAGAACTGGAGATGTAATGGTCAAAACTAACATCCTGACTGCAAGCAAGCACAAGCCAAAGTACATATCCTTATGATGTATAACAAACAAACGAATAATGCATGCATCTTCTCTGTTTTAGGAACATCCATGCAACTACAGACAATTGACTTAGAGACATTTCACAGCAATTTTCTCTTTAGAAGACTATAAACCATAGTGTACCAACTTAAGCCTTAAGTCACTAGATGACAACATTGCTTTTGTTTTGTTTGTTTTAACGGGACTAAAATTAGTAGGGAGTTTTTAATGTTGCTATAGCAATATTAGAAAATGAATTCAAGGAATCTTACAGCATTTTGTTTGCTTGGTTGCTTTTTGCAGAAGAAAAGAATTCCAGCACAAAAGTAAACAATATCTCAATCTATTGAAAAGCAAAACCTCTCAATTTAATTTGTTCATCCTATTGAAGAAACAAAGTACATGATTTAAAAATAAGCATTATTTTTGATGCAGTTAAACCAAACCCACTTTGAAATATGGAAATCCTATTGAGTAAAAACCCTAGTTTTGAATTCTTATTAATTTTCCTCCCCTAACCTGGGCTTTGTATTAAGCTGACAGCACATGCCACAAGTAGTAAAGGTTGTCAACTCCTTGTTGTCGGATTAGTGCAGTTTTCAGAGCCGGGTAGAAACAATCTTAAAGGGAACAGAGAACAAGTATGTAAGACATTTGCAAATCATATCAAATACTGTGAATTTGGATGTAACATACAGACCATTGAAGAAAGAGCCAGGTGAAGACTGTTTTAGCAAGCATATAAAAAGGACCACAAGTGTATCCTAGAGAGAGTCAGAAGACCTCACCATCATCATATGTATCACACTACTCCCAGCACTTGAAATACAAAGCTGCTGACTTGCTGTGCACCCATACACTAGACTGTAAGATCCAGAGGGACAGTAGAATAGTGAGCATAACATCACAAAAAGGGGTAGATATGAGAAACTTTGCATATGCATTGATGTAGCTGTGTGTAATTTGAACCGTGTCTTATACATCTATAGCCTTCACATTTAGTCACATTTAAATTATTTTGTTCAACTGACTTTTTCTTAACACTGCGTGCTTGAAGAATTGTCCCACTACAATTCTTAGCTCTCATTATTTAACATTCTGGCAAATTTTCACTTTCAGAGGAGTGTCAGAAAAGTTCCATTAAGCCCACTCCCAGCCCTTGCAGAACATAACCCCTCATGGGGGGTTATTTCACTGATATTATGTAGTGCTGATTTTGTCATCAAGATGACACAGTCAATGCCTCAAAAAATGAAGATAAAGTAAATACAAGCTGTTACTCTTAGCAATCAAATCTATAATCTTAACCAGAATGAAATCAAGTTTGTTTGATATGACCTACTTTCCATAAATCCACAGTGACACAGATTACATATTTTTAAAATAACTGACTAATAAAGAAGCTCCTTAATATTTTTTTTTTTTTGTTTCAAGGATAAAGTTTCTTCTTTAGACATGTCATGAGACATCCACTTTTATGGTCTGTTGAAATGTATCCAGCACTCAAAGATTTACTAAGAATTAATGTCAGCTGGTCAGACATTCATTTAGCCATTTCTTCTCAAATTCTCTCCAGTCTTGGTGAGTTAAGAATCTTTAGACAAAGCAGATGTTCTAACTTTCTTATTTAATAATGGAAAATCACCCTGCTGTGTGACAAGACCTTTACTGCACTTCTCTCAAAATGCAGAAAAGAAACGTTCAGGGACAACCACCAATTAGCAATGTGGTACATTCCTATTTCTTGAATGGCTGCCAATTTAAAAACAAAACAAAACAAAACAAACAAACAAACAAAAATTTCTACTATTGCTTGTACTTTCATCGTTGACCTTTTCTCAAAGCTGTTAGATTCCTTCAACTTCTTTTATCCAAAAATTCAAGTAGGCAGTATTTGGCATCTACTTAGTTTTGTGTATTGTAGATTGTATTTCAAACTTCCACTTTCTCATTGTGCCGGAGTGGGGTTTGTTTCCTCATCTATGGGATCAAGTGGTGTTGGTTCTATGTTAAATTTTCATCAGTTATTTATGATTAAAGAATTATTTCATTTAATCTCATCTCCAGTATTCCTCATTTCTAATATAGCAAGCTGTAAGCTTTGGAAAACAATCCTGAATATAATTGTAATCATCAGCCCTGGTGATTAACTCATCTTTATCTTTTATTTTTATAATAAGGATCAAAATAGAGATCCAGCATATCTGGGTACTATCTTTCATGTTAAATAACAGTCATATATAATATTCAGAAGAACTAAGTGATGCTTTTCTAAGGGCTTTATAAGACTTCCAATATGCCTCACAAAATAACAGTATTAGTGACTATAACATATTTTTCTTTTCACTTACGTTGCTCTTCAATCCAGACTATGCATGTTAGCACAGCAATATTTCTTCAGTATACTCTTATCTCTTGTACCTATTTGGTTCTCCCAAAGTGGATAATAACCAATGATTTTATTGTTCTTATCATGTAAATCAATTAATTGGCCTTTTGGAACATCACTTATGTCAGATTTCTTCTAATCAATGAGAACTTCCAACTTCTACTAATTGTCTTGAAGCAGGAGCATATAGCCAGTGAAGATACGTATTCTTTCCACCAATGTGTTCGTGCTGAATGCAACAATCTGAATTTGTGTTTATATCACATATGCATTCCTATTTTCATATTTTCTGTGTGTGTGTGTGTGTGTTAAAAATCTCATATTTGCTCCCATCAATTTCTTATCACTTTTATTGTTTTGTTGTGTTTTGAGAGAAGCTTTCTGCAGTGTTTATAAATCCAATTGTCTTTCTACCAACAAAAACCTTCCCTTTTATACCAGACATACAAGTAGTGGTCCCATCTAGTATGCTCTTCAGGATCTAACTGAAGTGCATAGCTCCAGTGAACATTATATAACCAATTGCAGTGTGTATCAGCTCTTACTTCTCATAAATATCTGGTGGATTCTGTGCCCTCTCTTTTCTAGGCAGACTCATCAGTAATGACTCCTTGCCCTCCTGGGGTACGTGAACACTTTCAGTAGCTTCATGATAAAAGAATACTTGTTAAAATATTCAACCAGATTTTATCCTGTTCTTCTAGAAAGAAGGGATGAGTTGCTTGCTATATAGCGGTTTGACACTTGTAGAGGAAAGTGAACGCTTTTCTATGTAAGGAAAATGGGAACCTTTAATAATAAGGAAATGTGCAACTCTAACACCTCTTACACTACAATGCAAACCATAACCAAGACTTCAGAATCATTATTCATCACTGATTTATGCACTCTTATTAAGAAATGCAAAGCACTTTATTTGTGGGGAAAAAATGAAGATTATAGTTAAGGAATTACTCTTAGTATTGGAGAGATATAAGACTAAAATGTTTTTTTCTTGGAGGAATATGAACACATGCTTCCTCTAGTACCTTGAGTATCACCTAGCTGATCTTGGGCTGAGCCTCGCTCCAATTTATAGGAGAGAGAGGAGGTTCTCTGATATATGTATACCCGGCTGATAAACATTTATGGCCTAATTAGAACCTAGCAGGGTCTGACTATTGTTTTAGATTTCTGATAGACAGATCACACAGTGTAAATGAAATGATAGTCCAACGTAACAAACAAATGGACATCCATCACACTAGATCTGCCCTGCCTCACTCTTAATTTATAAAGCTAAGGTTATAGCAACAGAAGGTAGCAAGACTGAAAGTATACCTTGTCAGGTGCAGAAAAAGAAGAGAATTATTGGTAATTTATGAGCCATGTTTTCAACTCTTTTTTTTCAAGTAACACTCAGATAAATAAGTAAAATACAGAGCCACTGTACCTGAATACAAAAGCTAAATTTGGCATTACATCCTCTGAAGATGAACCTGTGTGATTGCTTATTGTTCTGTAATTAAGATATAAAAACTGTTTGATCAGATGACAGAACAAATGAAGTCATCAGTAAACCTTGTGAGAAATATAGCAACTATCATCACCTTTTTGTCATTATCAAGGGAAACTGAACAAGAAACAGATGGGGCAGTAGGGAAGCCAAATACTGCAGGCTAACAGAGATGAAGCTACAACAGATCCACGAACCCAGGTCCAATCTGCAGCAAGGCTGAGAATGTATTCCCAGGAGGCACATACAGGCAGAGCACACATACACGTATGTGTATATATATCATAGAATCATTGAATGGTTTGGATTGGAAGGTGTAAGACATTATTCTTTTGCACCATTGCAATGCTTGCTGAGGAGCACTGACGGACAAGTCCTGGTCAAGGGCTGAGAAATCCTTTGTCTCAGGGAAACAGATGGACAAGAGAGAGGAGAGAGAGAGGGAGGTAAGCATCAGCTTAATGGCTGGGAAGCAGTCTTTTGTGCGGGCTTACCTCGAGGGAGATAGCCATCTCAGGGGTACTGCACAAGAGCCTTACCCAAGCACCCAGGAATGCCACGTTGGCAGAAGAAGAAGGATAAAAAAGGGATGAACAACCATGAGATCACGTTTTCTGACAACAGATTCCTCAGGACATGATGCCTGCATGCGGATGGACTCGTCTGGGCCTGCCACCTGAGACCTGCCCCTTCCTCCTGGACTTACTCTACCGCTGTGCCTGCTTGCTGCCTAAGGCTGGCCACACTGCTGCTCTCCCATTCGCTTTTGCCTCAGACCATCAGAACGGCGTGCAACAGGACACTGCTGGGTCTTGGTGGTGACTATCCCCGCTTTATGCAATTCTTACTTCTTTCCTATCTTTTCCATTGCCCGCTTTCCCTTCCCCATCACCCTAACTTGTAATAGCCGCTGGCCTTCCCTTCCCCATCTCCCTGATTAAGATTTGTAATAAACTGGTCGGACCAACATTTGAACCGTTGTTTCTTAATCTCTCGTTGGGTATACATATATCAAAGAACCTCCACTCCCTCTGATAAACCGGAGTGAGACAGAAGGGACCTATAAGATCATGTAGTTCCAACCCCACTGCTATAGGCAGGGACACCTCCCACTAGGCCAGGTTGCTCAAAGCCCCATCCAGCCTGGCCAAAAATTCTTCCAGGGAGGGGACATCCACAATCTCTCTGGACAACCTGTTCCAGTATCTCACCACCTTCACAGTAAAGAATTTCCTCCTAATATGTAGTCTAAAATCTATCTTATTCCAGTTTAAAGCCATTTCCCCTCATCCTGTCACTGTATGCCCTTATATGTACATGCATGGCTGGTGACATAGTTCAGTACAGACAGACACACAGAGCACTCATACAAACACAAACAGTGCCAACAGCCTCATTCTTTTTCCCTCTCTGGCTGAGCAGGATGAAGGTTTGTTTGAGTGAAACACATGTACATGTATGGACAAGATATGTCCACCCAGCATCTGGGCTCAGACATTCAGTTTGACTAGTAGTTGCCCCTGGGTCCCAGTCTCCCCAGTTGCAAGCAGCTGGACATAAGTCCTCAGCAGCTCTACTGCAGCTGCTAATGCAGATCCCTCACTCACAGATACATGTGTATGCATAAACATACATGTACATGCACACATAGATGGCTGGTGTCAGCCAGTCCCATGAAGCAGGGGTTCTGCTCAGATGCCCTGAGGGGGATCTGGACAAGGTCTCCTCTAAGTCTGCAGACCAGATACCCCTGTCTGTTGCTGCCTTTCTGTGATCCCTTCTATGTGTGCAGGCAAGATTTTTGCCACATAACCTGACAGAAAGATGTGAGCCACGTGACAAAGAAGCATATTTTATTTTCATACCTCTCCAGACAAACTAAGTGTTAACATTTTAAATAACGCCACTCTGTCAAAGGGTCTTTTCTGTTCAGTTCACATAACAACTGTCTCTAATACAAGTAATTGGTTCCCTGAATAGTCTTCAAAAGCATCGAGGGACATGATGATCACATCAAAAAGATAATCATACTTATTATGTGTATTAAAGGACATCTGGACAATTCTTATGAATCCATTATAAGGTACAAAGAAATAATCTCAGCAGGAACATCTCAACATCTTTTTCAATAGAGGTACTTTAAAAGTCTTTTGGCTAACACACTTCCCCTGAATGAATAGGTGAAAAACTGTGGTGTTTCAGTAATACGGAAAGACTTATTATCCAAAAATCTACTTATTGATTACTTTCTGCCAACAGTCCTAAGTCAGAAGTGAGCACACCAGATCCACCAATTTACAATGCACAAGGTATTACTTGTCTCTGGCTCGGTCAGTTCAGTGTGCTCCAAGGCCCTCACACACCATTCTTCTAAGTGTCTGCCAGATACACTTTGTTTTTCCTTTTCATTCACAGTTCCCTCTTCTGAACAGGGCAAATGTTGATGTCCATACAAATAGGATATGCTGAAATATTCTATATTCAGGCTGGATGGGGCTCTGAGCAACCTGATCTAGCTGAAGATGTTCCTGTTCATTGCAGGGAAGCTGGACTAGATGTCCTTCAAAGCTCTCTTCCAACTCAAATGATTCTATGATTCTCTATTTTTTTCCAGCTTTTGAAAACAAATTGTCTGAAATAACTCTCCTATTTAGTGACTATGCAGGACTTATATAGCCTGGCTAGAAAGTTTTTGCTTCCTACTCCTGGTGCTTCTGCTTCACTGCTGGTAGGAACAGGCTCCTCCTCCTCCCCTGCAGCATATGTGAGATCACAGAATCACAGAATTGTAGGGGTTGGAAGGGACATCCAGAGATCATCGAGTCCAACCCCCCTGCCAAATCAGGTTCCCTACACCAGCTCGCACAGGTAGGCGTCCAGGCGGGTCTTGAATATCTCCAGAGAGAGAAGGAGACTCCATAACCCCCCTGGGCAGCCTGTTCCAGTGCTCCGTCACCCTCACCGTAAAGAAGTTCTTGCGCACATTTGTGTGGAACTTCCTATGCTCCAGTTTCTGGCCATTTCCCCTTGTCCTGTCTCCATACACTGCTGAAAAGAGTCTGTCCTTGCCACTTTGCCCCCCACACCTCAGATATTTATAGACCTGGATCAGGTCCAGGTGAATCATAGGATGAAACCCTACAGTATTTATTTATATAAATAATATATTATATATTATATATAAATATATACAGTATTTATTTCTTGTGCTATCAAAGCTTTCAACAGCAGTATTTCAGATTTCTTTGCACTCTTTAATGGCCTCTGAGAAAGCCTCCTAATACAAGCTAACACACAGTAATAATCTGAATATAACCCAAATACACAAAATTCTGAGACTTCCTTTGTCTCTATTTATCTAGATGCACACAGACATGCACATATGTCAACAGCTTGTGTAAGCAGTGAGCTGTTAAGCTACTGCAGGCCCTTGCCAGATTCTCACAGCTACCAACCCCCCTCACATATTGATTTCTAAAACAAACCCTGTGATCAAAATCTAACCTTTTTTTTTTTTAACTGAGCTATGCTCAGTGACATAAGCTGGAACAGCAAACATGTACCAGCATGACTGAAAAGACTATAGTGCCTGGCATCTAAAAAGATGTTACGCTTTCAGTGGAAGTCATAGGGATATCCTTTCAGACTTGCAGTAATGATGTATATCCAGTCTAAATTTCACATTTCTCCTGCAGTTTGAAACTATTTCCCTTTGTCCTATCACAACAGGCCCTGCCGAAGTATCTGACCCCTTCTTCTTTATAGCCCTCCTTTAGATATTGAAAGGCCACTTTAAGGTCTCCCCAGAACATTCTCTTCTCCAGGGTGAACAGCCCCAGCTCCTTCAGCTTACCCATGTAAAGGAGATGTTCTATCCCTTGGATAATTCTATGGCCCTTCTCTGAGGGTCCTCCCAGACTTTTACAAGTGTGACATGCAGGCTCTTGTTTATCACTGGTGAAAATGAGTAACTGTTAGTGGTGACTACATTGAAAAATAGTGTTTTGTTGCTGAAAATTTATTAAATAATAATAATACTATGTTACTGTGATCTGTGTATTTGTTGTAGTTTCCATGGAAATAAATAGGAGGCATTATTTTCAGTGCAACCTGCATATATACCTATACAAGTTCATAAAAATCTGCACTCAGGTGACCCACTGTCACTGTCACCACTGCTGAAATGCACCACCCACAGCCTCACTGTGCTCACATCCACTGTTTGGTCTCCATCAACACTCAGCAAGAATTGATGGCTTTCAATTTTTTCCACATGGAAGAATTCAATGACACACCTTTGCTTCATACAGATTTCCATGTCAGACACCATTGTGCTGCCCCCTGTAGCATGGCAACAAAATGGAATATCGGTATGAAGATTCAACTTAAACACCATACCACAAACATCTACCTCTGATGCTGTGGGCCAACATAACAAAATAGGAAATATTAGCTTCAATGCAGCACTCGTTTACATATGATTTTATTTTTAATTTTAAAGAAAGGGGGTTTTGTTCTCTTCCTGTTTTGAATAAATTGATGCTTCCATTTGTTTTACTTTTTTCTTTTTTTTTTTTTTTTTCATTCTGAGTGATACTGACCTGGAAAATATGTCAGTGTAAATTCAGGAATCATGACACAGTGTAGTCATTTGCTAGTACGGATCAGGGCAGGAACATGACTGAGGTACAGAAACACTATGGATAAGAAGACACTTAAAAATCATTCTCTAAATCCATACAGTTAAATACTTAAAAATATTTTTGATGTTATCTATGTTCAAGCTCATTTTTTTGAAATTATAACATCAATTTTTATGTTAATTTGAAAAGCAAATGAAAGATCACGGCTTTCTGAAGAGAAACAAAAAAGAAAAAAGGAAAAAAGGGAAAGAATGATGCACTCCTTATTCAATTGTTGTATCACAGCATCACAGAATCACTCAGGTTGGAAGGGACCTCAAAGATCATCAAGACCAACTGTATATAGTCATTCATGATGAGACAATTATCTCTGTCAGCATTTTAAAAAACAAAACAGAAAAACAGCAATACTGGGGATTACTATGAGGTTTGGAACTGTTCAATCAGGCTGAACAAGTGAAAGAAAACATCTCCATGTTAAATTATGAAAATGTGTAGAATGTTTCTATACTCTATCCATACTTATGAAGCAATTAATATTCTTGAATTTTAAAATAAATTCAAGAATTTCAATGGGTAATCATTTATGAAAACTAATAAGAAATAACAGTAAGGGTGACTAATAAGAAATTTAGAGTAAGGGTGATGGACCACTGGAACAGGGTGCCTAGAGAGGTTGCAGAGTCTCACTCTATGGAGGTATTCCAGACTTGTCTGGACACTGTGTGACCCACTGTAGGGTACCTGCTTTAGCAGGGGAGTTGGACTCAATGATCTCTTGAGGTCCATTCCAACACCTGCAATTCTGTGATTCTGTCCTCTAGTAGCACTGATATTCACTAGCAGAGAAGGAATATCATGCTACTAATTAACCTTAAAAACTCTGGACAAAATAAAAGATTGCTCAGAAAATTCGCTGTGATAAAGAAGCACAAGGAGATATTAAACCAAGATACATTCATATCTGGTAGAAAATATCAATAACATTGAAGCCACAGAGCAGCAAAGAAGAATAGGTAATAACTAGGATGATATATCCCCTTTCTATAGCCTACATTACATTAAAAAAGTCTCGGGTCTCAGAGAACAAATTTAAATTATGAATTTTTATGTAGCAGTGGCTACTACAGAAATATTTTCCTATGATGCACTGTGTATTAAGTTCCAAGAATTCACAGATGTCTCGCAGTATCTGTGTGACTTTTAAATTAAGTATTAAAGGCCATGGGAACAAGATGACTGGAGAGAATTGTAGCTCATTTGAATGACAGTGTCTCTGATGCACCAACTTTTGCTGGCATTGCATTTGTGGCCATGCACAATATGATTACTTTGTAATCACAGGCAATAGACATTCTGGATATATCCCAAGGAAGCTGCATTATCCTTACATAATAATATTTATTTAAAATTCTTCTCCCAATTTTGGTAACAGCGGCATCTGCAGACAGCGGTTCAGTTCTAAACATTTGATACTCTCATAACAGCAGAGATCAATGACAAGTCAAGTGTATCTGTCAGGTTTGTCAGACAATTTCAACAGAGCCTTCATTTGTTGAATTTTCTGGACCACAGTGGTATTCTACAGTTCTCCCTTGTCAAAAGAAAGACAAAGACGTTCTAAATACTAGTCTATGTCATTACTGAATCTGAAGTACACAGCAAGTAACTGTAAAATCCATGGCTCATACATTAGCATTAGTTTTGTATTAGTTGTTAAAAACCAAAGTCAATTGAATAGCCCAAGAATTACAGTGCTTTTGCAGATAACTCAAGTATCACCAGCTGGCAGGGCTCACAGTAACTAGAACTAGGAATTGGTTCTTGTGAGTGCCCACTATTTTGTATTCCAAAAACCATGTTTAGCTTTTGCAGCAGAATTGCTAGATCACAGCCTGAACCAACAGTTGAGCACCAGGTGAGAAGGTGTGGTTAACCCAGGGAGCTCAGGTGCAAGCAATGCACCTGAGTGACCAGAAGGGGTGACCTCTTGGTCCACCTCTCCTCACCCTCATTTAAAGGTTAGCAGCCTTAGTTAGTCTCTGCATGGAGATTGTGCTCCTTTGGGGCTGTCACTGGTTGGTGGAAGGGGTGAGCTATTTTTTTTTTCTTTCTTGTCACCTTCTATTGTTTCACAGTGCTTGTATCCCTGTGGAAGGCATGGTTATCATCTTCTTTTACTGCACAGCTTTGAATGCAGTGTTGCTTGGTTGACGTACGAATAAAGTTAGAAATACAGAACACAGTGGAGAATTTGTTCATATTAACTCACGTAGTGTTTTAGAAACTTAAAATTAGATGTCTTTTGCTTCCCAGACTGTAATTTCAAACTGCCTTCAATGAAAATATTTTTCTAAAATTAATGTCAGGATTTTTTTGCATGATCATTCTGAAAAGATTTGGTGTAAAAGACAGAGATATTTTTCATCCTTTTTAAGAACATAACAAACAATAGGAATGTTGTAAACTACTATTCTATATGCTACAGAAATGCTGCCAAAGATTGGGCACAACACAAAATGGAATGGACATGGAGTTATTTGAGGTGTGGCTATCAAAGAATGACTTAAGAAGAAATGACAAGGAAATTTTTCTTTCTCCTGAGGAGCAAATTCTTCCTGTATTTACCCCATAATTTACATTTGTCTATCTTAGTCCATAAATAAGATGAAATTGTACCCTTAGATAACTCCCTTTAGTTAACTTTAGATGATACATTGATGCGTACATCTAACATTTGAGCTGGTAATTTGATGCTCCCCTTTACTGATAACTGAGAAGCACAGGCACCATTACTGTATGGTTCTTCTGATGTTAGGATGGGATGGGTATGTAACCTTAAATGACTTCTCTGATTTGCAAGCAAATGCAGGAGATGAGTTCATACACAGGTTTCTGTATAGCAAGCATGTAAATTGTTCCAAGATAAAGTTCTCTTTATTAATGTTTTCTATGAATGGATTTTTTCGTCATTTTTACACACATGCTTTCAAAATTTTTTAAAAAGTCATTATTTTTCCTAGTGTACTTAGGCAATAAGTTTACTTTGTCACATGCATTAGATGAAATGAACTCCATGCAGAGTCTGGAACTTCTGGATCACAAAAAAAAAATCTAGCAGGTAATAGCTTTATTATAAAACACCACCTTATCGGTACATTCAGGATTAATACATTTGAAAGCATAGGCCACTTAAATAAAATATTTGTTTAAAAAAGAATTTAAATTTGGAACAGTAGTAGAAGGTTAATATGTACAACCTTCATTTAAGGTCTGAGAAAGCTAAGTCATAGTAAGGCTGTGATATATTTCTAATATCTGCTAGGAGGTAAATGCGTAAATAAATAAATCCAAGTATATGGGGAACTGTTGAATCACAGCCTGAACCACTGATTGAGCACCTGGAAGAAGAGACCCAGACAGCCCCGGGAGCACAGGTGAAGGCAGTTTACTTGTGTGACCAGAAGGGGTGGAGCCTGGCTGCACCTCTCCTAGACCTCATTTAAGGGTTGACTGCCACTCTGGAAGGATCTCTTTCTGAAGATTCCTCCTTTGTGGAGTCTCCTCTGCCAACCTAGATCTTTAGAGATAGGTGAGCAATCCTTTCCCTTCCTTCGTAACTGATTCTTTTGCCATTATACTTTGCAACATCTTCTAATCACAAAAGTCTTTCTGTTATTACACTAAGGAAGTGAAAAAAATGTTAATTTTCAGCATTTCCAAGATGAGGAAACAAATGTAACCCAGTAATTTTTATTTTATCTTGCCATCAGTAGATGACCTTGAGTTTTGTATTGACCTGAAAATGCAGGGTCTTAGAATTTGTCTGGTCTTGCCTTAGCCTGAGATACATGTATCCAGCAGTTGTTCAGTGGCCATGCAAGCGACTAACACACAACATGTGCATCTTACACTTGGTAAATAGTACATACAGTAGACATCTGATGAGCTAAGGCTGTTGGTGAGTATGGAACAATAGTCATTTGTGTCAAGTGGGGTTGGGAATGCTGTTGTGCTACTCTTGAGACTTGATCTGGGAGCCAATGAGAAGGAAGAATGTGTTAAAACATACAAACAAAATCAGATTACAAGTCAAGAGGTAGCAACCATTGATATTGTGTTCTTTTCTGGCAAAGAAACTCCCACTTGGAACGTGGTCTTGAGGAAAGACCTTGTTGTCCACAGCATCTTGTTAAACTCTTCCTGCATTCTTCTTGAGAGGGATGGGTAGGTCAGCCTCGGGATCTGGAGGGACATTTGAAAGGTGACCATAACACAAAAGAAAAAGGCAGGTAGCAGGAAGGTTTTAGTTGCATTATAAAAGAGACTTTTCTTCAGAATTTCATTCAGACAATTAGACTCTTAAACCAATGTAGTTTAACTGAATATTGGTGGGAAGATTCTATCTCTATGGCCATACCACTAACATCAGTCACCAACATCACAGGCTGTAGCAGAAATGCTGTGTCATGGCTCAAACCAGTGAGTGAGCACCTGGTGGGAAGGCAGGGCCAACTCAGGGAGTGACCAGAAGGGATGAAGCCAGGATCCCCCCTTTCCAGACCTCATTTAAGGTCTGACAGTGAAGGCAAGGGCATCTTGCTGGGGATTCTTGCCTACCTGAAGCCTTCCAAGGGTAAGCAGACTTTTCCCTTTGTTTCTGTGTCCACAGCCACTGCATTTGAGCATATCCTCACTTGCTGCAGCCTGGGACTTTGCTACTCTGCTATCACTGCTGCATTTTCCATCGCAGTATAGCGTTACATAGACCAACATTAAAAATATATATGTATATTGGAGATAATATTTTTTGGAACAGCCCTCGTAAATCTGTATTGATGTTTCTGTTAAAAAATGCTCAAACTATACTTTTTTGTGTGTCTACAAATAGATGTATAAATGTGGGAAAACTTGCCTCAGTTTCTTGTCTATAAGAAAAAATGCTTTGGTTTCATTAGATTGGAATGTTTCAAGATGTCAGGAAGGAAGTACAGATCCGTAGTATGTGGCATGTGACAGCTTTCATTCACAAGTGAAAGTGAAGTGCTACCTTCTGGAAAGCAATATGCAGATGATGTAGTCTTCATTTAAAAAAAAAAAAAAAAAAAGTTGGTGTCAGAATATGTAAGCATTTCTTTAAAAAAGAAAGAAAGAAAGAAACTAGCATATTAGAATAACTCATAAGAGGATTTTGAAGATGCTCTTTTGTCAATGGTTTATGGGCTGGTTTGGCCTGGTTCCATAACTTGTAACCAGTAACCATGCCAGTAACCAAAAATCATAAAACCATGATATCTTTTTAAATTACATTTGACTTTGGCTTAGAGATCCATGCACTAGAAATGTAAAGGTACTTTATTTATAAAATGCACGTATTTGCTTTGAGAATATAGTTGTAAAGAATTGGAACCTTTTGCTAACTAGGATATATTTACAAGTGATTCATCATAATGCTTACTCTTCGTTAGTCCTGCAGAACCTCATTGTTTTCTAACATGACAACTGAACAGAACTGGCAAAAATTGGGTTTATCTGGTGTTTACTGTAGTGAAAGACTAAAGGTGATCTAGAAACACTGCAGCCAGTTCCACGTGGCTATGTACCAAAACCAAAATATTCGATTCCATTCCCCTCTGCGCACTCCCCAGCTTCACTGTGGTGCCGTTGGCCCATTCCACCTCGAGGACACAGCAGAGCGGATAAGGCGGGAGGCGGCCGAAAGCGTAACGCTCACACCGCCCTGAGATGGGGCTGGGAAACAGAAAGCGCGGAGCGACGGCACTCAGTACACGGGGAAGAGCCACGGAAGCATTCATCGGGGTGAGAATCGAAGTACTGAACAGGCTGTGCTGGGAGTGTGGCTACAAAAACAGCCGGGGAGCTGCTGTCATGGGGGCAAAATCAGCAAGAAACCGCCCAAAGAACGAACCCTGCCGAGCCGAGCCAGGACACCACCTCGCAGTACGTTCTCCCCGCCCCGCCTGCTCGCTTTACGGCAGTGTCGCGCCTCGTCTGCTCTTTGCGGCAGCGGAACCGGCAAGCCGGAAGGCAGGTGCGCGGGCGGGGGTCGGGAGGGTGAGTGGGGAGGGTGGCAACAGCTGCGTGGCTCCTCGGTCCTGGCCTCGGCCGGAGCTGTTCTCACCGAGGTTTACTGTCACTCCGCGATGTTGACGGCCAAGCCGCTGCTGGCGGGGCCAGCTCTGGGGCAGCCCTTGTCTTTCCCCGTGGCCCTTCCGGCCGGGCGCCGTGTAGTGGGGCTGTCCACGAGGGGTGGGCGTGGGACTCCAGGCCTGGCGTCGTTGGGCTGCTGGCCCTGACTGCTGTCGGCAAGCGTGCGTTGGGGTGTGAGCTGCCCTGCCGTGGACTGAGAATAGACGCTGACCCCTTCTCTTCCCAGTTCTAGTTTGCTTAGCAAAGCAGGAGTAAGAGGCTTGCTGCCAAGAAGAAAACGGCACTGGTGTTGTACGGGCCCGAATACTTTCAGTACTTGTTATTGGTATCAGTAAATTCAGCAGTAGAAACGAATTTAAAAAAAAAAAAACAAAAAACCAACAACAACAAAAACCTGTGATCTTGGGGAATGTTTTCAGATACTGTCTGATTCATTGTGGCCGGTAATGTAAACTGCCTGCTTAGCTTGCAAAATACGTAACTGTCTCTAGTGCTGTGCAGGTTACCACTCAGATGCTTCAGGAGAGTGTACTGTGTTGACATTCAAAGAATATTAAGAGCTTTTAATAAGTCCTGAATCTTTAATTTAATTGTTTTTAATATGCTGACATCTGTACTGACCCTTTCAATCTTCAGGCCTTCTAAAGTTCTGACTGCGAATTAGAACTATTGAAATAGAATCAACAATCTTCTGCAGAGTTCTGAACATGCCTATCTCACTCTGTTTTACTTTTTCAATACCTTTTCTTTTGGAGTGAGAACTGAGTTAGTCATAGTCTTTGAGTTCTTAGTGTAGCTGAAAAACTGTTAGAAATTCCAGAGAAGAGGTCAGAACACTTACCAACATGGTAGGTTGCAGTTATTTATTTTTAGAAGAAAACATGATCAAACTAACCAGACATTAGTTTAGATGCAAGCTGGCTTTGATCAGAAGACCACATTGTATCAGTGAGCTTCTGCTTTTTGGCAGGCTCTGTAACAAAATAATTTCCTTTGCATTGGAATTGTTTCTGGCTATGAGAGAATTTACACCATCCAATATCTAGATGTGTAGGTGTATGGAGGAAGTCTTTCCCATTTGTGTGGTAAAACTGACAGAATCCCATCTAGTTCACCAATGCTTTGTCCCATGACGTAAATTCTTTATGAGTTGTTTAAATTAGTTTACTTATTAGAACTCTTTTTTTTTTTTTTCAGGAAGCTAGCTTAGCTTTTGGAGGAGATCAGATCACTTTGATATGCTTTCCCATTGATTCAGAAAGAAAATAATTTAAGTGTCAAATGACAGTGTTTTGCACGAGGTCTGCACCCTGCTCATTTTCACCATTTTATTTTCTTGTTCTTTCCTTTTTTTTTTTTTTTTTTAGCTGTTTTGTAGCTGTATTTGAATGCTATAGATGTGTTCCTCTTCCCAGTATCTTAAATAACCTACATTTGCTGAAGCTTTCCTGTGAGGGTATGTCTTCTAGATGAGTGGTTGTTTTCGTTATCCTCCACTGCACCTTTCTACACTGATGTGTCTTTCTAGAAACTGGATGCATATTAAAGACAACAGTAGAATCACTTGATATTGACCAGTGGAAGGAATTTTCTTCCAGTTGACTTTTTTTTTTTTTTTAAGTCACAATTAATGAAGTTGATATTGGACACTTTATAGCCTACATGATTTTTATTAAATTATGCTTTGATGCATAAAGAAAGAAGAAAATACAAACCCTGCTCTGTAGTTTGGACATACCTAATTAACAAATGATCTCTAATGTGTTGCTAGAAGTTTGTTAGAAAAGTGATAGATGAAATTTGGGCTAAGATAAGGAAATAATGGCTGGATAATTAATTTTAAAGATGTGAGGGACCTTAATCCCAAATGGTAATCCTTAGAATCTCTGTGACCATCTGACTCCAAAGCTCTATTTTTACACAAAGTATTTGTCTTGCCTGGAGTTGTGTCTCTCATAGTGGTAAATAGCAGGTGCTTATGATATGTTCTGAAATCAGATCAACCAACCAAAAAAAAAAAAAAACCCAACCAACAACAAACAAGCATACAGTGATGCTTTTGTTTTTCCTATTGTCTTTCAGCAGTCAGTGATCTAAGTAAGTGATGAGCTGCCGTTAAGCTGTTGTGTTCAATAGCTACCAAGTTAGCTGACTTCATCTAATCCTTTCTTGAGCATTCTTGAACTTTTAGTCTTTTTTTTGCATCTTGTGACAATGAATTCCCAGATTTAATTACGTTCTGCATAGGAAAGGCATTCCATCAGATACTGTTTTCAGTGTAGCATTCAATTTTATAGTGGATCTCCTAATTCCAGCATTTGTATATAAGGATATATATATTCTTACCATAGCCAGTCATTCTGTGTTTGCTCATTCTGTCTTTTTGAACACCTTATCACCCCACAGAAATGAACTATTTCATGTTTATTGAAGTACAAGTCCCTGCAGGGATCTGTCGTTGGAGCATTCTTTATGTTCAACTGTCCTTGACAATTTGGATATCCTTTGTTTGCACTAAGAAGTGCAAACAAAACACTAAGCACACCAGTGTTTTGGCTACTGCTCAGTAGTGCATCAAAGCTTTCTTTTTCCTGACCATGCCTGCATGGTGAATAGGCTGCGAGAGGGTAGGAAGTCAGGTGCTGTGTAGTGTCACATTCAGTGTAAAAACTGAGGTTAAGGGATTGGTTTCTAAGGTGTCCCAGTTTGGAGGCTGGAAAGGGAATAGTCTGCCCATGGATGTGATTAGATTTTTGTTGTTGTTGTATATATCTTTCATCTATTAAAATGTCTATATCTCTCTTTTTCATGAGTTTTCTATTGTTCTTTTCCCATCATCCTATTGGGGTGAGGACTGAGCAAGTGGTTGTGTGGGTGCTTGGCTGCTGGCTGTGGCAACCCAGCACAACATTTAGTTCAGATGCTTAAAAATGTGACTGAGGCAAGTGGCTTTCTCTGGTTCTGTGACAACAGTGCTTACTGTGATGGGAAAGATTTCTGTGCTCTATGTTCCTTGAGGCTATCCTAACTGCATGGCGTAGACTATTCCTCTTGAAATTGTATATAACAGCTGCAGGATGGGGAGAAAACAGAGGAAGGATAAGAAGACTGGTGGATTGAGATAATGGCAGTTTAATAGGGAAAGCAAAAGTTGCATGTCCAAGCAAAGCAAAAAGAGAAATTAATTCACTACTTCCTATTGTCAGGTACCTGCCTGACACTTTAGGGGAAGCAGGGTCTTGGGAAAACAAATGCTTTAACTGTGAATGGCCCTTCTCTCTTCCCTGGGTTTTTATTATTGAGCATGACATCACATGATGTGGGATGTCCCTTTGGTCCATTTGGGTCAGCTGTCCTTGCTGTGTCCCCTCCTAAACTTGCTGGAAAGATGAGGTTTGGTGCTGTGCAAACGGTGTGCAACAGTACCAAAATACTGGTGTGTTGCTATCAGTTTTATCTGTGAATGCAAAGCACAGTGCCACACAGGCTGCAGTGAAGGCTTCTCTCCGCTCCAGCCAGATCACGGACTTTACTGTGAAGTTCTAATGGAGGATTGTATAAGAAAGGGGAAAGAGCTGCATGGGAGGGGTGCAAAATATTGTTGCAAAATATTAGGGAAAGATAGTACACAGTGAGGATAATACCTGACAGTGAGTTGAGGGCATTAAAAGGAGTGTGGCCAGCAGGTCAAGGGAGGTGATCCTCCCCCTCTACTCTGCCCTGGTCAGGTCTCACCTGGTGTACTGTATCCGGTTCTGGGCTCCCTGGTATAAAAAAAGACAGGGATCTTCTGGAGAGAGTCCAGCAAAGGGCCACAAAGATGATAAAGGGCCAGGAGCATAGCCTCTATGAGGAAAGGCTGCGTGACCTGGGTCTTTCTCGAGGACCTTCAGCCTTGAGAAAACAAGACTCAGAGGGGATCTGAATAATGTTTATAAATATCTTAAGTACGGGAGACAAAGGGACGTGGCCAACCTCTTTTCAGCGGTCAGGGGACAGGCCTGACAAGGGGAAATGGCCAAAACTGGAGCATAAGAAGTTCCACACAAATATGTGAAGGAACTTCTTCACAGTAAGGGTGGCAGAGCACTGGAACAGGCTGCCCATGGAGGTGGTGGGCTTTCCTTCTTGGGAGATATTCAAGACCCTCTTGGACACCTATCTGTGCAGCCCGCTGTAGGGGGCCTGCTTTGCAGGGGGGCTGGACTCAAGGATCTCTGGAGGTCCCTTCTATCCCCTGCAATTCTGTGTTTCTGTGAATTCAAACTTAGTGATGTCTGGTCCTAATATTTTGAATGTATATGGCTCTGAAATGTTAAAATGAAGAACTTACTCTTCCCTACATATTATCACCTTTGCTAAATATTGCATGTAAAAACCTACTCAACCCATTGACAGCACCTGCCAGTGCCCAAGTGAAAACTCCTTGCTTCTCTCTGCTACCTCTGAAGTATGAATTATGTCATTTGCTTGTAAATATGGCATTTTTTGTTTATAGGGGGTCTTCAAAAGTCAATTCTTTAAATCTGAACATGGTTTGTATATCTGGCATGCTAAATATTAATGAAAGTTCAGCAACTTCTAGTTATGAAATAGGAGAATCTTGACTAATGTGGGTATTTCTTAGCTTAAGCTACAATTTGTCTGAAACAGAAGTTTTATGTACATTGTAACAGAACATGGCTACATGTGACCCTTTCAAAAATGCTACAGTTGGAAACAGTTCTGCTCTAGCCTCATGGTGTTTCTAAAGACATAATGGAGGTATTTTCCTTCTTACTATCTCAGACAGGAATAATAACGCTATGCATTTTTCCCCCCTCTTCTCTATTTTCTCATGAAAGAAGCACACATTTCTGGTGTTTGTAAGAATTGTGAAAAAGTAATAGTCTGGTCTTGCCACTGTAGGAAACGATACAGGTGTCTTTCTCAAGTTATCTTGTCACATATATTGCCAACTCTACCGGCAGTCAGCCCAGAAAGTGTTGTCAGCAGCTTTAGGCTTGATTTTTAGTTTGCAAGCACTGCAATACTATGATTGTAGTATCTCTCTCTCTTTTTTTTTTTTTTTTTTTTTAAGTTCTTATTTTTAATAGTAATAATAAATTTCAAATGGAAAGCTACCATTTGCTGATCATTAAATACCTGAAGTGATGTTTTAAGTCCCCCCTCAGTATGTGAACTCTTGGAGAAGATGATGGACTCTCTTTCAGTTAGAAGTTGCTGGGAACTGAGTCTGGTAGCTCAGTACATTGATTTAAATAAATAAATAAAAATAGTGGACTTCACAAGGAATATTGGAAAGATTGAGGGGTACCATACCACTTAAATCTACTCACCCTTGGAAAAAAATCACATAATGATGTACTGATGTAGAACTTAAACACAGCAGCTTAGTGAGTAACATTCAGGGGACGCTTCTCAGGTCTGTGGAATTTAGGTAGGGTCTTCTGAGCACATTCAGAATTGGAACAGTTGTAGGGGTGAACTGGATAGAATCCACACCTTTCGGCTCACAATTGCTGTATAACTTTAGGAAGATATTTACTGTATCTTTGCAATGAAGCGTGCATGTGTCCCAGGGAAAGTTTTGATGTTGAGAAGCTTGCCCTTCAGAAATAATCAGTCCTGGGGGTATGGTTAGTGAAGTTAATATCTAAGAGAGTTTTTTTGAAACTCTGCCATAACTTTCTGCCTCCTCTTCTACTCTAAAACTGAGACAAGTAGAAAAAGAATGATTTAAATATTATTAAATATAGCAAGCAAATTACATGGTATTACTTGCACTGTTTTAATGAAACTGATGCTTTTGTGTGGACAATTGGTTATCTTTATTTACATGTAATGGCTCATGTTTTTCATATTTCTGTATTCTCAATTACAACTGTTGATAAAAATCGTGGTTATCACAAAAAATGCTGGAAATAGAATGAACATATTTGTAGTTGATAGTTCTGGGAAGTTTTCATTCAATGATAGCTAAAGTCGATCTACTACATGACAATTTTTATTTTTTATTTTTTATTTTGAACTTAGAAATACTGTAGAATCTGCAACTTTTTGGAAGTGTTCTAAAAATCTGCATGTTTCACTTTTGAAAAATAATTGTGTAGTTTAAAGTACTTGAGGATTTTTTCTTGTTTCAGATTGCCAGCGTTACCCATATTACTACCAATTTTATTGATGAAATTGCTGGACACGAAGAAAAGATTTAATATTCACTGCAAATGAGAAGCTCTGCTTCAGTGCTTTCATAGAACAATTGCTCTTAAAGATTAAATGTGCATCCTGGTCTTGGTTGTACTGTGCTTGTACAAATGCTATGAGTTGTCTGCTAGGTGCAGTGATTTTATTAACCATAACTAATTACTTCAGAAGTGCTTGACAAAGGCTTGTGATATATGCTAAGACAGTTAATTCAAAATTGACATTCTGTCTTTCCAAGTGATGTGAACTTTTCCAATGGCTTTTCTATGAAAATAGAGTTCATTTCACACCATACTGAGTAGAGCATGAATTTTGTGATCCTCTTCTGATGAAGCTAATGATATAAACCATTTACAAGTCATTGCAGTTATTAGACATCTTCTTTTGATGATGAATTCAGCAATGTATAAAATAGAAGTGTCATAAAGACCAAAGACAGAATTGTTTAACCAACTCGTTCATAATTACTTTGGTGTTCCAAGGCTGCTCTGAAAACCTCCTAGTTTCTCATGTTGGCTTACAATGTCAGAGGCAGATGTTGGTGGTGTGGCAGTAGAAGTTGAATTTTCCCACCAATATTCCATTACCTTTTGTTGCTGTGTGACACATGGCAGCAGAGGGGCAGTCTGACAAAATGGTTTCTGATGTGGAAGTGTATATCAAGATGTGTCATTGACTTACTTCACACACACACAAAAAAAACCAACAACAAAAAAAACCTGCATCCACTGATATTCATCAGTACTTACTGAATGTATGTGGAGATCAAACAGTGGATGTGAGCACAGTGAGACAATGGGTGTTTCAGCAGTTGTGACAGCAACAATGGGTCACCTCCTTGGTGCAGATTTTGACAGATGCAGCATGTAGACTCTTGTTTATTGCTGGCAAAAATGCATAGCTAGTGGGAGTGTCTGCTGAAAAGCAGTGCTTTGTAGCTGAGAATTTGCTCCATTGGGTAGTCTTATTTGTTCTCTTTGTATCTGTTGTAGTTTCCTTGGAAATAAAAAGAAGGTATAGCTTTTGGAGCAACTCTTTCAGTGAGTGTTTCAGCTTCAGGAGACACTCCTCCATGGTTAACTTGATTTTTTTTTTTTCATTCTTCTTGTCAAATGAATCTCAAAAATGTATTTTCATGTCTGTAAGAGTTTCAACACCAATATAGGTGAACTTGCCTGCATAGGCAGAACAATTCCAATCCATTTTTTTTTTTTCTGTCTGTCAGGTCAGTTTATCAAAATTACAAGTGATATTGTACGTCCATATGCAACAACATGAGTTCTCTTATGTTTGTGCAGGGATGCATTAGCTGTGTGAGCACTCAGTTTCTATGTCTGGGATCTATGATCTGTGCCTCCTGGACACCTGCATTAGATGTCATGTGTTTTGTCTCATAGGAACACAGCTTTCTTAAAACTTAAGGCAGCTAGTGGATCGTTATATAGCTCTCTAAAACTTTTTTTTACGTTTTTCCATAATACTTTCCCATAATGTTTTGATTTTAGCTCTAACCTGTTTCAGAAACTTTCTCCAAGTTGTATTTGGAATCCTACAGGTTGAGTAAATGTGCAGTAAGGGAGCAATCATACTCATAGCATCTCTTTGCACTGTAAGTTGAATTAATAGTGTACAAGCACTCTTGGGGATTGCTGTCTTGGTCTTTTTATTTTACTGAAATGCTTCTTAAATGCTGAAAAAATTATATATATACTTTTCTCAGAGGGAAAGCTTTGTTCTTCAAAAATTTTTGGAGGGGATTCTTTCACTTTAAAATCATTCCATTCCAAACTTGAGGCCTATTGAAAATGTGCTTTGAAGGAGATCAGAGTTATGAGGGATAAGAATGGCACTGAGTGAATAATAAACTGCCAGTTACCTTGAACTGGACTGTAATGTGGTATTTGGGGCATTTGTTTAATTGTCGATAAATTTGGTAAGTGATTCAGGTGCTTAAGCACACAGCTGTTGACAGTTTATGAACCTTGAGTAACCTTGTGTCCAGCTGCTCTTTCTGAGTGTGCAGAGGTTTCATGAGTCACGCTGACCCAGGGAACTACCTTTGATATGGTAAAGAGTCTCAAATGCCAGTAGGCACTATGCTTAGGGACTAAAACCCACCCAGGTGCCTGTCATAAACAAACCTTGAATCTTCAGCATGGTTCAGGCACAGATGTTCAAAAATGATTTCACACCACCTGGAAGAATGTTGGTGGATGTGTCTTGAAGTGCCCTAAAAGAAGTGGGAGTTAGGCTTTGCATGGTACTTCTTTGTAAATACTTGTGGTGTCTGCTTATATGTGCATTGTAAACAGAAGTGCAGAAGGCATGTGAGGTACTTTACGGAGAGCTTATGGAGTGTGTACAGGGTTTGTACCTCCAGTTGTCAAATGTCATGTTTTAGGGGCCAGTATTAGAAACCGGTGGTTTCTATTAGTTGTGTATGTCTAGGCACAGTTGCCTGTTATACTTAAGAGACACAGGTGACTGCACAGCTAAGTTTATTCTATTCTGGGTAATCCTTGTGTTAATCTGCCTTGTTTGCATAAAGATATTCACTCACGTTTATATGGATAGTATTTAATAAATCTTTCTAGAAAGAATGGATTGTGATAACTTTTACCTCTTTCATAATTCTGTTCTATTTAGATCTTCTTGTGTAGTGCCACTAGCTATATCTTCACAAGAACATTTTCTGATACAATTACTTTCTTATTTTTCTTTTTGGGGAAATTGAAGAATTTTGTGATATCTGGGTGCATTCATTCCCTCCCTTTATGTAATTTTAGGTCACTTCATCCTCCCAGATCTATTTCGCTAACGTTTTGAAGTGAGATATTAGGAGAGAACACCTTTTGGTATTCTGAAAGTGCTAATGTGTGTACCTTTAAGCCCTTCTGATGGGAGAAAGGGAGGGGTGCATAGCACACAGAGTCGCTGTTTCACTTCTTCATTGTGCTGAAGCATTTATTCCAGTTTTGATATTGTCTGAGATCAGTACCAGGTACCAAACAGCCTCTGAGCTTGCCTGGGCACACATTTCTTTATCTTGACATCTCCCCTTTAAAGATGGAACGGGTCTTTGGTCCATCTTTGTGTGGAGTGGAGATCAGCAGTGTGCAATCCAGACATCTCAAAAGAATTCCAGTGTGTTGTCTGTGCCTGTTGCAGAAAATGAGATATCTGAAAGTAAACCAAGTATACAATTATTAGCAAAGTATCAACGGTTTATGGGCTGGTTTGGCCCGGTTTCATGACCAGTGGGGTGGAGGGATTTCACAAAATCCGCACCTCTGGAAAAGGGAAACAGGGGACCCCCAAATAATTAAAGAACAGCAGCAACAATCTGAGGAGAAACAAACTAATTTACTAAATATGGTATCAGAATGTAAGATAACACACTTAATACAATATAATTAGAATTGAAGCTAATAAATCAAATATAATGAGAGTGAGACTGTCCGAAAAGCTGAAGGCCTTACACTGATACTGAAGAGATGCGTGCAGTCAGGACGGGCAGCAGCAGCAAAGAGAAGCGAAGGAGAGGAGCACCGAGACAAAAAAGCCCAATCAGGTGACCTTGCCAGGAGTTATATCTATCTCCTCTCTGACCGCAAAGCCCCCTGGGGAATGTAGTTCTTCTCTTTGGACAGGTACCTGGAACTGGAGCATTAACACTTTAACTCCCAGTGCACTACATGATATTATGATGTGGAACACCAGTAACCAAAAATCATAAAACCATGACACAAAGCTTATATAGGTACGAAATACAAAACTGGAAAATATCATTATTGTTAATTACTCTTATAACTACCTTGCATTGGCCTGCCATTTTTGATTAACATTTCAGGCTCTATTAAAGCTTTATTATCCGTAACTGCCAACTGTATTGTTAGGTGCTGCATTTGGACTGTTTGCAACAAAAATGCTCGGATAAGAAGTTTGAGTGAATTTAAGATGTGGGGCCTTTGGAGAGGGTCCAGAGGAGGGCCACAAAGATTACCAGAGGGCTGGAGAACCTCTCCTGTGAAGATAAGCTGAAGGAACTGACCTTGTTCAGCCTGGAGAAGAGAAGGCTGCAGGGAGACCTGAGTGTGACCTTCCAATATTTAAAGGAAGTTTATAAACATGAGGGAAATCAACTTCTTACAAGGGTTGATAGTGACAGGACATGGGGGTATGGTTTTAAACTAAAGGAAGATTTAGATTAGATGTCAGGGGAAGATTTTTACTGAGAGAGTGGTGAGGTGCTGGAATAGGTTGCCCAGAGATCATTCTGTGATTCTGTGATAATGCAAGTGTCCTCATTGTAGCCTTTTTTTCAGCCATCATTTGTCATTTTAGCTTCTTTTTCATTAGAAATTATTCCACTATGACAAGTGAGAGTGAAATGCTGTTTTATCCATGTAGTATTCGGTCCATTGCAACCTGCTATTAATTGCTGATATCTGGTGGCTTTCTTTTGTTACTTTAGTAACCAGTAGTAACTTTTTCTAGTTTTCTAAATGGAAAGTTTACACAGACAGCAGGGAATTTGCTCATAATTTAAACTTATAGGAGGCAAAATCTGGTAAAATATCTTAACGTTCCTTAAATAGTTTAAACAGGATAATTGTTGTGAGTTTTTAAGGGATGTACCAAGCCCAATGCTGATTGCTACAGAAGCTGGTACTTCAACGTAGTCTAACTACCAATTGTTGTTTGTAATTCTGTTAATGCTGTGTTATTCCATCATTTGTAATTAAGGAGAAATTTACATACAACTTGAAAATAACGGTGCATCGTTTGAGCAATCCCCTTCTCTTAGCCCTGCATGGCAGCTGGCTAGTTGTGTTAAATAGGCTAGAAATATTAAAATAAGTGTTGTCTTTTGATTGTTCTTAAATCTGCTGGTCTGTGATGTTTGTAACATTTTAGTGGAGAAGAGAAAGAGATGGTTCTGTTATTTGCTTACAGAAAAAGAAAAGAAAGGCCAGAAGTGGAAGGAAAACTTAATGTTAAAATACAAAGCAGAAAACTCCAGTAATGTTGGTTACCTTTTGTAATAGCAGTAACAATGTTTTTAGATTTAATGAAGGAAAAACCTGCTGAGATCCATGCTGACTGTTAGGTTTCTCTTCAAACAATAAAATGTGAATGGTTTTGTACTTGAATTCTCTTTTAGCTAAGTATAATCTGCTTTTATATTTTCCTTTTTCACATAAAAAGATTCAATATTTAATTCACATTTCTTTTAAAAGAAGTAAAATGAAGCTTTAAAAGATATTGCTTCTCCACGACAGTTCACAAGGTGAATATTGCTTTTTTTGCTTTACAAAGAGAAATTTAGTGGAAAGATGAGTTTGTTTTAAAAGGAAGTGGAAATTTGAGATAGCGCTAGGTATTTGTAAACTCCTGTTCCTTTTTAAAAAATAAATAAATAAATGTTGGCAGAACGTGTCTGAATAGTCCCAATTTGCTAGCAAAACCTGACGTGTTTTGCCATATAATGTTACACTTACATTTAGGGTTAAATTTCCCTTGGTTTGTTCAGCACAGAGCAGAGGAGCTGACGGGAGGCCTGATGGCAGCTGCAGCTCCTCGCAGGGAGAGGAGGGGCAGCGCTAAGCTCTGCTCTGTGTGACAGCGACAGGGCCCGAGGGAACGGCATGGAGTTGCGTCAGGGGAGAGGGGAGATTAGGGAAAGGTTCTTCACCGCAGGGTGGGCATGGAACAGGCTGCCCAGAGAAGTGGGCACAGCCCAGAACTTCTGGAGTTCAAGAAATGTTGACTGGGACAACGCTCTTAGCCAGAGGGTCAGAATTTTATCTGGTGCTGAGGGGAGCCAGGAGTTGGATTTGGTGATCCTTACTCGCAAACCAGCAGAATCATTTGATGCAGATATTTGCCCACAGCTTCAACTTAAATAGGTTTAATTCTTCCAAATCGGGAGTTTGTTAACTTTATGGTGGCTGCAAGAAGACAAGCAGTAACTGATACAATCTGAAAGCAGTTATCTCTATCAGAATGCTCTGTGTAAAAAAGAAAACAACAACAACAAAAGCTTAACCTATGTGTTTGGGTTTTTTTATGTTAATTTATATTTTATGTCAGATGGGCACAGTGTTTTTGACCTAACATTTACAGCTGGCTCTTGTATGTTATGGAATGATATTGTAAGTCCGTATATCTGTTTTTGCATCTATCCTGTTTTTGAATTGTGTGTTTTGTTCCCTTGCAAGGCAGATTGCTATGTCCTTGTGAGGATGTGCATTGCATGCAAGCACTGGAGTTAGCCTTGGGATAAGGTACAGAAACCCAGGGTATCTGCACTGTCAAGCCAGACATCTCAAACCACAGAACCGTATGATGAATGAGGTTGGAGGTTACCACTGGGAGGTCATTTTGCACAACCCTTACTCAGACAGGACCTTGTACATCAGGTTGCCCAGGACCATTTCCAGGCTGCTTTTGGGCCTATCCAAGGAGGGGGAGGCTCTGTAGAGCAAGTTTTGAAAGTGCTTATGTGTGTGTAGGGCAGAATTTATTAATACAAGCTTAACTGCAGGGCTTCTGGGCTGGATTTGACTGTTTGTCCAAGTCTGTGCTCAGGGAGAGAAGCCTTTATTTGTCTTATAGGATTCCAGGTGTTTTATTTTAGAAAGTATTAAGAACTCAATTAGCAAAGGAGGAAGGAGCACTCCTGTAAAGCTACTCTTTAAATAAATAGACTTGATGGAGAAGCTTTAAGTCTCCTAAATGTGTGTATGAAATGTGAATTTTTTCAAAAATTGGATTCAGACTTTCTTAAATTACTGTACATGCTATTTCAGAAAAGATAATCAAATTAATATGCAATGATATAATTCTAATATTTTTACTGTACAGAACCATAATTCTACCGAAAAAGGTTTAAGTAGAGTTTAAGTAGAAAATACGTAGCCAAAATATAATCTTCAGCAACTAACGGCAGTGCTGTTGCTGGAGCAGTATGAGTGATTTATCTTTTTTTGTTGGGTAGGGATATATTCCCTCAAATATTGAACACTAGTTCTCTGCTTTGATTGTGCTTATGGTGATGACAGTGTGTTTTCACTAGGAACTATGCTATTATGATATGATATGTCATATATTCACTGAATATCTCAAAAGCCTGAGTTGTTTTTATGTCTGCTCTATGCTTGAATTTGAACATGTCCTCTCTATTCACTTCAAAGACTTGTTTGTTTTCTTTGTTTGTGATGTTTTTTTAAATGTTATATTTTCACATTTTGTAGCTTTATTATTATAGCATTTCTCTCAAGAATATCTGCTGTTGTGATAGCTTTTTCCAAAAAGCAACTTCATGTTAGGTTGGGAAGCAAAGATGCATGACAAGGTGGTGACATTTCTCTGGCTGTGATTGGAACACTGATTTGCTTTTGTGCTATATTGCAGTGTTGATAGCTAAAATACAAATGAGGTCATTAGATGAAAAAAAAATGTTAACTATAATTGGATTAAAGCAGGGAGTTCTGTGCAATATGTGAATGTTCAAAAATTGTTTTAGTAACTTTTTTTTTTTTTTTTAAGTTATTAGATTTCTGGATGGCTGATGGTCTTCAGGCATACTAAGAATGATGCAGGCCATTACATTTGTAATGGCATCATTAATTGTTTCAAGAATAATCTAATCTATCTATTTGCTACCACTAGAAATTGTAGCTGTGCATTAGAATTCATTGAACAATTTAACTGTGGGCGCCTTTCAAAATGAAGCAACTTTGAGAATAGTTTCTGTAAAAGGCTTGGCATGAATACAAGTTCAGTTGGAAAACAGATGTGTTTTGTTGTATAGATATTAGCCTGTTTTGCATAGGAAATAAGAATGTGCAGAAGTAGGCTGCAGTCCTGGAGAGTGCGGTGCTGCGTGTCTGCGTGTGCAGCTGTGAGATGAAAACATCCTAAGGCATTCTCTTTTTGGTTTTCTGATACCACTTTTTTCCCCTTTTTCTGTTATAGTAGTTCAGTGATACACATGATCCTTTTTTCCTGTTTTAATTTTCTTTGCTTTCTTTGCTGTTTAGAAATTGTTAAGCAGTTGCCAAAAGGGATGTCCCTGTACCAGTGCTTGAGGCTGTTAATGACCCAAAAACCATCAGTGCACAATGGTTCAGGGGAGACCTTCAAGCAGGTGGTAATTGCTTACTGCTGTTTGCAGCCAAGTTCAGTTGCCTAGATTTCAATATAATCCTCTTGTGTTGGCAGTGTTAAAGGAGTAACTGCTGCTGCACTAATAACTTCAGGGAATAGAGAGAACATGCTGAGTAACCACCTTGTGTTTTGACTGCTGTCTGTGACTGCCACCTCCCTGTCTTGTCTTGCTTAAAAATGTTTTTGAGTGAGATTTTTAATTTTTTTAGCCACAGTGCCTTCCAAGTTCTATTTGCTCAAAGTCTTTCAAGTTTCTGGTGTGAATTCATGTTTGTAGCATTAACAAAGCCATAATATTATTTCTTACCTTCTCATCTAGGTGCTTGAACTGGAATTTAATTTTTTTATCCTATGGATCACTGAATGAGTAACAGATGGCCTTGCCACGACTTACAGGCGCTCTACGCTCCTTTTCAAATGTCACTAGACATGATGATTATAGTGAAGAATTAGCTGACTTAACGGTAAATATCTTTTTTTTTCAAATTATAATTATAAAACATTAGTGTATGCAGTAAGAATCTTGTGGTGTTTAGAATAAAGTTAGTGATGCTGAATTTAAGTATGTATGTTTTTGTTTTTTCCCAAGACATGCATTTAAAAGTAACAAATGTTACAAAAGTAACAAAAGTTCACCTGTAATGTGAAATGAAGCTGGATCCAGAGAGTTGTAAATAGAGGTTTTCTGAAGGAAAACAAACATCACTTCTGTCTCCAAGAAGGAGCCAGTTAACTATGGGCTGGTTAGCATCACTTTGATCTCTGTGAAGGGGATGGAATAGCTTATTCTGGAAACTGTTTTTTGGCACACAAAGGAGAAGAAAATAATTAGTAGTCAGCATGAATTCACCAAGGGGAAGTCATTCTTAACCAACTTGATAAGCTTCTTTAATGAAATCACCAGATGAGTGGGGAGCAGTGGATATTGTCTTCCTGAACTTCAGTAAAGCATCTGATACTGTCTCCTGTAAGATCCTTAAAAGAAGCTATTGAGGAATGGGCTGGTTGAACAGACAGGATTGCAAACTGGCTGGATGCCCAGGCTTAAAGGGCAGTGGTCAGTGGCACATAGTTTAATTGAATGCCAGTAATGAATAGAGCACCCCAGGGGTCATTGCTGGATCCAGTCCTTCTTAATATCTTCATGAATGATCTGGATGATAGGATAGATGGCACCCTCTGTAAATCTGCAGATGACATGAAACTGAGAGGACAAGAAAGTGGTGGGGGCCACCTTACTGGAAAGTAGCTATGCAGAAAAGGATCTGGGTTTCCTGGTGGAGACTAAGGTGAACATGTGTCAGCAGTCTGTCCTTGCTGCTAAGAACAATAACAGTATTCTTGACTGCATTAGACAAAGTGTCACTACCAGGTCAAAGGAGGTGATGCTTCCTCTCTACTCAGCAGTGGTGTAGCCCCATATGGAGTTCTGTGTCCAGTTCTGGCTCCCTCAGTACAAGAGAGGCCTGTATGTGCTGGCAAATGCAGCTTATGGCCACCAAGGTTATCAAGGGACTGGAGCATCAGGAGAGGCTGAGAGAGCTGGGTCTGTTCAGCCTGAAGTCTTGGGGTAACTCATTGCCTGAAGGGAGGATGAAAAGAGGACATAGTCAAGCTTTGTTCAGCAGTACACAGTCCCCAGAGAAGAGGCAATGGGCACAAACTGGAGCACAGGAAATCCCCTCTAAACTTCAGGAAGTACTTCTGTGCTGTGATGGACCAGTGGCACGGATGGTCCAGAGAAGCTGGGAAGGCTCCTTGAAGGTCTTCAGAAGCTGTCTGAATGTGAGCACTGACACTCTGCTCTGGGTATTCCTGCTCAAGCAGGTGTTGGGCCATATGGACCCAGAGGTCCCTTCCAACCTCAGCCATTCCCTGAGATCTCTTTCGAAGTTGCAAAGTTTAGCTTCCTAAGGAGTTTTCCCTTGGATTGGGTACAGCAGCCTGTGTCTATCTTTCTCCTTCCTGACACTCAAGTGTATAAAGGATAGGTAATAGGGAAATGAATTGCTGTTATTACAACATACTGATTGAGTGCAATTGGAAAGAGTTTCTTTCAATCAAGTAGTTTTTGTTGTAATTTGTTGTTTGTTTTAAAGTAACCACTGTATATAAATTTGAAATAAAATATTAAAATATTTTGCATTTTCAGACAAAAAGAACGAAACAACAAGAACAATTACTGAAGTCTGATCTTACTTGGAAGAAGATAATAAAGTTTGTTGATGACAATTTAGACAAAAAAGAATACCAAACTGTAAACGGTGATTTGAAAACTATATTGCAAGCGGCAAAACAAATAGGTAGGTTTTAATTCTCCAATTATCCAACAACTAATTTCTTTGCTTTTTTTTTTTAAGCTGATGTCTGCCTGCATACTTTCATACTGCTACAATTTCAGTTCTACTTTAACTTGAGCTTGTGCTGGTAGAAGACTTTAACCTCTTCATGCCAGAAGTTAAGCATATGGCTACCTGTCTTCCTGAGACAGAGATACTTGTAGGAAGGGCCACCTCTTTCTCAGTGTAGATATCTATTGTTTGGTGCATGTCTTTGAGCTGGCATTGGTGACGCATGAGGTGTATTTTTGAGGAAAGTAATGCAAGATGTGGTGTGAGCCATCTTAGAGTGTGGAAGAAAATCTGATGTGTGTTATTAATTGGGCTTAATCAGATAAGAAGTGACTTACTGACAAATGTCCAACTGAAGTACAGCCTAAGGGTAGGTCCCAGTTCAGTCCTGTGTTTTCTGTTTGTGCAGAATTTTTGTGCTCTGCAATGCCTTGACTTCTGAATGCCCATGTTGTGGCTATCATGACGATGCCTATCATAGAATGAAATTGCTTGGGGAAGTAGCTACATTATTTAAAAAAATAAAAAAATAAAAAATCACTGAATCTGTCATGAGATCAGATCGGCTCATGGGACACTTCAGTGTGCATCTGTTCCGTAGTCTAAATGTTGTTTTTTCTTGCTTTTTTGTCAGGTGTTTATGCCAACAAATATGGAAAAGGGGCATCTGTAATGATAATTGATGAAAGAAATCTTTTTAACTTGTTCCTTTTGGAGATTGTTGACACAGTTCATGCTCTTTCACTAGTTTTTAAGAGATATTTATTGCTGTGCCGTGATAGAAAATACAAGTTTCAGACAGGTGTGATGGTTAAGGAGAATGTTGTGATTATAGCATTAATATGGCTATTACTATAGTTGTTTTTGTGCTTTTTTTTTTTTTTTTTTGCACATGGACTAGAAATGTATGAGCAACACGTTTAGGAATTTAGAGAGGTTAATGAGATTTCTCTCAGCAGTTCCTTTTAGTAACATACTACTGATGTCATTTTATAAAATGATACTCTGTCTTTTCTTCTGTGAATCAATCAGTCAGGATTAGGCTATTAGGAAGATGTGGACATCACCAAACTGGGAACAGGCACTTATGTGGTGTTATGGGGGATACTTAACCCATCTGTCCCACATGTCCTCTCATATGCAAATATACACAGCCATGCTAGCAGGTTTGAAACACGTGATATGGTCTGAAAAACAGGTTGGCTCATTGTTCCAGTCTTTCTCATGGTTATCAGTTGTAACGTTGTCTAACAATTACCCCAGCGGTGTCCAAATTGCATTTCCGAACATTATGATTCTCTTAGTGTACGCTTTTTTGCTGCCGTTTGGCCTTTCAAATAAACGGTCCTTCTGTAATTACTTTTTCGCAGTTGGATCCCAGTTTTCCTGGAATGGGTTGAATGGCTTGGGTTGGAAAGGGCCTTATAGATTATTTAGTTTCACCCTCCTGCAGCAGGCAGGGTTGCCAATCAGTAGATCAGGCACTAGATCAGGTTGCCCAGGGCCCTATCCAGTCTGACCTTGAACGCCTCCAGGGATTAATATCCACAGTTTCTCTGAGCAACCTGTTCCAGTGCCTCATTTCCCTCTGAGCAGTGAATTTCCTCTTTACCCACCCTCTTTTAATTTGAAACAATTACCCCTTTTCCTATTGTTTTTCTTCATACATACCGGTCTTAACAACATCCTTACAGATTGAGAGTTAAGAATAGGACACTTTCCAACAGGAATATAATTTTATTATAAGTTATCACAAAAATGAATAAAAGACTTCAAGTCTATTGTGGAATTGTAATTCATTAGTATAGGTAAAATATTTTATTTTAGTGAACCTTTAGTTCATTTTCTTTTATGTGATTCAAACAGCTGTCCTGTAGTGGCTTTGGTTTCTCAGCTAGTGAAATATGTAATTGGTTTCCATATTTGTCCTCATTTTGGATGCTATGGTATTTTTTATAAGTTATGTAACATAAAACTCAGTATGCATTTTTGAGGAAGCACTGCTTGTGAGATATGCATTCTACTTAAATGTGAGACTCACCTGGGAGAACAAAATTAAAGTTTAAATAAGGACCAGTCTGGCTCAGCAAACTGTGAACTAGAGCTGGAGAGAGATTTGGCAGTGTCATTTCCCTTTAGTCTGAATATTTATATCCATAACAAGCAACCTGGGACAAGTGGAGAAGATCTGCATGGTTGTTTTAAATATCCACTGGTTACAGTATAACTGTAAGAGATACTACAGTGAAATGAAGTTAGGGTTGGTAAATGTGACTTTAATCTTTGCAACAGAAAAGATAAAACCATATGAGGTATAGCAGGTAGGACAAAATATGGTGGTAAAAAAATAAATTTGTAAGTATAATCAGTATCTGATATTCTTAGTTGTTAATGTTATCCACAAAAATAATTTGGGAGACTTGTATTTGCTGTCTTAATGATAGAAACATGTATTAGCTGTATGGTTTTGTTTTTTAATTTCCTTTTTTTGGACCAAGATTATTTTGTGATAACATTATTTTTCTCCAAACTTTAATGGTGGGTTGAGTGTGGTAGAGCATATTGAAAGACATAGTGGTGATTTTTTTTTTTTTTTTTTGTGATGGAAGGAAAGGGTATAATAAATAAATGCATGATTATTTAGTCAGAATGAGTTAAGACGAAACCATCAGCTTTGATGCTTCTGAACAAAGACATGTAACGTGACCAGGTAAAAATACAGTGACTGAGGCACAAAATGAATAGACGGTTGTATTCCTCATTGTTGTATTCGTCATTGGAGATGTACAGTCAGAAAAGTGAATTGACTGCATGCTATTTTTGTTTAATTCGAAGGAAATGAACTCTCATCCTAGGCAATGAATATTGAAATATTCATTTACTTGATAGGGGAAATATTAGTAACCAAAATGATGTGATTGACTTAAAAGAGAAAACAAAAAAGAGTAGTGTCTGTCGCCATGTTTGCTGGCTTATATATCTATATATATTTGGAGGGGTGAGGAATTATTTTCTCAGGAGATGTTTTCACAAAACAGGAGGCACTGATAGGAGAGCTAGCACTTAATAAACCAAAGAGCTGTTTCTAGAGTCTTTCAGTACTAATGTTCTTTTTGTTTAATACGGCGTACTTCTGCTTCAGCACTGGAAACTTGTAAAATAATGGTATGTATTTGTACATTAGGAATATGAGAGTAGTTCATGCAGCCCAGTTTTAGCTTTTTTCAAGCTAAAGAGCTTTCAAGAGTTTTCAAGCTTTTTTAAAAAAAAACATAAATCAAAAACTGATTCCTTTATGGTTAAGTATAAACAAGGGGAATAAACCACCTCATTTCCACTAAGAAGTATTTACATACATCTTGAATGTGTATGAATTTACTTTTATGTAGTTTATGTTCCTTATCTAGGTATCTAATTATTAGGTAAATACAACCTTAAACATCTTCATGATCTTCTCATCTTTTCACAGTTCACTTCAGTGAAATTCGAGAGAAATAGTGAAGTTGTATGTTAGGTTTCTAGTTACTTGAATACGTAGGATGATGACTGGACAGCAGAGTAGAGTCAGGCACAAGACTGTTTTGGGTACTCATAAAAAAATAACCAAATTAATTATGCAAGAGGTGCAACCTTGTGGGTTCTTTTTTTGTTTTGTTTTGTTTTTTTGTTCAGTATTGTTCTTCTTAAATTGTTTGCTTTAGCAGCTCTTTCAAATTAGAAATGCTTGGAGGTGTTACTCACTCAAATCATATTGTTTTCTGTTGGAGTTATGCCAATCAATCCTGAATTGACCAAATAAAGACATCTTGAAAATAGCAGCTTGTAAACCTTGACATTAAGCTTTTTAAGATGCTTTAAAAAATTATGAAATCTTGTAAGAAGTGCTAGTTTTCTGAATATGGTGGAGCAGTCTGCCTTGCTTTTTAGTACATATTTTTAAAATGTAGATGAAATTTACACATATTGTTCTTATATTCAAGGGGAGAGAGAAGAAAAAAATAGAAAAGAAGGGGGGAAAAAATAAGAAAAGCACGCTGCCCATCTTTGTGTATTTTACCCATTATGTCTTTTTTCATTTTGTTTAGAAGTGACACTTAGGATAATCATATAGCGTGTTTGCTTATATTTTTCTTGAGTACTTCTGAGAATATTTATGTAAGAGGTAAATTCATTTGTTTCTCTAATTATATTATTTTTGAGTTGCACAATATGGCTTTTTGTAGGTAGCCAGTAAGTATAAATTCACGCATTTATTTGCTTTAACTTCTTTGGACAATTTTTGTAATATACATGCATTCTGTAGTATCAGAAGCAAGAATGTAGTAATTTCCAGCTGAGTTCTGTATGTTTCGTCTGGTTTGAATATTCAGATTAGGCAGTAAATAAACATTGATTCAACGTAGAATTCTGTTGCCATTAAAAAGCTGGTAAATATACTAGTGTGAATATAAGACCTAGGCATGCTTTTGCTCTTACCTGGAAAAATAAGAAAGCACTGGTAATTCCTAATATGAATTTCTAATAAGTAGAAGGGGTAATGAAGACAGATGCTTTACTATTTCGTGCATTTTATAATTCAATAGCTTGCAACAATTGCTACTTCTTGTTATGGTCGTCATTTCACATCTTTGTTGATGAGACTTGCGAGAAATTGAGTACAGTTATGTTATAAGCAATGAATAAGAATTAGTTTGAAGTGTATAAAATTACATTTGTTTTTGTTAACAGTTGGAGCTGAAAATGGACAAGAAGCAATTGAAAGCGGAGCTGTTTTTCTCTTTAAGACATTTTACAGGAAAGAATGTGTTGGTCATGATGAGACAAAGGCCATCAAGCAGATGTTTGGGCCATTTCCATCATCATCTGCTACTGCAGCTTGTAATGCCACATGTCGGATTGCTTCTCACTTCACTGAAGAACAGCTTACAGCCCTCATACAGATGGCTGAAGAACAAAATGGTGATAACAGAGTGTTCTTTGGTAAAAATATAGTGTTTTCATTTGACATGCATGATTTGGATCACTCTGAGGAGCTGCCTGTAAATGGTGAGGCTGATGCACAAAGAATTATAAGCTTAGATTATAAGAAATTTCTGAATAATCAGCTGGACCATTTAAAGAACTGCTGTGATGAGAGGTCTGATCTCAAGTCTTTGGAAAAAGTAGATGATTCTTTTTTATGGTCTGAAGTTGGAAAGTATCTGAATGAATCTCAGGGTGGTACCCCTGGAGGACCAACAACAGAAGATCTCTGCTGTACTTTGTATGAGATGCTTGCTTCTCCCAGGAGTGGTGATGAACTTCAAAATGAGGTACAGTAGAGTATTAACTATACTGTATGTATTTGAATGTTGCACAAGTTCCAGATTATTTCATATTAGATTATGTCAACATGCACATTATGGATGTGTTATCTATGCTTTCTTTGTCTATAGAAAAATTTCATGGCAGCAATTTCAATCCAACAGACAGACGATGGCTGCAGCAGTAGTTGTTTTGTGAATAGTCACATTTTTTCACCTTAAGAGACAAGCTATTATTTTTTTTGCTGACTTTTCCTCTACATTCTTTCTAAGCAATTGTTCTTTTAAACTACCATGTAAACATACAAGAACTTGCAAATCCATGCCAAAGAATACTTTCTGGGGTTGGAAGTGAAAGGAAGTAGAAGGCATGCTGGTAGATTGCACAGGTAGTGCTAGTATTTTTTTCAATAAGGAAGTAGGGAGGATTTATCACAAGAAGAGCAGGGAGAACTTGAGGGGAGAGAACACTGTTTCTGGGAGGCTGCAGCTAAAGTATAAGCATAGCAGTAGAAAAGGAAGGATGTTTAAAGACTAGCAAACAGGTTTTGAAGATGTGTACAGGAAAGATGAATGCATGGAGGGAGAACGCTATTTTTGAATAGGATTGGGAAAGAATTCCTGCTATTTTCCAACCGCTTCTGACAAATTTTCTATCTTAGTGACGTTGCAGGAATTATGATTTAATAATAATAAAAGAAAGTGCTCTTTGTTATTGTATACGTAGCTTTTTGAAGCTTATTTAGCAGGACTTCGCTTCTTTTCTTTGCCTTTCCAGAAAGGAAAAAATAGTCTCACTTGATTGTCTGAAATCTGTAACTCGTGTTGGATTTTTAAGAATATTTACTAATAAAGATACACATTTTCTCCCCATTCTGCTTAATTCTGCTCTCCCACCTTACCTGTACCTCTCTGAAACCTGAAGAAGTTTTTCCTTGTTGTGAGTACAAACATGGTTAGCATGCTGGCTTTCAACGCCTCATTAATTCATTGTTTGCTGCATGGTTTGGGGATGGTACATGTGAAGGGGTATCGGACTGATTCAAAACTGATCACTTTTTTAAATGGTAGTTGTCATTTCTATTGTGCTATAAAAGCAGTCATGACTTGGAAAGTTTCTTACGGACTTTGGATTTTGCCTTCACTTGGGAATTGATTTTATTACAGCAATGTTGCTGGTGGCAGCATTATGAGCAGATGGTACTCTCAAACCTGAAGATAACCCATTTCTAGAGCTAGGTCATAGATTTGTCATATGAGATGGTGTATGTTTGATCATGCATACTGAAAATCAAGGTGATAAATACATACTCAGGTCTCTAGGCTGTACAAAGTACATTTTTATTTATAAACCAAGAAGAATGAACCATTCATGTGAAAGGATAATTACTTGTCCAGGTTGGTAAAATAGAGTTGCGTATATTTAAAGTGGGTTCCTTGTCTGTTTTTCTGTTTAGGCAGGTTACAAATAGCCTGTTTATCGCTAGTGAGGAATGTACTGGTTGTGAGGATGTAGGGGAATTAAATCCTCTAGGATAATTTAATTTGATCTTTAAATTTAAGAATTAAGAAGCTGAGCATTTTTAGTTCATTTAGAGGGGTGACATACTGTTTTTGTAGTATGTGTACAGATGTACACGTGTTTGTTTTATCTCCTTAATGAACTCTACAAGGAATTGAAATCAGCGTCTGTCTCCAGCACTGTGCGGCTTGCAGTTCTAGTGATTGGGGAGGTACAAGCAATACGTTGTTCTTTGTATTCCCTGTTAAAGAAGACTCCACGCTTCCTTTGGGGCAGTTTGTCTATTTAACATCACTGGCAACTGTTAATTAGAGGAAAATTGACTATTGTGCTTGAAATTATATGGGAGTTATAACTTATTTTCTAAGTGTTTAGGATTTTTGCTTTTCACTGGGGACACAGTCTTGGGAAACTAAATGACAGTGCTATTCTCTTTGTGTGTCAGATCCTGTTGATGAGTATGGAATGGTAATAATGTGACAAGAACATTATTTAAAAATAGGAAGAGCTTATGAGTAGCTATAGAGCTTAGCCTAATAACCATCACTGATTTTGTTTATTTAGTTATTCAAAGAAAGTATGCAGGGCATTTCTAAATTATCATACTCTGTTTCTACTATATGACTCTTGGGAATGAAATCTTGAGGCATCTGAGAGCATTTCAGTAACACTGTCTCTAACTCCTCCAGGATAAGTAGGAAGAAGTTTGAGCTTTTTAGTTCCACTTTGGTTATGCTGTCATATTCTCAGAGGCTACATCTCTTATTTCCTGTGAACTCTTGTCATAATTTATCTACAAAGTATTTCTGAATGGTAGTCTGGAGATGTCTATCTCTATTTTTAAAGTAACTTACAGAAACATTATCCCTTTATGATAACAAAACAGAGAAATATACTAGAGAGATGAAATAACTAGAGAAAAAACCCTCAGTGGAGTCCAAGTCATGTTAGGATCTAGTTTATATTGCAAAAATATAAAAACCTGTCCTATTTATTTATCTCAAGGTAAGGAAAGAATTTAAAAATTAAGAAACTTAATTAACAAAATTAAGAAACATTAATGTCACCGATCATATTAGATTAGGCATTATTTTCCAGTCAAAATTTTAAATGCTCTATAAAAGACTGGAACAACACTGGTCTGTGATGTGGAACAGGAGAACTATAATGCAAAAAAAACCAAACCAAAACAACAACAAAAAAAAACACATCACAAATAGTTGTTTGCATATTATGTGAGTAGTACATATGTTTACTTCTCTGTATATGTGATGTGATACGTTTGTTTGCCTGTAAAGTAAGTTGCACAGAGTTTATTGCTTCAGCTTCTCTGGTCTGCTTTATGGCTCTCTGCATTAAATGGTAATACACACACGTGTGTAAAAATATGTATCACAACCTGAACAGGCAACTAGTCCATGAGAAAGGGATCATGTTAGCTTGGGAGTGCAAGTAAACTTCCTCTAGATTCTGCAATTAGCTAGAAGAAACTTGTTTGTGAGAAACTGCTCTGTAGTTGTAAATAAGTACCCTTGCTTTCAGTGAATGACCTTGCTTATCCCGATTCATGATGCTTTACTGTCTCCTGCTATTTTATATATATATATACATATATATATGTGTGTGTGTGTATGTATGTGGCCATGATACTAAGGGGTGATTACAGGCAACTTGCCAGCTGGGCACCACCAATATCTGCTGGGGGAAACCCCAGGGCAGACAGTAGTACTAGCTTACTACCCCCAGTAATGAGGTGTTGGTGGGTGGAGAGTGTGATGATTGCCTCCAGTAATGTGTGTACCTCTCTGTTAAAAAAGATGAATATTCGCCTGCACTTTCTTTCTTTTGGGATCAGTAAATCTTACACAGAAGTGCTGGCATTTTTGCATTACAACATGACTTTCAACTGTAGCATCAGGACTTCCATCAGTTAAATATAATCCAACCACATTACAAAATCTCACAGTGGGGAAACAAACATTTCTCATTACTTAATTTCTAAGAGTAATTCAGAGTGTATCATTCTGAAAACTGGTAGTTGACTTCTTCCTTGTCATAAATACCTGAAGGGAACCAGGTGATAACACTGCAGTACGAGACAAAGATGGTTATGGGGAGTTTGGAGGTGCTGATGCCTTCCTCTGAGGGTCAGAAACATTCACCTCAAAACAAAGTAGACCTGAAGTCAGAAATGTACAGGGTAGGGAATATGGATTTGATATGGTCAAAATAAAGTAGTCAAAAGTTGGGCAATATCTCTTCCTGTATAGGGAAAAAATATTCCCCTGTATAAAAGCATTCATTAATACAGTCATCATCAGAGCTAGGTGATTATAACTGTATAACTAATATTAAAATCAGTCTTTTTCATGTTTCTTCCAGAACAGAAGCTAATATATTATTTTACTGTTTTATTAATAGTGTTTTGTGTTAATTCTTCTTCCTTCCATTGTGGTGTTTCTGCTTCTCTGAATGGTTGTTGTAGGAATAGGCTTTTGGACACGTTTTCCCCATTCTCTGCTATGTAAAGTTCTGTTGTTTCTGAAATTTCTGCCTTTAACTTTTTAGCTTCATAAGTCACCAGTGGCAATATACTGATTTCTCTCTTTTTTTTTTTCTCTCTGCTTGAGTTCGTCTACACTGTTTTGCCCTACTCTAATCTCATCATGAGTGTTTGCTAATATGCTTTGTGGATCTAACATGTAAATGCTCTTGGGATCAAAAGCAAGGGGAACTTAACTAATTTCTTCAGTCAGCCATCTGGTAGAAAGCCTCTCTGTTTCTGCCAGCAGCCTTTCTGAAAGAACAGGGAAGAGTGAAGGAGAGCAAAGGCTATTTAAAGTTTCACAGGATCTGGAAGAGACCTTTCCTGTCAGTGAAACAATACCTAAAATAAGAGAAGGCTTATTAATCAAAGAATGTGGAAAACTTTATCCCAGCCTCTTCCTTCCAGAGTTCTCTGCAATCTTGTTGCGTAAGTGGTTAAAGCAAACCCTTGTTATCTGATATCTGGCTTTATTAAGGGCTGTTTTTGTGATAACTTTTCCTGTGCGACAATTGTCCCTTTTCATTTTTTAAACCGTTAAACTGTTAAAAAATGACTGTTGAAGAACTTTATTTCCAGAGTATGCTACTCTTTTTCAACACTGCCTTTCCTTTCATTTATCCTCCAGGCAGTTCCTTGCCAACTTTTCATTACTGTATTGCTCATCTTCATGAACTTAACAAGTACCCATGTGGAATGCTGCATTATTTTAAAAGAAGTCCGGATGTGAGACAACTGTTATTTACTTTCTAGATTAATGAAGTGTTAGACCAACTGATGTATCTCTAATAAGCTCATGCTGCAATTATGCAATTTTCCATTTCTCTGCATCTCTGATTTTTTTTCCAAAAATCTCCTTTATTTTTTTTCAAATCATATATATATATATTTATTCACAGTGTTGTTACACTTGTAGATATATTCTTCCTGAACTATAAGTTCCTTTGTCACTTTCTGAAGATTTCTGAAAGATTATCCTGTACTCAGGCTACAAGGACAGGGAACCTATTGGTTTCTAGCTTTGATGTGATCACTTTTATATCCATTCTACTTTCTTTTTAACCACTTTATTCTTTAATGCAAAATCATATATTTTTCATTAACTAGAGATGAACTGCAATTTTAAATTTCAATTAAAATTAATGAAAATAACAGTTGGGTAGTTAAGACTTGCAAGGGAAGTAACCAAGATTCAGAATGTCCCTTTCAAATGGAAAATTTGTGCTGTGGTAAGAGACCCAGTTAGTGAAGTCAGCAGGTCTGTGGAGAACAGAATGGTAAGCAGGCCTGGAGACTTTTAAAGCTGAAAATGCTTAAATTGTCCTCTGATGTGGAGATATGAGCCAATAAATAAAAGAAATATAGGAGATGACAGGATGCTTCCCCTCACCCATCCTTGTAATAATCTTTTAAGCTGCTTTTGCAGTCTACTCAGACAAATCTGGTATAGCATAGTATAGCATCACCACTTCCTGGAAACTTGCACTGTTCCTTATGAATAGGAAATTTCCATATAAAGCTATTATTAGGTGATTATGACTGTGTTTAAAAATAAATAAATGAATCAATAAGAAACAAAAAGATATCCACAACTATAGAGTTTCTTCAAGTTAGGCAAACTTGGATGTAAATGTGTGTCTTCCCTTTTCCACTCCTGCTTTTCAGCTTTAGCGCTTGGGGAAAATGTCATTGTATTACTTAAACTACTCCAATTGCTCAAACTTCTCTTGATACTGGGAAATGAAATTTTATGTCTAAAAACTGTATTTCAGCCTGCATTGGTGACTTTTTTTTAGCATTTCCTCATGTTTAAACTGAAGTACAGTGGACAAATCTTGCACCCCAGATTGGAAATCTGGGGGCACATCATTCGTGGTAAACTGTGACTGGTCAGTTTTGTTAATTCTGGTCAAAAAAAAAAGCGTAGTCAGTGGGTCATATGTGTTTTTGTTTGTTTGTTTTTCCCCTAGGAGCCCTTTAGTTACCATTATTTTTTTGTGCAAAAGCCTCTGTTTGTGGTGTTTTGTTCTTTTTTTTTTTTTTTGTATCTTTTTAATATTGGCTACTGAATGAATTTCTGATATGCATACTCATATTGAGTACTTTGTTACTCTATCAAGTGAGTAGTTGTGAAAAGAGATGAGATTTTTTAAAGTTCACTGGATAATCTTCATTACTGTATTTGCTGTTTTGCTATTTCCCTCACAGTGCTGCAAGGAAAGGACATTTTGTGGAACTGTTTAAATTTCACTTTCAGCTATCATGACTTTTTGAAAAGCCCTGTAGTTCTTGGATTACTATCGCTTCCTGTAGCTGATGCAGTCTCATCTTATTTGATCAAAGCTTCCTTCCTTGCTTCCCAAAGTTGAAGTTATAATTGAAAAGTAACGCTGTATATGACATTATAGTCTGACTATTACAAAGGGTGCATTTGAAGTTACTTGCATTAGTTGTTGCCCTTTATTTTGGAGAATACGTTGTTTTTTTTATTGCTCTGCTTTGACCAGTAAGATGAATAAATAAAAACAGAAAGATTAAAGTCCGGTGAGAATATATTCTGGAATGAGTCCAGTGGAGGGACACAGGGATGAAACACCGGACTATCTGGTGCATGAAGAGAGCTCAGAGAGCTGGGGATGGTCAGCCTGGAGATGAGAAGGCTCAGGGGGATGAGAACAATGTCATTTGGTGTTGAGGGGTAAAGAAAGTGGAGCCAGACTCTTCTCACTGATATCTTGTGGTGGAGCAATGGACATTAACTGAAATACAGAAAATTCCATGTAAACATCAGATTTTTTTTTTCCATCTGAGTGTGGGTCAGAAGATGGAGTCTCCATCCCTGAAGACTTAGGTGATCCTCGGAGCTGCCTTCCAACTTCCACCATTATGTTTTTCTTTGGTTTTACTTGAAGAAATGCAAGTCACTGGAGAAATCTTTCATAGCATTGTAGAATCATTAAGGCTGGAAAAGACCTCTAAGACCATCCAGTCCAAGTATATTCCTAATTTCGTATTAAATTAAGTCTTCTGTTTGTTACTCCTGATTCAAAATGAAGTGTAAATTCTTTCTTAGCCTAATACAGTCTTTTGAAGCTCAGAAACTTCTCGTTTTGTAACAGATTCCTTGTTAGTAGAATCACTTCGTAAATGGAGTGAACCTTTAAAGTACTTATATTTTAACCTTATGAGTAATTTAATGAATTATTATGTACAGGAAATAAATAATCCTTGTATTGCAAATATTTGCAATTACACTGTAAAGTGACCTTGATTTCAGATGTGTTAAATTGGTCTCCTAAACTAAGCATCCATAAATAATGGATGTTTGTTGTTCAGGGAAATCACTCATTTTGTTTCCTGAAATAAACAGGAATTTGTAATGGTCGTTATTCTCTTATGAAAAAATTAATGCAGTATTAATTTATATGACCAAATTTCTAATATCCTTTAAAAGCCTAACATTATTTATATGAACATTTCAATTTTTTTTTTGGTATGTAAGCTAAGACAGATGTAACATTGTAAAATTACATTCAAATACAGTTCAATGAGAAAGCACGTTGTACAGTTTGAAATGCAAGCCAGCAGACTTACATATACTTACTGCTTAAGTGAATGAAAGTGCATATGTAGCTTCACACGAAATCACATTACTTGAGAATAAGACTAAGCCAATGTACAGATTTTATAGTGATTTAGTGTGCTTTTTGTCAGTAGGACACACTATGGGCACTCTTCTCAGTGTTTACTGATTTCTTGCTCACACTGAAATACTTGCTTTCAAGTGCAGTAAGAATTTTAGCATTAACATTTTAAAAGTAAGAGCTTTATGTTCTTGCTGTTAGTTTAAAAATAAAAACCAGTTAAAAAAGTATAAATAAACAGCTGACCTAAGAAAGACTGAATGGTTATTTTTAAGCCTGAATTCAGGTTAATAATTCTCAGGTCTGTATTGCTTCCTGAGCAGTATGAATATGTAATTCACATTAAGAGCTCTGACCTCGTCATAGTTTGTGTTATAATAGTGACTGGAAAAAAAATGCTGTCTCATTTCATTTGTTATGGACTTGTGTGACACTTAGGGGCTGGTTTTGAGATCACACTTCTGCTTTACTATGCAGGCTCCAAGAAAGATGCTTTAGAGAAAAATGCTGAGTGATCAGCTTTGCACTCAGTATTTGGCTAATGCTTTTTATAGGCTTGGAGTGCAAGTGGAGTTTGATTTGTACGTGCTGTGTGGACATTCCCCTGACTACAAACCTAGCTTCCCCATCAGAAAAATGCACATTGTGAAAGTATGTATGTGATTTTCTTTCCTTGTATTTTTTGCCTTGAAAAAGCAATTCTTTAAGCAGACTATGAAGCATCAGCTTTTTGCTGCTTGCTGGAGTGAGACTGTCAGACTTAGCAATGCTTGGCTCTTACAAATATCAAACATGAATGTTCTGCCACTGGAAAGCTGCTTGTCAGAAGCTTGATGCATTGGAATACTAGCGATTGCTTTGGTGCTCCCGGAAGGTTCTCAGTTCCCTATCGAAGCCAGAACCTAGCTCTTCTGTGTGAGCTGCCCCTCCTGTCTTCGTGACTGGGACTCCAGCTGCAGCTCTTCGCACTTCTCTGAGGTAGAGCCAGAGGTGCCCTGAGTCCCTGTTCATGGCTGCTGTTTTCCTAGAGAGGTTTGTTATCAAAAGGAGATTGAGTACTACTCAGGGCTGATAAAATAGCTTCAGTAAACAACCTGCACAAAATGTAGTGGAAAATAGTTTTTGAAATATAATGCATAACCTAATGCGCTAAGGCATAAGTAAGCAGTACAGCGTGTTAGTGGATGAGAAGTTCAAATTAACCAGGAACTACAGTGAGTGGGAAAGTGGCTGACTTGATTGTCCAAAGTGGAGGAAAGAGGAAAAGTGAATATATTTTGAAAACTGAGCAAAGCTTTAAAGTGATGGATGCTGATCATCTGAGGTGTGTAATAGTAGACACAAAGCCTCAAGCATAAAATCTTAGCATCGTTAAAACAACTTGGATGCTTGTTCTCCATTTGAAGCAGTTTTGATTTTATGACTTGTGTTAGTACATACTTAAGTTTTTACCCACTCTTCCAAAGTGATTTCTGAACTGTTTGTGTGTGGATAGCTGTTATATTTCTCTCAAAGCCGGTAAAGTAACACCAATATGAAATTTGGATCTCACTACCATGTATTTCTGTGTGCCTTGGGAAATCTTACCTTTGTGTTTTTATGAGACTTTCCCACAAAGGAATTGGTTCTGTGGATACAGACTCACTGGTTAACTCTCAACTGATTTTAACTATTAACACAGTAAAATTCAGTGGGTTAAACAGTCTTGAACAAGCAGATGTAGTAATAAATACATAAGACTTTTAACAAAAATTTACTTTTTATTTAAAATGGAAAAGTGAGTTAGGTTACAGTAATGATTTCTATGTTGTAATAACTTGGGCTAAGTTAATTCTAGATAGAGCAGCTGAATACATGTATATATGGGTAGCTTCTTATGAGCTATCATATTCGCCACTTATCATGGGAGACAGTGGATGTTCCGAAACACGTTTCAAATACACATATGCATGTGTGTGTATATATAAATTTATGTATAGGCACACACATAGTACTATCTTGTATTACTCAGCAATATTTATTGAAGTTCAAAGCTTACTGAGATTAGGTTTGTGGAGACTACTTGTAGAAATGGCAGAAAAAACACTGAGCTTTTTTTAATGTAGAAGTCATAAAATCTTTTCTTACTAACGTTAAATTTAGGTTCATTAAAAATCAAAGCAAAATTACTGAAGTTGGCTGAGTGAATGGATTTGCAGGAAGAAATTTTTTTTTTTTCAGTGGCAGGATTTCCTGTCTTTGAAAGTGGCCAAATTAAATATCCTGACATGTCAGTTAGATTGACATTCTAAAAAACTCTGTAGATGCTGAAGGCATAAAAAACATCTATGTTGTATAGGCTGAACATATAAAGAGATGAAGGTCTGCGTGTTTATATCTCATAGTAAGGACATTAATTTGCAAGCACTGCCGGTCACTTTCAGTGTTACAACTGTATTTTATTGCTGATCTGAGGTAGAGAATATGTTAATAATAGGGCACCACCTGTTGATAGGGAGAACGATTTTTATCAGATGAATTCAACGTTGCTACGTATAGGAGGTGCTAAAAAATAATTGGAAAAGTGTTTGCAGGAGGTGAGTTGTGTAGAACATAGCATGTGAAATAAAACTGAGGAAATGAAATGTGAAAAAATAATTGCCAGTCTGGCTTGATGAAAAGTAGCAGTAATATAAACATATTTAGTGTGGGTGTAATGCATCAACAGGCTGGAGCTTACAGGAAAAGGCACTCGGATGGAGGGGACAGCAGCATACTGACAGCATAATACAAACGTTTTGTAAATACTGGTTGTTCTTACTAGTGAGGTGAGATCTCAGCAAGAGTTTCAGTTACTGTTCAAATTCTATTGCTCTCATAGCTTTTGCAATAATAGCAATTTTCATTATTAACTAATGTGCATCATCATCAACTCAGAACTATCAGAGCAATTGTGTGGTCTGTGTGAGATGGTCTTCAAATCCAAAACCATAAAGTTTGATTATATTCTCAGTTAATATTATGACCCATTTGATATTTGAAAATCATCGTGTTAATGCACTGGCTTTTTAAACACTGCACAGACAGCTTCCAGATGCTATAAATTTTCTGCTCAATTTGGATATAGGAATTCAGTGGCCTGTGAGGGTTTTAAGCAAATGCTGAGAATCAGGAGTAATTATTTCAATAAATTTTCAATATTCATTTTTATGTAGGGCATAGCTAAGACTCCCACTGCTTAGTAATGGAAATTGACCTGTCACATAGTTTCTTCTATTCATACTAATTTGTCATTGTTATTGAGCCATTTATCTTTTAATTTGTTGCCCTTTCCACCTCCCTACCAGTATTAAACAAAGTTTAAAATGGTGGTTAAAATGTTATCTAAAACCTGCATAAAGCACTTCGGTTGTTCGAGATGGCTTACTTATGTTGACTTCCAGAGATGTTCATCTTTTGTCCTTGAAGACTTCTTCAACCAGCCTTAATAGTGATTTGTACTAATCTACTGATGGCTATAAAGTGAGCTATTTATTTAGGAAATCTACCTAGGGTTCTCTTGTGAGTGCTCACAAATGACTATGAATTCCCACCTTCTGTGTAAGTTTAGAGTCTTGTTAGAAAATGCGGAGCAAATAATAGCTAGTAATTTTTCCAAGTCCCTTTGTATTTGGAACATAGTAAAGAACAGGAATAAATTTTAAAATCATTTTTTAATAGCTTAGTTTACTACTTTCTGTTACTACTGCTGCTGCTATCTCCTCTTTTGTCTTTGAAGGCTGTGAGAGTTTTGCCAGGGAGCAAATTGAGGACAACCTCAATTTCTTTTACTGTTGTGTTACTTCCATTAATAGAAGTTAATTTGTTTGGTTTGTCATCTTAAAAACCATCACACAGAAGTTTAGTATAGGAATTTCTTTGCAAACCAGAAAATAATCAAAATGCAAGCTGTCTTTCCTAGAAATTTATTAGTTAAAAATTAATAGAAGCAGTAGTTCTGTTTTGAGGCCACATTATACATCACATGTAAATTTTGGGTATGATACTTTGCTGAAGTAACTCAATCTGTATTTTCCTCACTGTATCGTGACCCTACAACAGTATCTTTTAATTTTGTCTGCACATGTACTTCTGCATCTGAGTTATTTTCAGATCAACCCGTCTCATAAAACATATTTGCTTTTAAGCATCAAAGTGGCTCTCCCTTTTGTTCAGTAAAAGGGCATTCTAGCCCTAACAAATTAGCATATCACAAAATTTATTCCCTGTTCATAGAGAGCAGTGTACCCATTATGAGAAAGTACATGCATATATGGATCACCCCTGTGGTGTTTTATCTTTATCTTATCATCAAAGCTTCTAACTTGGTTTGACTCTGGCTTTTCAAGCTCCTATTCTTTTCTTTAAAATTTTATTAAATTTACTAAGCATTTTGCAAAGCTTGGGTGTCGTTATTCTTGACCATAATAAAGCTTATCTGTTCACCTCTGATACAGAGAAAATAATCTAGTTATTTTTGATACAGTTTTCTCTTTTTCCAGTTTCAGCCTTCTCTTTGAAATCAGTCTGAAGGATACAGCTCTGTTGATGTCCAAGAACTGTTGAAACGTCAAGGATGACAGGAAACTGTCTATGTAAAAACAGGGCCATGCTGTCTTCCTTCATAAGAAACTAAACTGAATAGAGTTGGAGTGCTGTTTTTTGAGTACAGAACATAAGAAATGATGAAAAAGCCGCAGTGAGAGCCAGGAGATGCTAGAGTACATCCTGGTAGTAGTAGCTGGTTGATCTCCTTCCTGTCAGTAACTTTTCCTATCAACTCTTTTACTTTTGTGAAGTTTTGTACTGTGAGGTTGTTGTATCTCGGAGGTAGATGAGGCTTGATCTATTCATGATAATTTTTGAATCAGCTTAAATATATCATTAAACATAATGAGATTTTCTTCTAGAGCCAGCCACCCTGTAGTTGATAGGATTTTTGCCTTTTCAGTTTCTTTTCATGCTGAGATGTTCTTTTCAAATACAAATGGAGACATAAGGACCCACAAGGTCTGCAAGGCATGGTCAGTTGGAGTCCAGAAGATTAAGGCGGATCTTGTTAACTAGATACAACATTATATTCTACCAAATCATTTTATAGAGGGAGAAAAACAAACAAACCCAAACTGACAGTTGAGTCCTAAAATTCTTGTGTCCGGATTTCCTGTGGCTCTTAGTGTTCCATGGTTTCAATTTTCCCATGTCCACAGGGGTGTTGCTGGCTGATGGAGTTTGCGCTGGTGCTCACTGGTGGTGTCTGCAAGTACTGCTGTGCTCACACTGTGGTCGTTCACAGGATAAAAAGGCAAAAAGAGCAATGGCTTGAATCAGTCTCCTTTACAGGCTACTTACTGTCTTTGAAAATTTTTATTTGTCAAATTTGGAAGTTACCAGAGGCTCAAAACCTGTTTGATAGTTCACTTGTGAAAAATCACACAGTGATTTTTGTAGGCTTTTTTTCCATGGAAAGCTAGGCTTAAAATTCATCTTTCCTTAACTGAAGCACTTCTTTCTTGCGCGCATCTAAAATAACCCCAAAAGCTGCGTTTCAGGTAAAAGCTTGCCTTTTTTGGCTTCTTGCCCGCTTGGGCACATCGCAAGGCTGGTGTTGGAGAGCAGAGCCTAGGGCTCACCAACATCAGCAGGGGTTTATGGTCTTCCACAGCACAGCCCGGAGGAAGCTTGCTGGGACTGTCAAGCTTCGGTGGACAATATTAGAACTGAGACTTCACTATTCTAATTGTGAGGGAACTAGATTTTGGGATTAGAATTGCTTGTCACTCTTTGTTGTTCACCTCTGCTAAGGATTTGTATTACTGCAGTAGCTATGCAAGCATCTGTGTAGCATCTTTACAAACAATCATTCAGTAATTCCAAATGAGCCTGGAGTTTTTAGAAATGGCACCTGCTGCCCATTCTTAGAGACGTATCAAATGCAGTGATTAGCTAATTTTAGGATTTATTTTTATTTTTGGAAATTGATAAATAGCTGATCCCAGAATACCTCTGTGGATAGTTGGATACTAGCTTATGGAATCCTATAACAGCAGGCATTTCTACACTGAAATTGGTCTTCAGGGCGTGCTTTTTAATAGGCATGAAAAATAGTCTGCCATTTGCAGTTTTTCAACAAGTATTTTAGAGTTATGCTATCCCAAGCTACACTGTTTTTAATGTAAAAACATTTAGGAGATATCTGTAACAAGAACAAAAAGGAAATTATATAAATAAGACAACTGTTTTAGGCCTATTTAGGTGTATTGGAATATACTGACAGTCTGATAGTCTTTTTTTTTTTTTTATTCCTTTCCAAAAGAAAAATAATTACTGTTCTTTTTCCCTGTAGCTGATCAATTTCAGTGTTTTAATTTAAGATTTCAGTTTGATTTAAAAGAAATCTCATACTCCTAATGCCTGGTACCTGTAGTCTGAAATTACCGCATTGTGTTATTCCTTTTGGATTTTTTTCTTTCATGCGTCTCTACAAGTGTGTAGTCGAAGTGAAATTGAATTTTGTTCTTTGGAAACTGAAATACAGAAATAAGAGGGTAATGCCAATGTACTGAAGAGAGACTGCATTGCAAAGAATAGTTGGTTGTATACTTATTTCCACTTAGAAATTGTATTGCTGGTCTAAAAATGTCTCATGTGTAAGACCACCTTTCTAGCACATCTTGTTACTCTGAAAGTTTATTGACAAGAAAAGTAACCAGAAGTTGAATGTTATGCAAGAATTTATTATCAGTGCATTATCTTTGCATATATATTTCCTGAAGTCAGTATTATATAAAAACCTTTCCATCAGCTTTCTTAATCAGCTGTGTTCTGTCCTATAAATAAGAAATTTATTTATTACCTTTACTTTAATGGAATTCCTAGAATTTTGTTGTTATTTTTTATCTAGTTTCCAACTTTGTATTTAGTTTATTTTTTTATTCTGAAAATCCACTGAATGTGAAATCTGAAAATTCAAACCTGACTCCTTTCATGTAGAGACTTTTGAGATCTCTCTTGTGACAAGCGGGATCTTTTCTTTCCTCCTTATGAACCTGGCACTTAACTTTGCTTGTGGCTGTCTGACCAGTTGTTTGTTGTCCTGTGAGCATGCCTGCCCACAGGCATGTTGTTCTGTCATATCTAATCCCAGTGATCCCTGAGTGTTCTGCACGCAAGTAGCCTATCAGCAGCTCATCTTCAAAGCATTGCAAGTGCTCATCCATGGTTCAGTTCCGATTCAGGCAGTTAGGCTGAGCTTGCTCAGAGTATGCAAGTCTCCTAGGTAGAAAGACTTGGTATAATTAGAATATCATTTCCGTATGGGTGGAATTAGTGTCCTAGGCTGTATACTCAAAAAATAAGTCTTTTGTTATTTAATCCAGACAGCTTTTGCAGTAAGCCTGTAGTTCAAGAAAGTTGTTGGAGTTTTCCCTATACTTCTTTAAATGAAAAATTTATTTCAGTTACTAAGTAGTTTCTGGAACTGAAGAAACTTGAGACCATGCTATGGACAGGATTCTTGCAAGTCTGTTCAAAAATTTGCCTTGTAAAACAAAATCATTTGCAAACAAGCACTAAATGCAGGTGTAGCAATTAGTTATGTACTGCATAACTTAGACCAGTTGTTAAGCTATATGTGTAGGGAGTTGCATAGGGTAAACACTGGTTGGTATTCTGTTTCATTTATTGGTACAGACCCACGTAGCGTGGAGGCTTAAGCAGGGCAGTAGGAGCCTTCCTGGTCTTTTGTTGTTTGCAGTTGAAAAAGAAAATGTTTTCTGTGACTTTTAGAATTGCCTTCCACCTCACAGAAGGTGCAGAAATCAAGAAAATGCCCTTGTGTGGGAGATAATTTGATATACACACAATGTTCACAGTTCTCTACCTCATATTTGAGATCAGCATAAGGAGATGATTATTCAAAGACCCCTTCTAAATTGTACCTTGTAAAATTCTAACACAAATATTACTTTTAATATTACAGTAGTTAAGATTGTGTTGCAGTACCGAACTAGAAGTTCAACAGTAAGGATGGACTTTTTATAGCTAAGCCTGACCCCAAAATAATTTTCTTTGTATGTACCGTTGGGATTCAGCTTCTTGTTTATTATGTGCTCTGGTGGATACACTGCTTTCTGCAGAACTGTTGTCTGTGTCTCCTTGCCTTTTCTATATAACTAGCATATACTCAGTAAAAATTATTAGCATGGAGCATGCCTCACCATTCTAATGCAGTGTGACACATCTTGTCTTCTGGTTCCTCGATTGATTACTTACCACACTTTCTTCCAGGTATTAAGACTGTGCACATAAAATGAAATTTAAAAAATCATTCAAACGAATGAGAGTGACCATATATCACATCATCTGTGTATTCATGGTCACTGAGTAGTAGCTGAAGTCATCTGGTACTTTTATTGAAGACATTCAGGGTTGCCTTTTGGGCACAATCTGTTACTGCTTCAAGGAACGTAATAGTTTGGCTGATATTCAAGAAAATGCTGACTGACACACAGCCTCTCCAACTGTTGGCTGCTGTCTAGTTTGCCTCATAATAACTTAATAAAAAGGTAGCTGGGAATATTTGCTGAATTCCTTTGCCTCCTATCAGGGTCTAGGATACTGACATTTCATGCCAGAATAATGTATAATAATGTATATAATGTGATGTGGTAGCAACTACATGGACTACAGGATTACACCACTTTGTGCCACTTCGTTTCAGAGCCATACAAAGTTTTCCAAACAAGATTATACACATCTCTTTTTCCTACTAGGCTGTGCAGAAAGACTTATGTTCTGAATATCTATGATCTGAGATCTGCACCCAACCTTGTTTGAATTTTTTTTTTTTTTTTTTATGTAGCTTGCAATATTACTCAGTATTTAATCTTCTTTTCTGCAGCCATAAGAAGTTATTTACAGCATTCAGGTTATGGGCTTAAAATGCCAGAAATGTGTCCACTCTTCAAACCCACACTCTCTTTATTTCCAGCGTAGATTTCTTTTTTGTCCCCTTTTTGGGATGAGCAATCGAGATAAGCAGAGGAAATGAATTTATTAGAAATAATTGTGAGACTAGGAAAGGATTGAAAATATTTAAGAGAACTTGCTGTTATTTTAGTAAGTTCTTCATTAAAAGATGCTGTTATGCTATCGTCAATGTAGTCCTCAGCTTTACTGTCCTTCTAAGATTTATTATTTCTAGTTGGCATTTGAATGCTAGAAATTTTATCCTGTGGGTTATTAGATTGGATATGACCCTTCTAACTCCTGGCTTTGATTAATGGCGAGCATTTCATTTGGAACAAAACATAATAATTAGCCTCTTAAAGTATATAAATTCTGAGGAGTGGATCATAGTTTTTCAACTTTTTATTCTCCACTCTTACTCTAGAATCAATTATTGTGTCTAAAATCCTTTTCCTAACAGTAATCTCTCTCGAGAGGCAAGCAGCAGGAATATTTAGCTTTTTCAGTTGATGTCTGTGACTAATTTTTTCATTCTTTCATGATGAAATGTAAGTTCAGTACTATGAAAGATTTTAGCAGCAAGAATAAAATGAGCTGGTTCTTTGGGAGAGTCTTTGTGGCTTTTTTTTTTTTTTTTTTTAATATTAAAATTCATTGTAAAAACTTATCTTCTTCCCGTATTTCTGAGCATGAAGATCTAGGCAGAGCATAAGGAAATAGCAGTTAACTGTGAGAGAACAATGAATGGATCACAATTCTATGAATTCACGTTTCTTGGCCCTCAAAAAAGCTAATAAAATTCCTAAATGCTTACCCTCTGCAGTTTGAGAGCAGCTCCTAACATTAAAGAGCTAGAAAGCTGAGATGGCAAACCTCTCTAAGAAAAAATGAGAGGAAACTGTCAGGGCTCAAGCCAGTGTTGAGCCAGGCCCCTGTCATGTTAGCCTGTCCATTTGTTGTCCTCCTTTTTCTGAACTGGGACAGAGCTAGCGCTTCCGGTTTCTCTCTCTTAATTTTTGAACGGATCAATGTCTATAAATATCTAAGGTGCAGGAGGCAAAGGGATGAGGCCAGACTCTTATCAGCATTACGTGGTGAATAGGACAAGGAGAAATGGCTACAAACTGAAGCATAGGAAGTTCTGCGCAAATGTGCATAAGAACTTCTTCACAGTAAGCGTGATGGAGCACTGGAACAGGTTGCCCAGAGAGTCTCTGGGGTCTCCTTCTCTGGAAACATTCAAGACCTGCCTGGAAACCTATCTGTGCAACCTGGTCTAGGGGAGCCTGCTTTAGCAGTGGTTTGGACTAGATGATATCTGGAGGTCCCTTCCAGCCCCTACAGTTCTGTGATTCTTTGATTCTGAACTGGAATAGGGTAAGTGTTATAGTGCCAGAAGGAAGCATAGGTTTTGGAAGAGGGAGGAGGTTGAGGATAACTTTGTAGTTGCAATCACTTTTGCATTATGTTTTCGCAATTAAAATGGGTATTATCTTAAAATTAGGATGACTAGAAACCAATGAAGTTATGACAAGGCTTATTTTTAAAATTTTCAGCTCTCTACCTTTTCAGATCACTATATTACCTGTCTCCGGCTCTCTGTGATGGCCGAACACCTAGTAGCTAGTGGTTTATATCTGAGCAGAAATATTCGTTTTCAATTTAGGAACATGGAATCTGAGTTTATTTGTGCTGGAGACCGCACAGAAGAAAAAGCATTCAGCTCATATATGAGAATGTTCACTATGTAAAGACCAAACACAAATTGCTGTTATTTTGTGTGTTGAGAGGACCATACACTAAAAGCGTGGATGAGTGAATGTGGAGGAGCCTGGAGGACAAGAGTTAAGATCCTTTATTTAAGTACTACAAATGGAATGAATAGAAAATTCAAAGTTTTTTTGTGCGTTTCCTGTAAAAATAGAATGCATCAAGAATTAACTAAGTAATGTAACTGCAAAAAGATATACAGATGTTGTCAGTAAATGTGTTAATGCAGCGCAGAAAGGAAAGTGTATTGGTAGCAGTGTTTTCTTGGAGATTACACAGCTTCTTTTAAAGCATAAAGCATGTGTGTCCAACCGTTTGACTTGCCTGAGCTGCACTGAATGAAGAGAAAGTATCTTGGGCTACATATAAAATATATAAGATAGTGAATGTATATAAATAACCAAGCTTATTATTGTAATTTTTATGTTAAAACGTGAAAAAGGAAAGCAACAAAAATATAATTGGACCTTGTTTTGGTGAAACTAGTGTGTCAGTATCTGGTTTGATGGCAGTGATTGCAATTCTCAGTGAGTTCTCAGGGTGCTCATCGGAGTTCTTTGAAATTTTACTCTTTCTGTGCTTTATCCTTGAAAACAGTTGTTCACAAAGGTGCGTACTGCTAAATAGTGATGACATGAATAAGGCATGATTGTGAAGCAAGGGATAATTTTTTCTTTTGCAGGTACTGTATTTATGTTGTCTGGAAAGTGAAGCTGCAAATGTAGAACAAAGATCTTTTTTTTTTAATCTTTTTTCTAATTCTTGTAAAAATTAAAATTAAAAAAAAAATAAAATTAAAAAAAAAGAAACCTTTTTTCTAATTCTTGTATCAAAGCGGAAGACAACGCTGCCTTTCACTGTTCACTGGACTGTGTTTAGCCAGTGTATCAAAATCCGTAAACTTTTGTCATATCTTGACATAGCAATGTACTGCGCCTGTCCCCCCATGTCCTGGTTTCAGCCCAGACAGTGCCAGTCACACACTGATGTTTGGTTGTTGCTGAGTGATGGGTGCATGCCTGGGGCTGAGCTGGGCCACTGTGTGAATAAGAGCTTCTGCCATGATGATGCAAGGCGGGTGGTAGCCACAGGGTAGGCTGGGCTGGGCTGCATGCAGCCCACAGGAGATGGGTTGAGCATGCCTTCCCGTAGGTTGTTTGGGGAACTTTTCATTTTCTATAGTGAGCATTAGGAATTTCTGTGCAGCTTATGCTAGATGTTTGTCCAGAGAATCAGCGCATTTGGTCAGGGGGAGGTTCTTCATCGTTTCAAGGATTCACAGCTTTCTTAAACTTCATTTTGTAGAAAAAAAACTGTTTTTCTTTGACCGCTGCTTATGGTGTTCAATTCTTTATGGAAATATTCTACAGAGTTGGAAATTCCATCATGACAAATGCTACATGTGTTAGAAAACTGCAGTTCTGTGAAAACTAATACGTTTTTAATTTGTAAATGAATACTGCAAAGCAACTATAATAAGCAGTAATTCAGCATTGTGCCCCCATCTGAACATGCTCACTTGGGGATTGTGTTAACGTTTAGTAAGTACTATAGGTATAGTGGATTTTTCTGTTTTGCAACTGGTTTAGCCTTTCCAGTCTTTGTCAGTAATCTTAATGTGCACCATAAAAAACAAAACAAAACAAAAAACAAACAAACAAACCTACTGTAGATAAGAGGTGGTCTAGCAAAAGGGCACTGTTTCTTGAACGTATTTTGTTTCTGCTATGATGCTTCTTCTCTCCTACTATATACAAGATAGTTTTAAATCAAAACGGCTCCTAGTTTTCTCTTTTCTGCTCTTTGATTTAGACAGTCAGTCTGTCGCAGTGAAGTATAAGAGCTTTCCCATGTAAGATTGATAGCAGCAGTGAGGTGGTTACTTTGCATGAACTTTGACACCTCTTTCCCTCTTGAGTAAGATAAACTGTGTTGTTTTTAAACTCATGTTTACTCGTTAGACTTCAATCAAGATTACTTGAGTAGTGTGATTATTAAAAAAGAAGGCAAATATTGTGTTTTATCTGAAGGTGCCAGACTCTACATTCACTTGATTGCAGTTGGATCCAAGAAGTAGTGTTTATTTCCTCTCCAGCTCATAAATCAATTTTCATGAGTTACCTTGAGGTTCTGTTGTTGTTTAGATCCTTAATAGTGACTATCATCATAGAAGTTCACATTGTTTTTTCCTGAGTTAATTATGTTGGGAATAAGATTTAAAGACTCCAGCAAATATCAGAAGTTTTTCTGAAATGGCAGAAAGTCTTTTGAATGGACTCTGGCACGTTATTGAAAGTCTAAGCAAATGAGAAGATAGAGAACTGCACTTCGAAGCAACAGGATTCTGTGCCAGTTCTTAATACCTTAATTAGAAAGCAGTGATTTACTCCCTATCATATGAATACATCTGGTAATTAATAAAATGTTTGCCTCACAGACTAGACCTTAAGTTCCATTATTTCTGCTCTTTGCCATTTCTTTCTACCATTGTCACCATTTCTACCATCAGATGGTGACAGATGTGTAACTTAATTTGCCATGTCCTAGCACTTACTCTTACCTCTTGGTTTAGTTTTTTATGATTGTGTCCTACCTGTGATTTCTGGCAACCTCCCAGTGGGGGTGAGACAATTTATCAGTCAGTAACAACAGGTCATTGTTGCTGGTCTTCTACATTGTTTCCCTTCTTCTCTCTGTTTTGGACAATGATCTCAGTTTGACTAATCTGTTCAAAACGTTCTCAAAGCCTCCCTCCTTTTCAGACAGTAGGAAGCCTTGCTAGATTATATAGACTGTTCTCAAACTGCTGGTAGCAAATTAGTACTACGTTCTGTTCACAAATCAAGAAGGCAAAATGAAGTGAATTTTACATAAGTATTGCAGAGACTGTCACGTGTTTGGTTCTGTTTGACCGGTGAGCTGTCTGGAGACTAGGATATCGTCTTTTTGTCCCTAGTGAGGTAGGGGCTCAAAAGAAGAACACTTAAGCAAAGTGAGAAATGCTGTCTTACGAAGTACCTGCTCTGGCCCCGAAGTATAATGTGGCATGTAACTTTACTGCTTCTTTGTGCCATTCTACTGTTCTGACCAGTTCAAATAGCTTTGATATGGATGGTTTTTGCGTGTATATTGGGAAAACAGGAGTGGAAGGAGGCTTTTCTCCAGTATGCCAATTAAGAAAAATGTATTTTCTGATGGATCCTTTTATAGTTTGCTTCTAGTCATAGAGATACTTTGTAGTCCTCTACAGAGCCGAAGGTCTATAATCAATGCTTTAGGAATAATGTATTGCTTGACTTATTTTTATGATTAATTTTTTTTTATTTATTGTCAAAGCGGTAAGTCTGAATATGCATACATTGTGTGTGTTTTCTTCAATATTTCAGCTCAGGTCTGGATGAATTTGAAGCCATCAGATTTTCCTGTCCTGATCATAGTCTGCAGTCAACAAAACAGTAGCAAAATTTGTATTTAGTTCTTCTACCAGGAAGCTATTTCAAACTCTTGTTGTGTTTTAAATTAATTTTCCTTCTGCCACACACACATTTATACTTATAAAATACTTGCTCTTCAAATTTACCAGTACTAGCTTGCTGCTTTATATATATATTTATATATAAACAAAGCCCTCTTATATCTTTATCTGAAGTTGGCTAAAATGTAGCAGTAAAGTGACAGAGAATAGCTATGTAAAAGACAAGAATTAATGATGATTGTTAGAGAAGGCTGGATAAAAAGAAATCCATTATAGTTTGAGATCCTTGTCAACAAAATTGATGTCTAGCCAGCAGTTTAATGTCCTGTATTTTTGTGCTGTTACTCTTATCCAAGTATAGGATTTTCTATTTGGCCACATTTGTTGCATTCTTTTATTTATTTATTTTTTTTCCAGACTGCTTCTTCAGTTTCCAGTAGGTGGTTACTTTAATAAAAGAAATACAAAGGTTTATAAATTTCATGGTCTCTGCAAATGCTGACATCACTGTACTGTTTTGCACGCCTGATGTTTTTCTCAGAAGCCCTGAGGGTTAGGAGTAACACTTTTTTTCCTCTTTACAGTTAAATGGCAACTTATTTTTTGAAGTACAGATCAGCCTGAAAAGAAGGATCACAAATCTGCTGCCCTTGATAGTGTTCAAAATTTTGCAAATATGCAGGAAGCAGGATAATGCTATTTCCCAGAGGGTAGTAATCAGAGGTGGCCACAGCAAAACTGTCTAAGGAGCTAGCAAATTAAATACAGGATGATAAGAAAACCCTCTCCTTTATGTGGTAGGAGCAAAAATATTTGAGTCCTACAGTGCCAGAGTTTTACTCTTTCATAAAATGATACATGAAAATACATCATAAATATAAGAAAAATGCATAAAGTTTAGTCTTGGGGACAGTTAATTTTATATAGGAATCTCAAAAAGGGATTATATTTTATTTAATACAGAAAATCAACAGATTTTAAGTCTTTTCAGCTGAACACTTTTTTTTTATTACAGAGAACCTGGATGAATGCTAGTAATGGAGTTGAAAGTCTTTAAACTCATTGCTAACATCCTGTAACAGGGATGGAAATTCTGCAGCTTTATTTGTAATTTGTAATTTTGTTTAAAAATTTATCACAATTAAAATTTGTTATTTGTGATTTTTTGCTAATTTGGACAATGTCTTATGACTTTCTTTGTAGTTATTTGAACTGCTAGGCCCTGAGGGTTTTGAACTTATAGAGAAGCTCCTACAGAACAGATCTGTGATTGTGGAAAGATCTTTGACTTGTCAAAATGATAACAAGTTCCAGACTCTGCAAGGTATGTGACTATAAAATACTTCCTTGGTAATTGTGGGGTGTTATAGCAGAGAAAATGAGTGCATGTTGCATGTTTACTTTATAACTGTGTATAGGCACGTGTAATTTTTAAATAATTGTATGAACAGTTGCATCTATTTCAGTGCACTACCATGGCAACAAGTTGATCATCAGTTATTCCTCATCTGCTGTACTATCCACCTCAGAGATATCATCACATAAATGTCTTAGGGAGAAAAAGCACAGTAACAACTGCTGCTTGAAAAAAATATAGTTAAATGGATAAATGAAAGGAAGAAAGCAAGTTTTATACTCTGATTTTGTTTTTATAAGATTAGTAGCCCGCATAGAGTAGTAGTTTTAAAATCTTCTACAAATGGCTGCTTAAAAACAAGCGTTCCCATTTTCTGTCCTGAGAAAAAGTAAATCTGACTGTGAGTTGATTGTGACCCGGGATAAATCTTGCAAAGATAAAGCATCATGCAATCCACTGCATGTTTGCAACATGTGGAGTTAGAAAAAAAGGTAGTTGAATCTGATACTGCTGGACTCCTGTATCCTCGCGAGAATTTTGAAATGCAAATAAACCGTAATTTGTCTATCTTAAATATGATGTTATTTAAGCAAGTGTTTGGGAGTTCACCTTCTGCTGTGCTGCTGATTTGTCTAAACTCATCAGAAAAACCATAAGTTTTATTTGCTAGTGATTTCAAAGCAGAAACTGTGAGTATAAAAAGATTTTGTTCTTGGTGAGGTTTTTTTGCCTTCTCAAACAATCACAATAAAAAAATAATATGCGTTAGAAACTAAACTATTATAGTCTTTGTACTGTGTGCAAATTTTTAGAAAAGTATTTTCTTATTAAATAAAATTTTTTTGAAGCTATTGCAAATTTATTCTTCAGTATGCAAACAGTAGACATTTCTGCTAGAATGTGGAGGAAGAATATTTTCATTATTACACTTTCAAGATGTTTCCACTGATGGCCTAGCTTTTCTTTCACTGTAGTAAACAAGTCAATAATGTTTGAGTATCTTCTCTGAGACTGAAGATGCTCTGCCCCAAGTTCAGCTTGTTTATTTTAGTAGGGCTCTCTTCATTTGATTGAAGTGTAATCTCTAATGGGTACTGAAGTCTCAGCTTCTAAAAACTGTGTGTGGGGAAGGGGAATCATTTGGATTTGGAAAAACAGTCAAATTTGAGCTCTTTGTGTCTTGAGAAAATAGGCACAAGGCAAGGAAGTGTGCATATATTGAATGTTTATAGCGTGACTTTTATTATACAACTTACTTCCACTGCTATAAATGTGATTGTTGTGCTTATCAGACAAAGTAGCGCTAGTGTGTTACAGTTGAATTAAATTTAGGCAGAAAATTGCATCCATTGTTACCCCCTTTAAATATGAGACAGAGAGAGTTAATGCTACTGCTGTGGGAATTCTGACAGTTTATTGGATTTTATTCAACAGTATCTAATAAGTTGTGGACACCTTATTTAGTGCGTATGATCACCGTTACTGTTGGTAAAAAGTCGGTGGCACAAATTCTTCAAAATGTCACTCAATTGAGTTTATTTGATAAAAAGAACTATTCAGTCTTCAACTTCGGAGTAGACTGCAGAAGTACATTCAAAACAACTGAGTGTGTTATATTCAGTCAAACCGCTATAAGCGAATAATCTGCAGAATTTTGAAGTCAGATGTTTAAAAATACTGATACAGTTAAAAACAAACAAAAAAAAATCCGTCCATCACATTGCATATAGAAGACTTGATTGTGTCTTTGTTTTATGTTTGGAGATAATAACAATAATTGGAAAAGCATTGTTGGCATTGGAATCCATTGGCAGTGGAAAAGCAGGCGTGACTGGGCTTTATCATGTTCTTTGAATTTGCTGTGTACTGTGACTATTCAGTTTTGTACTGTAACTGTTCAGTCCTACTGCTTTTTCACATAAAGGGAAGGAGTCCTGACTGTACTTTTCTCATTTTTCAGGGAAATTAAGCTGTGGGTTAACATGACTTTCAATGTAGTCATGTTATCTAGTAAATACACAGTTAATGTTAGGTGAAGAGGCTGTTTAAAAAGCAACAAAACAGGTTTGTTTAGTCTACACGCACAGACTTTTTACTTAGCAGCATATGCACATAAAGGGACAAATAAGTGACTTTTCCAGTGCTGATGAACTTATCATCAGTCCCAAAAAGGTAGCCCCTCCTTTTGCTACTTGTCTGCAGTATTCCACCTCTTGCTTTGGGATAAAGAATTTTTCTTGTACAGTGACTTAAAGCATCCTGCGAGCTGTTACTTCTTATGGATTCTTAAGACCAACTTCGGCATAATTAAGTAAGGCTAAGCCTTTTAAAAATACATAGGTTTAGAAGAAAACTGGGCAACAAAAACGATGGAATCCAGTACTTAGGAAGATGCATATCTGTTTTGATGTTGCAGAGCAGTGCAAGAAGTTTATAGGCGAAAATGCTAAACCTAATTATGGTTGTCAAGTTACAATTCAGTCTGAACAAGAAAAGCTGTTAATGAAACAGTATCGTCGTGAAGAAAAACGAAACGCCAGAAGAGAAAAACAAGCTGGGGAAGATGGAGAAGTTTCTGGTGAAGGACTCATGTGCTTCGATCCCAAAGAGCTGCGAATGCAAAGGTAATAAATGCCAAACATTGAAAAATACTTCTGTTGTAATTGCTATTTCAACCTATAATAAATGTTTATTTTCTTTTAGTTTGCTTTGTAGATGAGGTGATTCTGACTTCAAGTCACGTTTTATTACAAGTGTAGAATTTGTTTAATATGAAAACCTAATTTTCAGGAAAAGAGAGCAGTGATCTGCTTAATGAGAATCTTCTTGGTCTCATCTGTGGGGGTTGGAGATGCAGATTAGAGGGGTAGGCTATCTTTCTTACTTTCTGTATGCGCAATTCTTGCTTAAGATTTATGAACTCTGTACTAAATCTATCAAAACTATCTTTTTTTTCTTCTCCAGATTAATGGGTACTATTTTCCATGTTATCAACTAAAGGTAGTTGGGAAGAATAAGGGAGGGTAAGAATAGGAAGCAAATAAGGTGTTGTATTTCGTATTGAGAAGAATACAGTGGTACTGTTATTTCACTATGAATACTTGTTGCTATATTATATAAAAAGATGCAAAGCTGCCTTAGTTTAGGGAGTCAGCGTTGCAGTGATTGTATTGATTTTTATTTAACAAGTGTGCTATAAAGACATAGTTTAACTAATGCCAGTGAAGACACAGTAAAACTCCATTGTTAATAATTTTATACAATGCTTTTTTTCCCATACATTTCCCTAACTCTTGCTCTGACTTTAATGTACCATGCCTAGCTTTTGTGATGGCTGCCTACAATGAGCAGAATTGCTGCTATTTTTCTGTTTACAGGGAACTAGCACTTTTGAATGCTCGAAGTATGCCAGTCCTGGGTAGACAGAGAGAGGTGGATTTTGAAAGAATTCATTATCCACATGTTTACGATTCCCGAGCTGAAGCTATGAAAACATCAGCATTCATTGGAGGTGCAAAGGTATGTGTTTGATGCATGGCCCTTCTATAGCAGTACAACTATCCCCATGAGCAAAGTGCAGCAGGTTTCCCTTTGTTCTCTGGGAGATTCCCCTACTAATGGGAATCCTATGCATTAAGGTGTGCTTCTTTACACAGCATTTTAAATACTCACATTTTGTTTTTATTTTAACCCTAAAAGAAATAAATACATTAGTATTTATAGCACAGATTATTTTTAATTCCAGGGTCACTTTAAGCCATTAAAATACTGTTTTTCTCCTTCTATCTTTTGTAAACCATTGAATTGATTTTATGAAATTTCTATTCTTGAAATGTAGTAAAGTGGAGTTATCTTTTATTATTCTTTTTTTTTAATCCTTTTGAAACCATTTTCTGAGTTATAAAACTGATTATTTTCCATTTAGGAGGTTCTATGCTATCTATAAAGTGAATCAAAGCGAATTGCTTTTATTTGGGATTCCTTTTTTTGAAGGGAAGTAATGAAACATTGTTTGAAGTGGCCTATAAGTAATTAAATTTTCTGTTTTCATATTTTCAATTAATTTTCCTGTAATACTGTTTTAGGTGTTCTTACCAGAATCAGTTCAGAGAGAAAACAACAAAATGTATGAAGAGGTGAAGATCCCCCATAGTGAACCAATGCCTATTGGCATTGAAGAGAAAATTGTTTACATTAAAGACTTAGATGAGGTGAGTAAAGTAGTTGAGAGATATGAAATTAGTTTTTACTTTGCTATTAAAAAAATGTAGGAGAAAACATTACCACTTAATAATGTGATTTGTAATGTGCAAATGTAGCCATTTAATTTCATCACTAATTTTGAGAAAATTTGTTGGAGGATGTTGTTCATGATGAATCTGCCAAGGAAATTCCTTCTCTAAACTTTAACTTTGTGAGCTGCAGTTCTCAGTTCCTTTGTCATTACCTATTCAGATATATGTGGTTTTGAGCTGTGACTTGAATCACTAAAACATTCTTTAAAAAATAAAGAAACAAGTGAAGAAGATTATTGCCATTCTGGTCTCTTTCTGTAAGCCACACAGAGAAGTGAGTCTGGGCTTCTTTCTCTTGACTTCTGAAGATTGGCTAGTGACTGTGCAGATTAGTCTTATAGCATGATGCTGGTGCATAGTATTGAGTACTGTGTACTGTACAGGGTGCAAAACCTTCTGGAATACTGCTCTGGAGCAGCAAAAAGGCTGCATTATTAGTAAAGCTTCACTGATAGAAAAGAGAGCAATGAGGAAAGAGTGCAAGTAAAACGTTAACATTTTAAAATTTATTGATGATAAGGCGGTGAAAAAGCTGAGGTAAGGAAAAAAAAAGTAGCAACAAATGTGGTTTAGTATTCACAGTCTAGAACCAGTGGTATTCTATCACATGTACTTGCTTGCTTTTTCATTGTATGTATCAAATCGGTTGTAGAATGGAATATTTGTTCCTGATTTCAGTGGGGACACCAAGAGCAAGCCATATGTGCGTGTGAAGAAATCTTTGTTTCTTAGCTCTTCGTTGGCATACAGCATGAAAAAATGCTTTTCCATGTGGGAAAACAGGAAATGAGAATATAAATCTACTGTAGTTACCCAGAGCACTTTATTGAGGTTTTTAGTAAGGATTGTCTTGCACAGTGATTTAACTCTTTAAAAACAGAGTACAGTTTAGTTTTAAAAAGGGAATCAATTATTTTGTGCTTGGGTAACAGTACCTACCGGCATTTTATGAAGTGACTGACAGCTTAACCAGATAGAAAAGTTGAGCCACTGCAGTTGTAAAATGTGACATTTAATATGACAATTTTCAACACGACAGTTTAGTTTTTTGCAATGTCTCTCCCTTAGGCACAGGTCTAAATATTACCTATTTACCTGTAAACTTTTGCTGTAAGTACCAATATCTTGAGACATGGTAACTTGCCAGAAAAAATATAAATCTGATAGAAGAATAAAAATCTAAAAGAAAGGGTTTACATATGTATGCATATAGATATATATATTCACATATATATGTAGTGTTATGGAATGCATCAATTATGCAGATTTTATAAATCTTTCACAACCTTTTAGGCTTTGTATCATCAAGAGTATACTTTTCAGTTTTAAAGTGAAATTCTGAAATAGGAACAATCTTTATATCCATGCCTCCTACTTGCTAGGTATCTAACAAGTTGTCAGCAGCAAAGAATTTTGAATGTGTGATTCTTACATATTTAAACATACACATACTTCAGCAGAGTGGTGCTTCTACTTAGATTTGACTTATGGCAAGTTTTTTTTTAATGGCTGGTGCGGATTCCTTTTTAGAGAGGAGAATCATAGAATCATTTAGGCTAGAAAAGACCTACAGGATCATCAAGTCCAACACAGGCCTAGCAATCACAGATTGTTGCCCTCAACGCAGTGACATTATAAAGGAGCCAACTTTTTGGTTTGAAAATTTCAAGTGGTAACTGCACGAATTTAAGGTTAAAAACCTGAACTGCATTTATTGAATCTATTTTCCCTGAGGAGTGAAAAGAACTAAATCTGGTTGTGAAGTGTTTATTTATGCAAGAATTTAGTCTCATAGGAGCATTACTTTTTAGTCCGTACGTTTTCATTTGCACAAGAGTGGTTTTAAGTACTGTATGTGTATTCAGTTATGATTTTGGTCACTGGTGTTAAGGTGCAATCTTTGACTATTTAATATTTTCTTAGGTAAATGCTCTGTTTAAATTTAATCTTCAAAGTTCTTAAGTCTAGAACTGAGATCACGATAAGGAGGTCATTTATATTTTGAACTTGCAGGCAAAAGCCAAACCTCTGGATCACGCAAGCTGAAGTAATCTTTTATTTAAAGTATTTTAAGTATTGTTTTAGATTATTTATATTTCTGTTACATCCTTAGCTTGACATAAACATTGTCTGAGGACATAAATATATTTCTCTAAATAACAATTCTAACAAATCACGTTAACAAAACTGTAGACTCATTTTTTGGCACAAATGTGAGGCAAAATAGCAAAACCAAAGGGAGAAAAAAAATACCTCAAACCAGAGCGAGCCTCAGTAGGATGCTCTTATTTGTCAGCTTAGCCGTGTAATCAGAATATACTTTGAGCTCCACTCCAGAATAAATAAATAACATATTTTCATCAAAATAATATATTTAGTATATTTATCTGCAACCTTATGGCTAGATTGGCTATGATAGAGATACTAAGATGAAACACATGATTTAAACTGGCAAAATCCAAATTCTTGCAGATGCTTAATCCCATAATGTACTGATTGCAAATGTGAGATGAAGTGGCCAACCTTTCACAATTTATCTTCTATAAAAGCACAATGTACCATCTGTCATAAACTGCTGACATTAGCAGCAGTTTTAATACCCCTACCTCTCTGTGCTTCAGTTTGTACTGCTTCCCCTTCTGCCACAGTCTAATTTCATGAGTGTCATCTCATTTTCTTTCTTTCCTGTGCCTGTTGAGTGGAAGATGATGTGCTGCTGCTCAGGAGCATCTCTCGTGTTGTCAGTGGAAGTGAGGTGCCTGCATCCCATAGGAGAAGTTGCACAGAGAAGGAAAGCATACTTGCTTTACTGCAAGGCAGCAAATCCCATCTCCGACTCAATTTGTAGATTATTATTATTATTGGCATTTACTGGTATTTGGAGAGCTGTGTTTTCACCACAGTACAAGCGCAAGTGGCTTATAAGTAGCTAGTTGGTCACATCTGTTTGGTCTGAAGAATTAATGTATGGTTACTTACAAAAGGGGCATGTTAGCTAGGTTGTTTCAATAACAAGAATGTGAAAAAACAGAGTAAGTGCAAGCTTAAATGTATGAGCCTTTGGCTGCTTGACATGCAGCTTGACTACTACTGAAATATATTTTTTTACTTACTATAAAGGTGGTTTCGTACCAGACTTTTTGCCAAATAAATGTACATCTAAAGTCATAAACTCAGGTCAGGGAAAGTTCCTCTTCAAGACTGCGAAAACAGGTTTTACCTAACAAATTGCTGTTGGTGAAAAATGACTTCAGGTTTTTACCTAAAGTGGGTTTCAGGATTTATTTCTTTGTTTCACTCCATAGCCATTTCCTTATACTAACACAAGACTTTTTTTTCCCTCTACATTATATGAAGGAATTATTACAAAATCAATATTCCCTTTTTCTCCTGTAATGTTTTCTTGCTTCTTGAATTGTACAAACAGGCCCACTGAATCAAAGTGTAGATGCTGTTGCATAAATTACATTTTTCATATCCTGAGTATTTGAACATTTATTCTACAGTTGATTTCAGTGTATATTTCATTTGCATATTTTCCAAATAGCAAATTGACTGTTGGACTGATTAGTTTAAAAAATATTTCTAATATTACTGAGATTTTGTCATTTATCCAATGAAAGCATACTAGGAAATTGCTCTAAAGAAAACCTTCAAGTTCCACAAGTGTTAGTCCCAACTTAAAAATAAAAGAATAAAAATCTTTATACAGTGTTTTATAGAGCTATTAATAACACAATAAAACTATTTGATAGAGCAAATTCTCAGCTACAAAACGCTATTTTTCAACAGTCATTACTGTTAGCTATGCTTGTAGAAATTTGAACCAGTAGAGGTGACTGAAACACACCACCCACCACCTTGCTGTGCTCAAATCCACTCTCTGGTCTCCATAAATGTTCATCAACCATCAATGAATGTTGATGAGTGCAGCTTTTTTTCACATGGAGGAATTCAATTCCACACATTTGCTTCGTACGCACTTCCATATCAGATGCCATTTTGTGAGACTGCCCTTCCGCTACCATCTGTCACATGGCAACAACGTGTAACAGAATGTTGGCAGGACAGTTCAGCCTGTACTGCCATACCACCACCATTGCCTCTGATGTCATGGGCCAACATAATAAAATAGGAGGCATTACTTTTGGAGCAGCCCTCATATGTTTGGAATTGGGGTGTCTTCACCTTTCCCAAGTGAGTGTTCTAAAGATGTTAAATGTGCACAAACCAGTAGTTTGTGATCTGTTTTGCATAAAATTCTTATCTTTTGCATAGGAAAATCCTGTTTCTTATTAGAAATAAATAATTACTTCATCATCAAAGAGATCTGTTGCCATGGCACACAACCTATACAATGGAATTCTGATCTCAATACTTGCTTGTAATCCAAAGTTGCAGAAACTATTACTAAAACGAAACATTCCAGAAGTAGATATATAACCAAAGAATAAAATTTTAATTAAGACAGATTTAATGGATGGATGATTTTGTCTGATAATCTGATTTCACCATACAGTGATTCTTCCAATATATATGTCTCCTGAAATGAGAGTTTTTTTCATCTCTGAAAACTGTATCAAAATATATGAAGTAATGTTTGAATAACTGATTATTACTTCTTCTGAAAGGAGAGCGAAAAGAATGAAGTATCTCAAAATAAGGATGAGGATAAAGACTTTCTTTTTTAGAGTAACGATACTGAAATGGAAATTGAGAAATAGAAGTTGACTGTATGGGTGGGATTTTTTGTCTTTTTGCTTGTTTTACTTTTTTTTTCTTTTTTTGCCAAAATCCATGTTACAAATTTTATTTATTCTGAAATACACTTCACAGATATTTGCTAGTTCCTAAGAGCTGAAGAAAATTGTGAATGTGATTATCTCTTAGCCATTTCTAGAACATAGTTTTGTAACTAGCAAAGTGATCTAAAAAGAAAACATATTGAAGTTGTGATAAGGATTGTGATATATGCTTAACATTTGAGAACTGTGATTTTTGACTTGTCATAAAGATACCTTTGACACTGTCCTTGAGAGAGAAAAAAAAAAAAAAGAAAAGGCAGGCAGTAAAACTTAAATTTTATTTATTTATTGTAGGTACGTATACAACGCATATGGTGTGTTTCTATGTTTCCTCCCTGCAACTACCTGAAGGGAGGTTGTGGTGAAGTCAGCCCCTTCTCTCATGTAACTAGCAGTAGGGCAGTAGGATTAGAGGGAATGGCCTCAAGTGCCAGGGGAGATTCAGGTTGGACATTAGGAAATAATAATTCTCCAAGAGAGAGTGGTCTGGCACTGGAATGGGCCGCCCAGGTTGATGGCTGAGTCACCGTCCCTGGAGGTGTTCAAGAAACGTTTAGATGTTGTACTGAGGAACGTGGTTTAGTGGGAAATACTGGTGATAGGTGAGCAGTTGAACTGAATAATCTTGGAGGTCTTTTCTAAGCTTGGTGTTTCTATGATTCTTCATGTGTTTTTCCCATTAATTCTTAGTTGATTTTTGAAGATGCTTCTTAATAAAGCCATCACCACTATCTTATGTATCCTCCCCCTCTATCTCCTTCAGCTACCCAGAGCTGTATCCAAAAAAAAAAGGGAGATGAGTAGGTAGGAAAAAAACCCCAAAACACACAGATCTTTGCCCTTTATATAGATGCATGTGGGGTGCAGAAGAGAGGTAAACATGGTGAATTATTGGGGATGGACATAAACAGCAGTGTTATCTTGTCAGATTTTGTGAAGAACAGAAAGCATCTTCCACTGAGTAGCAGACCATACGTACTAAAACAGTTTGTGTCAATGCACCATTATGGAAGCAATACCGAAGTTCATCTCTTTTGGGACAGGAAGGAATGTGTCTTGTTGCTCATGATTTTCAGAGCTAGGAATTATATAAGTGATCAGATGTAAGTAAACCAGTATTTGCTAAAATTATGTGCTACTTAGGATGTTCATACGGTGTGACTTATATTTTTTGTATAATTATGTGGACTGAATCACTATATTGTTTTCATTTAAAAGCAGACTATTGTTTTTAGAAATTAGAAGAATATTCAGCAGAGAATTATAATGAACTCAAGCTTTTATTACTGTTGCATAAGGATGGGGAAGTAATGGAGAGATGCTTTCTTTAAATTTTAGGTTACTGTTATTTCTGGAGACATTCACAGGTGTCCATTTGCATCTACACTTTCAGGTGGTACAGTGTCTCCTTGATTAAAAAAAAAATAATAATTTGCAATTAACCTTTTTCTTATTCCAAAACGATGTTCCCTATCTGTCATAGATCTTTCTTTTCATAGGCTTGACAGCAGGTATGTTTGTTTTAGTTTGATATGGCACAAGTTTGATTCTTTTAGAATCAGACTGCTTGTAGGTGTCCTTGGTAATACGGGCTTCTTCAGATCATCTACACAGATTTTTAAGATAAGTTCCCAGAAGGGTGAAAAAATACCTGTTGTCTGTTTGGTTTTTTGGCCCATAGGATTCTCTTTGCTTTTCAGGTATGACCTATTTTGTAGCACCTTAAAATTGTCTCTGCTTACATTATGATCTGATCATTTGTTCTTTGAGTTGCATTGTCATGTGAGGTTTAACTGAAGATATTTTCTAGTCTTCTTTTTTAAGATCATGAATATTTTCATTGTTTTTCTCTAAAAATCAGTTTCTAAATGCTGTTAGGGAAGTATTTTATATAGTACATTATAGCAATACGTATTTTCAGTGTCAGCTTATCTGTTTACATACTCATATAAGAGTTTTGGTTATTGTGTTACCTGAACAAGCTGCAGCTAAGGTACTGGAGATGTTAAGGATGGCAAGGATGCTATGGAAATCTAGTAAATGTTCTCTTTTTGTATGTGTGAATGTGTTTTTATTTTCAGTGGTTTGATATTAATGAAAATATTTTTAAAAAACATTGATAAACATTTGTACAGCAAGAAAACAGTCCTTCAGAATTTCAAGTAGTGTTTTCAAATGTTCTTTCACTAGTGATGTTGTAATTGAAAGTTCAACAGATTCTCATTTTATGGATACTCTGCTTGGTCTAAGTACTAGTAATGTGCAACTTTCTTTATCGAAAGGAGCTGTGTAAAATCTGGGTTATCATTTTTCAGGCAGTATAGTTTTAATGACAAAAATAATTCATTGACTATATGGGGCAAAGCCTAATACTGAACATTGTATTAGCGAACATAGAGAATTTCATTTCTTTCAGTTTTTTAAATGCATCTATGTATGAATTATGCAAAATTTGCTGAAAAAGCTTGTTTTTATTATGCAGCTCTCTCTGGATTGTTGCATATTCCTGCAGTTACTTGAGTTTTGGGTTGCTCCTGTCTCCTTCATGCAAATAACAAGTGTAGATAAACAAATACACGTTTTAATATTAACGTGAGGTAAAACTGACTTGAAGAAACCATTAAGCCTGTTTCATTTTCTACACAGCTGCAGAGTGTGCGTATGTTATGTAGTGCTGCCTCTGAAACTGTTGAAAATCTGATGGGAACACTTACAAAGGCAAACCAGTAAAGGGCACCAGCTGCTGAGAAACACCTGCTGAGCCACTGTGGGAATTAGGTGCATCTGTCTGTAGCTAAAAGTAATCAAACAAAGTGCCTACTTAAACCTGTCAGTACTTTAATTTGTGTAAAGATTCAACCAGTGAAAGTCATTTTGAGTACCTTTTAAAAAAAAAAGTGCAGAAATGTTCAACAGAAGTATGTTGAAGATCCTCATTGAACTGTTGTTGTACATCTTTATTTTAATAAGAATAAGCCCAGATATGGCAGCCAAAAGTCTCAGTTACACGGTACAGTCTTACTAGAGGATGCATGCAATATCAAAGAGGTAATGCTACCATTCGGCTTATTTTAAGAGCCTCTGGAGAGGCTCGAGTATGTGTTTCCTGATTCATTACAGCATATTTGATTTGCTGAGGATGATAGTATACAATTTATTTTTTAAAATCAGCTGTCAATGGGCATATTTCTTAAATGTTTTTTATAGCAGATCCCAATCCATGGTAACTTTAACTCAAATGTTCAGCTTCCCTCATCTACCTGTTGTTTTCCTACAGTAAATCAAGCAGAATAACTTCTGGGAGTGCTGCTGGTTTCCTTGGGAGAATGAAATAGCTGTGTTCTGATAGGAGAAAAAAAAAAAAACCAAAAAACAACTGATTGTGCTTGCAGTCCTCTCCAGCACAATGCAGGAAAAAATCGTTTAACTTTTATAGTGTAAAACAGGTACTCCCTTCTTGGTTAGCAGTAGTGTGAAATTAACTGAAGTGGAGAACAAAATCGAGCTGTAGGAAAATTATGACACCAACATTTATTCCTCCAGAAATATTCTTCTCTCAATATTCTTCTCTCATTTTTACTCAATGGTTTCAAGTTATTACTAATTTTAACTGTAATTACCCTTCAGAGTAGTCCTTTAGTTTGCCTTTGTTGTTAGATGTTTTTAGGAAGAAATAGTTTAGCTTGCTCTTAGCATATAACATAAGTAATAATATCTAAGTTATAAAACATATAAGTAAATAATTTGGAAATATTATCCTGAAATATGAAATGTTAAAACTGACGTCTTGAGGTGCATAATGAAATGCTGTCACCCTGCTCTCCTAAAGGCTGTATTTTTAAATTTGCTTTCAACAGAAGACAAAATTTAGTTTACCAGTTCTGATATTGGACATTGTCAATTCAGTGATTTGTGTTTTAAATTTGATATGGTAGAACCAATTGCCAATAAAAATTCCTGAGGCGTTTCAGATAGATATGTACTACCAGACTCTAACAGCACGTAGCACAGAGAAATCCAACTTTCTGGTTGGTGGTGTTTTTTTGTTTGTTTTTTTTTGTTTTTTTTTTCCCTTCTTGTTTTTAATCGCTTTAGTATTTGAAATCCAGCTGTACCTACCTGCTGACATTGCAGTTATCGTGTTTTCTGACTTCACTAAATAAGAATAATAAGTAAAATATTTAAACTGAGAAAACAACTTACTGAAGGCTCATTTTTCATTCTTGAGAGACGTACATTTTTGCCATGCTAACTAAAGATGAAGACTTTTTTTTTTTTTTTGTATAAAGCACAGGAAGTGATTCTGCAAATGTTTTAATGGAAGTGACTCAAAGTGGTTTTAGTCATTTTGGTGATTAAGACTGGACAGTAAATGAAGTGCCTCTTCTGTGTACTGCTAGGATATAGCCATTTCTCAATGAAAATTCAAGTACAAGTGTGGAAGAGGAATGCAGTAACCTACTTTACTTTGATAGCATACCTAAAGGCACAATTTAGTTCTTAGGAGTAATCAATCATCAGTGTAAAGAATAGTGTTTGAAATTCTGTTTAAAATTACACTCAAGATCAAATTTAATTTGTATTTGTATGAAATGTAATTTCAAAGTGAGAACTTTTGAAGATGAGGGAAGAACATATGCTAATTCTGATTGTCTTATAAATATTATAGCATAACTCTTACTGTAAGTATTTTAGTTTGCCTGATTTCAATATTTGTCTTTAATCAATACAAGTTTCAGTGCTGACCTGGAGAGATGAAATCTCTTATCTCTGATATGAGTAGTTCCAAGTCCTGGATGGTTAAGCATGAGACTACTTCCCTGCCATGCTTACTCGTTAGGTGGACACGTTTTTGCTTACTTGTTATCAAATGTATCTTTAAGCCAAGCAGGAAGTCTTATGCCTCTCTCAAGTTTTGCATTAGTAATTTGCCTACATCAGAAAAGACTGTTTTGCATACTGATAGCTACTATAGCAAGAAAATAAATTTAACAAAAAGTCTAGAACAGTTATATCCTGCAGCATGTATCTTTTCAAGGTATATGTGATAGTTTTGTTAAGTCTGTAGTGCTGCTTGCAGTGCAAGAAATGTTTTATTTCATCACCTTTTCAGTTTTTACAACTTTGCAGTTTTCAGTGTCCTAATTTTCTGTGATGCTAAATTCAGAGGCTTGCTGAATGGAAATGCTCAGATGCAGCACTTCAGAACATCTCGTGTCTTAATTCTGACTGTATCGTTCATAGCATCCAGGGAGCATGGCCTGTGTCAAATTAGATCCCTTTCATCTGATGTCTGTCTCTGCTTTATGGTCACCATTTTCCAGGTTTGGCCAAAAGCAAACTGCAGTTTTCTATCAATACTGTCCATCTCTACTAGATTTTTCCAGGCTAAGCTATTTGCAGTAGCCATGCCTGTTTTTGAGATGTGTTTTTGTCCTCATCAACATTTATTTATGCTACTGGTGTTAACCAACTTACTGCTTAGAAATCATAGAATGGTTTGGGTTGGGGGCTGACCTTTTAAGATCATCCAGTTCTAACCACCCTGCTACAGGCAGGGATACCTTCTTCTAGACCAAGTTGCTCAAAGCCCCATCCAGCCTGGCCTTGGATGCTTCCAGGGAGAGGGCGTTCACAACCTCACTAAGTAACCTGTTCCAGTGTCTCACCACCCTCACAGTAAAGAATTTCTTCCTGATATCTAGTCTAAATCTGGCTTCTTCCAGTTTTGAACCATTTCCCATTGCCCAGACACTACATGCCCTAAGGTTATAGAACAGGACTGCATGTTTAATTTCTCCCAAAGGTAGAGGAAGAAGATTCCTTACATTGCCCTCCTGGAGATTAACAAAAGTTGGGCCAGTGTATTCCTACAGGCAGCAGTTTTAAGAAAACACTTTGATGTACATTATTTAAGGATACCAAGGAATCACAATTAAGGAATTAATTATGAGATTGTGAAAAAATCTTTCCTGAAGATCCTTACTCCTGACTTTACACAGCTATACTTCTGCTTCAGTTAAAAAGCTTCTTTAAATAATACGTATTTTGTGCAATGTAGTGTTTTGGTAATTTAGCATAATCACTGGTTATGTTTTGAGTTATCCTCTGTATATCATTTATTATAAACACTGCAAAGTATTTATAAATAGCTTCTAAAACCAATTAGGTGGAATAGGAGGGGAAAGGAAATGCAATCGTTTTCAAAGACCTGACAAGAAATCTCAAAATGAAGCAACAGGCAAGTTACAAACCTAAAATGACTTAAAGAGGCCATAAAAATATTCGACTGAACCATGATAGCACTAATGTAATCAGCAGATCTCCAGGAAGCCCATTAGCACTTTGTAATGGTCTACTTCGTGAAGATGAAAGGAATTTTGAAGATGATACACCGACTAAACATTGTGTATACAAAACGTGATGCAAAGCCAATAAGCTTCTGCGTTCTTATAAGCAAAATAAATTGTAGAAGAATACTGATAGAGAAGACTATTGTAACGCTGAAATTCATCTACTTATAGAACTAACTTAATGAAAAGTTGTAGAAGTACTGGTGTTGCATATATGTGTTTTTCTTCACCGAAAACACTTTATAGTTTAGAATGGTTAATTGAATAAATTTCAGACATGCTCAGATATCCCAATCCTACAAATACAATTTTGATTTGAATGGAACTTATTTTTTCAGTGTTGTGCAAGTTTTCAACTTGATTGCTTTGTGAAAACAAAGGTACTGCTAAACAGAAATGTAATTAAAAAGAAAATGTAGTTGCATAGCATCCTCATCGACTTTTAAATATTAAAAAAAAACATTCATTGACATGAAGTCCTCTGAAATAAAGCTGTGATTGGACAGTCATCAAGTTCATAATTCTTCTCCGTTTAAGAGCAGAACTTTGTCACGTATTTTGAAAATGGAGTATTAGCTTAAATTTGGAAATTGCATCTCAGCCTCTCACAAATCTATTACTAAAAAGTTGCAGCAAAATGCCAGACTTAATTTATTTTTTTTGTAAAATTAAATAAAATAGTTAATTTGAATAGCCAATGAAGATCTCATTGCTCAGCTTGCATTATTGAGGTAACAAGAAATTGAGTCTTGTTCAGGTAATTTGCTTCTTTCTATAAAATTGTATTTGAAAGAATACTTCTTACCATAGCAAATGTCTCTGCGTTAGCTGAAGAGATTTTAATAACAGAAGGAGATCTTCAGAAGGTGACTTCAGGACTGTGATTACAGTGATTTTGTTCTTTTGTGGTTTCCTATAATTAAAATAATAGCAAAAGTATCAGTAGCATACTTTTCAGGATTCTTAGTAGAAGCAGTGAGTGTAACAGAATCTGTGGAAGAATGGAAATCATATAGAGTATCCTGACCTGGAAGAGACCCACGAGGATCAAGTCCTACTCCTGGGCTCTACCCAGGACACTTCAAAAAACTGTATTTCTGGAAGCATTGTCCAAATACTTATTGAAGTCTATCAGGATTAGTAACATGACCTGGGGAGCCTGTTTCACTTCCTGACTAACCTCTTCGCGAAGAACCTTTTCCTAATTCCCACCCTGGCACTCCACTCATGCAACTCCATGCTGTTCCCTCTCGTCCTATAGCTGTCACCAGAGAGCAGGGCTCAGTGCTGCCCCTCCACTCTGCTCCCCTCTCTTATGAGGGAGCCATGGGCTACAGTAGACTGTGTGCAAGATTTTGCACTTGGGCCAGAGGAATCACAGGAATACAGACTGGAAGGATGTTTTAACAGTCTGTGAGAGTAACCCTGCAGAAAAAGACCTGGGGGTCCTGGTGGATGAAAAACTTAACATGAGCCAGAAGTGTGCTCTTGCAGCTTAGAAAGCAGATGGTATCCTGGGCTCCATCAGAAGAGGGGTGGCCAGCATGGATAGGGACGTTATTGTCCCTCTCTACTCTGCCCTGGTGAGGCCCCATTTGGAGTACTGCATCCAGATCTGGCTCCCCCCCCAATGCAAGAAAGACAGGGAGCTGTTGCAGAGGGTCCAAAGGAGGGCTGCAAAGATAATCAGAGGGCTGGAGCACCTCCTCTACGAAGACAGGCTGAGGGAACTGAGCTTGCCCAGTCTGGGGAAGGGAAGGCTGCAGCCTTCCAGTACCTAAAGGAAGCTTACAAAGGGGAGGGGAGTCAACCCTTTAAAAGAGTAGATAATGTCAAGACAAGGGGAAATGGTTTTAAGTTGAAGGAGAGAAGATTTAGGTTGGATGTCAGAGGGAAGTTCTTTACTATGAGAGTGGTGAGGTGCTGGAACAGACTGCCCAGAGAGGTTGTGGATGCCCCATCCCTGGAGGTGTTTAAGGCCGGATTGGATGGGGCCCTGGGCAGCCTGGTCTAGTATTAAATGTGGAGGTTGGTGGCCCTGCCTGTGGTTGGGGGTTGGAGCTTCACGATCCTTGATGCCCCCAAGCCATTCTATGATTCTATGACTGTGAGAAGTAACTAAAAAGGTGCAAGTTCATTAGCAAATTAATATCTCGAGGATCCTTTTTTTTCCCTATTGCAAAAGTATTAGGTTCTTGAAATGCAGGATTTTACCTGTCTACAGCAGTTCTTTCTTGGCAAAAATCCTTTTTTTGTTGTTGTTTTTTTTGTTGTTTGTTTGTTTGTTTTGTTTTGGTTAGACAGACTATGAAAGCAAATGCTATATTTTTTTTTATAATGGAATTTGCCTTTGGTGAGATTTAAACATGCAATAGACTGTCAGAACTATAATCGTCTACTATCTAAAGTTTAATTTTTTTAAAGCATCCAAGTTTATTTGGGGCTGCGCATACAAGTTTTTATGTTCTTTCTGGAGATCTAAACAGTTAAAAAATGTAAGATGGGTCTTTCCTCAGAATCAAAGAGAAGGTTGTTTCTGAATTTTCTGTCTCTCTCTGTAATTTAAGTTACTTGAACAAAATTAATCATAAATAATTATAAAGACCATCTGTTTTTTCAGCAGGTTCCTGTGTATTGTAGAGTATTCTTTCATTCAAGTGATCGTAGTTTATCACCTTAAAGATATTTATTCTGTTGCTCTGACTTTTGCTGTTTTACTGATGCATAATTATTAGTAATTATTTTACTGGATATTAGTTTTGGTCCCAGACTTTTATGAAGAATGAGTGAAATACTTAAATAGCACACAGCCAAAGATTTTGATCAGTTTTAAGAGATGTTTCCTTCCTGTGTTTTGTTTTCCATATGGATACAAAATTTGATTGATAGAGGTGGTAACATCAGAATAAAAGCTATGGAATAATGCTAAATATATCTAGGCAGTTATCCCAAGTTTTGTTACCATGCACTGTTTCTTATGATTTCTACACGCTTACATGAAACATTGAAAATGCATACGTTGTTTGTTTTTAACAGATTGGCCAACTTGCTTTTAAAGGCATGAAAAGACTGAACCGAATCCAATCTATAGTTTTTGAGACTGCCTACAACACAAATGAGAACATGCTAATCTGTGCGCCTACTGGAGCTGGGAAGACTAACATTGCCATGCTGACAATCCTTCATGAAATTCGCCAGCATGTTCAGCATGGTGTTATCAAAAAGGATGAGTTCAAGGTAAGAATTTAATGAACCAACTAACAGCTTTATAACTTGTAAGGTAAAACCTATTATATTTTTACATGGAATATGAAATCAGGAATTTTCAAGTATATTTTTCTTTTCCAACTGGAAGATAAGGCTAATTTTAATTTACTTCATTACTGATAAAGCACTTCTTGTTTCTGTTCTAAAAATCTTATTATGCAAGTGAAAAGCTATGAAAATCCATTTAGCTTTGATGCAGAACCAATTCTGAAAGTGATGAGGCTGTATAAACAAAATCCATTGTCCTTTAAACAGCTGCACACTCCTCCAGCAAAGATAACTACTTTTCATATATCGCTATTAAGATTTTTCACTGTAAGTGCTCAGCATCATATTTCTCAATAAGTTGTGATTTGTAATAGTTGCCATGAAACAAACGACATTCTGGGGTTTGCTCATTTATCAAGCTAGAGTCCTTTTGGTTGCAGATTGTGTATGTTGCTCCTATGAAGGCTTTGGCAGCTGAAATGACAAATTATTTCAGCAAGCGTCTTGAACCACTGGGTATTACTGTGAAAGAGCTGACTGGTGATATGCAACTGTCAAAAGGTGAAATTCTGCGAACACAGGTATGCCTAATATTTCAAAATATCGTTCTTTGTATTTCTGTACTATTCATAGGTACACCAGTCTTTTTTTTTTTTTTTCTTTAATATTGTTTTAATTAGTGAAGCTGCTGAGATGTTATTACTGAATCAAATTATACTGAGTCAAATTATATTGGTTATGTTCTAAAATGTGACAGCTGAGAACAATTCAGAGCACTTAAAACACTGTTGCAGTTGAAATATCTTAAGCACTATGTTCATGGAACTTTTGGGGTTCCCCCATTTAATTGTACAGCTATGCTTTGGGATACACCCTAGTGTACCATTTCTGTATAAACTTTGAACAACCTGATTTCCAGTTTGTGAGCCTTCGTGGTGCCTATCTACCGTACAAAGATCTATGAAGTGTATGAATGCAGAATGGAAAAGTGCTATTTTCTATAGCTCTCCTAGTTTGCAATATAATTCATAAAATATCACCTCATTACTAAAACTATGCTTAGATCAGAAAAGAAGAAAACAAAAAATAGTAATTTCAGGCAATATTAAGAAATGTAGATGGAAAATACTTTATGAAATTGGAATTTCTTTAGCAGTGGAAATTTTAGTGCAATTACTAATATATGCTAACTATTAATTTAGAACATAGTTACATAGTAACTTAAGTGTAGAAAGAGACTGCTTTATCAAGCTTTCCTATTTTAATCCAAAGTACCACTAATAATACAAATTTTAAGTTTCTTTTGGTGAAGGGGTTAAATTGAATTTATGTTTAAAAATCTTGAAGAAATGGAATGAGGAGAGACAAATTAAAAATGATATTTTGTTTTTCCTCCCACAGACAGATCACATTGCTTTGAAACTTATATTTTGGAATTTATGTCTTCAAATACTGTTCAAGGAGTTCTACAGCTCCTTATGTAGAAATAGGGTAGATATGCTGTTCTGAAGTACAGTGTATTTATAGTTCCTAAACTCCTTCTGAGAGCTGAAATGGAAGTTAAGTGATATCCAGAATAGGAGAAATGTGAAAAGCATTATGTTTTTTGAGACCAAGAATCTAGTTTTTAAATTTTTAAAGGAAATATAATTAAAGCAGTAGTTAATTTTATTTTTAGCTTTCGTACTTTGTTTGTCCAAACATTGAAAAGGTTAAAAAGAAAACTATATGAAGATCAAAACTTCAAGAACTATGAAATACTTATTTTCTTGTTTTTGTTTATTCCATGTATCTAGTCAGCCTTTCTTTATGTTTAATGAGAACTGTAGGAGGTTCAGAGGAGAGAAAACGCCAGGCCAAGAGTTACTGATGTAGTTGCCACTCCTTTTCTTCAAGAATCAGGAGCCCAGCAGCAGGCTTTGTTTTATCCTAGCTTATTAAACCACATTAAAAATATCTAGACTTATTATGTTAATTGAGGAAGGGGCACTGACTTTTGCTGGACCTTGTTTATTGCTATTTGCATGTGTTGTTTTCTGTGAAAACTAATCAACTTTCTTTCATTAACTTTTGCACTCAGTCCACGTCTTCCCAGTAGGTCTCTTTTGTTGCTTCTTAGTCTGTATTAAATTGATTCTTGCTTCAAAACATTTTAAAAACTATTTTACTTGCCAGCCACTCTAATGTATAATTTGTATAATGTATAAATTTCTCAAATTGCTGTTGCTTCTTAATGGTTTCAGAGTTGGCTTGCCAATCATTACCCTGCTTTTACTTTAATAGATCATGTGCCCGTGTTTAACAGTAGAGCAATTTTTCCTTAAGAATTAATCCATAGCATGTGGATGTGTGCACATAATTTAAATAAACAGGGATAATATATATATATATATATATATAATACGGGATAAAAGAGCAGAGTAGAATCATCTAATGAAGTAGATGCAGGCATTTCATTTTGGATCACTGTTTCAAAAGACTGCAGATTCTTTTTCTAGGAGACTGAATGCCTGCTATAATTCTTCCATGACTGTTGTTTTCTGCCTTTTCTGAGCAGTTATATTTTCACTGTCTTTGTTTTCATAGTCAGGTGAATCAGATCAGTCACTGTGAAAGAAAGAAGAATGAAGTGCTTGTCAGGTGTTAGTTAGAAGTAGTGCTTCACTGACAGTTCTGATAATTTTCTCCTTTCTTTTCCATTCTTCATGCTTCATCCTTCATACTTTGCGTATTTAAACTTGTGTATTCTATTAGTCATTAGTCACATCTGTTATGCTTATTCTGATAAGGAAAAAGCGCTTTATCTGACAAACTGTTAACTGTCTCGCTTCCCAGGACTTCATCCTTATTGAAGTCCGCCTTTATTATTTTATCTGAAAATAGTGAAAAAGAATAGCAAAAAAAAAAATGTTTATGGTATCGAGATGAGATTGTGAGATGATTCTTGCTTCCATGTTTTTCCATATTATTCTTTAAATATTCACTAATGGTCCTGTCATTCCAAAACACACTTCAGAATCCAAGCTTTTCAAAAAAGTTTTTATTTTTAAATTTCCTTACTGATGTAAATGCCTGTAAAGAAATGAAGATAACTGTTAATGCTTCAGACAGTCTTTTAGCCTGCTGTGCAATTTACTGCTACTTGTGTACCTGTAAAATGAGGGAAATCCAAAATACCCTATTTTTCTTAATGTTTTCATTGAAAATTAAGTTTAAGTATTGTTTTAATGTTTCAAACAAAATAGATCCATAGTTCATTTACAGATACTTTTCATGTAAATGTTTCACTGAACCTGGGCGTAGAAAATAAACTTATTAGAAAGCAAGTATCCCTCGGTATTGTACTGGCTCTCGTAGAGAGTTTATTTAAAGGGCCTGTCTTAATTTATCTCATGGTTAAATAAATGTTTTAAATTTAACTAGTTAAAAAAGAATCTAGGAAAGTGTATTCCCCTGCAGTTGGTATTTTTTTTTCTGCCAGCCATTTCTCTATTCTAAGTATGTTTGTATATGGGCTTACTATTATCTAGGAATATCTGATGCTTAGGTATTGGTTCCATTACTACTGATATTAAGTGTACTTGACCTGTGACCTGTAGTTTGGTAAGCTGGTTTTGGTAAGTTAGTGTTTAAATTGAAAATACTGTACAGTAATAAATTATGTCTTTTGCTGGGTAGCATTTGAGATAACAGAAAGTTATGCTGTTGTTTTCTGGGGTGGAATTTTTTTGTTTTGGGCTTTTTGAAGGCAGTGGATTATTTGGGTGATCAACCTTCTGGACTTCAAGTGTGCACATTTAGAGCTACTGTCTTTGCTTTACACAATCTAAAAATTTTATAGCAACTTCAAAATCAACTTTTGGGCTGTCAGATCAGCTACCTCTTACTTGGTGTTTGCAACAAGCACAGGAATAATATTTATCTTCTGAAACTTTAGAGAATGCAACCAAGATTGGAGTAGTGTAGATTTGTAATGTAATCACCAACTCTGAATGTGCTGCCCTTCACTGGCACAGTGTTGTAAACAGATGATAGTATGATATCTTAACCTGTACAAACCAGTAGCAACAATTGGGGGCTTGTATTCTGGCCCAAACAATTTATAACTTTTTAACATAGCGGGCATCCAAAAACATGCAGAAGAGAATTTATTTTTATACATACATAACAACATGAAACAAAAATAAGATCCTTGACAGAACGCAGTGGAAATTTATTAAAAAAAAAACACACCTCATTCTACCTGTACAAACCTTAATTAAAAAAATCAGCCTGTTAAAGGCTTTATTTTCCTTCTTTTTAAGGACAGCTATTTCACCATTCTAATACATATTCAGTTTCTAGAAATACTCCTCACCTTTACACTACTAAATCAGCAGTTTTGTACAAGATGTGATGGACAAAAAGCTGGACATTAGCCAGCAGTGTGCACTTGCAGGCCAGAAGGCCAAGAGCATCCTGGACTGCATCAAAAGAGGTGGCCAGCAGGGAGAGGGAGGTAATTGTCTAGCTCTGTTTTGCCCTTTTAAGGCCTCGCTTGTATTACTGTGCCCAAGCCTGGGATCCCCAGTACAGGAGGAATGCAGAGCTGCTGGGGCAGATCCAGAGGGGAGGGCCATGAAGGTGAAGGTGATCAGATGGCTGGAACACTCCTCCAATGAAGAAAGGTTGAGGGAGTTGGGCTTGTTTAGCTTGAAGAAGGCTCTGGAGGGACCTCATTGCAGCCTTCTAATACTAGGAGGGAGCTGACAAACAGGATGGGGACTGACTTTTTATGTGGTCTGATAATGATAGGACAAGGGGGAATGGCTTTAAACTAAATCTGGGTTAGATGTTAGGAAGAACTTTATTACTTAGAGGACGGTGAGGCGCTGGCACAGCTGCTCCAAGAAGCTGTGGACGCCCCATCCTTGGAGGTGTTCAAGGCCAGGTTGAATGGGGCCCTGGGTAGCTTGGTCTTGTGGGTGACAACCCTGCCCATAGCAGAGGGGCTGGAACTAGGTGATCTTTTATGGTCCCTTCCAACTTAAACTGTTACATGTGTTACAGTATAGTCCTTGTCCGTGGCTAGAATCCTAATTCAGAAAAGTATATTTAAGGCTATCGTTTTGGAGTTGAAGTATATTTTCTATTGTGTTTTTGCATTACATTGTGCTTAAGACATGCAGATGTAAGCCAAGCTGCTTCTGCTGCACCTGAGTTTCTTGCTTTCCTTGAAGGCTGTCAGCCTGTTGTGGGCATTGCTCAATACAGGTATATCTTAATGTTAAGACCAAATTATCTGTACTTTCTGTGTTACTAGAATTATGTGGTAGTTTATAAACAAATCTGGTCAACCTTTAAAAGCAGGCTAATTTACCCAGCCTATAAACCTCTCACTATCTCTGTTTCTTTCTTTTGAGGGGATTCAGAGAGCAGGAGAATCAGGAGAAGGAAATTTATTACTTTGAAATAAGAAACTATCCATCATAGCTTTAGGAGTGGTACAGCTTCAGTTTGCCAAGTGCTGAGCACATTGAAGAGCATGAAAATGCAATTTCCAAGATAGAATCACCCAGGTTGGAAAGACCTCCAAGATTATCTAGTCCAACCGTCCACCTACCACCAATATGTCCCACTAAACCACATCCCTCATTGCAACATCTAAATGTTTAACACTTCCAGGGATGGTAGCACCACCACCTCCCTAAGTTGTCCTTTCCAGCTCCTAATTCCAGCCTGGATCTCCCCTGGCACAATTTAAGGCCATTATCTCTAGTCTTATTGCTACTTACATGGGAGAAGAGGCTGACTCTCACCTAACAACAACCTCCCTTCAGATAGTTGTAGAGAGTGATAAGGTCACTCCTGAGCTGCTTCTTCTCCAGACTAAACAATTCCAGTACCCTCAGCCACTCCTCATAAGGCCTGTGCTCCAGACTCCTCACCAGCCTTGTTGCCCTTCTCTGAACACGCATCAGGGCCTCAGTGTCTTCCTTGCCTTGAGGGGCCCAAAACTGAACACAGTACTCAAGGTGCAGCCTCACCAGGGTTGAGTACAAAGGGGGGATGATCAGTTCCCTGCTCCTGCTGGCAACACTATTTCTGATACAAGCCAGGATGCCATTGGCCTTTTTGGCCGCATGGGCACACTGCTGGCTTATGTTCAGCTGACCATCCACCAACACCCCTAGGTCTGTTTCCTCCACACAATCTCCCAGCCACTCTGCCTCAAGCCTGTACCATTGCCTGGGGTTATTGTGCCCAAAGTGCGCAACCTGGCACTCTGTCTTGTTGGCCTTCACCCCATTGGCCTCAGCCCAACGATCCAGCCTGTCCTGATCCCTCTGTGGGGCCTTCCTGCCTCCAGGCAGATCAGCACTTCCAATTTGGTGTCATCGCAGATCTCAATCTAGGAATAAAAAAGGCAACAACTACAAACTATCAGTGCCTTCTTGTCACCTTATAAGCACATTTTGTTAGTTTATGGGACATCTGCATTCAGGTGTTGGGATGTAGCTGTCAGACTACTCTGCAAGGTAAGGCCAGGGCAGCCCTGTGCCTCAAACAGCTGGCTCCAAAAGGCCCCACTGTAGGGGATGAGATAGCAGCACTGCAGTGAAAAGTGTTTAAGGTAGGGTAAAAAGAAAAGAACACATTATGCAGCAGTTGTGAGAGACAAAGTAGTGAAGGGGAAAAACAGTAAAAGAAACAACCCTGCTGACGTCAAAGTCAAGCAAGGGGACGAGCTGCCACAGGTACTTGAGCAGCCCCTGCAGCCCAGTTTTGGAAGAGACTGCAGTGGAGCAGGTATTTTCAAGCAGCCCATAAAGAAAGCCATGGTGGAGGAGACATCCACACTGGAGCATGTAAGTGTGTCCTGAAGTAAGCTGCAGTCCGTGAAGACCTGACATTGGTGCAAGCTGCTAGCAGGAATTGTGGCTCATAGAGAGGTGCCCACACAGGAGCAGGTTCATCCTGACAGGAACTGTGATCCTTGGCCCATAGTAAGCTGGTGCAGTGTGTTCCTGGGGAACTGAAGCTCATGAAAAGGACCCGCATTTAGAACAGTTTATATAAGACTGAGTCACGTAGAAAGAAATCCAAACTGTAACAGGGGAAAAGTGTGAGGAAGGAGCAGCAATTACCAAGTGTGCTAGGTACAGACTGCAGACCCTGTTCCTTATCACCCTTCAGTGTTCAAGGTGTGATGATGTAGAAGAGCTGGAATTGAAGCAATGAGGCTGAGCCTTGGAAGAAGGAGGAAGAGTGTTTGAGGGTGGTTTTTTTTTGTTGTTGTTTGTTTGTTTGGTCTTTGTTTCTAACCACCTTATTCTATTTTTAACTGGCAAAAGATCAAATTAATTTTCCCCAACTTGAATCTCTTTTGCCCGTGACAGTAATTGCCAAGTGATCTCCCTGCCTTTATCTCAGCCTGCAAGCTTTTCCATCTTACGTTCTCTTTTTGCCCTGTTGAGGGAGGAGAGTGAGAAACTGGCCAGGAGAGTATTTGGCAGCCAGCAAAGGTCAACTTAGCAATACCTTTGTCATAGCTTTATCTGCTTTTTAAACTAAGTTCATTTGTAGAAATTTTAATTCTGATAATTTAAATCCAAGACAAATGTTTTATTAGCCTATTGCAGATCTCATACAGCTGTTTCTAAAAAAATTTAGCTGATTATTATACTAAAAATAAGAGTAGTTTAGAACAAAAGGTCGATTGTTATTGAAGGGCATGAGTAATTCAACAGTACTGATAAGTGTTTTTGAAAGCAGCAGTGTTGCAAATGAAAGAGAATTTGTGTAAGCTGCATTTGCATTGGCAAATACATTTGTCTGATTACTGAACAGAATGCTTTTCTTGAGGAGAGGAAATAGCCTGAAGGATTGAATGTATTTTGACATCTCAAAGATTAGCTGATTAATTGTACTTGTGATGGCAAGGCAGAAGTGAGAAGTGAAGCAGAGACCACAGAAGCATCAGAGCTGAATAGGGCATGCAGTTCTGAGAACAGCAAATGGCATCAGGACCTTTCAGTAATATGGATGATCACTGTGATAGATTCTGTCAGCTGATAGACTGTGATATTAAGTCATGAAGGCTTTATTCCCTGTTGGAATCTGATACTAATAAAATGGAATAATGCTTTTTTCTTAAGTTCTTATCTGTAATATAAAACTAATCAACTCTGAAACTATTTGAAGCAAAGGAAGGCTATAAACTTAGTTTCTGTTTCGTCTACAGCTTGCTTTTTCTGATACTCCTTTTCTCATTTCCTGCACCTTAATAAGATACAGAGATGATTCTAGGTAAAAGCAAATAATAAACTGGATTTCTGCTGCTTTTCTTTTTTTCCACCCACCTATGGAAATATAAATATACTAAAAATGAACAAAATTTATTATATTCTGTTGTGTCCATATATATACGATTTCCCTTTCATGCATATAGAAAGACCACTGCTAGAAAATGAATAATCATGTATAATTTATCCTGTGCTTATACTAAATATATGACCTTAGGATTCTCTACACTAGTTATGCATTTACTTTCTTTAAAAAAAAAAAAAAAAAAAAGTTATCCATTTCATGTGCTTTTATGCTTAACCAGAAATTAGGACATCTTTGCATTAGGAAAAGAGGATAAAAAATGAGAGAGTATTTGAAATTAAAGAACTTTTTTTTTTTTTTTTTTTTTGCACTTAAGAATTGGCAAAAAATTAGTGATGACAGAATTATCACTAAATCATGTTAGACGTGAAGGATTTCTTTTTGACTGCTCGACCTATTTAATTCTGAAACCATATAAATAGATTGAATTGTGATAAATGTGATAAATCCGTGTAAGCAATACTTCAAATGTCCATTTTTTTTCCAGTAAAAAGGATTTTTGTGTAAAAGATAAATCTTGTAAAACAGGTTTTATTGCTTTAAAGATTAGTTTTCTTAACATTCTCTTAGTTCATTTCATAGGTTTTGGTAGGAATTAAGTGCTGTGAAGGTGGTCTTTCAGGGAGTGGTAAATAAGGAAATCAAATGTAGGCTAGTACTTCTTTTGAGATTGTCAAGTGTTATCCCATTCGTATTAATATAGCATTTTGTGAAAACGACATGAGGTACTTTCGCTGACATATTACCTAGCATATTAAATCTCAGGTGCTTTCTTTTTACTTTGTCACTAATATCTTTCCATCTGCACTATGTTTTGTCTGTCCTAAGGCATGTTAGGCAGTTACTCTGATGTTAGCCTTCTATAAGGGGCCTTAGTTTCTAATTGAATGTCCTTTTTCTTTATTTTCTTTCTTTTTTTTTCTTGAAGTTGTGGAAAACACTTGCATTACCAGTCTCTTTTCTTCTTGGAATACAGCAGCTCTTTCCTGTTGAAACATTGGATGCTTCAGATATTACAAATTCTACAAATCCTTTTTTGGTGTGGAATGGGATAGATGAGGTGGCTATCAGAAGTGATCCAGAGATTATAAAGCTCACAGATTCAGAGAAACTCTTCTCTTTTTAAGTTGTTTATTTCAAAAGAGTTGAATCTAGTTAGTATTCCCTCTTCCTGTATGGCTAGAATGAAAAGTAGTGCCTAATTCAATGCGCACCCATGGCTTCAGGAGCAGAATATCTTCTTTTGATCAGCATTTGGAATGGGAGATAAAACTTTTCAGAGGACATCAAAATCTAATACAAAAAAAGAAAGAGGAAGCGACTAGCCTTTCTTTTCTCAAAAGTTTCCGAGTTTTTCTCAGTAGTACAACTGTGCTAAAAGCAGATTTCCTTTCTTCTGAATTGTTAAATTATGCTCTTTTCAAAATGAGTCTACCTTCGTGAAGTGAAAAAAATCATCTCTCAAATGAGTAAAATATGCCGAAAGATTTAGTAGAAAAAAAATAAATGTGTATCGCTGACTCATGTTTAGCAAGGACAAATGATGAATTCCATACTTGGAATCCAGGATGTACATATAGATGAAGGAAAAAGTGGTTGGAGTACAGCCCAGTAGAAAGAAATCTGGGGCTTTTGGTTGATGGAAAGCTCAATACAAGTCAACAATGTGCCCTGCCAGCCAAGAGAACCAGCTGTACCTTAGGGTGCATTAAGCACAGTATAGCTAATTGGTCAGAATAAATGACTGTCCCACTGTACTCAGCACTGGTGCCGCCAAGAAATATATAAAAATATTAGAATATGTCTAAGGAAGGGCAAGAAAGATGGTGAAAGGGCTAAAGGGCATGACTTGAGAGGAGCAGCGAAAGATACTTGGTTTGTTCAGCTTAGAGAAGAGGGGATTCGTTGCTCTTTACAGCTTCCTTGTGAGGGGGAGTGGAGTGTAAAACAAATACGGGCTGCCCAGAGAGGTTGTGGATGCCCCGTCCCTGGAGGTGTTCGAGGCCAGGTTGGATGGGGCCCTGGGCAGCCTGGTCTAATATTAAACGTGGAGGTTGGTGGCCCTGCCTGTGGCTGGGGGGGTTGGAGCTTCATGATCCTTGTGGTGTATTCCAACCCAGGCCATTCTGTGATTCTGTGATGCTGGTCTCCCTCCTAACCATTCTCAGGACCTAAGGGAACGGCTTAAAGGTGCCTGAAGGGATGTTCAGTTTGGATATTAGGAAAAAGCTCTTCACTGAGAGAAGATGTTAAAGCAATGCAACAAGCTTCCCAGGGAACTGATTGTGGCCCCCAAGCCTGTTGATGTTCAAGAAGCATTTGGACAATGCTTCTGGGTAGATGGTTTAACTCATGTTGACCTGCATGGAGTAGGAGTTGAATTAGACCATCATGGGTCCCTTCTAACTCAGGATATTCTGTGTTTCTATGACTCAGGAAACATCAAAATCTTTATTCAGTATGATTTCTATATCCCAAAGTCATCTCCATCCTCCCACTCTCCTCTTCTTGTTATTAATTTTCTTCATTTCAGAAGACTTCACAGTGCTGTGCTTTAACCCTTTCAGGCAGCTCAGCACCACACAGCTGCTTGCTCAGACTGCCCGGGTGTAGTGGGGGAGATAATCAGAAACACAGAAGAGCAAGAACTCATAGGTTGAGATTAAGACAGTTTGTAGGTAAAGCAAAAGCTGTGCACAAGCAAAGCGAAACAAGGAATTCAGTTGTTACTTCCCATCAGCAGGCAGATGTGCAGCTAACTCCATGAAAGCAGGGCTCACTATGAGTCGGTGTTTCTTGGGAAGATGCCAACACATCAGAAATCTCATTCTTCCTCCTCCTTTCTGCCAGCTTTTATTGCAGAGTATGACATCGTATGATATGGATTATCCTTTTGGTCAGTCTTAGTCTGCTGTTCTGGCTGTGTCCCCTTTCAACTCCTTGTGTGACTCCAGATCCTTGCTGTCAGGGCAGCACGAGGAGCTGAAATGCCCTTGGCTCTGTGCAAGCATTGCTCTATAACTGCAGTGTCTTACCACTACTGCTTTCATCAAAAATCAAAACACAGCCTCATACGTGCATCTATGAAGATAACTAACCTTAACTCAGCCAAAACTATATCAGCATGCTGCCTTCAGGATAAATTGTATGTTAAGATCACCATCCGAGATATCTTTGAGGTATTAGGGCTTGATGGAGTTCCACAGACTGTTGTGTATCTTCTTCTGTCTTTTTTAACTTTTTCTGTAAATGTTAAATACATTTTTTTATTAGTATCTAGTTTCAAAAGCAATATTTAAAATATTGTATACATGGCAATACCTACTGCATTATGTTTAAAGATTTGAAATACTATTTTTCAGGGTTCTGATCTTGTCTGTTCCTTTAGCAGCAAGCAGTGCATGCTCCCAGTTTATAGCAGTCTGATGATCAGTAACATTCAGGTTTTTAGCTGAGTAGAGTTCAGTCTCAGATGTTGGAGTTAGAATGTGGAGATCCAAAAAGTTTTTGATAGATGAGCAAGGGAGGGGGTGGGAAAAAAAGAAGAAAAAAGCAAGTGTTTTTTTTTTAAAGAACATAATAGGTCCAGAATAGGTAATAGGAAATAGGAAATGAAGGAAAAAAAATGAATGAGGTGAAACCTGCCATTGCTTTGTAAATCAATAGGATCTGAAAGTGGAGAAAAGAACTAAGTCAAGCATTCCTCCTCTCCAGCTGTGCAGACTTCCATAACATCACCTCAGGAACACATAAATTTTCAATTTCATTGTATTAGTTGACCCTTGAAAGACAAGGAGGTTCTTCTATGAGTGCCACTTTTGTAAAGTGTACGATTTTTCCACAAATTTCTCCTTTCCTTACCACAATTTTGGGAAACAGTAAAACTAGGTGAAAAAGACTAATGTTAAACAACAGGGAGGCGTTTTGGGGCATGTAATATGCAGAGCCAAACTTCTTTCTTTGAATTCTTTAGCTCTCAGAAATAAAGATTATAACTCTGCGACTCTACGTGTAGGAATCCTGGTTGCCTCCAAAGATTAAAATGATTTAAAAATTGAATTTTGCTTATACAGAGATTTTTGGATAACTTTTCAGTGAATTCAGTTGATAAGCTTCTTGTTTAGTTGAATTGTTGTCTGCAATCTGTCTTTCATTTCTGTCTCTCAGACAGTTCCAGTGTTTTGATGTTACAGTTCTGTGCCTTCAGCATTGTACTCGTTTTCCTTTTTGGCATCAGACTTCCAATACACTAGTGGAATTGTTGGAAGCCATTCTGATTTACTGCTGTCCCATTAATATATGTGTCTGTGACAGCTAAGATTTTGCCAAAGGAGAAAAAGTACTTATATGTGATCAAATGGTTGCAGTTTGGATAAAAAATGGTAGTCATTTATAAGGAACTGTAGGTGCTGCCTGTGACCTAAATTAATTTCTAGATTTATGACAGAATCCATCTTGATTTTACTGAAATCAAGCTTCCATGCTTTAGAAATTAGAATCACTGCTCTGAGACATTTGTTTAAATTTTATTTGAAATAATTTATTTTTTCAAGTAGACAGATATAGTGGCTTATTATACTACATGCCTACTTGCCTGCTGTTATTGCATAATCTGTAGTGTTTTAGTACAGACTTTGAGTAATCTGCGTGGCGTTTAATAATCACACGCCACATACTCTGATAAAATGTGTAATGTGTAACTGATTGGCAACATCCTTTGGTATGACTCACTTGTCTGAAATCTGTATTTGGATTGGGCATGAAAAGGGGAGTTTTAGCAGAAAAAAACGTAGTTGAAATGGTCCCAAATAAAATTACAGTAATTTTGAACAAGATAAAATACTCTATGTGTTCTGTAGTTGAAGTTTTTATATGTAATTGCATTCTTCACTGTGTTTGCATTTTTATTGGAAGTAATTATGTTTGTACCTGACTTAGCTCTGTTTCCTGCAAGCTTTTCTAAACTGCTTAGGAACAAAAGTTTTGGGTGGTGTTTTTTCTTAGTTTTCTTTCTCTCTCTCTCTCTCTCTCTCTTTTTTTTAATAAACTTATATAACCTTTCAGTATTGTACTTCAACACATGTGAAAATTTAAAATGTTCAATTTGGATGAAGCCCTTGCTATACCTCCAGTGCACACGTTTTTTCATTTACTTTAAGCTTTATCAGAATAAATTCATTTTAAAAGTATCTGTACTTGAAGCACTTGCATTAATCACTGTCTCTGCAGAGGCTTGATATTGCAGTGGAACTTTAAAAGTAGTAGTGTACAAATACAAGAAAAATAATTGTGTTTTGGATACATCATTGATCCAGGCTGTAACTGAATGTATTGAAAGGAATGCTGTTGCTCTTTGCTTATATGGCTAAGACCAACAGTGTCACCTGCAGGTGATTCAAGTAGATTTCTTAATTTTTTCAAGTGGAAATCTCAGCCACACCAGTTAGTTAGTGAAAATAGGAGGATCTGGCTGAGTAACTTTCAAATTAATATTTTAAATCAATTTTCCTGCTTACTATTCTTATGAAATTGCAAATATGTAATGATTGCTTCAAATTAATTTCTTCAGTAAGTGCTTATTGAAAAAAAAAAAAATCTTAAAATCATTCCTTAGTATGCATCAAAGATCTTTATTGACAATATTCTACCTATGTACCAATAAAAATCAAACAATGCTGGAAATGTGAATGTTTTATGACATTCAAATCTGTTTACTGCTTCTATATGGGTGAAAATTAACTGTTTATTGGTGGTTAATCTCTGGGTAGAATTTTGTAGAAATGAATCACATGAATTAAAATGTCAAAAGTATTACATTTAGATAAAAAGTTAAATTATTAAAGAAAATCTTTGATATTACTAATATCTGTTGTACTTAACAGATGCAGTAATCTAAAAGTAATGTTGTACAAATTAGTATTTTAGTACAATAATGTACAAACTGTATTTACATTGAGAGGAATGCTGCTCTTCAGTCATTTTCCAGAGGTTTCACTGTCTTTGTCTTTCTGTTGCTAGATTTGTGGTTAATATAAAAAAAAAAAAAAAAAAAATCAGGTCATATTTCTTGACTTTCTACACTAGGACTGACATTAACATGAAGGTTTTTAGTTGTCTTATTACAACAAGGTGATTATCCAGAAACTAGTGAACTGCATGTCAGTTGCAAAGTAGTAGTAGTGTTTTAAGCTACCTGGTGAATACTGCTAATGTTATCAGAAAGGCTTTCAGCATAATGCAGGTGCCTGATGAGAGAAGAAATAAGCCCAGTTGGAGCTGCAAATTACCTTCTCAGTTCTTGAATCATAGAATCACCAAGGTTGGAAAAGACCTCTAAGATCATCCAGTCCAAGCACCATGTTCCTCAGTGCAACATCTAAGCGTTTTTTTAACACCTCCAGGGATGGTGACTCCACCTTGGGCAGCCTGTGCCAGTGTCTGACCACTCTCTTGGAGTATTATTTACTAACGTCCAACCTGAATCTCCCTTGGTGCAGCTTGAGGCCATTTCCTCTTGTTCTGTCACTGGTTACACAGGAGAAGAGGCAGATTCCCACCTTGCCACAGCCTCCTTTCAGGTAGTTCTGGAGAGTGATAAGCTCTCCCCTGAGCCTCCTCCAAACCTGAACAAGCCCAGTGCCCTCAGCTGCTCCAGACCCCTCACCAGCTTTGTTGCCCTTCCTTGGACAACCTCCAGGGCCTCTATGTGTTTCTTGCAGGGAGGGGCCCAAATCTGAGTGCAGTACTTGTGATGCAGCCTCACCAGGGCTGAGTGCAGAGGGATGATCACTTCCCTGCTCCTGCTGGCAGCACTATTTCTGATACAAGCCAGGATGCCATTGGCCTTTTTGACCACCTGTGCATACTACTTGCTCATGTTCAGCTAAGCGTCAACCAATACCTCCAGGTCCATTTCTTCCACACAGTCTTCCAGCCACTCTGCCCAAAGGCTGGGACTTGATGTTGTCATGCTGCAGGAGAAATCTTGTCATCTTCACTGGCCTGACACTGAAAGTTGGAGCCTTCAGCTTAGTCAACTTCACTGTTTATTAATCAGAGTTGATGAATTTGTCTGGGTTCCAGGAAATCCAGAAAGGTCACTCCTTTCCTATCCCAAAAGGCAGGGCACGTGATATTACCTGCTGAGGGCTGTGTCTGGAACTTTTTCTTTGAAGAAAAATTCACGTCACCACTCAGTGAACTGCTCTTTTGCCTCTGACTCTGTGTCTCGTTACCAGTAATGATGAAATCCTGGAAATGGTCACCTTCAGCCTCACAATGGTTCAGTAGGTCCTGACAAACTTGCATACAGTGTTCTTTCTATTCCTGTGTGATCATCTGTGGGACACACTTGGCCCAAACTCTGCAATATTGTAACGTCACCCTCGTTTCTGATGCACTGAAGCCAATATTCAGCTCTGTACACAGTTTCCTTGTCACAATACACTGATTTGCATGGATGAGCTGATTGAGACAGTCTTCGTTTAGTGATGTGGCAGCTCTGCATGCTTGTCTGGAATGCGGCTCGTCTTTCACATTGCTGACATCACTGCTGAAGCACACCACCCATTGCCAAACTGTGCTTTCATCCACTGTTTGTTCTCCATAAATGTTAAGCAAGCATTGATGAATGTCAGTGGGTGCAACATTTCCACATGGAGGAATTCAGTGGCATACCTTTACTTCCATGACAAGTGCCATTTTGTCAGACTGCCCCTCTGCTGCCATCTGTCACATGGCAACAAAATGTGATGGAATATTGGCAGGAAGGTTCAACCTCTACTGCTGCACCACCATCTGTCTCTGACATTGCGAGCCAATATAATAAAATAGAAGGCATTATTTTTGGAGCAGCCCTCATATCAAGTCCTAGGTGGTAAGTGGTTGCCTTACATATAATTCAGCAATATTTTAAGCCTGTTTCTTGAGTCTTCATGGTTTTGGTTTGTTCAGATTTTAGAATGTATTTAAGAAAATACTTTGGACTGTGTCAGCCATAAACCTTTCTGTCAAAGACACAGCGCTAAGCACAAGATTTCTTCCACTTCTTTGATCTTGTTTTAGTACATTTGAGGCGGTCTATCTTATTTTCCAAGTTGTTTTCACTTCTACATCTCTTAAAGTAGACATCTTTAATATTATATTCATTTGCTAACCTTGGTGTGTGGTGGGGGCTTAGAGTGGGGAGAAGAGAGTTCCTAATCTAGTCGAACATTTCAAAGACTCTTTATTCAGTTGTGTAATGATATTTAAAATGATCGTAATTATAGCAAGTTATTGTTTTTCTGATACAGCACAATTCTCGAGATTTTACAATTTTAATCTTTTCTGCAAAACATGGTCTTCGCTTAATGTGCTTCAGAAAGTGTGATATTTTTAAGGACATTATGCACATGATTACTGACCTGTTACAGGAACCAGCGAAATGAACTCATGGGGAAAACTGCTCAAATAGCATGTTACTGCAAATATTTTTACTCTCTTTTGTAAATCACTTAATGAGGATATGATACAGCTTAATAAAATAAATCGGTATTTTATGTCTAGATGGGATACTGAAAGGTTTTCAGACTCTAGGAGTGTCTAGCAGTCTGTGAACTTGTTAGTGCATTTTGATATCTCCAGTTTCAAGAGCGGCTCATATCAATGAGCAGGATGTCAATGAAAAGTGACATCAGGCTTGCAGGACCAAACACAAAAGTAAGAAGTAAACATCTAAAGGGTGGATGCACTGCACGGGGTTAGGTAAGCCAAAGCCTGTCTGGCAAGGAACCAGGCTTCCTGGTTAAGGTCAACAAGGAGAGCTTATTTAGGTATATTAGCAGCGGCAAAATGAAGATGGGAAAATGTGGGTCCACTACTAGAATGATACAGATTATGTAAAAGCTTGAGGTACTTTAATGCCTTCTTTGCTTCGGGCATCATTTTTAGGACTGAGTTTCAGCAATCCCTAGTCGCTGAAACCAACGGGAAAATCTGGAAAAGGAAAACCTAACACTTGTTGGAAGAGAGTCAGGTTAGGGAACGTGCAAGCCTCAAAGGAGGTTGTAGTGAGGTGGGGTCAGCCTCTTTTCTCAGAAAATCAGTGACAGGACATGAGGTAATGGCTCTAAGTTGCACCAGTGAAGGTTCAGGTTGGATATTAGGAAAATTTTTACTCTGAAAGAGTGGTGAGGTATTGGAACAGGATGCCTGGGGAGGTGGTGAAGTCACTGTCCCTGGAGGTGTTCATGAAGTGCACGGATGTGGCACTGAGGAATGTGATTAGTGGGTTTAGGTGGGGATGGGTTGGCGGTTGGACTAGATAGTCTTAGAGGTCCTTTCCAACCTTAATGATTTTATAATTCTGTAGAGTTTTTCTCATTTAGTGATGAAAGATGCTACTTTGTTAAACACATTTCAGATTTTTTTGGTTTTTTTTTGCAAGTGATGGCAGACTAATAAGCAGTATTCTTTTCATATTTTGTCTGAAAAATTAAGACTGGAAAACATTAAAAAGAATTGTCTAAATGTTAAATTCTAAAGTGTAACGAATCTCAATAAATAAAAAAGAAGAATGTCTCTGCTACTGTTCATAAAATATGAGCAAAGAATCTGAAAATGAAGTGCTTCATGGTATGAACTAATTATTCAACTGCGTATGTATAATTATATTAATGAATTGATTAAAAATACCAAATAAAATATTGTTGTGGAGTGTTGACTCTTAGCCTTTTTATGCATTGATAATGCCAGTAAAATGTGCAGGAAACTACTTGCAGAAATGTATTTTTCAGTAGTATTTATCATTAATATTTTATCTATGAAGGACTTGGAAGAATGACTTACTTCTGTTGACTTTAATGGTCCTTTGTAAATAAAAGGGCTCTGCGAAAGGAATCAGTGTCTGTAAAACTGCTAACTGCTTTACACTTCCAGATACTTTTTTAAGCGCTGTAAATTTCACAGGATAAAAAAGCAGTCTTTCATAGTTAATGCAAATGATGCATTAAGTTAGACCCTTCTCCCAGAGTACAATTTAAAGGTACTCAGAAGTCCAATTATCTTTGATTTAGCTGTAAAAATTGCAGAATAACAGCTGTGCCTGCTGAGTGAATATTCCTCTGAAAAAAAGATAGCTTATCTGAGTAGATTTGAGGACAGGTTGCTGAGGGAATGTCTGAGTCCTTTGGCTCTTTTTCAAATTCTACAGCTTCTGGTCAGTTGAAAATGCAAGTAAATTATAAAACAGCATCAAAGCAATTTAGAATTTATATCCTCTGAATTGTCATTTTGCACGTTACTGCATATTTTGAGTTGTTTCTTATTTATTGTGACTGTATGTTGAGCAAAAAAAAAAGCACTTTAGATTTCAAAATAATAATTACAGGTGCTACAAATTATCTTCCTATATTTGACTCCCATCTAAAAGTACAGATTTTTCTATACTGCAATACAGAAAATATTTTAAAGAATCATTTAATATGCCATAACACACAATACATGTAATAGAAATACATTCTAATTTTCCGTAGAATTAAAGCATACTTAATACTACTTGGGAGTATATTATTGTATATAATAATCTATATATGGTCTCTTCTCACTGATGGCAGGTGACAGTATGAGGGGAAATGGACTCAAGTTGCGCCAGGGTAAGTTTAGGTTGGATATCAGGAAATACTTCTTTACAGAAAGGGTAGTTAAACACTGGAATAGGCTCCCCAGGGAGGTGGTTGAGTCACCATCCCTGGATGTGTTTAAAAAGCATTTGGTTGTGGTGCTCAGGGACATGATTTAGTGGAGGGTCGTTAGTTAGGATAGCATAGTTAGGTTGTGGTTGGGCTCGATGATCTTTAAGGTCTTTTCCAACCTGAGAAATTCTATGATTTTATATAGAGCATAATTAAAATGTATTATTTAGAATTTAGCACCAAGTAAAGAACACAGTTTCCTCTTCTTCCTACTGTGGATAATTTTTACATAATGAAGAAGTTAAAGGTTATAATTATTCTAAAAAAGTTATTCTCCATTTTATGTATCCACATTTAATAGTGAGATATGCAGGACTATTTTGATGAGCCTTAAAAGTATGCCTGTGTAAATACTTTAGAAATACTGATAGCTGAGGTAGTCTTTTATCTTTGTCATCTTAAAAAAGCAACACCATTATTAAGTTGCTGGAGAACAGTGGTGTATTTTCAAATGTGTTCTTGCATGTAGTTATCCAGTAAACAATCAACATTAACCCAAATATGCTATAAATAGTATTTTAAAAACATGGCTGTAGAGTATAGTTGTGTATGTTTTGTTGCTATTTTACTTTCCCTGTTTTATATGAAAGAGGCGGGGGGAGAAGAAAATGCAAAATAACACGGAGAGGGCTTGAAATCAAGCAGGCTGGAAGTAGTGTCTCTAGAGACAGGCATTTGCTGTAAGTTGTCACATCTGATTAAGGGAGCTATTGGCATCAATCAGACCTGACAGTAGTATATCAGAGGTTAGTATAACTATAATCAGTGAGCTGATTAACGGGAAAGAAGAAGAAGAAAAAAAAAAAAAAGGTAAAGTTTTGGATCAAACTCTTTTAAAGCATTTAGATCATTATTTAAACCTGAAGGTTGAGTGGCTAATTACGTTTGTTATAATATAAGAAATAAATTTCACAGTGTTCTAGCTGTTCTTCCTCATTTATAACTGTGGTAGTTAAAGTCAGATTTGTACTGACACTAAAAAGATGGTTTTTGTCCTAGAAAAAAATCTAAGTGACAGGTGCTCTCATCAGATTACTTCTCAGTAACAACTACTGTGATCCTAATATGTATTTTTTCCATAGTTTCTCTTTAGTTTAATTTAAGAACTTGATGCGTAAAGTTTTATGCTCTTTCATTGACGTTGTAGAAAACTAAAATGCCTTTGCAATAACAACAAAAAGAATTCCTCTGACTTGTCACCCTCATTGCTTGGATTGGATTTAATTCCATTTTGTTTTGAATCTATCAAAGTCCATTTTACTGAAGTTTAAAAGTTGTGCTACAACTTATAAATGAATATTGCAATCAGTGAGACATCTGAGAGTGAGCTGGAAGTATAACATTTTAGATCTTTTAAACTTGTGTGTGTGTTTAACTCTTTTTGTAACTAACTATAATAAAAATAAAATATTAATGAAAAAATCAGGTCAGCAGTATGTATGAGGTGTGATAAGTATCTTGCTGTGATAAGCAGGTGTCCAGATGCATAGTTAAACCATTCATTGCCTTTTCATTACATGGGCACAACTGGCTCTTTAAAGAATCAAACTCATTTGTAATTGTATGAGTTCGTAGGATTAACGTATAAAATAAAACAAGCTAAACAAAGTTGTGTTTCTTCAGTGAGAAATTAGTTTGCTGTTCTAAGTGACTGTTTAAAATTTTCATTGTTCCATTGTTGATTTCTAGACTTATTGTTGATTGCAGATGTTAGCTTTGATGCCTTACTAATTGCTGCTATTATGCGTCAATATAACTCACCTCTGTGAATCTTTCTAACATGAAAAGCTCAGTCTTCTCTGTAGATATCTCTTGTAACTGTAGTCTTACTACTGAATGTTTTTAAGATGTTCTTATTAGATAAATTTAATTCTGTATTGCTATTACTTTAGAGCATGCTAAGTTTTGATAGAACAGCATCTATTCACACTGCCCATCTGTGTATCTTAGTTGTGTAAGAAACCTGTTTTAATGGAGACATAATTCTGTTTTAACTGCGTAAAATGCAGCATCAGGTGGTTGTCACTGAGTAATGAAAAGCAATTTATTTATATTCATTGTTTATAACTTCCTTCTTTCCTACCTCAGTCTTATTTTGAATTGTTGTCCTCTGTTTCAGTTTCTATATGTTTATTCTGCTCCCTGCCTGACCTCTTCCTTTCATGAGGTTTTGTGAAATGCTTGAATAAATCATGTAATGTGAGAGTGCAGTAAAAAGTAGGATAAAAACAGAATTATGAAAGCGACGTACAGGTTGCTGCCTTTTTTGACAGTTTTGCCTCAGAGAGTGCCAATATGGTAGTGTCCCTCGTGGAGTCTGATATCAGGTATCTAATATGAAAATGTGAAAAGCTCCAAAGCATCACTGAAGGGAAATATTTCCAATGTATACAAAGCCCTAGCATAGCAGTTTTCAAGAGAGAATTGAGGATTATAATGCATTCCAGTGTGAGGCTGGTCTGAGTGGATGTGTATAAGTCTATGTGGTTTTCTGCATCCCTGTGCATGAGTGAAGCTCTTGCAGTGAACTCTCATGGCCAAGAAAAAGCACCACAGTTAGTAGTTAGGCCATGAATAGAGTAAACAGTATAGTATAGCTATGCCCCTTGGCCAAAATGCTGTCAGAAGATGAGGAGTCCTGGCTGTGACTGAAGAGATCATGCTGTAGAATCAGCCACATAATCCTTTCATGTGCAGTAAGGGGAAATTATAGATGTGTACAAAGGAGTGGAAGAGGAGAGAAAGCCAATAGTGAATTAAAAAATGATGAAAAAGCTGGATTAACTGAAATCTACAGAAGTAGGTTTTTGGGAGAATATCTTTGAATAGCGACAAAAAAACCAGCAGTGTCTAGACCAGAATCTTTATTGCTATCCATCTATGATGAATCATTGTGGTAGAGACAAACTTTCTACAGACACTAATGCAGAAAGAGGATGGTTCCCTACTTTTAGATCCTTAGATATTTTAGTTGTTGCTGAGCAGTGCTGTAGAGAGCCAAGAATATTTCAGTTTCTCAGTATTTCATACTGTCCCACCAGTGAGGGGAGCTGAGGGAGCACAAGTTGCTGAGAGGAGATTGAGCCAGGACAACTGACCGAACCTGGCCAAGGGGATATCCCATACCATGTGACATCATGCAAAAAAAAAAAAAAAGAAAAACCTTGAAAAACTGTGGGGAGTTGGCTGGGTTGGCACTGCCTGGGGGTGGCTGGGCATTGCTCGGTGAGTGGTGATTATTCACTTGAGCATCACTTGTTTTGTAATATTTTATATATCTGTATCGTATTATAAATATTAATATTATATATATGTGTATAATCATTACTTTTTTAAAATTTTCTGTTGTAGTAAATAGTTTTTCTCTCAACCTACGAATTCTGCTTTGTTTCTTTTTATTTTCTCCTCCATCCCACTGGGAGGAAGGGTGGTGAGAGAATGGCTGTGTGGTGCTTTGCTGCTTGCTGGGTTAAACTGCAACATTAATACACTAGTGTTTTTCTTCAAAAAAAAACAAACAAAAAAACGGAACAACTCCAGCATCATTGGTCATTGCGCAGGAGCATGAGCCGTTGGAGTACAGATGCTCACATAGCTGCAGGCATCAAGTGATTTTTAAGATAAGGTTTGGTTTTCTTTCTCCTTTCCTGAAGAAATACTAAGGTTAATTAATTAATAGAGATTGGTGCAAAAGTTACAAGGAAACACTAAGTAGCAGTTAATATTGATGGTAGGTGTTTGCAGTTTCTTGGAAAAATTCTCCAAAACATCCAAAGGATGTTTTCCCACCTTTTAGGAAAACTTCTATGTGCAGTTGCAAACCAGCTTGCCTTCTCTAACAGTTCTTGTCTGATGTTTGTATGATTCTACTAAAAAATAAAAATAAAAAATTCAAACATTTTAGATTACCATGATTCATATGAAATGCTTCATTATAAAGGGTACTACTCATAACTCATTTGTGAACACAGTTGCAGAAAAATTAAAGCACGGAAGTCAGTATTAATCTGAAGATGAGTCAAGCGTTTGGGAGGTAGAACAGCTATTATGTTTGCTCATATGCAGTTGTATGTGATTATCTGAAAAGATCTTTTGGTCTTTTTTTGGTCAATTTAGGTTAGTTCTCTGGGGTTAACTTACTGGGTAATTCTGGTCTCTGTAAGATTGTCAGTTCTTTATTTATACTTAAAATCTAATGGTTGATGCTGATTTAGTAGTTCTACAAAAGCCTTTACACACAGTCATTTTGTAAAAATTGTTTTTATTGAGCAGCCCACTGAATGGAGCTGATTATGAATAACTGTTGTTGTCAGTCTTCTGTTCCCGCTGTTTGTGGGAAGGTTTCATTTTTATCTTCAGGAATGCTCATTAAACCTCTGCTTTAAGAAATGTAAAAGCCCATTTAAAGAGAAGTTGCCAAAATTTTGCCCTGTGGGATGTTTAGTTATAACAGTATGTGAACTTATATAAACCCATTGTCAGTCCTGAAATATATTCACCAGATCTGAAAAAAAAAAAATAATTATAATTTGCCATGAAGACCTACTTTACTAATGTTGCCTTATTTTCCTGACAGGGAAGGTTGGCTGTTTCGAGAATCTGCTTTATAACATAAAGGGGATTAAAGAATTTAGTTTACCAACCTGATTATTTACAACTGTTACCCTCTTTTTTTTCTAATCAGAATTGTATTTTGTCCAAAACAAATATGAAAACCAGTTTCCATTTCCTATCATTCCAGTTGATGCTCCACCTTTTATCCTAGTTCACCATTTCTTTATGCATCAACTGTTTTTGGCATGAAAGGGACAAAAGATCAGACAAGTGGTGGATAAACTTGGAAGCTGAAGTCGCTAAAAAAGCAAAACTGTTCTTGAAAATGAACTTAATGGACTTTATAGTATGGGAAATTGTAGCTAAATATTTTATGCTTATATATTCACATATGGATTGAGTGCAAGGGAGCATGAATCTGAGGAGATTAACACCATTTACTAGCATCAGAGAACGTGTGCAGCTTACTCAGGCAGAAATCTGATACCAGCCACATGCAAGGCCTTAACTAAAATGAGCTATTAAAAAAAAGTGAACCTGAAGGATGTGTCTGCTGTTAGAAAATAAACTCTAAGAGATTAATGGAAGATCATTTCCCCTCTGTGAGACCATAGGACTTTTCAGACTGAAAAGTATCAAAAACAAAAGAACTCCAAAGCAACAGCAAACCCCAGTATTTTTCAGAATGTTGATCTTCTGAAACTATGGTAGGAAAACATCCTCTTATCATGAAGTCTGGCTTCTAAGGGGAGTGAAGAGAAACTGGCAAAAGCAGCTAGCAAAGTTTATGACTACAGAAAAATGCATTTTCACAATTGCTTTAAACTGTTGAATTTATCACCTATTATTGTCCTCCTTTACTACATTTTTCAAAGTGAAGTAATTTGGCTTTTTTGTTTGAGTTGTTACCTGAATGTTACATAAAGTAACAGAGATTCATGAAATCACTTTGAATTGGAAGAATTTTTTGAAACATGTTGTCTTTTTTGATGTAAAGTAAAACGATTGACAGTCCTCACCTAAGAAGAAAGACCGATTTGACTATTCCGTGTTTTCCCAGGTAGAAAAGGTCAGTGTGGAGCAGTTATTAATGAAAATCCAAGAAGCATTGCAAAAGGATATTTACAGGTCCAGAGAGATACTTAAGTTGGCAGTAAAAATATTGATAGCTTACCCATTTCTGTTTAGCCATACCCTAATACAAAATAAATAAATAAATAAATAAATAAATAAAAATTTGAAATGTCTTTGCATGAATTCCAGCTCATTAAACAAATACAACACTTTTATTTTCCAGCTATTTCAATACCAAAAGAGGTGAAGTGGTGAAATAGCACTTAAAATGAACGCACTTCTCAGTGTGCTGATATCCAGATTCAAAGTATAATAAAGGATATATTAGAAAGCTATTTTAGAGTTTGGTTGCACTTTCTCAACCCTCATACAGAAAGTAGACTCCTTTTGCTGAATCTAAGTTTTGAGTTTATAACATTGTGGATGAAATACATTATTTCTGAAAATTAATTATAAAAATAAATGCCACCACAGCATTTAAAAGTAATTATGAGATAGATCATAATGCTGCTTTGTTTATTATTTTAATTGAAAAAATAATCTGTGGCTTTGTTAACGTTTGCTGGTAGTCAACATTTTCTTTTGCTGATGCTTTTAATTAGTGCTTTATATTTGAATTCAATTTACAGTTTGAGACTACGAAGCTGATTTGTTTGTTTTTTTGAGGATTTTCTTTCTCAGCTGTAAATCCTATTTGCAAAATAAATATAAGAAGCAATCTTATTTTCTGGGAAGATATCCTCTAGAGGTCACTGGTCTTGCTAAATGAGACAGTATATCAAATATAGCTTTTAATTCAGGTCATTACTTTGCCTATCGTTGCTGCTTTAAAATAAGATCAAAGTAAAAGAGATTTATAATGAATATTTAGTCATCACTCAAAAACAGAAAAAATAATGACACCAATTTAAATACGTATTTTGATAACATGATTGGCATGAAAAAATAACTGATCTCAACATTGCCAATTTAGCTTGAGCAAATTAGCTAAGTATCTTGCATTTGTAGCATTTCACACCTTAAAGTCTTAATATGCATTGCTAAATGTATTTCCTCACTGTTTGCTAATTAATGTTCTGTGGAAGTACAGCTGTTAATTTTTTGTTGTTGACATGGCTCGTTTTAAAGTGATAACAGTTGCATCTGTAGTAGTGTTACAATTCAGTTCATAAATTATGACCATACATTTTTACACCTACTGTTTTGTAGGAGTAAAAGAACTTGAAAAATCTGTATCTGCTAGTAAAATGCATCCAGTAATATTTTGAAAAAAAAAACCATAGAAACAGCCCACACGCGCACTCTCAGTGTAATGACTTACTCTTTCTTGCATCAAGTTTTAAATGTAGCAGGACAGAAAAATATTTTTTTCGATAACACCACAAAGAACGTGTCTCAGGAGTGGTTCTTGATAATCACAGAATCACAGAATCACAGAATTATCGAGGTTGGAAAAGACCTAGAAGATCATCCAGTCCAACCATTACCAATACTTCCCAGCTAAATCATACCCCTCAATGCAACATCCAAATGTTTCTTGAACACTCCCATGGTCGGTGACTCCACCACCTCCCTGGCAGTGCGTTCCAATGCCTGACTACCCTTTCCGAGTAGTAATACTTCCTAATGTCCAGCCTGAACCTCCCCTGGTGCAGCTTGAAACCATTCCTTCTAGTTCTATCACTGATTACACGAGAGAAGAGGCCGACCCCCAGCTCACTACAACCTCCCTTCAGGAAGTTATAGAGAGCTATAAGGTCTCCCCTGAGCCTCCTCTTCTCCAGGCTGAACAATCCCAGCTCCCTCAACCGCTCCTCATAAGGCCTGTGCTCCAGACCCCTCACCAGCTTCATAGCCCTCCTCTGAACACGTTCCAGGGCCTCAATGTCTTTCTTGCAGTGAGAGGCCCAAAACTGAACACAGTACTCGAGGTGCGGCCGCACCAATGCCGAGTACAGGGGGACAATTACCTCCCTGTTCCTGTTTAATGCGTAAAGAGTGATAGATTCTGAAAGTAAAACAATTGGACTGGAACAATGCACAGTGGCACTGCAGGGGAAAGATACTTCTGTTAGGAGGATTAATAAATACAGGTGCTGTGGGCACCCTGAATCTGAGTGGCTGTGTCTGGGCAAGGAGAGATGGACAAAATGGCCTCTACAGACCCCTTCCTGTTCCAACCAATTTGTTATTCTGTAATTAAGAAGTCTGTCAAGTTAGGTTTCAAAAAACTTGAGACAGCAGTTCCATTGGTTTCTGATATCTATTAATATTATTCTGATGGTACTTAATTTATTGTTCAGATGAGAGGAAATTATTTTTCTCAGATTTGGACTAGCAGTTTTCATAGAGGTTTTATAAGTCATCATTAACTTTCTATGTCTCTCTGTCTTAACCAGGACTTTGAAGCATTATTTAGAATTACCTAGTGTTTTTGTGGGAAGTTTTAGGTATTTATGGTTCTCAGATGAAAGCTAGAAATATTTTATAACAGACAACTTTTGGTGGGATTTGCACATTAATGACTTACACGATTACATGTCTATATCTATGCATAGATATTTAATTGTTCTAATGTAGAAAGTGTATATTAATGGCATGCATTGACTTGATGTTATTAGATGATATTTCTATTTACATTCTTACACCAAAGCCTACAAGCTTTGTATCCAGCAGAGTATGTTGATGCAGTGAACTATTTCTGCAATACAAACACTTACTTACAGTAGCTTTGCTAGGCTCTACAATGCATTTACTCTGATGGATATTCATATACTGATAAAGTTGAATTTGGATTTTTCTTTGCATATGCTTAATATCTCTTTCTTGCTTTAACAGATGCTTGTGACTACTCCAGAAAAATGGGACGTAGTAACAAGAAAAAGTGTTGGTGATGTAGCTCTCTCTCAGCTGGTAAGGCTCTTGATTCTTGATGAAGTTCATCTGTTGCATGAAGACAGAGGACCCGTACTTGAAAGTATAGTGGCACGTACTTTACGTCAGGTAAGAGCCCCCCCCAAAAAAAATCTTAAAAACAATTTTATTTTATTCAGTAATATGTTTCATTGTAAAAGAAGAAATACTTAGACAATGGAATCAAAATGCTTAGGTGGTTTACAATTGATTTCATTGCTACTCTGTACTAAGTATGAAGAAAAATGACTTCTGCCTTCTTTATTAACACAAATGTCAGATTCCTAGGATGCATAATTTATTGCAGAGCTATTTCCTTATATTAGTTTATGTGCTATACAAGTTACACTGAACTGGTACATTTTTTAACAAATAATAGTCAAGATGATATTTTAACATAACCAAAATTGCAGGTGTTTTCTTACCAGCAGTGATTCTTTTTATTGGCACATTTCCTGGAAGAAAAATTTTTTGAACCAAAGAATGAAGAAGTTGTCCTCACTGCTAGAATACTAAGTCATTTGTATTTGAGCATAAGCAGTCTTTCTTTTTTTCCCCATGCTTTAGCAGTACTTTCTAAATACCAAAATCTGACATGGCAAAAGGAGAAAAGGATGAATGTGGTTGGTTTTGGTTTTTTTTTTTCTTAAATCTCATGCAAAAGAAAGATTTAAAGCTAGACAATAAAGATTGTACTCAATGGTTCAACATGCATTTACTAGAAAAATTAAATGTGGAAGTTAGTAATGAATAAAAAGGGTTAGAATTCGAATAATTCAATCACAGAATGGTTTGAGTAGGAAGGCACCTTAAAAGCTATCTAGTTCCAGCCCTCCTGCCATGGCACACCTTTCACTAGATCCGGTTTCTTAAAGTCCCATACAGCCTGACACTGAACACTTTCAGGGATGGGGCATCCACAACTGGGCAACCTGTTCTAGTATCTGACCACCCTCATAGTAATCTAAATCTACTCTCTTTGAATTCAAAACCATTTTCCCTTGTCATATCACTACACTCGCTGATTAAGAGTCAGTCTTCACCATATAGGCCCACTTAAAGGGTCAGTAAGCTGGCAATGATGTCTCCCTGGAAGCTTCTCTTTTCCGAGCTGAGAGATGCTTTAGCTCTCTGATATATATGTGGCCCTCCTCTGAACTTGCTCTCGTAGGTCTGTGTCTCTTGTGCTGGGAGCCCCCAGACCTGGATACAGCTTTCCAGGTGGATTTTAATTAAGGTAGAGTTGAGATTGGGATTCAACTCCTATGCACTGCAGGTGATAATTCTTTTGATGCTGCCGAGCATACAGTTGGCTTTCTGTGCATCATGCACATACCACTGACACACATCAAACTTCAGTAACTCCAAATATAGTAAGCAGAGGGTAGGGTGGCATTCTTCTTGTTTTTATCTTAACAGTATGTTGTGCAAGATTGCATCAATACAAAGAATGTGTAACAAATTAGAAATGAACACAATTGTTCTTGTTATGGCTATATTTGCAGGCATGCTAAATGTTTAAAATCTCTTGTCTTTCAAGATGCTTTTTTTCTTGGTAAGGCTACACTAACCTTGTTGAGTTCCTAAAATAGGATTCCTTACATGCTTTCTGAATCATCTGATGCTGGCTCCAGCAAGAACTGAATAAAATTAATGTTTGCTGTGATTCTACACTGTAAGTCTAAAGTTCTTGTATAAAGATCCACGTAACTGATAATTCCTTAGAAGAAGCCAAACAATGAAAGAAGTTATTTATGGAGTGTGGGTTTCTGTAGAGTTTATACTACCTCAAGGGCACAGAAGCATAACCCGTTTGATATTGTATTTTCTTTCTTAAATGGATTTGATTACCTTGTTTTCCTTAGGCATCTTTAAAGTTAAGCATCTCAGTTTTTAGCAGTGACCGTGACGGTCACTGTCTTCATGTCAGATTGCAAGACACATTTTATTTTTTTAATGTGAAGTTTTATGAAAGTTGTGAGGTAGGTTTCAGCTGTCTGAAATAGATGTCTAGAGCCATTTTATCAGCCTTAGGTTATCCAGCTTGGCCTTATGCTTCTGCTTCATTTGGACACAAATCTCCCATAGATCCTTTGCTTTTGTGCCTGTCAAGCCCATGTAGATGTCTTAAGGAATATTAAATGATCTGAGGCAATTATATCATGAGTACTGAATCCTGCCCTTAGTGCATTTATTGTAATACAGCAGTATCTTGCTTCAACACTCATTTAAAAAATAGCTCTCTAGGGTGCTTTAATCTTCTAGGGTTTCAAGGTTTGTTTTACCTACTAAGTTGGAGTTTAATTCACTTGGAATTGAAGTTACTCATTTGTAACTCTTCCTTAAGTGAAGCAGATGGGAAGAAAAACAAAGAAGAAATCTTGAAATTAACTATCTCACCACCTTTATGAATTGCTTATTTATTTTAAATTGGTAAGAAAATCCATGATGGAGGTCACTATGGATCACTACAAGAAAACAGTTGAGAGAATGCAGTTGAGGAGTAGGAAAGTATACTGTAAAAGAATACACTAAAGAAAAGCAGTTAAACAGAAAATAAAACAACAATGAAAAAAAAAAAAAACGATTTGTAGAAATATTTAGAACTATGCTGCAGGAAGCAATTCTGGACAGACTGGATAGCTGGGCTGACGTTAGTGGGATGAAGTTCAACAAGACCAAGTGCTGGGTACTGCTTTTAGGCTACAGCAACCCCAGTTATTGTTACAGGCTTGGGGCAGAGTGGCTGGAAGGAATCCTGGCTTGTAGGAAATAGTATTGCCAGCAGGAACAAGGAAGTGATCATCCCTCTGTACTCAGCCCTGGTGAGGCTGCACCTTGGGTATTGCGTTCAGTTTTTGGCCCCTCAGTCCAAGAAAGAGATTGAGGCCCTGGAGAGTGTCCAGAGAAGGGCAGTGAAGCCAGTTAGCCATCTGGAGCACAAGTCTTGGGAGCAGCTGAGGGAACTGGGATTGTTTAGTCTGGAGGAGGCTCAGTGGAGACCTTATCACTCTCCACAACTACCTCAAAATAGACTGTGGTGAGGAGGAGGTCATCCTCTTCTCCCACCTAACTAGCAATAGAATGAGAGGGAATCTCCTCAAGTTGTGTCAGGAGAGGCTAAGGTTGGATATTAGGAAAAACTTCTTCTCTGGAAGAGTGGTCAGGCACTGGAGCACTCCAGTGAGCAGTCCAGGGAGGTGGTTGATTCGCCATCCATTGAAGTGTTCAAGAAACATTTAGATGTTGTACTGAGGGACATGGCTTAGTGGGGAAATATTGGTGGCAGGTGGATTGTTGAACTAGATGATCTTGGAGATCTTTCCCAACCTTGGTGATTCTATGATAGGAAGTAAGAATAAGAAGGTAAGTTTTGAAATAATACTACTTCAATGTGAAATATCCTTGTACCAATTACACCACTGCAATTATTGCTGACATCAATTAGCTGATTTGTATACTAGTTTAAGGCATTGGAGCTATTGACTTTTTCTTTCTAATTTATCGTAGTGGGATTCAGAAAGTGATTAAACAAGTTATTCAAAGAAAAGTTCATTACAGATTACTAGTCACTAAATCAGACTTGGGCTGAGGGCTATGCTGGCAGGTGTCACTGATATTTTCCTTATTTCTGTACTCTTAATAGAAAAACCTCTTTTGGCCACTGTGGGAGACAGTGTAGTATAGTTGGATTTTTGGTTTGATCTGGAATACTCACTCTCTTGTATAACTTCTAGCACAGTACTGTGATAAATTCCTTTCACTACTGCTTGTCTTTTTTAATAAATCCAATAGCTATTCTAATATACATATATGATAGTTTCATCTGGATCGTACTTCCCTAGCTTGTGTATTAGACGATATGATTTCTATGTGTGTCAAGATCTGTATAACATATACAGCTTTCTGTGATTTGCAGGCTTGTTATCTTATCTTGCAAGAAAAGGAAATACCTCTTGTGTTTTCATATGACGTCTTTGAAGGTTTTTTTGCTTAGATTGTGGGAAATACAAAAATAAAAAATGGATTTATTTATTTTTGGTCATTATAAGAATTGGGCCTGATGTAAATCTCTGGTGTCGCCATGCCAGAAAAGAATGTTTGAAATCTGTATTCATATGCTATACAAATACAGCTGTGCCAATACATTCTGAAAGCAGGAACATCCCGATGCAATGAAAGGTCTGTCCTAATTTGCACCTCAACATTTTTGATTATAACTATACTTTTCTCCAGATGGACACTGCCACACCATTTCCTGTGGGAGTTTAGCATGTTCATTTAACTTACGGCATTTTTTTAAATCAGCTTTTTCACTAACTTGGAATAACAAATATATATTGGAATTGCTGGCAGTCTTAATCCTAGTGGAGTGAGCAGTGTATTCATGCATGTTTGTACTTTTCAAATTTTTGAGAATGTTTTTGTAAGTGATTTAAATTGACTTTGCTAAACATTTTGGTTGGAAAATTGCTCTGAGCTCTGTTACATATTGCAGGTGTAACATCAAACAACTTCTTTGAACCCAATTTATAGCTTTGATGTTAAAAGTTTTGGTCTAGAGAATGAAACAGATGTAAAACTGAAATGCTTAAACTTTTTAATCAAAATTTCCACAGTTCTGTAATATCTACTAAGCTTATTAGTTTGAAAGAAGAAATGAACTACATGCCACTGAATTCTTTTGTCATAATTATTCAGAGAGGTTGATGACTTCTTTGCTGCTTATGAGGAAAGAAAGCATTCTTGAATATGTGAGCTTTGATACCTTCTCTTAACTCTATGAATAAGTAAAAAAAAAAAAAACCTCTGGAAAAACATCTCTCAGATTTTGGGAAAACAAGGCTGCTCTCTTAGGTACACAAATACTGCCCTCACAGTCTTATATTTAAGTTTCAAGGAATTTATATTTTGTATTATATCAAACAAATTGCTAGACGTACTAGGTGTGTAGCTGTGCTCCTGGAAACTCTTCCTAAGCGAGTTGTATGGATTAGGGGTGCCACACTGACTTGACAATTTATCATCTGTACTTCCTTTAAACAAATTATTTCCCTTTGTTACTTTCTTTATAATGCATGTTGTGATACTCACAGTAAAAGTAATAATGTATATTTCGAGATAACTTATAAGTGAGAAAACTAACAATTAATGTTTCCTTTTACCTACTTGATTTCCATTTTTCTTTTTTCTTTTTGTAGAATTATAAATCAGAATCTGAAGGAGATTCTAAAAACTAGGCAGCATTTTCAGTCTTTTACCTCAGTGCACCTAAATTCATTGTAATTAAGTTTTTGAAAAAGAAAAATGCATGTGTTTTTAATTGAAAAACTCAAGTATGCATATAACTAAACACAATGGTAAGCAAACCTCACAATTGTACCACTTCATGAATCTGCTTCCACATTTATTAGTGAAATTATCCTACTTATTTATGCTTAGATGTCTGCAAATTTATTTTCAACACTTTCACAATTTAAAATGCGATTGTCATTTGGAACAGCCAGAATAGGAAACATTTATGATTTTAATCTTGTTCCAAATATTGCTAAAGTGATATATTTTACTTTGGGATTTAATGATTTGCTTTTTTTTATTGCAAATTGCCAGTATTTTAAGGTGGATCTACCTAGTCTTTCTTGTTACAGTCAGCTCTTCCAGGTGATACAAAAACTTTCACCTTTAAAAAAATATGAATATTAAAGAGAACAGAGTATTTTTCTCTATTATGAACTAAATGCTATCAGCAATTCGTATTTATTCTGTAGATAAAAGAGTAGTTAAAGTCAAAAATGAAAAGGTTAATAAACCCTTCTCCTAATCCCACCCATGCTTTGTGTCTTTATAGGACACTTTTATAGCATCTGCAGGATCAAGTGTTAGCTCCCACTGAGTCATGAAAAAAACTTTGTCGCAACTGTGACCTACTGTCTGCCTTCCTACTTTCTCCATTCCCAGTCATCGTCTTTTTCTTCTTTATTCCCTTGTAATTCTAATGCTATCCTTCTGAGCTTTTTTTTTTTTTTCCCAGTGAAACCTTAGTTAAGAAACATTTCCTTGCTCTGGATACATTTTCCTTATGTTTAGTTCCTTATTAGCTCCTCTACCTCTTCTGTTCCTTCTGTATGCTAATTAAGTTTCTCAGGTTCTTCCATGACAAGATAAGTGAAATCAACTTACTAAAACTTTCTACTGTAATGGTTTGGTTTCTGCTTAGAGTGCTTTTTTTTTTTTTTTTTTTTTTTTAACTAAACTTTCTTTTGTATATCACTGTTTTTAAAATACGTCAACAAAATTGGGTATAGAACTTATTTTAGTTTTGGTTGTGGCACATAAAGAAGTGGAGCATCTCCCTCCTGCTTGTTGATTAAGTTGTCAGACAAATTCTTTAATAGTAGCTGCAGGATTCACTTGTTGCAATAAAAATGTTTCCTGAGGATACTTTCTCATTTTACAGCTCTGTCCTCTTTTAGAATGAGATAAATTAAGAGAAATTTAGTTTGAATGAGACCAACAATGTAGATTTATCTGTTTGGCTGACTCATATATCAGTTATATTAATTCTACCAATCACCTCTTATTCTCATCACGGGTTAGCTTTTTATTTTCTGCATATCATTGATAAAATTATTGAATAGATTTGGGCTTAGAATGCATTTAGAGACATCCCTTTTTAATTTCTATCTTTCAGTGATAAATTCCCTGTAAAAAGCTGTCAGTTCATCAGCTTGTAATACAATTAATGGATGTTTTGTTGCCATTGCATAACATTATTTTTAAACAGTGTGTTATACATAGAAAGTCTAATGCTTTACATAATTCTAGATCTATCTTATTCTCTTTTCTGACAACCTTGTGGCTGTGTAAAAATGTCTTGTTTTTAAAAGTCATATATTTTTTATAAACAAAACCTTATCTCCATTTGCTTGCAAATTGCTATTGGATATTTGAATTAATCTTCAGAAGCTTTTCTATACATTTGATGGAAGTGGTCGGACAGTCATTTTACATGTCATTTTTTATTATTTATATTTGCACATTTTTCCATTTTTCTGGTATATCCATTGGGTTTAAAAGGTAACCATGAGTGTCATATGTTTTGTGCTCCTTGGTAATACAGTAAAGGAGTTTAACTGATTTGTAGAAGAGTTCATATTTCTTTTTTGTTTTTCAGTTTTGGAAAAATAACAGTAATCATGATATGAAAAGCATTTTACCACTCAGGAAAAACTGACATGGCACTGTGCAGGGCATAGAAATCTCTTAATAGGTATATTCAAAATGCAGTTTCTTCAGGCAAAGTACTTAATATTTAGCGAAGGTAAAATAATGTGGCTTCTAATAGTGCTTTCTGCGTGGTTACATGTTTTTGGTACCTCTTTTAAACTCATTCTAAATGGAGGGCTGAGATCACAGTATTTTCAGGGTTCACTGGAAGCAGAGTAAAACTCATTTATAAAATTACTTAACTAGATGGTTGCCTAGTAACAAATGCATTCTGTACAGTGTTTGAGTTGTCAATAACATCCTACCTAGAATCTTCAAAACAGTATTAGTAGTTGGTTCTTTACTATGCACTTTTGATTTTGCAATTTGAATGTTTTTATGTTACTGGCTTTCCCGTTTTTGTTCCTACAACTGGGAAATTATCACCTATGTGCATTGATTGACAACTTCTTAATACTTTCATTTAACAGTAAGCAACATATCAGAAAAAAAAAGTAAACACTGGTTAAACACTCTAAAAAAAAAAAAAATCCCTCTTTGTTATTTTTCAACACCTTTAATTTTTTTATTTAAAATTTCCCATGAAAATTCCTTCTTTTTTTTTCCTTCCTTCCACCTCCCTGCTCCTTTATTTATTTATTTATTTATTTATTTTAATAATATGAAAATCATACCTATATTCTGTGTGCAGGGTGATATCTAACAAGCAATTAATGTGTGTGCCTGTACACAGTATTTGATTCTTATCAGTGTCAGTCGGGGAACTGAGGAACCTAAGTTATGAATTAGTCTTCTTGTTACTCCTATTAGTCTGCCCCTTAATTCTCACCCATAAGCTCTCCCCTTGTTCACTGTTCATCTCTAGGCAGAGCTCAATACGTTCCAGTTGCTCTCTCATTTAAAGATTATCTCCTCCACCTCGCCCTACTGGCCTGTCTTTTCTGAAAAGTATACAGCCATCCATGGCAGTGTTCCAGTCATGTGAGCCATCTCACCATGTCTCTGTTATCGCATTGAGATCATGGCATTACCACTGCATACAGAACTCTAATTCTTCCTGTTTATTCCTCGTGCTGCATACACTGGTATACAGGAACTTGAGGGGAAAAAAGAGAACAGGGGATTCAGGTTTCCTTAGAGGGATGCAAGAAGATCCTCCATAGCTATACACGCTCTTGAGGGCATACGGGCTGACTGCTGGGAGCGTGTTGAAGTGATTCTGAATTATCTGAGTATAAGATTAATTTGTAACCAATGGACAGTTCTGCAAAGATTCGAATATGTAAACTTGTCTGCTTCACTTAGTTCTTTGCTTGAGTTGAACAATCAGGGATGTGCTTTCCAGCCTGATTGTAATTCATTCTGTGAATGTGAAATGTTAATACGTGGAAATGGGAAGACTGCCAAGATCATAAAGTTCAGGAAAAATTTTAGAAGTCAGATAAGAGTATCTGTGTGCATACTCTGTAGGCTCTCAGGTGGTGGCTGTAATGTAATGAGACGATGTGCAAATCTTAAAACCTATTAGGAGGAAAATGATCCTGCTGTGATCAATTTACAATCCAGAGAGGCTCTTCCCATATCTCACCCTTTATCACTTACAGTGTAAATTCAGATAATGATAGAGTGTGGAAATGAGTACTGGGTAGCTATCTTCTGTTTATTTTTTTCTGTATACATGGAATTTCATGGTGTGATAACAGCATTTTGTGAACATGAATGGTGAACATGCTGTCAGTTCTCCACATGCTACAGTGAATGCTTCTCAATTAGATATACTAATTAAATATGTCAATTAAATGTACTTATGGCAATTTTTGTTTCTTATTTTCAGTGTAATATGAAATCAGTGAAATATAGTAAAGCTTTCAAATACTATGATGTGCAAACACTGTGACAGTTCAGTTTTCCAGAGAAAGCCTTGTAAATTTTAATTGGTGCTTGCGTATTTTTTCTAAGATAATTAAGCTCATATGATGACTAAAACATTTGAGATTGTGTGCCAGTTGTGAAGAAAATATGGTTAGCTGAATATCACCAATAAGCAATAGGGAATGTATACAGAAAAAAACTTTGTCATCCTGAATGTGTTTTCAGTAACTTTTACTCCAATTTCAGGAAAATACTTTCTTGTTTATTAAGCATGTTCTTTAACTGGGGCTTCTAGGACCAAGTAATGAGGGATTCAGTGCATTAAAAATACTAATGTTTAAGTGTGCTATAATTACAAAATGCCCTCTTACACTTTGTAAATGCGTGAAAGATATACAAAACATTTTAACACTTGGTCTGACAGGAGAAATCTGAAGAGTAGTTGCTCTGTAGGCACAGAGCTCTGTGTTCTAAAAATCTCTTAAAATTCTAAAAGCCATTATGAAGAATAAAATCTCTGTGGTGCTTGGCTAGATTAATAACATAAAAGTAATTAGGACTCACTTATGATCACAGAGAAAAGTGCAAAGCCAAAATCTGTTATTTTTACAGATTCAGCTAATATTGTATTCCTGACTTCTAAGTTTAACAGCTTTGGTCACTGTTACTGTTAATCACCCTTTATAATTAAAGGAATAAAGGAAAGTCAAAAAACTCAAAATTTCACGTGCGTACACACAGGCTCTAGTGCTAGTTTACAATTTGAGTAGCGTGTGAACATAAAGTAATTGACGTTTAGGATACATGTGTCTTTTTTTGCTTCTTGTTTGTTTGTTTGAATGTTAATTATTGATGTGTTATTTAGTGGATGTAAAAGTAGGTGGTTAAAAAATAAAGATTTTTTCTATTAAGGCCATGAAAGAAGTTAAAATAAATTGATCGAATTTTATTGGAATTGGAATTTTATTGCACTTCGGAGCACTCAGTTATACATTTGTTTGTAATAAAGCCTCTGAATCTCTTTGTAGTCTTAACAGTACTGCTTCAACATGGAAGTCATGTAAAAGTAGGTCAGGGTGGGGATTTCATATACAACTTTGGTATTAATAAGTCAGGTTTTATAGAGTTACTATTTTTAAAGGCTGACAAGTCAAGCAGGCAATTCTGAGACTCTCTAGCAACTCTGATTTCTTACATAATATCACTACTTTAGATAGCCAGTCTCACTTTGTTTCAGGTAAATTTGGCAGAGATTGTCTTTAATGTAGTAGCTACTATTGATCTACTGACCACCTTTAATGATGAAAGACACAAACTTGCCTAATCCTGAGAAAAGCTTACAAGCCTAACCAAAACCTGTGGAACAAAAAACTGCTGTGTTATCAGACTCCTGCTTTGCTTTACAATGCATTATGTGCTTTTGGAAATTGAAAGCTCAAAGTTCCTCAGTGAGAGTACTGAAAAATTGCTGCAAATTTAAATGCTATATGTTACTGGTGAATAGAGGAAAAGCACCTGATTTAACTTTGAGTGAAATTAGCTTACTGATAGTCTTTATATTAATGTTTTGTTAGTTTTCATATTTAAATAGAGTAAGATACTTTATTACCTGTTTTCTTTATCATTCTGATTTGATTTTTGTAGCTTAACTTAAAAACAGAAAAAATAATTTGCAAAATTTAGGCTTGGTGGGAAAAGCAGGCAGGCATTATATACATAAGACACAAATATATGTGCTGGCACAATATAAAGTATATTTGTTTACAAGTGCATTATACGTAGTAGTAACTTTAATTGCTCTTGCATGTGTTACTTATCTGCTACCATTTTCAGGAGCAGTTAGAATTCTGGGTTCTTATCAGCTCCCTGACCCCACAGTGCCATCTGCCACATTAGTGAAGTTAAATGGTTTCTGTTTACACATTTTTGAAAGGGAGAAGTGTTAGTAAGCCATAACTGTTCTTTGAAAGTTTTTTACATTTTGAAAGGAAACTGAATAGTTAATAAACTGAATAGTTAATTGCTGTAAAAATTCATAATTCCATGGTTATTATGCAGAATTCTTGTTAATTGTTTAAAAATGGAAATGATTTCCTGCCTTCTGATGGAACTGAGCATATTTTTCAGGCTCTTAGGAGATTTAAAATATAATACATTTATCAGAATCAAATAACGTGCTGTAGATTGAAGCCCAGTTACACTTTCAGATTAAGGTATTTGATTACCAGGTGGCAGTGAATGAAGTGTAGGATAATTAAATATATCAGCGAGTGGTTACTGTTTTTACAGATTCAAGCCAAAAAAAAAAGGTGCTTATGCATTAAGAAAACTAAATATTTGCATGGTGTCCATGTCCGGGCATTGTCAAGAGTTGGAGATGCTGAACTCTTCCTTACAGAGGCCGGGGCCGCCTCGTGCTGGACATAGCCAGTTACAGAGGACACCAACAGCTGCACTGCAGGGCATAGCTGTCCTCAGCAGCTGAGACGGCAACACCTCAGGGAAAGAAGTTTTAAAAAGGAATAGAAGAAATGCTCCTAGCTGTAAGTAAAATAGTAAAGTGTGAGAAGCCACCCTGTGAGAGTGCACACACACACTCACACACTCACACACACACACACACCACCCCAAAACCATGTAATTGAGATTGATTGTAGTACGTAGGTCATCATGTAATCAAACTGTACAAAGATGCATAGGAAATTGTATTTCTAAAAATGCTCCTGTATGAACTTGCTTATCTACCATCTTGAATCTGGCTTCTTATCTGTCCCAGCTCTTGGAATTTGAATCTGCAACTAAGACTTGTTGTACATGAGCTTTCCTTTTGTGTAAGTACAGAAGGGCTGGTCAGTCAGCAGATATTCTGTGTTGGCTGCATCCACAGTTAGAGCATTCCGATTTTTTGCTGTGTGATCAGGCAGCTTGCTGGCTTGCTTAACATTGGTAGGTTTGGAGGGGTGGGGAAGAGATGATTTCTTTGGGGACTTAGTTTATGATTTTGGTGCACTTACTGTTCCCAAGGTCTGTATTATGGTATGGCGTGTATATCTTCCTTAAGAGTGACTTTCATATACTTCATAATAACCTTAATTGAAAAATTCTGATTTTTCTGTTTTAAAGGAAGTCCACAAGACTTCCTTTAACTTTGAGCATTTTTTAAATTCAAAACTGTTATGTAAGTAAAACTTAATAGTGTTTTGAAAAGGGCATAATCGGGTAGAAGATACCAACCTTATTCATCTGCATTTGAGACAATTTGAGAACCATATTTGTGGCATCAGTTATACTCCATAAAAGTCTTTTGGTGAAAATTACTGTGAATTTTGATCCTAAATAATTATGCTGGTAGGTAAACTGTGAGTCAGCCTACACATCTTTCAATATTCTAGAAGGAAATTGGAAAATTCCTGCTTGGTTTCATCAGTAAAATCTTTCGGTTGTTTTCATTTGTTTTGAAAGTTATCTGAAAACATGCAGTATGCAAGCTTTTATATGGAACGCAGTATTTCATTGCAAAGAACCATTTATTGCCTTTATCAAATGAAAAGGCATGTAACAAGTATTTGGAGCATTTGAAAAATGTACAAAAAAAAGTCTCTTAGTGACTTCTTGCTATCTTCAGTTCTGCAGAAGTACTGATACATAATAGAGAAATGTAAATAGTGATGAATCAGGATAGATTGCCTAAGAGAGCAGTGGAAATGTCTAAGCAAAAGTCAAGATTGAGGAACATAACTCTTTTTATTCTTTCTATTAACAAGTGTGGGATTTTAACTAGGGAAGAAATTGTATAATTCAAGCTTAACAAAGCCAGTTTTACTATTCTTTTTCCTTAGTGTCAGTTAATTACTACTAACTTTTTTTCAGGACAAAAGTATATTTTACTTGATGAATATTTTTCAGATGGACAAGCAAGATTTGATAGAGTTGCACAGTGCTCTGGTTTCTTCAGTACAGGATAATCACTGGCTTACATTTACTGTTCACCTTAAGTGTTAAATGCATATTTTTAAGCAATATTTTAATGTTCTTACTGTGCTTGATTTCTTGGTTTGTAACACTCGGATCATTTACAGCTTTTTTTTTTTTTTTTAATAGGTTGAATCTACACAAAGCATGATTAGGATTTTGGGTCTTTCAGCTACGTTACCCAATTATCTTGACGTTGCTACATTTCTACATGTCAATCCCTACATTGGACTATTCTACTTTGATAGCCGTTTCCGACCTGTACCACTGGGACAAACCTTTATAGGAATTAAGACAACTAATAAGGTAAAGAATGCCAAAGAAAGGGTTACTGTTTGTTTTGATCATACTTCATCTATGTATATGTAGGGGGATACTTTTTTTTTTCTTTTTTTTAACATACTCCATCTGGTTCTGTGTAACGATGCACCCATTTGAGACAAGCTTAAAGAATCCACTTTCCTCAGTTTGCAGTCCTTGTATATAGTCATTACTGTAGCTGGATATGATGGTATCTAGCTGTGCATTTTCTTCCCTTTACTAATAAGTTTTGCTTGATTAAGTAGAAATCATCACCCTCAACAGCAGAGTCACTGCAGAAGCTGATTATTTTGCCTTTCTCATTTCAGTTTTCCATTTTGCTAGAAATTATGCCAGTAAGGATGTCTGTTGAAATAATCACTAGAATGCTAGAAGAAAAAATATTCATTTATGAAATCTGGATATGTATGATGAGAGATGCATTAATTTAACATTAGTGGGATATAAGGGATATGCAACCTTAGTGTCCTAAACCATTAACATGCATGTTTGATAGAAAACACATTACAATAGACCCTAAATGAGCTTCTTTGTGCTCTTGCTCATTCTGGGAAGCATCAAGGCCATGTAGGTATAATATTCTTATTAAAATTTATAGGTCGATTAAGTGCAGTGCCACTTCACACTTAAATTATACTTCTTCTTAAAATACAGAAATTGATACAAACAGCTATCTATAAATTGGATTTGCAAAGTTTTCTTATGCTTCTCATTAGCCAATAATTAAAGCTTAAGTAACTTAGAGAGCTATAATGTTTTATAGCTCAATATTTTGGAAAATCTTATTCCGCTATGCTTTTAGTGTAATAGAAATAAAAACATCTTTATTCAAAAGGTAATTTCATAGCTTAATCAATGATAGTGTTTACTTATTTTTGTAAATAAGAATATTGCTTTTCTTACTAGTTATGTAGTTCATTCCATCTGCATTGCAGGGAAGAAACTTCAGTTTACAACTACAGGGAGCCATTTCAAGTCTATACACACAAGAATAGTTTACCATATGGTGCTTACCACGATTTGCATATTTTAACCTTCATTAATGCTTCAAGTACCTTCACTATTATTTGCTGTTGCCTTTCTTCAAACTTTTCTTAATACTTATTTGTCTATTTTGTTTGTTTCCACTGGATGGTAAGAAAAAGGTAAAGGCTATTTAATTACACTCACTTTAGAAGGATCTCTGATTTAAAAATCAGAGTAATATGCAAATTATCCTATGACATTTAACATGATTAAAAAACACTTTTCTTAAAAGGAAGAAAACCCACGGTATTAATTAACATTATAATTAGGAGGTAGTCGTTATTCTGACAAACAACTGTTTTGGTAATGCCAGGGGCCAAGAGTTTGTCTTCTTGCTTTTCAGAAGAGTGTCAGTCTAGATTTCATATAGCAAAATACATTTTGCGGTCAAGTCAGTGTACTCTGTAACAAACAAAAAGTAGAGGTATTAAGCCTCTTTTACAAAGGCTTCTCTTTGGAATAATGTTAATACTCAACCTGCCAAATGATTACTTATATCAATATTCTTTTGATCTATCTGAGAGGAGGAAAGCAGTGTAAGAACCCACAGAATTAAAAACAGTTCTCACAGAACATCAACAGATGCAATTAATGCTATGTTTATATCCATACTGTTAAATATCAAGGAGGTGACCTAACCATACTACCCTAAGTCTAACAACCCTCCACTAAATCATGTCCCTGAGCACCGCATCCAAAGGGCTTTTAAAAAAGCCCTTTACTCAACCACCTCCCTGGGGAGCCTGTTCCAGTGCTTAACAACCCTTTCTGTAAGGAAGTTTTTCCTGATATCCAACCTAAACCTCTGCTGACGCAACTTGATGCCATTTCCCCTCATCCTGTCACCAGTGAAAAGAGACCAACCCCGCTCTCACTACAGTCACCTTTCAGGTATTTGAAGAGGGCAATAAAGTCTCCCAGCTCAGTGTCCTCTTCCCCGGACAAATCAGCTCCAGTTCCTGTAGTTGCTCCTTATAGGGCATATTTTCCAAACCCTTCACAAGCCTTGTTGCCCTTCTTTGGACCTGCTCCAGCACCTCAATGTCCTTTCTGTAGTGAGGTGCCCAAAACCGAACACAGTACTTGTGTGTACTTGTCCTCACCAATGCTGAGTACAGGGGCAGGATGACTTCCCTAGTTCTGCTCGCCACACCATTCCTGATTCAAGCCAGGGTGCCATTGGCCTTCTTGGCCCTCCGGGCACACTGCTGGCTCATATTCAGCTGACTGTCCATCAGTACACCAAAGTCCCTTTCCACCAGGCTGCTTTCCAGCCACACTTCCCCAAGCCTGTAGGGTTGCCTGGGGTTGTTGTGACAAAAATGCAGGACCCAAGACTTGGCCCTCTTGAAACTATTGAGTTTACCTTGGCCCATTGATCCAGTCTATCCAGGTCCCTCTGTAGAGCCTTTCTACCCTCAGACAGATCAACTCTCCCTCGCAACTTGGTGTCGTCTGCAAACTTACTGTGCAATCCCCCCATCAAGATCACTGATAAAGATGTTGAACAAGAGTGGCCCCAGTACCGAGCCCTGGGGGACACTGCTCATGACTGGCCACCAACTGGATTTAATTCCACTGACTGCAACTCTCTGGGCCCAGCCATCCAGACAGTGTTTCACCCAGCGGAGTGTACACCCATCCAAACCGTGGGCAGCCAGCTTCTCCATGTAGGTTATTTGTTCCTTTAAGTAGATGCTTTGCTACAGCTTTCATCTGAAAAAGCTCCCCAAGAATTTGGAGCAGATGAATGACTTGTCAACTCATATGCAAACTGCAGGCAAGCCTTCTTTCAACAGCAATAATGGCAGCCTCTTAATCATAGCCATTTTAGCTATTTCAAATGGATGCAGCATATTTTCTCAGGCTTTTAGTGTACAGGAATTTGATACATTTCGAAAATGCTTCCGATCCCACTGTGAACAATTCATGCTGAAGTGAGGCATCTTTTTAGTTCTGGATTCCACTAAAAAGGCTGTCTATTGCAATCTGATGGTATAATAGGACACCTTCTTCACTCAGGTTGTGGCAAAAGCTTCCAAATCTCTCTGAGCTGCTGCTGGCATCTGGACTACTTCTCTGTGGTAATCTGGGCATCTGGAGGAGGCCCTGTCAGCATTGCAAAACTTGGTGGAGGGGAGTTCTTGCTTTAGATGCTAATGTTTCTCACTGCGGTTCTGCTAAAGATACTAGGCTAGCGCTGAAGCTTTTCTTCGGGGCGTGATTTAAGATGTCTGTGAAAGCTCAGCTGAAGATTTGTTTTGGTGACTTGGCGTTTCAGTTACATAGGATTTGCTCTTTTTAATTCTGTTGAATATATGTAACATTGTGGCTATTGATGTCAGTTCATCCATATATTAGTTATGTGTTCTTAATTGAGACTTGTAATGATGCTATCTCCCTCTTCTGGATTAGATATGCAGAACACATTTTATATAACTTTTAGTGTATTTGTTATGCATAGAAATTAGCCAGGGACGTTCTTAAAACTCAGTGTTTTGAAACCATGACAGCATATGGAACCAAGGCTGAAATTTGCCTTCTTCAGTTGAAGATCTATTAATGTCAGATATATGCATCATCCAATCTATTTCTTTTAATTAAAAAAGACTTTTTTTGTCTGATGCTAGATAATTAAGTAATCTGGATATTATTAATCTGGATATTTTTGGAGTTGTTAGTTTTTTTCTGTATATGTGTATTTTCCTCTTTATGTATAAATGGAAAGAATGTGTAAAGTTGTGTTTGTGTATATATACGTCCTTATGTGTGTGTTTAAACACTGCCCCTTTACACTTCTCGATAATAATTTTCACTCTTTATTTGAAAAATAATTAATTGAAATGCTAACCTTTCATTTTCAGGCCAATTGGACTGGCTTTTTGTCTCTTGCATACATTGCCATCTTTCTCATGTTTTTACTATTATTCACACATTATGGCAAATATGAACATTTTCTCCTTCCCACTAAAGCTCTTAAAGCTTATGTTTTTACAACTTTCAGCTATTCTAGATAACAGAATCTGAAACATTTTATTTATCCATAATTGGAATTTCTGTGAATGGTACTCCCACTTTTTCCCACGTCTGATTTAACTGTGATTAGAGTTCTTTTTTTTGTGACAAAAAGCTAGGAATTAGTAATTGCATGGACATGAAGATCTGCAATGTGAAAGCTGTATTTATGTAGTACAAAATGAAAATATTTATTTGAAGTTTGGTAGTGTATTGAATGGATTATTCCATCAGTATCCAGTAATGGTTTGATTTCTTATCTATGGAACACAGAAAGAACATAACTGGATTACCTCCCTTTAACCATTAAAAAAAATAACCAAGTCACATAAACTTTTACCCACTGCCCTTTTTTTGTATTTTGTCTGCTTATTTTCACGATCTATTTGTGAATTATTGTTATTAATAATAAAGTGTTGTTAGTACGGAAGATCAGTGTAGTGTAAATTTTATTGCATGATACATTTTTTTTTTCACGGGTCAATATTATTCGTGTTACATAAAATAGGACATATGTAAAAATTGAAACGTTTTAATATAAGGCATGATGTTTACTTTTCAGGTGCAGCAGCTGTATCATATGGATGAAGTATGTTACGAAAATGTGCTGAAGCAAATAATGGCTGGTCACCAGGTATTTTTTTTTTTTTTTTTGCTTTAATTTGCATTCAGAACACACATAAAGAAATTAGTTTTGATCATTATAGAGTTGTTCAAAATATTTTTTCCTTTTTATTTTCTTTTTATTTTTTTGAGTTAGTCCACCTCGGAGGTCCTTAATCTTGACAACACTTATAGAATTGGCATGAAAGAAAATTGAGACAGGCTGAGAGATCTTGGTTTGTATCAAAGTTGGTCCATTATAAGAGGACTTAGATTTAAATGGTATAAAAAATAAAATGCAGCACTTACTTATTATTCTCATCCTTTCCCATTAACTTTCCAGTTCTAGTGTATTCTGTTAGAGAGAACAGAGTGAGAGTTACGCATTGTTCAAGACATGGTACACAAAGGCTTAATGTCTGTCATTTGAAACATCCTTGATTTTGGGTTTTGTTTTCTTAAAGGAAGTAATCTTTCAGTTTGCTCTTCAGTAATGGTTTCTGCAGAAAATCTTCAAATCTGACATTCCATTGCACCAGGATGGCAGGCTTGTCTCACGTGCCTGAATAGCTTATTATTCTGTTATTGTGCTTGTATATCACCCCAACAATGTCTCTTTTTTTGTTGGGTTTTTGCAAATACAGCATGGTGATAGGCAGTAGTTGTGACAGGTATGGCATGTGTTCAGAGCTGGAACAATTTCTACTGCTGTATGATTCTTGAATCTTTTTGCTGAGTGATTGAGAATCTTAAGCTTATAAAACATGATCAAAACGTCAAAGGGATGGGGCCAGACTTTTTTCTTTCAGTCGTGCCAAGCAGTGGGACAAAGGGCAACAGCCACAAACTGGTACACAGGAATTTCCATACAAACATGAGAAAAAAAGCTTCATTACTTTGAGGGTTACAGAGCACTGGAACAGGTTGCCCAGGGGGATTGTGGAGTATCCTGCTCTGGAGATATTTAAAACCTGCCTGGACACTTTCCTTTGCAACCTTTCTGCAGGGAACCTATTTTAGCGGGGGGGTTAGATTAGATGATCTCCAAAGGTCCTTTCTAACTCCTGTGATTCTGTGATTCTTTGAATCTGTGCATAAAAGAAGGAAACTTACAAACAGTCATGCTAAGAACTGCATGTTTTTCCTCTTTCACAGAAATTTCAGATTAGGGTGTTATTTTAAAAGTTGAACAGTTGATTTATGAGTTTTGGGAAAAAATTCTTCAGCAGCAGCTTGGTCGTCTTGCTCCCTCTGGCTGAACATCATTGTTCCACTTACCTTCTGTTGTTACTGTCTGCTACTGGTGCATTCAATAAAGTTTTAATGAAATTAAAAATTAGTTTTCCGTGTCCAGTTCTGGGCTCCCCAGTATAAAAAAGACAGGGATCTCTTGGAAAGAGTCCAGCGGAGGGCCACAAAGATGGTGAAGGGCCTGGAGCATCTCCCCTATGAGGAACGACTAAGTGAACTGGGTCTGTTTAGCCTTGAGAAAAGAAGGCTGAGAGGGGATTTGATCCAGGTTTATAAATACCTGAGGTGTGGGGGCCATAGTGGTGAGGCTGGACTCTTTTCAGTAGTGCGTGGGGACAGGACAAGGGGAAACGGGATGAAGCTAGGGCGTAGGAAGTTCCGCACGAATGTGCACAAGAACTTCTTTACGGTGAGGGTGACGGAGCACTGGAACAGGCTGCCCAGGGGGGTTGTGGAGTCTCCTTCTCTGGAGATATTCAAGACCCGCCTGGACGCCTACCTGTGCGACCTGGTGTAGGGAACCTGCTTTGGCAGGGGGGTTGGACTCGATGATCTCTGGAGGTCCCTTCCAACCCCTACAATTCTGTGATTCTGTGATTCTGTGAAATCATGAAGATTGTATATGGAAATGGTGATACTTGCCTGAAGAAAGATTAACAAAATTTGTTGGCAGTACTAAAGAAACTTTAGTTTATTTTTTCCTCATGGTCTGTTGTGTACACTTCTTACCAAATTCCTTACACTGAGGTAGGTTTAGATGCTTGTATTTTACTTCTTATGTTTTTTGTGTCTTTCTACTTGCTATAGGAGAACCTGTAATTAGCAGTTTATTAAAGTCAGTATGTCTAAATAAGTAACATATCTTACATTCCAGGCCAGAAGTTGTCTGCACTTTCAAAATATTTAATGCACCTTTCTTCCCCTTTCTTCTCTTTATACTGAGGGGAAAATAGCTATTAATTTATTTCATTCTTGTAGATGATGTATTGTACTTAGCACAGCTCACCTTGAGGATAGTTTTAGTTCCTGGAAAATTGAATGCATGACTGTTTTAAGGTGTGTGCTACAGCTGAAAGAGGTCCAGTGAAAAAGTTTAGTCTCCATAGCGTTACAGTTTCACTAGCTGAGACAGCAGTTGATCTCACCTTCTGAAAATTGTATTTCAAGCCAATAACCAAATAAGCAGTGTATTTTCAGACAAAACAGAAGTGTCACTTCCTTTATTGTATAAAAAACTGATTTCAGAATGGTTTGGTTGATTTGATTCACTTGATTGTGAATGTTAGACATTTTCTTTGCTTGAAAATGTTTGTTCTGAGTACGTTACATACAGAGCATAACTACCCTGTGGTAAATATGCCGCTTAAATTGATGAATACAGCATAGCTTGCTGGCAGCGAAAATTCAGTACAAATATTGTTCTTTGATGATAATTCAGTGTAAAAATGTACTTAAATATGCTGAATATACATACGCAAGCTGAATTCAGTAAAAAAAAAATGTAAATGTGGCATTTCAAAAAGTTATAGTAATGTTTAATGATAATTTAGAGCAATTGTATAAGAATGTACAGATGTATATATCAAGAAGGAACAACATTTGATCTATGTTATAGAACTCTTACACATTCATGTACCAACCAGTTAAATTGGAGTTTTTTGTTGGTTTTGGTGGTGTTTTTTTTCACATTATTGAAAGCATATTTGGCTTTACACTTATGAAACTATCACTCGTATCCTGAAATGATGACACTGGTATGCAGTCTTTGACAATACAGAACTAAGCATGTCAGCTTATTGTGTAATACAATTAATTTGTAATATTGAATCGTATAGAAAAAATGAGGGACTTTTTCTTTTAATGAGTATGTTCCAGTAAATGATCTGTCTGTTCATTATACCAACTGCAGATGTTTCTTTCTTAAAAAAAAAAATAATTGCAGACAGATATATCTGCATAGATATACTTGCTCCATATTGAAGGACTGTACTGGGAAGGTTTTCCATAGTGTCTTCAAATAATTTTGCAACTAGGATGAGATATTGCGAAGTTATCACATTTTTCTGATTTAAGTAGTCTTTAGAAATGTATTGTCTTGTGTCCAGTTTTACTGTAGTCTGTTACCATCCTGTCCTGTAGCCTTTCCTAGTTTTGTCTTTTTTTAAAGTTATCCTTCAAACCTGTGCTTGTTTAAATTCTGTTATGTGTAAAGTTTCTTTGCTTTTTAACAAAGTTGGCTGTTTCTAAATATTCTTCTAAGAAAAATCACAGAATTATAGAATTCTTTCAGTTGGAAGGGACATTGAAAACCGTCCAGTTCCAACCCCGTGCCCCCTGCAGGGATACCTTTGTCTAGATCAGATCACTCAAAGCCCAATTCAGCCTAGCCTTGGACACTTCCAGGGATGAGACATCCATAGTTTCTCTGGGCAGCCTGTTCCATTGCTTCACCACACTCTGAGTAACGAATTTCTTCTTAACATCTAACCTAAATCTCCCCTCTTTTAGTTTAAAACCATGCTTCCTTGTCCTGTCACTGTGTAAAAAGTCAGCCTCCCTGCTGTTTATAAGCTCCTTTTAAGTACAGGAAAACTGCAGTATGGTCTACCTGGAGCCCTCTCTTCTCCAGACTGAACAAGCCCGGCTCCCTCAACCTTCCTTCATAGGAGAGGAGCTCCAGCCCACTGATTGTTTTTTTGGCCATGCTCTGGGCCCAATCCAGCAGCTCTAGGTCTTTCTTGTTGTGGGGGCCCCAAGCCTGGATACAGTACTACACACGGGGCCTAATGAGACAGAGTAGAGGGGGACAGTCACCTCCCTTTCCCTGCTGGCCACTTACTAGCTCATGTCATGCTTTTCATCCACCAAGAACCCCCAAGTTCTTTATGGCAGGGCTACTCTAAATGAGTTCTCCCAGTCTGTCATTATGTTTGGGATTGCCCCAACCCAAGCATAACTCTCTGTGCTTGCCCTTGCTGAACCTCATTAAATTCATGTGGGCTCACTTTTCAAGCTTAACTAGGACCCTTTGGATGATATCCTTTCCTTCTGTCATACCAACTGCAACCGCTCAGCTTTGTGTCATCTGCGAACTTGCCAACAGTGTACCCCACCCTGATATCTAGGTCACTGGTAAACATGCAGTGATACAGAGCGCCGGTCCCAAGACAGACCCCTGGGGGACACTACTTGTCACCAGCATCCACCTAGACATAGAGCTGTTTACCATAACATTCTGTTTCAACACCGCCAGATCATGTTGAGCTTCTAATTAATCAACACCTTCAAGTCCAAGGCTGCTCTCAGTCTGTTCTCCACCCAGTCTGTATTTGTGCTCAAGATTTCCCTGACCCATGAATGGGACCATGCACTTGGCCTTTCTGAACTTCATGAGGTGCATACCATGTCCTTCAATATACAAAAAAAATTCCACAGCAGTTGTTTTTTTATATGGAATTCAAGATATGGTTGGAATTTTGTAACTATTGAGGCAGTCATGTGTGACAGGCACAGATCTCATTATCGTTGCTCTAGAGAACCAAAAAGCTGAGTATTCTATCTTTATCTATATATTCTATCTTCTTGCAAGAAAGAAATACCAGAATCAGAGAAAAATATATATTTTTTCACATTCCATGCTTTAGTGTGCACTCTTCAGTAGCCATCAAATATTGTCTCTTTTAAGATTTTCACTAGTCTTTTGAATGTCTTAAGTAAAATTCAGTACCTTTTTGTTCACATCCTGTTCTGTTTTCTCATTTTGAAAGTATTCTTACATGCTCAAAAGGAACCATTTAGTTGTATGTAAGTCATGCTGATGTGCCTCTGTCTTAACGTTATACTCTGAGGCTTGTCTAAAGTGATATGTTCATGTGTTGTAATAGGTGTATGTGTGTTTTCATTTTTTACGACTAAGGGTGGTGGGAGGTAGCTGCATTCTACAGACATGTGTCTTAACAGATGGAGAGGATCTTTTTATGTTGATTTTTTAACAGTCATACTCTGCAAGACTTCATGCTCTTCCTGGCTACTGGGAAATTAAGAGTTGGTGATTCAGCCTTTAATTTTGATCCATCTGCTCAAACTAATGAGATACCTCATTTGTAAGCTTCACTTTGAATTACCCAATGCAACTGAAGCTGTAACATTTGTCTTATAGCACAACTCTCCTCTTGTTCAACTTGACAAAAGATGTAATGATAAATGGCTTGCCCTACAGAGTTTTCTGGGGATTTTGTTATAGAAACACTTTGTGGTGACTTAAGAATATCAGAAAAGGTTTCCAGGTGCTTTTTATGTCAGTGTGCTCTTTTTGTAGGCTTACTAACAATGTGGATCTTCATTAGAATATTTCTCTGTGAAATCCAAGACTATGTTAAGTGAGATTTGATTGTAACTCTTCTTTTTTTGTGTGTGTGTCCTTCCATGCTTGGTAGAATCTGGTGAATATTTTTTTAAGTTGCTATTTTCATATATTCTACGGGTGTGATAGAGCCTCTTGGAGTGATTTTCCCTTTTGGAGTTGTATTTCTAGCTCTTTGTAAACCAAAGATCCTTTAAACAGAGGGGGATCCTTTAAACATGCACACTCTTTATCAGAGAATGTGACCCCATACTCAAATAGAGATAGAGTGTTTCTGCCAGTGTTTTTCTAGAATAACTGAGGGATACCATTCTCTCAAAGACTGCCTCATCAAAAATTATCATTCCTCAGCTGATTATAGCTATCTCTTGTGAGACAGTCAGCGGGAGTGAATCACAGCCATTAACAGCATTAGTTCAGCTACGGAGTTGAAAAAGCTTCTTAACATTTTACAGACCTCTGTGAGAAGGGCGCCTAATGCCAGAGAGTTCTGGGGAGTGGGTATCACCTTTCTGAGGCAGCCTGCAGAAAACCTCACAAGGTCAGCAAAGGCAGAGACTGAATATGATATGTATCAACATCATTTTTTTTATATAAAGTGAAGTATTGCATTGCTATCCAGTTTCCAACAATGCATATCCTACTGTCCTTATCTTCACAATGTATGAGGTGGAAATAACCCTTGTCATTGTATGCTTTGAGAAATAATACGGTGCTTTTAGGAGTGTTGAAGAATAACACGATGTTTATAAGATTTCTTTTTTCACCTCAGAAACATGTGATTTTAACTACACTATACTGCATTCTCCAAAAATATTATTGTTGCACTTCCCAAGGCTCAGTTTTTTAAGATAATGTCTGAGGGAAATAACTCTTCTTGACTCTGGCCATCTCTGTTGCTTTATTGGCTCACTTCTAGTGTATATTCTGCTGTTACTGACCTTTTGCTGTTTTATATCACTGCCTTGGATGCAAAGAGACTGTTGATCATGTGTTTCTCTCATTGTCCCATCACCTCTTAAACATTTTGCTGCTATTAATTTTATTAATTGATAATGACCTTTCACTTTATTTCACTTTATTTTGTAAGATGAAGAGCCTCTAAGAACCTGAAATTACTTAAGTTTTTTTTTTTTTAATTATAAATTAGAATGAGAGTTGCTGAAATTCCTTGAAAGATTTCAGAGAAAGTGCTTCCTGATGCAGCACTTGTAAACCCCTCATGCTTTTGCCACATTCCCCAAACTACTCATCTCTTCTGCAACCTTTTCTTTCTTTTTTTTTTTTTTCCATAACTGATTCTCTTTGATTGTACATAAACCTTCAAAAGAAGTCGTGTGTTCTCTTTGCCCTTGATGTGGTTTCAGCAGGTCTCTTGCATTTACTCTTGGCATCTTGCTTTCCTCTCTGTTTCGATTTGTTTTCTCCCTAAACTTCAGTACTCTGTTACTCCATTTTCTCTTCAGCCACAGTCATCTGAGTTTTAGTCTAGGTTCCCTACCTAATGTGCTTTGCTAATTTGCCATTTTAGTTGTTTATTACAGTTTTCATCTTGGAGTACCTTTGGCATTCTCCCATCTACCGAAATTTTTTGCTCATTTTTAAGAAAACGAGTGTTTCATTTTCCACTGCTTTTGATAATTTTCTGTGCAATTCTTAGATGATATAATATCTGTTTTAACTCTGGTTCTCAGTGAAACTCCTTGAAAGTTTTTACTTACCAGACTTGATATTTTCGATTCATAGCAAAAACTAGCTGTTCAGTGGAAGCCCTGAAATCTTTCTGTGGTTCTCACTCACCTGGCTGCCTGTGCAAGCATTGAGGCTCAAGGTGTCAGTACTTCAGTAGTGAATAGTTATCATAGTTTCAGTATTCGAGATTTTCTGCTGGCCAAAGATGCCCAGGTTGTCATCTGCAAAGAATGTGGATTTTTGCAACTGAAAATACCCATTGGAAGGCTCATCATAACATAAATATGCAGTATTACTACATATTTGTGCCATATTTGTGCCATAGCTTTAATTAACTCATATGCCAGCAGCCTGTAGGAACTGTAAAGCAGTGGAGGGATGAATTTAGTATTAAGATGCTAGAAGCTTTACTGCTGAGACTGAAAATATGGAGGAAAGCTTTAAAAAAAAAAAACAAACAAACCAGTCATAGACAGAAGCATCCATTCTTGATGCACTGTGAGTGGTGATCTTCACCCTACCCATTTTCTGCTTATTTCATTTCACTGTTGTTAGCAGTCTTTTGAAGAACAGTGTGTTGTTTTGTTTTGTTTTGTTTTCCCCAATTACCTTCTTGTCAGTGCCTGAGCTTTTGCTCTTCTAATTTGAACAAGTTTCTTAGATTTTGCTGGCTTCTTCTGTCTCAGTTGTCATTTTACAGTTGCCATTTTTTACAATATTGTGGCAACTGCATCTGATATGCATACCTCTGGCATCTTTGCTACTTACCTTGTAAAATGAAATGTGGGTGTTTTTTTTTTAACGTGCAGAATGCAGCCATGATACTTGTTAAATTCTTAATTAATGTATGGTTAGTGTGCAGTTTTGTAGACATCAAACTTGCTGTATTAATTAGAATTGACATACTTAGTTAAAATGTTCTATACCACTGTCCTGCATTTAGTTCATTAGAAATAATATTGAGATACTATGTACTTTTTAAAATCATAGAAAAAATTCTATTTGTTTTGCACAAATTATTAATAGTTTATTCTTCCAAATTGGGAAGGGTCAAAACCAGATTATGCTTGAATTTATATAGTGAAAACTGTTTATGTGCTGTTTATTGCATATAAAAGATTCACTGTTTGTAAATGTTCTCTTTTTCTAATAATTGACTTCAAATTTGCAGTACTAAGGAGTGTCAACTTATTTTTCTTCAAATGCTATCTTAAGCTGAAAAAGAAAGACTGAGTAATTATTCTAAATCTATTATATTAAATTGTCAGAACTGAATTTGACAGTTATTAATTTCATCTGTAAAAATGATGGATTAAATTTATATATTATCACTTTCCCAACTGTTATTTGGTTGCAGAAGCCATTCGAAGATAAAAGTTTCATAAGCTTGGTTACTGCAACTGTTGACAATGCTTTTATAGCTATGTCCTAAGATAAGATTTAATAAAACATTGCTTTTTAGAGGTCTCTCAGGAACTTAGTATCTTGAAAATTAAGCTTGTCTTATTATTTATGGGTTATATAGTGTCTATAGCACACTTTGGACAAATAATTCTGTAAAGGTACTGGATTTGTTAAAATTTGTTATTAATCTAATTAGTTTCTGGACTTCCATTTAATAGCCTAAAAGTGTTCATTTAAGTCTTTTTGAGTTTTTGTATACATAATAATATATTTTTATAATTTTATAATATTATAAAAATTATAATTTTATAATATTACATACTAATATATTTTGTATACAGATCACTTCTACTTCAGGTACAGTTTATTTGCATATATACATAGATAGTGTTTGTATATGCAGTCATAGGTAGGTGTGAAGTGGTAAGGTAAATGGTCAGGCAAGATTGTGGCTAGTCTCTTTAGATAACTATTTCGATGTCAGCTGATTAAGTGAAGCCTTAGATCCTTTAGATCATTTTCCTTAGAATTTCCTGTGTAATTTATGCATGATCAGAGACCATTAGTGTGTGTGATTTCATAGGATCATAGAATCACAAGATTGGAAAGGACCTACAAGATCATCTAGTCCAACTGTCCTCCCATTACCATTGCTTCCACAAGCTACTAAACCGTATCTTGTAGCTCCTCATCCAGAAGCCAATTTTTTTTTCTTTTTCCTTTTTTTTTTCTTTTTTCCTTTTTTTTTTTTTTTCTTTAATTAAATAACAGATCAACTAATCTAGGAACTTTTATGTTCTGCAACTTCATCATTTATTTATGCACTCCATGAGAACCGCCTTTTGCAATTTTAAGGATATGATTGTTACTATAATCTTATGCCCAAATAAATAAAACTTCTTATTTTACTTTAATTAAAAATCCTCATTTGGTGTGCTAGCTATGTAGATGATACCCTTCAAAAATTTTATGTACCAGATGTTTCATGCTATTGTCAAATGAGATGTATGTACCATTTTTCCATTATATTTTCTAGTCAAATCTCTTTGGCTTTAAACATTTACTACCATGTCAGCTGTCTATGTGAAATGGCTGAAAATGGGTTCTGTAAGAAGTTATGCACATGATAACCCTTAATTCTTCAATCTGATAGTCTTCTAAATGTTTGCATGCTGTATTTGTATGCCTCCTGCTGATTTTTGCCTTTTACATAGTAAATTGTCTGTATATTTGTACTCAGATGTTCACTATGAATTTACGAAGACCAAACGCACAAATTTATTTTCTTTCCAATAGTTATGAGTTCACAAATTATTTGGTACATGTCTATAATCTCACAGCTGCACAGTGACATCTGTATTTTCAATACAACTGCTTAAGGTGGCAATTGCTCCTATTTAGAATTTCTATTATTCTGATATTAATGAATCATAAAAATCAAATTTGATTCCAAATGAGTAATTTCTTGTAGCCTAAAATTATATTCAAAAGAAATAGTATGTAATTACTTACAATTGACTATCCTGAGCAATCTTGTCTTTTGTGCATGATTTGCTTGTTGAGTTACAGATGTGCAACTTGGATATTACCAATTCTGTCTGTCCAGTTACAGCTGTGATATAGGCAGCTAGATCATTGTTGCAGCCTCATGTTGTAAGTTTTACCAGTTCTAGGTTAACAGCTCTGTTTCAAACATAGGGCTGCTGACTATTAGTGGTCTAGAAGATTGTGGGAAGAAAGGTCTGTGTATTCCTATTAACTCTGTATTGTTCTTCAGGAGTTTAATGACAAAGATAAATGATGCTGAAGAAGAAATGTTCAAGATAGGCAGTGGTCTGAAGCTTTTGAAAATCCATGCTTACTGTGGCCCTTGAAGAAATCTGTGTGTTTAACGTAACAGACAGTATCAACTAACAAGCATCCTAATTATCATAAAATTTTTTAAAAATTATTCAAAATGTAACCAAATAACTACTCTTCACCAAGACATGGTGACTATCATAGACTTTCAAAGAGATGTCACCAAAGAATCCCATAGAAATTTCATTAGTGTTTTAATTTGAAATACAGGATGCTGTAGAAAATATATTACTTGGAGGAGTCAATGAGGATGGGAAATAAAAAAAAATCTTTATTAAGATGCTAATATGCATCAGGAAATTCCTTTAGATTTTAAACTTGTTTTTATTTTCCAGAACAGGAGATTTATTACATACGTAGCTCTGTGGTGTTGATAGTTTCTTTGTAATTTGTGAAGAGATGATTCCAGAATATGTTACAGTCATACATACTGTCATATCCTTAATCATGAGGTATTTAAAATTTTCTTATTTAGGATATAACACCTTAAGATCTAGGTATACAAAGTAGGGCTTGCGAGGTACACCTAATTCTTCTATCACAGTTTACTATTGTTTGTAAAGTGCTGCATCATTTAAATTATTTGTAATTTTATTAAGCTTTGTGTTAAAAACATTGCTTAATACTTGAAGTTGCTTCTTCTCTGATTTAGAAAACCTATTGTTAGGGGTAGGGGGGAAAAGCTTTTGCATAGCAATATGCCTTTAAACAACACTGACAAGCAAAAAGCTAGAAAACCTGACTGTTCTGTTCTTTAATTGTTTATTAGATTTATTTCTGTTATTGGCTCTTACAAAACCAGAAGGTATAGAAATTGCCTTGATAATTTACTCTTTATTTGCTTAAGTATAAAGTATGGGAATAGGTATCCAGTATCCTCTTTGTTCCTTTCCTGAGTAGAATTTTCATACTAGTACTAGCTTCTGGGTTATTCTTACACAGTGTATATTTAAGTAAATATAGTTTTGGAAACGTGAAAGGATAGGCTTTACAACTCTTGTTCTAAGGTTGACAAAAGTAGAATTTATTATAAGGAAGAAACATAGAAACGTGTGTATGTTGTGAAGTTAGAACAGCTGATGTCAGGCCAGGACAAAAGGAAATGCTTGAAAGAAATTCTTGCATGATCTTGTTTTGCTAAAAAAAGATGCAGTGAAAAGCTGTGCACAATTTTGAATAACAATTGTCATTCAAGTCCATTGGCATCTGTAAAAATGCAATTGTTAGCTGCCTAATGACATATATTTGCATGGTAATGGACTAGCTGTTCTTGCTTAATTGACGTAACCGCCAATTAACCCGACTTATCCCGGGGCCTCGACCGCCCGGGGGAGAGAGAGACATAATCATGGATGCCATGAAATCTCCTCTCAATTTATTGCTGCGTCACACACCTTATATACCATCCTAATTCCCGCGCAGACGCGTACACCCGCTACGCAAACCCGATGCACGCGAGAATACCTAAACACACACCTACCTAAACCCCCGCCCACTAACTCTACTATTCCAGAACACTCCATCTACAGAAAGCTACTTTCTATGCACTCATTAGTCCTTACATAGGCAACTAAGTACCCCAACATCTCCCCCCTTTCTTTGCTAATGTGAAACTTCAGAATTACAAGTGAACAGTGGTTGATAGCCATCTCCATGTGATGCACTTAAAACTAAGTTAACTGTAAGAAGATGATTTACCGCCTGATCTAACACATGGCGGACAATATGGATTATAACAGGAATCACACAAACAGCAAGCAAGATAACAACTAAAATAGTCACACCCAAAGTGAGAAGATTCTCTAATCGGCTAGGAAGGCCAAACAGATTGGAAAAGAAGCCCCAGTTATTGTCCTTAATTATCTTGAACGTTGAGTCGGCTATGTCCTTTGCCTCTAGTCGGATCTTCTCTATAGCTGACGACGCATTCGCGCTGAAGTCCAGGCAGCAAAACCCTTTCAAGCCTAGGCGTTGTTCCATCTCAGCGCAACCTAGACCAGTCCGAGCAAGCAGAAAGTCTACCGCCATCTTAGTCAGCATTGGCACAAGCCGTCTTGTTGAAGCGAGGAACTTCTGCATACCGTATAGCAAGAGCACAGGTACGGAATGGATCACCTACTGCCGAGAGCGCCAAACACACTGTGGAAGAGTTAGTCAGCTTTGCATACTGCAGCCAAAAATTCCCCAATGACTCGGGGGTCGTTAGAGTCGACACCTGCGTTGTTCTCTCCGGCAGGGTCACTCCCAGCAGCAGGAGCAGAAGCAGAGGCAGCAGTAGCTGGCAGCCACGGCCGGACCAGATGGGCAAGAATCCACTGGGTTCCGGCTCCTGTGGAGATACAAGCATAACCTCGGCCCCATGTGAGGAGATCTGCAGGACCCTCCCATTTATCTGACTCAGGCGCCCGAAAGCGAACCTTCGGGACTGCCTTACCCCCAAGAAGAGACACCACTGTAGCTGGCTAGTTGAGCACTATCAGTGCCTATTGCAATATCATGGTCAGACCACGCTTGTCTCCCCCCTCCCTTAATCGCGTTAGCTGCCATTTAAGTGTCTCATTAGTGCGTTCGACGATCACTCGGTTGGTATTGTTGTACAGGATGTCAAGCATGTGGCATACCCCTAAACTCCTGTAATAACAGAATTAGTGTCTTCTAATGGCCATTCAGACGGCCAGTCACTTGACTTAATGATGGTAACATCATCCCCGGTATCTACTAGGCCTAATAACTTTCAACCGCCTACTAAACATGGTAAAGATGGTTTCTTTTGTTACTTCCAAGTCCACCAATTTAGTCCTCGATGCCAGGTTTAGTCAAAGAATGAAAAGGGATTAATACTGCTATTTTTCTTTTTCTTTTTCTTTTTTTTTTTTTTTTTTTCTTTTGACTTTCGGAAATAACGCAGAAGGTGAGGGTGACCAAACCGTTATGTTAATCACCCCAGCATGGTCAGCATCTATAAGTCCTCATAAAAGAAAAGTCCTATCCATGTAACATAAGAACATCCTAATAAGAAAGCGCTACACCTGTCCCCAAGGGGGCCCGTGACACCTGTTGGAATGAGAGTCACGGTGCTGTCAGTCTGCAGCACTGACTGGGCGCTGGCCAAATCCACTCCTGCACTACTGGCGGTAGCTGGTCTGAGTGTGCTGACCAGGCAGTGGCTGACCAATTTAGGACCGTATTTGCTGTCATGCTGTCATAGCGCACGGTCATGCACTCCACTTCCTGTTTCCCAGCAGATCGTAGGGCCATACAGCAACAGGGAATTTGGATCGGCATTCTCTCGCCCCATGCAACCCCCTCCTGCACTGGGGACAGGGTCGATCTAGAATAGCACGAGCAGGTTCATTCAGGTTGTTTACAGTCCCTCTGTACATGACTAAGCCCCCCAGAATTGTAGCACTTCATTCTTTGAGCTGTTCCTGCATCGAGTCGGGAAACAGCACAGAAATGTAATGTAGGGCTGGGCAGCCTCCTGCTTAACTGACATAATTGAGGCATTAGACAAATTAGCATCAGATATCCAAAAGATAACATGTAACACCAAAGTCTTAACTTGTTCAAGGCATTGTTTGTCCATTTGTGCCTGGGCCTGAGGTGTTGCCCAGACCCTCTCCCCCCCTCTCAAAGAGAGTGAAGTCAGTCAAGTTATTCATAATCTGGATGGTAGCCTGATCTCACTATCCAATCATAAACACAGTGTACTGCATGAGAGACACGATTAGCTCTTGTACTGCCTCATAAGGTAGGGATTCCCACTCTGCAATATTGCACCTCGGTACTGTTCTTTCCTGCATTCATCCCTATTACATACAGGCTGCAAAGCTGCAAGGAGAAGGGCAGGAGCGGCAAGGCCAGCTTCGGGGGTGGAGGAGAGGGTGGGAGGGGAGGCAATAGGAAACAATTAGAAGAAATTCTTCCTTGTCGAATTTGCTTAAGCCCTTGCATTATTTAGTGCAAACAGATAACAGTTTAGCAGCTGTTCTGTCGTCAGCAATAGAAGCCTCCCAGAGTTTTATACCAATTTTATCCCAAAGCTCCCCATCAAGAGAGAACCCAGTTTTTGGAAATTCAGAAACATTTTTACTGCAACCTGGAAATAAATCCCAAAGGGGTCCCATTCTGTGTTAGTCAGCAACTAATTAGAAAGAAGCCTTCAACTTTTACTCTGATATATCAATCTGAAGGATCACTAAAATTTGTGCAGCAAATGCTTTAAGAGTGCCCACAACCATGCTCTTAAACTAATAGATGATTAATGGTCGTACAACTTTATGAAGTTGCATGTCAGATAGAATCGTTATTAGTGGGCAAATGTGCCAAAAATGTGTTTGCGGTGGATGCGACAGGCAGTGCCAGCAGGGCGTCCCCTGCTTCAAAGTGCACTTTACCTTTCTCACCCATCACAGATTCTCTCCTGCTTTTATTTCTCTCAGAGTCTGAAGGGTATTCTCAATTTGTACACTGCATCCGCGTGGCCAGTGCGAGATACAGAGCCCAAGTGGAACACCTACTCAGAAACATAATAAGCTATTAAGATCAACTCTTTTAGTGTGAGTCTTTGTCTCAAGTGATGCATGGTCATATTTGAAAAATCCTGATTAGTGGGTTGAAGGAGAGGCAATCACTCTATGATATAGGGTCATCCCCTTCGCTTGGAATTTCTTTCCAGGTTTTGTCTTTGCAAATTAAGAAAAGCTAATTGATAAGCCAATAACATCACAACCAAACATTACTCATACATGAAAGAACAATTCCCATAAATTCCAGCATTGGTAACATCGAATTCTGCTTAAGTTACATTCGATCTATTACGAAAATAGAAGAAGCACACAATAACCTAGACAATGCCTAATAATTCTAATTCCTGAGACCTGCAGTGGTAAAATTCTCCTATTATGTCACACCACTGTTATTTGCAGTACAACATGTTACAAAGCAGTACCAGTAAGTAAGAAGTACACAATTCAAGTCACTATGAGAGCTGAATGCTAATCTCTGCCTTGAGATAAGGCCGAACATATCGTACTCAGACCCACGTAGGGCCGATAGGACCCATAGGACCGCCTTGACCAGACTATGCCAATCAAAGGGGGTGGTGAGCTCCATCTGTATCATGTCCAATAGGGCTTGGCAGGCGGGACTTTCCAAGCCGGACTTAACTTCTTAGCTTCTTAATTAGCTGCCAATCAAAAGACTCCCAAAGTAGACTGGCCCTGAGGATCCTGTACCACGGGGCAGTCCTCCCCCCTCTGACGGTTACGGGATAACATCCCCTTGAAGTGCGCAGTTCTTAACAATCATGTGCCAATGGCCCACCGGATCTTTAAGAGGTGTTGCCGAACCGCGCCCCTGCTGCTGTTGCGCAGCTAGAATTTGCACTGCCTGAGCTAACGACCTAGAGTTAACCGAAAGCCGCCGAAGTTCTTTCAACAACCTTTCAGGCAAATCATCCCCCTCAGGATCTCCGACGCTCCGAACAGTCCCGCGGCCCCCCCCCCAGAAACTACCGAGGGACCAACAGCCGCTGATGGCATGCTAACGTCTGACGAGACGCCCGAACTGCTCACAGGGGTCGGGCGTGAAGCAGGAGAGGCGGCCAGAGCAGAAGGGGCCGGCGCCTGAACAAGATCGACCGCAATACCGGGGGCAAACGGCCCCTCCTCTGCAAACAAAGAATCTAAGGCTTTTTCCTCGGTGACCGGGAAAGCCTGAGTCACCTCCCGAGAATCCTCACAATCCTCCCCCCTCTTCTCTCCCCTTATCTCCTCGCCGCATTCCTGAGGCGAGGCATCAGAAAGCAGTTGGAAGCTTTCCCCCGAGTTGTTAGAGCTCGGGTTTTCTAACTCCACTGTTTTCGGTGAACCAAAAACAGCACCTGCAGCCGCCATCCACACACCCCGCGATTCGCGAAGTTTATGAAGGCAAGCCTGCAACGCCCCCCAAGCAGGGATATGCTGAAGAGCAGACTTATTTCCTGCTCCAGCAGATGATAACAACTTCATCCCCGCAGCCTGAACCTTATCCAGGTCCATCGCCTGTGCCGCTGACTCAATCAGCCCCCCTTGAATCATCCATTGGATGAGGCCCTCAGTGCTATTAGAGGACAATGTGCCCCCAGCGTCCTTCGCCAGCACCTTTAAAACTTTTACCGTCTCCTTGACGGATCCCGCCGCCATAGTAGAGATCGATATCGATTGGACCCGTCCCTCTCTGGACCCGTCCACTGGACCCGTCCCTCTCTGGACCCGTCCACTTCCTCCGGAGGGTCACCACTTGACGTAACCGCCAATTAACCCGACTTATCCCGGGGCCTCGACCGCCCGGGGGAGAGAGAGACATAATCATGGATGCCATGAAATCTCCTCTCAATTTATTGCTGCGTCACACACCTTATATACCATCCTAATTCCCGCGCAGACGCGTACACCCGCTACGCAAACCCGATGCACGCGAGAATACCTAAACACACACCTACCTAAACCCCCGCCCACTAACTCTACTATTCCAGAACACTCCATCTACAGAAAGCTACTTTCTATGCACTCATTAGTCCTTACATAGGCAACTAAGTACCCCAACACATATGGATGAAGTATGTTACGAAAATGTGCTGAAGCAAATAATGGCTGGTCACCAGGTATTTTTTTTTTTTTTTTTGCTTTAATTTGCATTCAGAACACACATAAAGAAATTAGTTTTGATCATTATAGAGTTGTTCAAAATATTTTTTCCTTTTTATTTTCTTTTTATTTTTTTGAGTTAGTCCACCTCGGAGGTCCTTAATCTTGACAACACTTATAGAATTGGCATGAAAGAAAATTGAGACAGGCTGAGAGATCTTGGTTTGTATCAAAGTTGGTCCATTATAAGAGGACTTAGATTTAAATGGTATAAAAAATAAAATGCAGCACTTACTTATTATTCTCATCCTTTCCCATTAACTTTCCAGTTCTAGTGTATTCTGTTAGAGAGAACAGAGTGAGAGTTACGCATTGTTCAAGACATGGTACACAAAGGCTTAATGTCTGTCATTTGAAACATCCTTGATTTTGGGTTTTGTTTTCTTAAAGGAAGTAATCTTTCAGTTTGCTCTTCAGTAATGGTTTCTGCAGAAAATCTTCAAATCTGACATTCCATTGCACCAGGATGGCAGGCTTGTCTCACGTGCCTGAATAGCTTATTATTCTGTTATTGTGCTTGTATATCACCCCAACAATGTCTCTTTTTTTGTTGGGTTTTTGCAAATACAGCATGGTGATAGGCAGTAGTTGTGACAGGTATGGCATGTGTTCAGAGCTGGAACAATTTCTACTGCTGTATGATTCTTGAATCTTTTTGCTGAGTGATTGAGAATCTTAAGCTTATAAAACATGATCAAAACGTCAAAGGGATGGGGCCAGACTTTTTTCTTTCAGTCGTGCCAAGCAGTGGGACAAAGGGCAACAGCCACAAACTGGTACACAGGAATTTCCATACAAACATGAGAAAAAAAGCTTCATTACTTTGAGGGTTACAGAGCACTGGAACAGGTTGCCCAGGGGGATTGTGGAGTATCCTGCTCTGGAGATATTTAAAACCTGCCTGGACACTTTCCTTTGCAACCTTTCTGCAGGGAACCTATTTTAGCGGGGGGGTTAGATTAGATGATCTCCAAAGGTCCTTTCTAACTCCTGTGATTCTGTGATTCTTTGAATCTGTGCATAAAAGAAGGAAACTTACAAACAGTCATGCTAAGAACTGCATGTTTTTCCTCTTTCACAGAAATTTCAGATTAGGGTGTTATTTTAAAAGTTGAACAGTTGATTTATGAGTTTTGGGAAAAAATTCTTCAGCAGCAGCTTGGTCGTCTTGCTCCCTCTGGCTGAACATCATTGTTCCACTTACCTTCTGTTGTTACTGTCTGCTACTGGTGCATTCAATAAAGTTTTAATGAAATTAAAAATTAGTTTTCCGTGTCCAGTTCTGGGCTCCCCAGTATAAAAAAGACAGGGATCTCTTGGAAAGAGTCCAGCGGAGGGCCACAAAGATGGTGAAGGGCCTGGAGCATCTCCCCTATGAGGAACGACTAAGTGAACTGGGTCTGTTTAGCCTTGAGAAAAGAAGGCTGAGAGGGGATTTGATCCAGGTTTATAAATACCTGAGGTGTGGGGGCCATAGTGGTGAGGCTGGACTCTTTTCAGTAGTGCGTGGGGACAGGACAAGGGGAAACGGGATGAAGCTAGGGCGTAGGAAGTTCCGCACGAATGTGCACAAGAACTTCTTTACGGTGAGGGTGACGGAGCACTGGAACAGGCTGCCCAGGGGGGTTGTGGAGTCTCCTTCTCTGGAGATATTCAAGACCCGCCTGGACGCCTACCTGTGCGACCTGGTGTAGGGAACCTGCTTTGGCAGGGGGGTTGGACTCGATGATCTCTGGAGGTCCCTTCCAACCCCTACAATTCTGTGATTCTGTGATTCTGTGAAATCATGAAGATTGTATATGGAAATGGTGATACTTGCCTGAAGAAAGATTAACAAAATTTGTTGGCAGTACTAAAGAAACTTTAGTTTATTTTTTCCTCATGGTCTGTTGTGTACACTTCTTACCAAATTCCTTACACTGAGGTAGGTTTAGATGCTTGTATTTTACTTCTTATGTTTTTTGTGTCTTTCTACTTGCTATAGGAGAACCTGTAATTAGCAGTTTATTAAAGTCAGTATGTCTAAATAAGTAACATATCTTACATTCCAGGCCAGAAGTTGTCTGCACTTTCAAAATATTTAATGCACCTTTCTTCCCCTTTCTTCTCTTTATACTGAGGGGAAAATAGCTATTAATTTATTTCATTCTTGTAGATGATGTATTGTACTTAGCACAGCTCACCTTGAGGATAGTTTTAGTTCCTGGAAAATTGAATGCATGACTGTTTTAAGGTGTGTGCTACAGCTGAAAGAGGTCCAGTGAAAAAGTTTAGTCTCCATAGCGTTACAGTTTCACTAGCTGAGACAGCAGTTGATCTCACCTTCTGAAAATTGTATTTCAAGCCAATAACCAAATAAGCAGTGTATTTTCAGACAAAACAGAAGTGTCACTTCCTTTATTGTATAAAAAACTGATTTCAGAATGGTTTGGTTGATTTGATTCACTTGATTGTGAATGTTAGACATTTTCTTTGCTTGAAAATGTTTGTTCTGAGTACGTTACATACAGAGCATAACTACCCTGTGGTAAATATGCCGCTTAAATTGATGAATACAGCATAGCTTGCTGGCAGCGAAAATTCAGTACAAATATTGTTCTTTGATGATAATTCAGTGTAAAAATGTACTTAAATATGCTGAATATACATACGCAAGCTGAATTCAGTAAAAAAAAAATGTAAATGTGGCATTTCAAAAAGTTATAGTAATGTTTAATGATAATTTAGAGCAATTGTATAAGAATGTACAGATGTATATATCAAGAAGGAACAACATTTGATCTATGTTATAGAACTCTTACACATTCATGTACCAACCAGTTAAATTGGAGTTTTTTGTTGGTTTTGGTGGTGTTTTTTTTCACATTATTGAAAGCATATTTGGCTTTACACTTATGAAACTATCACTCGTATCCTGAAATGATGACACTGGTATGCAGTCTTTGACAATACAGAACTAAGCATGTCAGCTTATTGTGTAATACAATTAATTTGTAATATTGAATCGTATAGAAAAAATGAGGGACTTTTTCTTTTAATGAGTATGTTCCAGTAAATGATCTGTCTGTTCATTATACCAACTGCAGATGTTTCTTTCTTAAAAAAAAAAATAATTGCAGACAGATATATCTGCATAGATATACTTGCTCCATATTGAAGGACTGTACTGGGAAGGTTTTCCATAGTGTCTTCAAATAATTTTGCAACTAGGATGAGATATTGCGAAGTTATCACATTTTTCTGATTTAAGTAGTCTTTAGAAATGTATTGTCTTGTGTCCAGTTTTACTGTAGTCTGTTACCATCCTGTCCTGTAGCCTTTCCTAGTTTTGTCTTTTTTTAAAGTTATCCTTCAAACCTGTGCTTGTTTAAATTCTGTTATGTGTAAAGTTTCTTTGCTTTTTAACAAAGTTGGCTGTTTCTAAATATTCTTCTAAGAAAAATCACAGAATTATAGAATTCTTTCAGTTGGAAGGGACATTGAAAACCGTCCAGTTCCAACCCCGTGCCCCCTGCAGGGATACCTTTGTCTAGATCAGATCACTCAAAGCCCAATTCAGCCTAGCCTTGGACACTTCCAGGGATGAGACATCCATAGTTTCTCTGGGCAGCCTGTTCCATTGCTTCACCACACTCTGAGTAACGAATTTCTTCTTAACATCTAACCTAAATCTCCCCTCTTTTAGTTTAAAACCATGCTTCCTTGTCCTGTCACTGTGTAAAAAGTCAGCCTCCCTGCTGTTTATAAGCTCCTTTTAAGTACAGGAAAACTGCAGTATGGTCTACCTGGAGCCCTCTCTTCTCCAGACTGAACAAGCCCGGCTCCCTCAACCTTCCTTCATAGGAGAGGAGCTCCAGCCCACTGATTGTTTTTTTGGCCATGCTCTGGGCCCAATCCAGCAGCTCTAGGTCTTTCTTGTTGTGGGGGCCCCAAGCCTGGATACAGTACTACACACGGGGCCTAATGAGACAGAGTAGAGGGGGACAGTCACCTCCCTTTCCCTGCTGGCCACTTACTAGCTCATGTCATGCTTTTCATCCACCAAGAACCCCCAAGTTCTTTATGGCAGGGCTACTCTAAATGAGTTCTCCCAGTCTGTCATTATGTTTGGGATTGCCCCAACCCAAGCATAACTCTCTGTGCTTGCCCTTGCTGAACCTCATTAAATTCATGTGGGCTCACTTTTCAAGCTTAACTAGGACCCTTTGGATGATATCCTTTCCTTCTGTCATACCAACTGCAACCGCTCAGCTTTGTGTCATCTGCGAACTTGCCAACAGTGTACCCCACCCTGATATCTAGGTCACTGGTAAACATGCAGTGATACAGAGCGCCGGTCCCAAGACAGACCCCTGGGGGACACTACTTGTCACCAGCATCCACCTAGACATAGAGCTGTTTACCATAACATTCTGTTTCAACACCGCCAGATCATGTTGAGCTTCTAATTAATCAACACCTTCAAGTCCAAGGCTGCTCTCAGTCTGTTCTCCACCCAGTCTGTATTTGTGCTCAAGATTTCCCTGACCCATGAATGGGACCATGCACTTGGCCTTTCTGAACTTCATGAGGTGCATACCATGTCCTTCAATATACAAAAAAAATTCCACAGCAGTTGTTTTTTTATATGGAATTCAAGATATGGTTGGAATTTTGTAACTATTGAGGCAGTCATGTGTGACAGGCACAGATCTCATTATCGTTGCTCTAGAGAACCAAAAAGCTGAGTATTCTATCTTTATCTATATATTCTATCTTCTTGCAAGAAAGAAATACCAGAATCAGAGAAAAATATATATTTTTTCACATTCCATGCTTTAGTGTGCACTCTTCAGTAGCCATCAAATATTGTCTCTTTTAAGATTTTCACTAGTCTTTTGAATGTCTTAAGTAAAATTCAGTACCTTTTTGTTCACATCCTGTTCTGTTTTCTCATTTTGAAAGTATTCTTACATGCTCAAAAGGAACCATTTAGTTGTATGTAAGTCATGCTGATGTGCCTCTGTCTTAACGTTATACTCTGAGGCTTGTCTAAAGTGATATGTTCATGTGTTGTAATAGGTGTATGTGTGTTTTCATTTTTTACGACTAAGGGTGGTGGGAGGTAGCTGCATTCTACAGACATGTGTCTTAACAGATGGAGAGGATCTTTTTATGTTGATTTTTTAACAGTCATACTCTGCAAGACTTCATGCTCTTCCTGGCTACTGGGAAATTAAGAGTTGGTGATTCAGCCTTTAATTTTGATCCATCTGCTCAAACTAATGAGATACCTCATTTGTAAGCTTCACTTTGAATTACCCAATGCAACTGAAGCTGTAACATTTGTCTTATAGCACAACTCTCCTCTTGTTCAACTTGACAAAAGATGTAATGATAAATGGCTTGCCCTACAGAGTTTTCTGGGGATTTTGTTATAGAAACACTTTGTGGTGACTTAAGAATATCAGAAAAGGTTTCCAGGTGCTTTTTATGTCAGTGTGCTCTTTTTGTAGGCTTACTAACAATGTGGATCTTCATTAGAATATTTCTCTGTGAAATCCAAGACTATGTTAAGTGAGATTTGATTGTAACTCTTCTTTTTTTGTGTGTGTGTCCTTCCATGCTTGGTAGAATCTGGTGAATATTTTTTTAAGTTGCTATTTTCATATATTCTACGGGTGTGATAGAGCCTCTTGGAGTGATTTTCCCTTTTGGAGTTGTATTTCTAGCTCTTTGTAAACCAAAGATCCTTTAAACAGAGGGGGATCCTTTAAACATGCACACTCTTTATCAGAGAATGTGACCCCATACTCAAATAGAGATAGAGTGTTTCTGCCAGTGTTTTTCTAGAATAACTGAGGGATACCATTCTCTCAAAGACTGCCTCATCAAAAATTATCATTCCTCAGCTGATTATAGCTATCTCTTGTGAGACAGTCAGCGGGAGTGAATCACAGCCATTAACAGCATTAGTTCAGCTACGGAGTTGAAAAAGCTTCTTAACATTTTACAGACCTCTGTGAGAAGGGCGCCTAATGCCAGAGAGTTCTGGGGAGTGGGTATCACCTTTCTGAGGCAGCCTGCAGAAAACCTCACAAGGTCAGCAAAGGCAGAGACTGAATATGATATGTATCAACATCATTTTTTTTATATAAAGTGAAGTATTGCATTGCTATCCAGTTTCCAACAATGCATATCCTACTGTCCTTATCTTCACAATGTATGAGGTGGAAATAACCCTTGTCATTGTATGCTTTGAGAAATAATACGGTGCTTTTAGGAGTGTTGAAGAATAACACGATGTTTATAAGATTTCTTTTTTCACCTCAGAAACATGTGATTTTAACTACACTATACTGCATTCTCCAAAAATATTATTGTTGCACTTCCCAAGGCTCAGTTTTTTAAGATAATGTCTGAGGGAAATAACTCTTCTTGACTCTGGCCATCTCTGTTGCTTTATTGGCTCACTTCTAGTGTATATTCTGCTGTTACTGACCTTTTGCTGTTTTATATCACTGCCTTGGATGCAAAGAGACTGTTGATCATGTGTTTCTCTCATTGTCCCATCACCTCTTAAACATTTTGCTGCTATTAATTTTATTAATTGATAATGACCTTTCACTTTATTTCACTTTATTTTGTAAGATGAAGAGCCTCTAAGAACCTGAAATTACTTAAGTTTTTTTTTTTTTAATTATAAATTAGAATGAGAGTTGCTGAAATTCCTTGAAAGATTTCAGAGAAAGTGCTTCCTGATGCAGCACTTGTAAACCCCTCATGCTTTTGCCACATTCCCCAAACTACTCATCTCTTCTGCAACCTTTTCTTTCTTTTTTTTTTTTTTCCATAACTGATTCTCTTTGATTGTACATAAACCTTCAAAAGAAGTCGTGTGTTCTCTTTGCCCTTGATGTGGTTTCAGCAGGTCTCTTGCATTTACTCTTGGCATCTTGCTTTCCTCTCTGTTTCGATTTGTTTTCTCCCTAAACTTCAGTACTCTGTTACTCCATTTTCTCTTCAGCCACAGTCATCTGAGTTTTAGTCTAGGTTCCCTACCTAATGTGCTTTGCTAATTTGCCATTTTAGTTGTTTATTACAGTTTTCATCTTGGAGTACCTTTGGCATTCTCCCATCTACCGAAATTTTTTGCTCATTTTTAAGAAAACGAGTGTTTCATTTTCCACTGCTTTTGATAATTTTCTGTGCAATTCTTAGATGATATAATATCTGTTTTAACTCTGGTTCTCAGTGAAACTCCTTGAAAGTTTTTACTTACCAGACTTGATATTTTCGATTCATAGCAAAAACTAGCTGTTCAGTGGAAGCCCTGAAATCTTTCTGTGGTTCTCACTCACCTGGCTGCCTGTGCAAGCATTGAGGCTCAAGGTGTCAGTACTTCAGTAGTGAATAGTTATCATAGTTTCAGTATTCGAGATTTTCTGCTGGCCAAAGATGCCCAGGTTGTCATCTGCAAAGAATGTGGATTTTTGCAACTGAAAATACCCATTGGAAGGCTCATCATAACATAAATATGCAGTATTACTACATATTTGTGCCATATTTGTGCCATAGCTTTAATTAACTCATATGCCAGCAGCCTGTAGGAACTGTAAAGCAGTGGAGGGATGAATTTAGTATTAAGATGCTAGAAGCTTTACTGCTGAGACTGAAAATATGGAGGAAAGCTTTAAAAAAAAAAAACAAACAAACCAGTCATAGACAGAAGCATCCATTCTTGATGCACTGTGAGTGGTGATCTTCACCCTACCCATTTTCTGCTTATTTCATTTCACTGTTGTTAGCAGTCTTTTGAAGAACAGTGTGTTGTTTTGTTTTGTTTTGTTTTCCCCAATTACCTTCTTGTCAGTGCCTGAGCTTTTGCTCTTCTAATTTGAACAAGTTTCTTAGATTTTGCTGGCTTCTTCTGTCTCAGTTGTCATTTTACAGTTGCCATTTTTTACAATATTGTGGCAACTGCATCTGATATGCATACCTCTGGCATCTTTGCTACTTACCTTGTAAAATGAAATGTGGGTGTTTTTTTTTTAACGTGCAGAATGCAGCCATGATACTTGTTAAATTCTTAATTAATGTATGGTTAGTGTGCAGTTTTGTAGACATCAAACTTGCTGTATTAATTAGAATTGACATACTTAGTTAAAATGTTCTATACCACTGTCCTGCATTTAGTTCATTAGAAATAATATTGAGATACTATGTACTTTTTAAAATCATAGAAAAAATTCTATTTGTTTTGCACAAATTATTAATAGTTTATTCTTCCAAATTGGGAAGGGTCAAAACCAGATTATGCTTGAATTTATATAGTGAAAACTGTTTATGTGCTGTTTATTGCATATAAAAGATTCACTGTTTGTAAATGTTCTCTTTTTCTAATAATTGACTTCAAATTTGCAGTACTAAGGAGTGTCAACTTATTTTTCTTCAAATGCTATCTTAAGCTGAAAAAGAAAGACTGAGTAATTATTCTAAATCTATTATATTAAATTGTCAGAACTGAATTTGACAGTTATTAATTTCATCTGTAAAAATGATGGATTAAATTTATATATTATCACTTTCCCAACTGTTATTTGGTTGCAGAAGCCATTCGAAGATAAAAGTTTCATAAGCTTGGTTACTGCAACTGTTGACAATGCTTTTATAGCTATGTCCTAAGATAAGATTTAATAAAACATTGCTTTTTAGAGGTCTCTCAGGAACTTAGTATCTTGAAAATTAAGCTTGTCTTATTATTTATGGGTTATATAGTGTCTATAGCACACTTTGGACAAATAATTCTGTAAAGGTACTGGATTTGTTAAAATTTGTTATTAATCTAATTAGTTTCTGGACTTCCATTTAATAGCCTAAAAGTGTTCATTTAAGTCTTTTTGAGTTTTTGTATACATAATAATATATTTTTATAATTTTATAATATTATAAAAATTATAATTTTATAATATTACATACTAATATATTTTGTATACAGATCACTTCTACTTCAGGTACAGTTTATTTGCATATATACATAGATAGTGTTTGTATATGCAGTCATAGGTAGGTGTGAAGTGGTAAGGTAAATGGTCAGGCAAGATTGTGGCTAGTCTCTTTAGATAACTATTTCGATGTCAGCTGATTAAGTGAAGCCTTAGATCCTTTAGATCATTTTCCTTAGAATTTCCTGTGTAATTTATGCATGATCAGAGACCATTAGTGTGTGTGATTTCATAGGATCATAGAATCACAAGATTGGAAAGGACCTACAAGATCATCTAGTCCAACTGTCCTCCCATTACCATTGCTTCCACAAGCTACTAAACCGTATCTTGTAGCTCCTCATCCAGAAGCCAATTTTTTTTTCTTTTTCCTTTTTTTTTTCTTTTTTCCTTTTTTTTTTTTTTTCTTTAATTAAATAACAGATCAACTAATCTAGGAACTTTTATGTTCTGCAACTTCATCATTTATTTATGCACTCCATGAGAACCGCCTTTTGCAATTTTAAGGATATGATTGTTACTATAATCTTATGCCCAAATAAATAAAACTTCTTATTTTACTTTAATTAAAAATCCTCATTTGGTGTGCTAGCTATGTAGATGATACCCTTCAAAAATTTTATGTACCAGATGTTTCATGCTATTGTCAAATGAGATGTATGTACCATTTTTCCATTATATTTTCTAGTCAAATCTCTTTGGCTTTAAACATTTACTACCATGTCAGCTGTCTATGTGAAATGGCTGAAAATGGGTTCTGTAAGAAGTTATGCACATGATAACCCTTAATTCTTCAATCTGATAGTCTTCTAAATGTTTGCATGCTGTATTTGTATGCCTCCTGCTGATTTTTGCCTTTTACATAGTAAATTGTCTGTATATTTGTACTCAGATGTTCACTATGAATTTACGAAGACCAAACGCACAAATTTATTTTCTTTCCAATAGTTATGAGTTCACAAATTATTTGGTACATGTCTATAATCTCACAGCTGCACAGTGACATCTGTATTTTCAATACAACTGCTTAAGGTGGCAATTGCTCCTATTTAGAATTTCTATTATTCTGATATTAATGAATCATAAAAATCAAATTTGATTCCAAATGAGTAATTTCTTGTAGCCTAAAATTATATTCAAAAGAAATAGTATGTAATTACTTACAATTGACTATCCTGAGCAATCTTGTCTTTTGTGCATGATTTGCTTGTTGAGTTACAGATGTGCAACTTGGATATTACCAATTCTGTCTGTCCAGTTACAGCTGTGATATAGGCAGCTAGATCATTGTTGCAGCCTCATGTTGTAAGTTTTACCAGTTCTAGGTTAACAGCTCTGTTTCAAACATAGGGCTGCTGACTATTAGTGGTCTAGAAGATTGTGGGAAGAAAGGTCTGTGTATTCCTATTAACTCTGTATTGTTCTTCAGGAGTTTAATGACAAAGATAAATGATGCTGAAGAAGAAATGTTCAAGATAGGCAGTGGTCTGAAGCTTTTGAAAATCCATGCTTACTGTGGCCCTTGAAGAAATCTGTGTGTTTAACGTAACAGACAGTATCAACTAACAAGCATCCTAATTATCATAAAATTTTTTAAAAATTATTCAAAATGTAACCAAATAACTACTCTTCACCAAGACATGGTGACTATCATAGACTTTCAAAGAGATGTCACCAAAGAATCCCATAGAAATTTCATTAGTGTTTTAATTTGAAATACAGGATGCTGTAGAAAATATATTACTTGGAGGAGTCAATGAGGATGGGAAATAAAAAAAAATCTTTATTAAGATGCTAATATGCATCAGGAAATTCCTTTAGATTTTAAACTTGTTTTTATTTTCCAGAACAGGAGATTTATTACATACGTAGCTCTGTGGTGTTGATAGTTTCTTTGTAATTTGTGAAGAGATGATTCCAGAATATGTTACAGTCATACATACTGTCATATCCTTAATCATGAGGTATTTAAAATTTTCTTATTTAGGATATAACACCTTAAGATCTAGGTATACAAAGTAGGGCTTGCGAGGTACACCTAATTCTTCTATCACAGTTTACTATTGTTTGTAAAGTGCTGCATCATTTAAATTATTTGTAATTTTATTAAGCTTTGTGTTAAAAACATTGCTTAATACTTGAAGTTGCTTCTTCTCTGATTTAGAAAACCTATTGTTAGGGGTAGGGGGGAAAAGCTTTTGCATAGCAATATGCCTTTAAACAACACTGACAAGCAAAAAGCTAGAAAACCTGACTGTTCTGTTCTTTAATTGTTTATTAGATTTATTTCTGTTATTGGCTCTTACAAAACCAGAAGGTATAGAAATTGCCTTGATAATTTACTCTTTATTTGCTTAAGTATAAAGTATGGGAATAGGTATCCAGTATCCTCTTTGTTCCTTTCCTGAGTAGAATTTTCATACTAGTACTAGCTTCTGGGTTATTCTTACACAGTGTATATTTAAGTAAATATAGTTTTGGAAACGTGAAAGGATAGGCTTTACAACTCTTGTTCTAAGGTTGACAAAAGTAGAATTTATTATAAGGAAGAAACATAGAAACGTGTGTATGTTGTGAAGTTAGAACAGCTGATGTCAGGCCAGGACAAAAGGAAATGCTTGAAAGAAATTCTTGCATGATCTTGTTTTGCTAAAAAAAGATGCAGTGAAAAGCTGTGCACAATTTTGAATAACAATTGTCATTCAAGTCCATTGGCATCTGTAAAAATGCAATTGTTAGCTGCCTAATGACATATATTTGCATGGTAATGGACTAGCTGTTCTTGCTTAATTTTCTATGCAAGAATAGATCTTGCCATTTCTATTTCTATCCTGTCAATTAAAATCCAAAATAATTTCTACTACCTGTAGGAGTCAGTAAAATGTTGTTTGTTTGTCTTAGTGAATAATTTACATTCTGTTTCAATCTTCATTATGCACATTTTTGCTCTGCATTCTGTAAGGTTAACTCTTCATATTGTTTTGCGGAAATGCCATATATTTTGGAACATTCTTTTTCTGTGTTAGGCATTTCTAGGCTTAGTCCATTAAGGTAACAAAAGTTTTCATTTTTCACCTTCTTCTCCCTTTGACTCAGAGTGTTTTTGTTTGTGCTTTCTGTATGGGGAGTAATCAATTACTATATAAATCTAATAAAGTTAAAATAAATTACCCTGAAAGGCATGGAAATAAAATTAATTTCAACTAAGTATTAACTTACCTACAATTTAAATATATTTGATTAAGGCTACAAATAGAAGATAACATAGATCCTGTTACATTGTTCTGAAAGGATTTCAGTTAGTATCAAGAAATCTATAGTTTATCACTGACTCCATAACTGATCATTCAGTGTAAATCAAAATATAAAGCTAGATCTACAAGAAGACAAGCTAGAATACAAGTGTTTGGAAATTTTAAAGTAATTCATTTTAATAGCAATTTTAAAATTTTAAAATTTTAAAAATTTTAAAATTCCAAATCAACCAAAAACTAATCAACACACGTAAACAAAAGAATATGTCACTGTTGTATATCTTTAATGGTGGAATCGTTATGTTTCATATGGTTAAACACTTTTTATCAAGAAGCATCCTTTAGTTAGTGACATTGCACACGCAGTCTGCTTTTTCAATGTAAGGGTTTTGTGTTATAGTACTTAATGCTTGAGGCTTACTGTAGAACTTTCTGGGTCAAAAACTCTTTTAACCATAGCCTTGAATGGTAATGACACCATGCTCCTAATCCTTTCATTACTTCATTGTGGCAGAAAATACTATATCATGCTTTTCATCACTGCAGCTAGTGCGTCTCTGAATTGCCTGTACACTTCTGTGCATTTGAACAAAAAGGAGATGTTAGGGATCTGCATCCAGAAGCTGAGGGCTCATTGAGATCGCAGAGCTCACACAAAGGAAGTGCTGCAATAGGTGGGAGCAGCCTCTTTAACAAGGTCAGGCCAATATAGTAGGGAGTTTGCCTGTATGTGAGAGCACAACAAGGATATGTGGAGCTTGGCTTAGAAACAGATGGTAGTCCAACTAAGAACTTATAAGTAGGATTAGTGGGTAGACATACACGTGCAGTATTGTTGCGGGAGTTTAGTACTGACCTACTGTCCAGGAAAAAGAAGTAGCTACAGCCTTATTCAAAAAAGCAGAAATTGTGTTATATCCACAGTGCATTATCTTTCTGGGGTCTTACCACCCCACCATCTTCGGGAGAATCAATGCAACAGGGCAAAAACAATCCTAGAATTTTCTGCAGTGCATTAGTGACAACTTCTAGCACAGGTAATTTAGGAGTTAAGGAGTGTTAACACTTTGCCAAACCTTGCGCTGAGATGTACTATGAAATCTTGGCACTCAGGATTCTAATGGAGACGACAAGGCAAAAAGCACAGACTTAGGCTTTGAGGAAGTAGATTTTAGCCTCTTCAAGATCTGCTTGGAAGAATTCTACGAAAGATGGCTCTGAGGAGGAGAGTCCAGGAGAGCTGGTTGATCTTCAGGGATCACATCTGCTGAGCTCAAGAACGATCCATTCACATGTGCAGGAAATCAAGTAAAGATGATGAAAGGCCAGTATGGATGAGCAAGTAAAAAAGAAGATATCTTTTTCTGGAGGGGGAAAAAAAAAAAAAGCTAAAATAATAAAAGGAACCATATAGGAAGTTAAACTGGGGACAGGAGACCCAAGAGGAACATAAAGGCACTGCCTTTGCTTGCTTGGAGTAAGGTTAGGAAGGCCAAATCCTGCCTGGCGGTGAATCTGGCTAGAGATGGTAAAGGGCAAGAGGAAGGTCTTCCACAAACACCACAATAGCTGAATGAAGACTAGGGAAGATTAGGGCTATCTGCTGAATGGGGCAGGAGTTTTGGTGACAAAGGACATAGAGAAGGCTACTCAATGCCCTCTTCACCATTGTCTATGATGGAAGGATTTGCCTTCAGGAACGCCAAGTCCCTGAAACAAATGGGAAAGCTTGGAGTAGGCTTAACTTTCACTCACCCTTTTATAAGTCTGTGCAACTTGATGGGATTCACCCACAATACTAATGGTTATGTTGATCTTTTAAAGACCAAAGTGGTTAGTGGAGGTTCCTGAGAACTGAAAGAGAACAAATGCTAGGGGAGTTTCTTCTCAGAAAGAGTGGTGAGGCATTGAATCAGGCTGCCCATGGGCGTGGTGGAGTCACTGTCCCTGGAGGTTTTCAAGAAGAGGATGTGTGTTGCATTGAGTGACATGGTTTAGTGGTATGGTAGTGGTGATTTGACTGTTGGACTAGGTGATCTTACTGATCTTTCCAACCTTTATGATTCTATGAAATGTCATGCCTATCTTCAAAAAGGACAAAAAGAAAGATCAGGGGAGCTATGGGTCAGTCTCCTGAATACCTGGAAAAGTGATGGTGAAAATAATTCTGGAAAACACTTCCAAGCATGGGGAGAACAAGCAGGTGGGAAGGAATAGTTACCATGGCTTTATGTAGGGGAAATATAACAGAAATGAAAAGTAACATGAAAGAGGTTAAAGTATTTCAGAATGTGTATGACAGTAGAATCTTTTTATATGGGTAGATTTAAAGTATAGGAGACTACATGAAGGGCTGAGAGGAAGAAGATGAAAAAGTTGTTCCAATGTGTAATGTCCTTATCTTAACTGTTAACATAGAATTCCATGAGCAGTAACAAAAAGGAGATTGAACTGTACAATCTAGTATTCATTAGGGTAGGTATGTCTTAAATGAAAAACATTAAAACAAATATAACAAATAATTATAGAAGATGTCTTTCTTGCAGGGAATTAAGAAAGTAGAATTGTTATCATTTGAAAGATGAGCAGTTTCTCATTGTGATTATAAAAATCTCTGTAAACTAAATAGGTTTTAATACTCTTAACTGCTGATATATCTAAATAGTAATATCTACTTAATATCATTACTTATCTAATTATATTATTCTTATTAGGTTCCACTGAGATTTTTTCAGAAGTCCTAGTTGTTGTTTTAAGCAGAGCTGAGTAGTTTGAGAGGATAATTAAAACTTAACAGAGACAGCAATTACTGGTAATCTATCAAGAGTTCAAAGTAGATTATATCGCAATACAGTATTGATTAGTTGATGAGACATTTGATTTCTTAATTATTGTTGTGAATAAATCTTTTCCATTATTGTATATTATTATGTGTTTTTGTCCTTAACAGAATTTGCTGACTTATTTTTGAATGTACAGGGGGTTTTTTAGTGGTTGCTCCTGCTGAATTTTTTGAGTGTGTCTGAACCCTAGAGTGGGAATGAAATTCTGATGTGTATGATTTACTTTGCCATGACGAGTAAATGCAGTCTGCTTTCAACTCGTCAAGAAGAATTCATTTTCTATATGAAAGGAATAGTATACAGAATGTCTCATTTACAACCAGTTTTTAAGCAGTCTAGTAGCACTTCCATTTTCTGTATTGTAAAAGATCTTAATTCACATGAAGGTTAAATCAGTATTTCTCTTAAATGTAAGATGTAATAAAATGAACTAAATTCAGTTTCTGTTGCCTTGGTGAGTGGCATAGCTTGTTCAGCTTTTCTTTGTTGTTTTTTAATATTTGAAAAAACTTCGCTATGAAAAATAGAAAAGTCTACTGTAGTGCAAGATTTGTACAGTAAACTTTTTAAACTTCAGAATGGATTACCTTATAATTTTTTTTTTATTTTATATACTTTACTCCATTAAGTTACTAATTCTGAATAGTGATCCTCATGAACTATTGTTATGTCACCAAGGGGAAAGGGAAATAATACATATAAACAGTTGTGCCTTCATTTGGAACCGGTAATCAAACTATTCTGGTTTTGTGGTGAATGCTTTTGATCAAGAACTACGAGTGAGCCATGTGTGTTGTTCTCATTAATATTTTGCATTAAGTATACTTTTCATTCTGTAGCTTTTAGACACTAAAAATTTGAACTGTGTCTTGGCATTTGAGGGAAAATCACAACACAAGTGGTAAACAGTTTTATTATTTCTTAGAAATAGGCTAAGCATTAGTGAATTGTATTTAGCTTTTTAGGTAACGGTTCTATTTAGTGAAGTGCTAAGGATGTCATTTTTAATGTAGGTAGAGGTAGTCAGCACTCCTTGGGGAGAAGTGAAGAAACTTCATTAGGAATTGAGTTTTGCAAAAGCTCTGGGGGAGATTACATTCTGTTCTTCAGGGAAAAAATGGATGGATAAATTGATCTGTCAATCAGTGTCCCTAGGTGTTCATTTTCAGTGGTAGTCAAGAATTGGATACAAATAAAAGAACATTTTTTAAGGACTTAACTGGGTAAAACAAAATAATATCTTAAAGCTAAAATAAAATATACATTCCAATGGTTGCATTAGAGTGACCAGTGCTTTAATGGCAAGGTGGTAAAGTGCCTCAAAGAGTCAGTGTGCTTCTCCTAAAAGGTGAATGCACCATTTAGGAGCTGCTATAGAGAATGCTATTATGAAAGTGACATTTCCCAGTAGGAAAAGTTATTGTTACTGTCCAAGGCAGAAGAAAGGGTTTCTGAATTTCAGGTATCTGATTATAAATTTCTTAACTAATTTTTAGACACTTTTGTTATGTATACATGTTGTGTGTTTTTTCTTTCTCGTCTAAGAGAATATGTGGCAAGTTGTGGTAGTGTCTAGTTATGTGCTCCTGATAACACAGAAGTATTAGTCCTGGTGGGTATTCAGATTAACATCCTTTTCAGTGCTACAGTAACTCACAAACATGTTTCAGGGGAATTACAACTTAGAACATGCAGCACAAGGGGAATGCAAGCGCTTCCTGTGGTGAATATTAAATGAAGTCTTTGATGGAAATGGTAGATTTGTTTAATGCTTGAAGAAAATTCTGGGGAGATAACCTGGCTGGAGACATTTGTCTTTTCCTTTCTTTTATATTTTTGTCATTTAAAATCTTTGGTTTTCGGAGAGCAGGAGCACATGCTTTTAGCACTAGAGCTATATACACCAGAGCTAGCTTTGAACTGCGAAGTACAGATCTAATTATGCAGCTTGTAGCTGTGGAACTGCTTCTCTCTATTCTAAATTACTTTTCCTAACTTATTTGCATAATGTAATGCACAGAGATTTTCCATGGAAATAGAATATTCTCTGACACACTTAGGACAGGCTAAATTAACCTGTTAAAGTCTTATGTTGCTGTTTCACAATGTCTTTTTCTTTTTCATATTCTTTTTCTTTCTTTTCTTTTTTTTCTTTTTAAAGAAAAACATGCAACAAGTTCTCATATGTAGCTAAGGCTTGTTATTTATAAAAATTTGGTGATGTTACTGATATTATAAGTAAACATTATCCGTAAGATTGTGCACCTCTAGTCAGCTAATAAAGCAGTCTTTTAAATCAGACTGGCTGTCTACCTCTCATTGATAATTAATTTTTATTTTTGGCAAGTTGTGCAATGATATTAAATTAAAAATTTTGTCAGGTGTTGATATGTGATTGTAACATATATAAGTCAATTAATTCCACTGCCTATTGTTAGTTTATGAAATTCACCTTCCACTTTTTTTTTAAGGAAAGAATATGCTACACATCTGAGAATTAGATATCCTTCTATAAGAGCTGTAGAAAGTCTCTGAGTACAGGACAGTTATATCAGCATTTGTTTTGTAGTTACTGTTTGATGCATAACAAGTTTTTATGTGTTCCTTGAGTGAATGATCGCTGTAATGTCAGTGTTGTCACACTATGATTTAGTGAAAAGCTACATAGAAGATGGAATATTGAATGTGCTCTGTGGCAATTGGATATTCTGAAGGCTTTTATGCATGAAGTTTCTTATAGTTCCTCATGTAGCGCACGATATTTAGCAAGCTAAGGAAATAGTTATGTGTAATGACATCTTCATTACAGAGGATCAAAATAGCGTAAAGGATACCATAAAAATAATATATAAAAAGAGATGGTCTGTTATGTAGGACAATGAAAATTTAGATTCTTTCTGCCTTTAATAGCATGTGGTGTTACAAAAGTAGAAGTTACTAAAATAAAAATCTTCAGAAATACATATTATCAGGGCTTCCAAATGTTGAGAACAAGGACATAGGAATCATTGGCCTGATGACAGTACTCTTAGTTTCAACAGAGTTAATAGGAGCTCTGCTTTGAGTTTATCAAGTTGTATAAATAAGCTGTATGATCTCACATCTTCATTATCAACATTAGTCAGTGAATTCAATTAACTGTAGTTTCACTTGCAAAATGTGCATATGAGGAAACAATATCATGCATTTTTCTTGATTTCTGTAATCCCATTTTCTTCTAATGATTAGCCTTACATAATGCTGTTATGGAATTGTTAATTTTGTCTTTGGGATGGGGTTTTGATCAGTGTGCTTGATAACACAAGCTGAAAACAAAATGAATTGAGCATTGTCTTCTTCACATACAAAATATGTCAGATAATGCTTAAACATAACTTCACGTTGTATTGGTTTGAGTCTGGCTCCCCAACTTAGCACTATACTATTGTGTATATACTTTTTTCAACAGTATGCGTGCAGTGTAGAACCTGAATTGTAGCCCAGCCAACTGATTCAGGTCAGGGTTAACGATTACAGGGTTATTTTCCTGAGTTACTTCTGCCTATTATTGTTCCTATTCATGTACTTGAAACATCTTCCAGTCCTCTATTAGAGAAACATGCTGCTTGTTTTCCAGTTATTGTGGAAATCACAGCATGGAATTGCACTTGGAGGGAAAGTCCCATTTTATTTCAGAAGCTTTAGGAATTATAATGGCAGTTTTGGTAGGCAGCGATGAGAAAGGACATTCTTAGTTGTTTTTAGGTACAAATGCTACAACTCTTTTTTCTGGCATCATCAACATTCACAGCAGCATTAAATAAATATTTTCTTAGATCTTAGAAAACAAGTTTTATTTTAGATTTTGAATATTGTAGCAGTGATCTTGATGTTAAAATAGTAATAGACTTCTGGGCGTTAACTCAGCATTGCACAGTAGGGTTTGTTTTTTTTCATTGTTGTTGGTTTTTGGGTTTTTTTTGTTTTTTTCTTTTTTTTTTTTTTAAGTCTCTGTCCAACATGCCAAACTATCTAATTTTATTTCTGCCAGGAATTCTATTTCTTAGGAAATTTCATTTTAATTTATGTTACGGTATTATTTATTACTGTATTTTGATCTTTTCTACTACCTCTCATAGCTGTGTTTTTTTATATCTGCATTTCTTGAACTCATGCATCTCTTGCCTAGCATCTCAAGTGAACAACTGCACATGCCAAATGCTGTATAAATTCCATATTGATGTAGCTTTTACAGAAGTTTTTTGTTGTTGTTTTTTAGATTAACCTTCTAACATTTCAATGAAAATCAAGGCACCAAACACTGAAAAATGATTCAGATTCTCCCAGGACAAACTGATTATTATTAGAATGATATACTTTGAAGTGTGTTAACTGAAAGGTCTTGCTGGAGTAGTGCTATGCAATAATTTTAGAAGTGTTCAGCAGTCAAGATTCAAATACACAAATGTATTTACATTTATCGCTTTGCATAATACTCTGTAGCAAAGTGTTACCTATTAAATTTTGTTTTCATACAGGAATTTAGATTCACTTGACTTTCTTATGTTTCTGAGTAGTAAAAATTAGACATGAATGTTACTGCTTCATTCACCAATGTATTATTAGCACATTTTCATCCTGAGAAAAGAACTGGATTGTATCTGATCTGAAGGTGAGACAGCGTTAAGGGCAGGGAAGAAGTCTGAAAAGTAACAACAACAACAACAATCTAAGCCTTTAAATAGTAATTCCTTTTCTTTTTGCTGTTGTTTATCATTGTCTAAGCAGGACCAGGACATGATAATGACAGTTAATAAGGGCTCTGCCTGATTATGATTAGAAATAAGAGAAATTTTCTTTGCTTTTAGAATTCCAGGAATGGGCTTTATTCAAGTATTGCAGTTACCACTTATTTACATAATTATGAAGATTCTTCAGTAAAGGGCCTATTTTCTACTCTCGTGTTTTCTGGGACTAGCATTCTGTTCTCTACTTTGTGTTACTGTGGTGACTTAGTTTTACCACGTCTTGTTTCCCAGTAATGCCTTTTTGCTCCTTTTTAAAAATAGTTCTATCAACCAAAGTGTTGCACCTATAATGCTTTCTGTACTGTAGTTTGTTTAGTTTCAATGTCCCAGCATTTCTCTGTCTTGTTTAAACAATCCCTAAAAAATTGTAGCTTGGTTAATTAAGAAGTTTGTTGGAAATAAATACACTCTTGTGTACAGATCTGCTTGTTATTTTTGACTGGCTTTATTAGTTCCTTTCCAACTTTAAAAGCATTCCTCTTTGCAACTTTTATTTGAGCTTTTATCTTCTAGGAACAGAAGACCCACAAGCCTCAAAAATTCAGTCACACCACACTTAATTTGATCTTTGATTATGGATTCTAAAAAGGACTGGAGAACCAATAAGATATTTATCAACATTAGTGTTATAAAAACATCCTTCTCAAATTTTACATTTTATATTTAAGTTATTCAAAATTAATGCAAGACTGATGTAAAATAGAATCTAAAATTTTAAAATGCACTGTTAAACCAATTGACAAACCTATTTTGTGGTTGAATCTTAAAACCCCTTATTGCATATATCTGTTGTTGGTTGTTTGGAGTTTTTTTGTTTTGCTTTTAATAAGTCAGTATGTCAAATATTGCTGTACTTCCTCATTCACAGGCCTGGATAAAAAGGCCATTCCTATTTAATACCCAGTACTGTATGTACTCATTTGCTTTACTTTCAGAAATTACCTGTTTTCAGAAGATGAATTTTTAATCTCTTAAACAAAGAATCAAATGTTAGTATGACTTCACCTTTAAAGGAAACAAGTTAGTAAAGTATAAAATCAACTGGATTTAAAATTAAAGGTTATGAAGTAAGAATTCACTGAAAATGACTTGATGGACCTCTTAATGAAAGGAATTTACTTATTTTTTTAGGCTTTCTATAAAAGGAATTTTCAAAAGGATAAATAAACAATCCTTAAATAATTGATGAAGACGTGAAGATAGGCACTATACTCTGTTATGCTGTAGCCTGTTTGAAAACATTTTAAAAGGATTTTGCTAATAAGTATTTTAATTTAAATAAAATGATCATGATTACCACGACAAGTATCTGAGAATATTTTTACTTAGGTGAAAGCTAATAATTATAAAAATCACAACGTTACTGAAATGATCATGGAAAGTTGTATCGAATAAACTAAAGCAAGTCACATGTAATTCTTCCAGATATCAGATGGATATACAGCATTGTTTCTCTTTTTCTCTTCATTATGTTGTCACCTGTTTTCATTTTGATTATTTTTAATGATAAATTTATAGTTTATATACGTTGTACTCTTTGATATAAAAATACACGAATTCTGGTTCTAATTAAATTCTAAATTTATAAATTCAGAACAGAACTAGTTTAGTTATGCCCTTAAATATAGCTAACTCATTTGTTAATAATGTTTTATTTAAAAATTCAGTAACATGCCTCAGGTTGATACAAGGGGATGTTGCTGCCAAAAGAACCAAATTAAAAGCACAGGATTGTCTGGAATTTGACATAGCTGTCATGAAATGCAACTGAGACTGACTTAAAATAGAACTGTACTTCCATGCTTGCATTGATTCAACTTACTTATTAGCCAATCATTCAAACTTTTCCGAGTGGGAGTTTTAAGAGCACAAAAATTGTCATATGAGATCAAACCAAAGAGCTGTCTGACCAACTATGTGTTGTCAATTTATGCAAACAGCAAGCAACACAGAATTCTCGGGGGAAAATATTGAGTGCTTTCTATAGCTTACCTTTCCCAGCGGTGTTTGGCTATCAGACATTTCAAGCTGTTATTTGCACTGTAATTAACTGACATTTAATCACTAGTGATAGATATTCTCCATCATTGACTAGCACAAAATAATTACATTCCTATAAGGCATAACTGAACAAGTAGAAGAAGAAGCAGTCTTCATTTACTTTGGTTAAACCAGTCATTCGTGTCTTTTTGTTGATTCTTCATGACACTGGCAGGAATTCAGTCATTATGCAGACACACATACTTGTAGGATAGTGTGCGTTGGTCATACAGCCGATTTTCCCTTTGAAGTCTTCTAGTGGGTTTGGAATAACTCACTCCTTCCTATGTTTTTTTCCGTATTTTCTTAATTTAATGGATCCTGTCCATGCCTAATGAATTTTCTGTCCATTCCTATTAATTAAATAAGCATTAATTTACTTGTATGTTTAAATGACAGTTAGTTGAATCATATGTTGTCTGTGCTTGACTGAATGAATGAACCCTGGTTTCCTGCAGAGAAAAATCTTTCTCCCCATTAGAACTGTTGTTCATCTTAAATTTGTCTTGCAGTGAATCTTAATTTATACCAGTTTAAACTGATTCGGATACGTTTCTAAAGGGATAGTTATTAACATTTCATTGCAACCAATCATATATGGTGGTAAAAATAATAACAGCCTGAGTACGAGGTTGTGTGAATGATACATTAACGTATTTTCAAAATCTACTGTAGACAGGAGTTTCAAAGATGCTTTCTATTTTATTGGTAATTCTCCTTCTATTGATTTTTACCATTTTATTATCTTTTTACTCAGTCCTTAGTTGGTATTTTCAGGGAAACATCCAGTATCTTTAAGGTATCTTCATAAGTGATGGTCTGGAGTTTACACCCATCAATATTATCTCTGAATTTCAAACTGTGTGTATGTTTTGCATTCATTCTTACTTTATCTTCTCTGATCATCTAGTGCTTTGGGACTATGATATCCTCCAAAGGCTCTTTATAGTCAGTTTTTGTTTCAACTGTCTTGCATAGTCAAATCATACCATTAAATAACTTATCACTTCTGTATTTGCTTTCCAGATCGTTTAGAATGTCAAATAGCCCTCATTTTCCTCAATGGCAATCTCTTCGCTATTTGAAAAAGAACTATTTCTAATGATTGTTACCTATCTTTTAAAGACTAAAGAATTAGAAAAGAGAACCTTTTCAGAAGCTCTTGAAAAACATCATATATAATATAGACAGGATTGTCCTTTAATTTCTCTAAAGCTACATTATTTTTCATCATTATGCCGTATGCATTTACCCATTTAATTTGTTCTTACAGTCAGGAATATTTTATTATTGAAGTGTTTTCATTATTTCAGACTTCAATCATTTCTCATCAGCTCTATTTCTTTCTGTCTTAAGGTGATGGTGTTTGTTCATGCTAGAAATGCCACAGTCAGAACTGCTATGGCTCTTCGAGAAAAAGCAAAGAACAATGGTCATATTTGTCACTTCTTGTCACCTCAAGGATCAGATTATGGACAAGCTGAAAAACAGGTAAGCAAATCCTTGATGTTGGTAATTTTTGCAATCCTAATTTTGCTTTTATGATGCTATCCAATATGGGAATAAATGCAGTGTTTTTGAGCTTCTTAGAAAACATGTTTTGCTCAGGAAGGAGCAGTGGAATTTCTGAATTAAATAGATGTGGAAAGTAAAGAATAATGCCAAAGATGAATAAAGATAAATCAGTGCTGTTACTTACAGTTAGCTGAAATTTCACTGACGTTGTTTGATTTCTCAAGTCCATCGTAGCATTGAGGAGGGAGGCTTCTTATCAGAAAGAATTGGGCAAATTAGAGGAGAATGATTTTGGTGCTCATGGATCACAGTAATCTTTATGCTATCTCCAACTCAGGAAGTCCCTAAGCTACTAATTTCCACTGTCTTGGGAGAGTATGCATCTCCTTCATTTTGCGCTCTTAAACATTTGCTACTCATAATCTTCACCCTTTAGGACAGAAATCTGTCCTCAAGTATTAACCTGACTTCATCAGTAAATTTATCACCTTTCCGAAACTATCTGACTTTCCTCATATATGATCTAGTAATGGACAATCAAAAAGTAATTGTTCTAAGAGTGAAAAGTGGGAAAGGCATTTGACTCTTACCAGGGATTAGCCCACTTATTCTGGTTCTGTATGAGAAATTTGAAACTGTATATTTTTATGCATTTTTACAGTTCTGACCCTGCATGAATTGTGTTATTTGACCTTTCAAATTTTTTTCTAATGTAGTAACTTCTTCTCTAACAATTTCTTTTCATCTACTGAAGCACTATGGCAGTATTTCTTCTGAGAAAAGGTTTCCAAAACAATTCTTAATTTATTGTTATATATATGTTTGCATTTGGGGGATATATTATTTGAGGTAATGATTGGAGACTTGTTAATATTCCTTCAGGTAATATTTTTCCTCTCTCCCAACTAAATAACTACACATAAAAGAAATACCTTTTCGTTACATAAAGCTTAATCTGTACATAAGATATCTTCTCTCACTGGTAGATACGATGATAAAATTTTAAATACTTTTGGCATCTCTGAATTAGGAATTGGATAGATGGGGAAGAGGGAAGTAGAATCTTTGTCTATCTGAGATGTAATAAATACACTACCATGTTTTATAACTCTGAAGAGAATGGGGGAGATATTCATTCAGATCTATTAATTATAATATACTAATATAATATTAATATACTAAGTAATAAATTGTCCTTATCTTTCATAAATAGTATATTAAAAATTTCCTCTTTTTCTAGTGGCTGCTAGTAACTGCGACATTTTAAAAATATCATCAAAACGGAACCTGAAAATCTGGTATTTCTACTGTAACACTGAAAATTAAGGCCAAACCTCTTTTAATTAGGCTTTTTAGAACAAAATCTGAAACTCCTAGTTTATTAAAATAATATTAGATTTTCAGTACTAAAACAAACAAACAAACAAAAATAGTAATTGAAAATACCAGTATTTGTTTAGGCACTCAAAATTACTACTCATGAAGATAGGAAAAGTGATGCTCTGAATTCAGCAGTGCATCCTATGTGATGTTTCTGTCTTCAAGAATGAGGGCTGCTTTGAAAGTAATGCCTCCCGTTTTATGATGTTGTCCCACAACATTCAGAAGCAGATTTGGTGTTATTACAGTAGAGGCTGAACCTTCCCACAAGTATTCTATTACATTTTGTTGCCATGTGACAGATGGCAGCAGAGAGGCAGTCTAACAGAATAGTTTCTGACGTGGAAGTGCATAGGAAGCAAAGATGTGAAGTTGAATTCCTCCATGTAGAATAATTGCACCCATTGACATTCATCAACACTTCCTGAGTATTTGTGGAGACCAAACTGTGGATGTGAGCACAGTGAAGTGGTGGGTGGTGAGTTTCAGTAGCGGTGGCAGCAGCAGTGTGTCACCTCCACTGGTGCAGATTTTTACAAGTGCAGCATTCAGGCTCTTGCTCATTGCTGATGAAAATGCATAGCTAATAGTGGTGAAAAATGTTGCAAAACAGTGTTTTGTTGCTGAGAATCTTCTGTATCAAATAATGTTGTTGTGCTCTTTGTATATGTTGTATTTTCCATAGAAATAAATAGGAGTTTTTTGGAATTACTTCCAGAGTGACTGACATATTTGTCCAATACACTGTACTTCAGTGAAAAGTACTCCTGTTTATTCACTTACTCTTTTCATCCTGGCATTAAATCAATTATAAAGCATGTTCTTATGCTGCTAGGAATCAGAGGAGCATCACAGAGAAAAGTTAAGATCTAAGTCTGTTTTGAATACAAATTTTTGCTGCCTGTGCCAGGACAATGAATTATGGTGGCATTTATAAGTACAAATTAAGACTGATAGATAAAGTGGCTTTATGGACTGGTTGGCTGCATTTCTGAAATAACTTTTTTTCTGAGAGTATTTATCCATCACAGAAATCTAAGGAAAACTGAGTAAACCAAGATAGTAAATTTGTCTGTCTTCTGTCCTCCTATGTCCCAAAATCACTATACGCGCTTTTGTTGTGAATCCAAGCATTGGTTCTAAGTCAAATTTGGAATTCTTTAAAGATGACTGTAGTTCAAAATGTTGACCTGTGCAAAAGATTGTAGAAAAGCTGAGTTTACTTCAGAAGGTATTTATGGAAGCATTCTAATTTGGGTGATAAAGCACAATGGTTTTCATCATTAAAAGCAATTGAATTATTTTATATTTCATCAGATCCTTTAATCCTTTTCACAACTCTCTGCATGATTGCAATAGCATCTCACATACTATAATGTATCCAGAAATTATGGATTCATAGTTTTTCTAAGCAAGAAGGACCAACTATTGGGCTGTTGCAGCAAGGAGAGCCTTGGCTTTGTTTATCATAAGACAGGTGATGTGACCTAAGGAAATAGTTTCAGGTTGCACCAGGTGACGTTTAGACTGAACGTGAGGAAGAATTTCTTCACAACGGAGAGTGGTCAAGGATAGGACTGGGTTGCCCAGGGAAGTGGTACAATCCCATTCCCCAGAGGTATATTAGAGATATGTGGTCATAGCACTAAAGGGATATGGTATAGTGATGTGGCTCAATAGGTCAGGTTGGATTTGGTGATATTTCCAACTTAGATGGTGCCATGATTCTGTGTTTATCATATGACGTGCAGAAGTGAGCAAGGCCTGACTTTGTGTTTGATCTACAGCAACTATTTCTAATGTGCATATAGTCTTATGTCATTTTTTATCTCTGAATTGATCTACCTACTTTTCTAAATCTAGGATCTTATGCTAGTTATCATTGTGGTTTCAGATTTTTCACAGTAAAAGTTCTTATTCATTTAAATAGTAGCAAAATGCTGTTACGAGTAGGTCAAGCTACACGATAGATCTCTTAATGGCTAATATCTGATGTCCAGGAGATTTTACTGGAAAGACCATTGATGCATGCTCTTCCTTAGACATCTGCTGTTGGCTGCTACTGGGGGACAATACTGTGCTACACAGTCTTTTGGTCTGACCTGGCACAGCTATTCTTGTGCATTATACAATAAGCTAAATCCATCTTATTCAATAAATTGAGGATTAGAATTATAAATACATGGTTTGTAAGAGCTTTTCAGGGTTCTTTATAAAATTCATTCTCAAAACATAACCTAGATTTTTTTTGTTCCAAGATATCTTAAAGCTCAAAAGCTCAAACTATAAGTGAACCAAATAGCTCTGGAACTGACCTGTCCTCGTAAGAATTTACTGTTGCTTCAGAGTGCTTCTGATTTCCAAGTAGTGCCTTTAATCAATATGATCATATTGCAAACTTTTGATGACTAATACAAATATGAAAAATCCGTGAGTCATATTGGATCTCTGAATAAACTCATTAGGCATTCATCAAGTTGAAATTTATAGTTGCAATTAATTTGTTTGATCATCATTGCCTACTTTTAATTTCCTTAGTACACGACATTCGTTTTATGCAGTACTATATTTGTAGTGCTCTGCCATATAAATGAAATTTCTGACAGAAGTCTCAATGTATTATAGGTATCTGATGCAGAGATTAATTTATGAAAATATCATGTTTTTCTGATAACAGCTATCTTGTATAAGGTGATGTTTACAGATCCCAAAATTATCAGAATGAGAGTCATTCAGTCTTGCTGTTTCATTTGACATGAAATTTTGCAGTATCTGGCAAAGAATAATCTAGATAATGTAATAAAAACCTTATTTTCTATTCTATGTACAGTGATCACTGTAGTCAGTGAAGAAGCATATTGAAATGCAGAAGATGATGTAAAAGAATAATGGCCAAATCATACATTTTGTAGTTTAGATACAACAAGTGCAATTGAAGGCTGCTTGAATGTACGGGAAGTACAAAAATCATAGAATATTTAAGAGAATTGTATGCCTTGTTGGACTACAAAATATGAAAGCAGTTCTACTAATCCTCTTAATTAGTCAGATGTTTTTAAATTATTAGAAATGAATTTTTAGAGAACATTCATCAAATATTTGATGTGTAATCATTTGTTTGACATTTAATTATTTCAGAGCAAATCCTCATTTTGTTTTTCTTTTATTAATAACGTATCTAATATTTGATAAGCCATTAAAGAAACTATGAAAATAAATGAGGATCTATATTCAAATAAATTCAGCTATATTAAATGTCAGACATATACTGACATTCTGAATTTGTTTAATATTTACTATATTTTTTACTTTTGGAAAATGTTTGCTAATTATCTCTCAAAGAATGGAAAGAATGGAAGCTCTTTGTATTTCATTCATAGTATATTTTATTTAGTAGTCCTGTTAAAGGTGAGAGGTCAAATGTGTATGGTCCTGATAATATACAGGTAAAAAAAAAAAAAAGTGTTCTTTATAGTGCAGTCCTATTCTTTTGGTGAATACTGACCTGTAGAAGTTTAAATTAAGTAGGATTTAGTTGGACATTTAGGTTCGGAGAGTCCAGTTTACAGTAGAAGTATAATCTCACCTTTGCATTTCGTTTTAAACACAAAGTCTCAACTGAATCCAGGGCATAATTAAGCCTATAAATTTATAGTAGTTCAAAACAAGCTTGCTTTGAATGAAGGAAAGCAGGCAAACCTCTCTTAAAGTGGTGTATTTTTTCATTATTTTGTAATTACATTACTGCAAAAAAATAAAAATATTGGTTAGTTATGTTGAGTTATCAAGATAATCTGCAGCTAAGTACTAATGTTCTTGCTATTCCTTTGTTCTATACAGTAATACTGTTGGTGTAAGGGGCAGTGTCCTCAGTGTTATACGAGAGCTGCTGTGAAAGTAGTGCCTCCCGCAACATTCAGAGGCAGATTTGGTGGTATGGCAGTAGAGGCTGAACCTTCCCACCAATATTCTATTACATTTTGTTGCCATGTGACAGATGGCAGCAGAGGGGCAGTCTAACAGAATAGTTTCTGACGTGGAAGTGCATAGGAAGCAAAGATGTGAAGTTGAATTCCTCCATGCAGAATAATTGCACCCATTGACATTCATCAACACTTCCTGAACATTTGTGGAGGCCAAACTGTGGATGTGAGCACAGTGAGGTGGTGGGTGGTGAGTTTCAGTAGCAGTGGCAGCAGCAGTGTGTCACCTCCACTGGTGCAGATTTTTACAAGTGCAGCATTCAGGCTCATGCTCATTGCTGATGAAAATGCATAGCTAATAGTGGTGAAAAATGTTGCAAAACAGTGTTTTGTTGCTGAGAATCTTCTGTATCAAATAATGTTGTTGTGCTCTTTGTGTATGTTGTATTTTCCATAGAAATAAATAGGAGGCATTACTTCCAGAGCAGCATTCTTATATATTTCTGAGAAATTTGTTATCTAAATTGAAATCTTATCTATTCAATGAAAAATGCCGCATGAAGAAAATAGTTTCTTGACTTTCAAAAGAGGATTCTTTTCTTCCTTTTTAATCAGAAGGTACACTCTTTATACTGATTTCTTGTGTTATTGTGTTCCGAAATATATTTTTTCATCAGTTTTAAACACTAATATGTATTTTTTGATGAGTCTAGTTCAAAATTAAGTGCCTTTTTCTGTATTAGACATTCTAAGTAGATATGAAGTATCTAATAAAAAGGATCTTTGTTCTTTAAGACTGCTATATTGCTGTTCTGTAAACCCAATATTGTACAAACATTAAGATTCAGAAGCATATTTTTTATCAGCAGATAGGAGGAATGCAGATAACTGGCTCACCTACTAAAAAAGATCGTAGCCAAAAAATCACGCAGTTACAGTGATTGGATGGTAATCAGGATTGATGTTAATCAACCTGTTTAGCACACTGTAATTCCTATATGCATGGTCTTCTGCGAGAAGACCACAAGTGTAATGTTGCTTCATCTTCTCTTGGTATATGTGAGGTATCAAGGTTTGTATCTATACATATTTTAAATATTTTGAAGAATATTATCAGGTGATTTGCATGGTGAAGTTTTATTAGAACAGAATGATTCCATTTTAGTAGAGGGTAGAGTTAGATCTAACATCCCCAATGATTGTCCAGTCTAAACTGTTGCATAAGACCTCACCAAATTCCTTCTCTGCATCTGTATTGCACTTCTTGTAGAGACATCTGTACTCAGTTTAACACCTACAGCAATAGAAAATTCCTTCTTCTATTACTAAATTTTTCTCTCATGCTTAAAAAGTTGTACATTATCTTCAGCTAGAGTTTCTCCAACTTCAATTCCCACTGGATCATGTTTTGACTTTTAAATGATAAATTTAAGTCTTCTCATGCGGGAGAAGTTGTTTTTTTTGTTTATCAACTAAATTAAGTCTTCTTAGAAAATTTTGTTAAGCTTCACATTTCTACAGTAAGGCTATGTCTGAGTATAAAAGGCAGATTACCCCTACAAACACAACCAATACAAAATTGTCACTTTTCATTGGATCTTTGGGGTTATTTTGTTTGTTTTGTGTGGAAAATAATAACATGCAAAAATACTGTTGCCTTGATAGCACAGACAAGCTTTATGTATGCTTTTTTTTTTTTTCTTTTTATCAAGCATATATGCTGCTCAGTTCAGGTAGAATATATGACTGGTCTATTAGAGCAAGAAAAGAAACCTTTGACATTCCAGATGCATTGGTTTTTCCAAGAATTTACAGTAGAATATACATAACACTAGGATTATTAATTGTTCATTTAGTTTATCAGTTTTATTCTTTTCTAATACAAAACTTTTGCCTCACTCTGAATAACTCCTATGCATTGTATGGACTGTACTACAATTTTCTAGAGTTTTCATTATGAATTAGAAAGAATTAAATATGTAGTGTAGACTGAATTCTGTTATCAAATTTAAATGCTTAGTCTCTCTGAAAATCAGTCTAATTTTTGGATCAGATATGTATTTCAGAGTTGTTGGCTTGTCTGTTGAGCTCTGATAACTACAACACTGAGGTAACACATAAGCCTGCTGATACCCTGTGAGAGATAAAATGGACTTCCCCCCCCACCCCCAATCTATGGGCTTGATCATATATTCTGTTTTAACCATCATAAGCATCAACTTGATATGCAACAGTGATTGACTTTAGCCTGTTTATAGCTGGAAATTTGCCTCATGAATATTTGTTCTACTTCCAGAAGCTGTGTTGTGTTTGTAATAGAGCCCTAGAAGCAAAATGGGATAGCAAATCTTTTTCTAGAATGATCTGTGAGGTTGTGAATACATCTGACAGAGGTGCTGATGTGTTTGTTCAGGGAAGTACAAAAAGATGTTACATGGAACTTTTTAACAGTGTTTGAGTGTTTCAGGTTAAAATCAGCAATGGATTTAATCACTGTAAGATTTAATTCCTTTTCTTACTAATCCTCCATGGAAATGCTTTGATAAACTGCAGGATAATGTGTTGCCTATAGCATCCCCTTTCATTGTTGACAAAATTTCCTATTAAATTCTAAATGTGCTTAGTAAGATCATTTAAAACTGTTGTCATATTTATGTTCTGATTAAGCTGCTTTCCTTAAATTTAATCTGCCACAGTCCCCCACAAGCAATTTGCATTCAGTCTATAGAAATTTTAAGGTAAATACATTTTCAAAATGTCTTCTTTATTTGTGCTTGTAAATGTAGAAACTGAAAGTTAAACTTATATCATATTGAAACAGTGTGTTTAATTTTTCTTTCTGGGATGTGGGAACAATATTAGGCCAATAGAGGTTCCTTGATGTCAGGCTTTGACATTACTGATTGTGATGAGTAGTTATTAGATTGATTCTGCAGATGCAGAAGTTTGCAGTCAGTAGCTGTGTATGTCTATTTTTTGCTTAAATATTCACCTTACTGTAAAACTTACTTCAAAATAAGTTATTAAGAGCATATTATATTCATCAATTTTTCTGTTCATTCTTAATCTCTCTGATGTTAATTTGTGATTTCCTTGTCTTTCCTGAAGTTATAACCTCATCTGAGAGTGCTGACAATGAGAAAACCACGCAACATTCTTTTATCCTTTAACTCTGAAAATCCCCTTCAGTTAGCTGCTTGGATATTTTAGCATGTAATCCACGTCAAAAAGAAAAAGGTTGCTGAGGTTCACTGAGTAAGATGATTTCAACTTGCAATCATTGATACAAGAAATATATGTGGATATTGAATAGATATGCTAATAGTACATAAACATTTCAAAAGAAAATTTCAAAGCTGTTTGGGAGGATGAAAAATAATAATAATCCTGATATGATTGTTTTCATGTTCTCATGTTTCGTGTTCTCAGCATGACTACTCTTTCCTCTTCAACTATACAGCCCACTACTCAATACTACTCTATTTGGCTCTGGGCAGACCTGATAGCGGTCTTTCAGTATCTAAAGGAAGATTGTCAAAACAGAGAGTCTCTTTAGTGGGGTTTGTTGTGATAGAACAAGGGCAGATGGAGATTTATAGTGGACATAAGAAAAATGTTTTTTACAATAAGGGTAGTGAGGCACTGGAATGGGTTGCCCAGAGATGCGGTGGATGGCCTGTCCCTAGAGCTATTCAAGGTCAGGCTGGACAGGACTCTGAGCAACCTGATCTAGCTGCAGATGTTCGTGTTCATTGTGGGGGAGTTGGACTAGATGACTTTTAAGGATCCCTTCCAGCACAAACAATTCTATGATTCTATGATGATTCCGTAATGAAGGTCAGATATATTTTAGAAATACATAACATCTCATGGAACCAAAAAGTTCTCTTTTCTTTAAGTTTTCTTCTGTGATTTAACAGGTTCAAAAACTGACAATATCTGGTCACTTAGAAACAGCCCTGATAGAAGGAATTAGGAGATAAAATCAAATTCAGTGTAGACTTTTTCTGCCCTAGTCCCTACTTGGTCCTCCCTTGAAGAGCTTGGTTGACTCTGCTTTGGCTGTTTTCTTGCACTTTCAGTCCCTGAGGATTGGTTCAGGCAATAATTATTATTTAATTTAAAAAATAAAGAAAATAAAAGACCCTATGGTCTTTCATTCTTCTTTCAGGATTTGCCAAGTTGATTCTTGGCCGCAATGTGTAATCTTATCCAGTATGTTCATGGTGAACATAATAATTTTCCGATATTACTTGATATTTTTCTGTCAGAATATCAGTCTTAACTGACCACGGGATTTCTACTCTCTGAGGATTCATGTGAATTTATTCATGTTGTAAGATATACATAAATAGGCTCCTTTCAAAATGATTTTTTTAATGAAATTGAAATTTCCATTTTGAGATAACTTTAAAAAAGTGTGTTCATTAGCACCCTATTTGACGGTTTCTCATAATAAAGTGTTAGTTTCCATCTCACTATGGCTCTATAAAAAGATAATTAGAATAAATGCAAATAATTAAATTCACATGTTGCATGAAAAGTTCTTTTAACTTGCCTATTGATAGATTTCCTTCAGTTGAACACAGTATAAAACATTATATATTTTTTCCATGCTGCGTTTAGATGCTTGGTTCAATTTTTCATTTAGGAAAAAAATAATCTTTTAGCAGATGGAAAAAAATACTTAATTCCACTGCAATTCTTAATTTCATTTATTTTGAAAATAAGAAAGCTTTCTAAATACTGTTTAATTTTATTATTGTTTGATGTCATTATTTAGCTATATATGCTCAGTGTTTCCATTGTCATCTATTTTCCTTTTCCAGGTCCCCCAGATACCACAGTTTTGGTAAATTAGTTTGAACTTTTTAGCTATTCCTTTAGTTTATTTGCATAGTATGGAAAGTAGGTTAGAACTGAACAGAAGCATTTTTGCCCCTGTTAAAATGAATCACAGCTGTTAAAATGAATTTTGAAATGAAATGGTATTTTATAAAGAAAATATTACTAAAAGAACAATTAGAAACAGCTGCTGGAGAACTGGACTTGATCCAGTGTCTTCTCATACCACATACTGAGAGCAGGACTAAATAAAAAGGGTTAAAAAGCAATTAAGCACACCTTCAGAGAGTTGTGTATTCTTTTTTTCCAAAGATTTATTATCTTTTTTCATTTGTTTTTTTAAGTTGTATCACATGTAGTCTTTGGTTTTAGCGTATCTTACATTTTATTTATGTCCTCAAAATTGCTCTATATTGGAGGCTTTAATTTCTGCAACATTTAATTTTATCTTCTATTTGTTTTTTAATTTATCTTAACATCCTTTGAAAAAGAATTTCAGAAGTCAGATAATATTCAGAAGATTCCCTGCTCGTTGGAAACCACTGTGCTAGAGAAAAGCATTATAATATATAAAACAGCTGATACCATTGCATAGCAACTTCAGCATTGTAAAATATAATTTTGCCTAAATTCATCAAATTTCTCTCAAACAACCTAGTTATTTAAGAAACCTGTTTTTGTTTCTACCAGATTGTTATACCAAAATCATTAGTAACTACTGGTTATAGAAGATCTAAACAACAGCAACAAATGATTGAAAAGTTCTTAAAATATGCATATATATGTTCTTACTATTTTCAGATATTTTCCTTGAGTGTTATATGTGGGTTTGGATGCATCCCTTTACATGTACCATGTTTGGAATTTTTGATTTATTAGCAAAAAAGCAGAACTAGAATTAAATAATGTTAGTGGGTGCTAGAGTGACAGCAACATGTTTTTGACAAAGCTAGAGTATACACAAACTGTATATGATCTATAATGAAAATGTAGATAAAAAAGGAACTGCTTCCGTAATATGGAATGAAAACAACATTACTAAAAAACTGTTAGACAGGTTTTACTGCTGCTGATAGAACACAAAAGTAATATTAGAAGATTTGTGAATTTCAGTGCTAAAAAGAATAAAATAGCTCAGTTGGAACAGACCTACAAAGCTACAAAGTGCAACTGCCTGACCACTTCAAAGCTGACCAAAAGTTAAAGCATATTACTGAAAACATTATCCAAATGTCTCTTGAACACTGACAGGCATGAGGCATCAACCACCTCTCTGGAAAGCCTTGTCCAATGTTTGACCACTCCCATGCTTAAATTTTTTTTTCCTGATGTCCAGTCTGAACCTCCTGTCATGCAGCATTGTACCATTCTCTTGTGTTCCATTATTGGTTACCAGTATGAAGTATGACTACTTAAAAAACAAAACAAAATTGTCACCCTCCACACTCCGCCAAACAGGCCTTCATCTTGGAGCAGTGTAAGTACAGATATATAAAGAAGTAATCTTAGTCAATTAAGTAGTTTGGTCAATAAAATCAATAAAAAGGAAAATGTAAAATTTTAGGACTTAAATTTTTATTCACATGTAATTACAAGAAATTTATTAAGCTTATGTTAGAAGATGTTTAATTCATTTTTAGAACTTGGGTAAGACATGCTGAAAAATACAAACACGAGGAAGTTTTGTTTCCTGGGATGTTTCCTTCCTATCAAATAAAAACTATAATTATTAGGTCATCCAACTTGACTGGGAAACAGTTTTGCTTTACAGTCTCATGAATGACTGTGTGAAAATGTTTCTTTGTCAAGCAACAGTAAGATATAACATATACTAAATATCTCAAGAAGTATGAAAAACACATGGGTGCTATGTCCTAGCACCTTCCATAGTCAATGGGATAAAAATATTTGAAATGAATACCACCACAATTTCTACTATATTCTCTAGACTAGGAGAGTATTAAGAACTAAGGTGATATTCCTAGACCTTTTGGATACCAAATGTGTGGGATGAATTGGAATATATTTCCAGGCACTGGTTTAATTCAGCTTCAGACTTTTGTTGGTTAAAATAATTGCTATCCTGTACAGAAAACTGGAAAAACAATAGACAAGCAAGACCGATCCTGTTTTGACAGGCAGATGATGTGTGTACTGCCTGAAAACATTTCCAAAAGTTTTACACGAGACCTTCAAATTTGAACATTTTTTGCCTTTGAATTTATTTTTCATGCTGTGGTTTACAGTTACAACTTTTCTAACTAAATGAGTAAAATTTTTTCAGCATCATCCTGTCTTTGGGAGAATATTTTGTTGCTTTGATAAACAATAATAGAAAATCTTAGCAAATATTTTTGTTTTCAATATTTAATATTCTTAACTCAGAAGTAGAGGAAATGAAACAGGGATTACTTCTATAAACTATGTACAGTTTGTTTTAATATAAAAAGTATCTGGTTATAAGCATTATGGCATCTTGCTTTATCTGTATTGATATCAACAGTTAATCAGCCATTGGTCCATTTAAAAACTAATAATATGTAGTTATTTACTATTCCTTTAATAAAAAATGGAATATCATCATATAATGTAGTCATTGGGGGTCTAAAACAGTGCTTGTGCAACCAGAGTACCTAATAGCACTCTGTTTAGTACTCACAAGTAAGTATTTTGCGTTTGCTTTATGGGCCCTTGCTATAGAAATCAAAAAGTTAATAGGTCTTCTATGTATCTTGCCTTCTGATATCTAATTTGCTCAACCATTTGGAAATGCCCAATGAAACACATTTGAAGCTGTACTAAAAGTGGTTATATGTATAAAAGTTTCTCTATTGTAATGGTTTATCATATCTGTGAAAGTAAATCATTGACTTCATAAGTTTATGTAATGCAGAAGTTACAAAAATATGGATTGCTGAGACAAATGTGAAACAGGACAAGTTCCCTATGTACTAGAAGTACATAACTAAAAATAAATTTCAGAGAAGCTAAATTTATTTGTGCAGATTAGCCAATTGTCTTTGTTTCCCGATAGAATCATAGAATTGCTCAGGTTGGAAAAGACCGTAAAGATCATCAAGTCCAACCACAGCCTGACCATACTACTCTAACAACCCTCCACTAAATCACATCCCTGAGCACCACATCCAAATGGTTTTTAACCACATCCAGGGATGGTGACTCAACCACCTCCCTGGGGAGCCTACTCCAGTGCTTAACAACCCTTTCTGTAAATAAGTTTTTCCTGACATCCAACCTAAACCTCTGCTGGCGCAATTTGAGGCCATTTCCCCTCATCCTGTCACCAATGAGAAGAGACCAACCCCACTCTCGCTACAGCCACCTTTCAGGTATTTGAAGAGAGCAATAGGGTCTCCCCTCAGCCTCCTATTCCCCAAGCTAGGACCAAGGCTATTAGGTTTATGTAAGTAAAGATGGGTGTAATTATAAAAGTATGTACAGATAAGAAAAATAATTTGGAATGTTATGTAAATGTGTAAAGTAATTGTTGTTGCTTGTGGGAAAATGTTACGAATGATTCCCTGAGTTCAGCAAGACCTGAGATGGTCTACCCTGCACACCAGCTAGGTACAGGTGGCCAAAAGAGTTTGCAGCATCTTGATTGTTAAAGAGGCAGTATTTACTGGCTCCTGCTCAGTTTTCAATGGCAAATTGAACCTCCACTTAATAAATCTTACACATCAACCTTGAAAACACAAAAATGATCTTTTGAATCAGAGGGGTTTTTTTGTTTGTTTTGTGTTTTTGTTGTTGTGGGTTTTTTTTTCCGAATAAGGACCTATTGGAGCTTGTAAAAGGCTATTTATTTGAATAATTACCTTGAAAAATGTTTTTATGAAGCCATGTTGGTTTCTGCTAACTACTATGACGATCTTTCATTCTCTATGTATGGGTATTAAGAGAACTATAAGATTAAATTTGGATTTGCCATGTGCGGAACTGTCATTATTATTGCTGTACTGAAGGTTACAAGCTCTATCTTTGGTAGCTGGTCTGCTAGAGATTCTTCCCTATCTTTATTCATTTATTTACATTGGGAAAAAAAAAAAAAAATTCAACAGTGTAGAAAGTTAACTGTATAAGTTGGCCTGGAAATTTGGAAGTTCTAAAATACTGAGAACTGCTGACAAAATACTGAAAACACAGCAGTGGATGACAAACCCTTAGGGTCTAGAATTTAGAAAACCAAGAGTTTTGCAAAAGCCTTTCTAGTCTCTTTGTAATAATACTTGAAAAGCAGTTAGCTCTGGAATCAAAGGCAGTTGCATCAATGATGAAAAGTACTGCACATTTTATGTCTGTGAGGGTACTTCTGGCTTCAATATGCATGCATTTTCTAATAAAACAAAGAATTCCGGTGCAAAGTCTTTGATTCTAGTGATCACTTTTTTGAAGTATTGTGCTACATTTATTTATCAAGGACAGCAATCAGAAATCTGAACAGAGTTTGGGACCTTCACACTCATATAGCCACGTTTTCATTTAAACTGTAGTATTGCTAAATAATTGAAAGAAGTCCTAGGTGGTTTGCAGTTGAAGGGTCCAAATAAAAACCTATTGAAGCTAATGGGAAAGAGACTGTTGGCTTTGGAGTAAGCCCTAAGGACACAGCTTAGTAACACCAAACAGTGTTTCATAGAAAAACACAGGACAATGTTTTGCAGATGTGGATTTTCAGCAAGCTTCTGGAACTCAAATCAGAAAGAAAATGTGACTCTATCATGGTGTTCTGTAAGTTAAAAACACTCATATAAGCTTACCAGTATTATAACTGTCTTAAAGTCCTTTACGTTCAGAAATGGTTTTCTGGAGTCTTGATTCAATAGTTAGAGCATAGTAGAAGAATGTTTTTACTGCAACATAACATTAAAAACATCTCTGGTTTCTTGCTCCTGGGCAGACAAGTTTGAAACACTTTGTACTAGTTATTCTCAAGTACACTCTTAGATTTTGTATCTGTTAGGTATTCCTTGAAGTAATCGCTGAGATCTCTTCTCTAAGGAGTATATCCAAGACAGTGATTGTAAGAGACTTCTTTCACAATACTGTACTGGTCTGAAGAATTCACTGATCCATAGTGAAAAGTCAGAGGGAAACTTGATGTTATTTTGAACCACCATGTTAGTATCATAATTTGTATAACGTGAACTCTGTGAAAGACTTTACTATGAATCATCTTCTGCTCTCTGTCCCTTACAGTTATGTTTTACCTGTTACAAGTCATATTCTATGATTCTATGAATTGTTTTCCAGTTGTATTGATCTTAGAAACTTAACTGTTGTGGGTGAGTTTTAAACATTTGTCCATGCTCATAATCATGCACAGCAACGTCACAGTTCTGTTTGTGGCACAAATGCCATGTTATATATCTGCCTTTTTGCAGATAAAAAAAGTCATTAAGTTCATTGTATTTCTCCTTTTTTATGTTTTTGGAGTGTTTTTTCATTTTATTTTTTTAGCAGAAACAAGTAATTCTAATTCTTTACTCACTTGAAAATCATAACCCTATCTATTAATACCTTTTTTTTCCTACATAGTCCAGTTTCTTTAAATTTCAGATTTGCACTTCTGGAAAAGATAAATATTAAATGAAAACAAAAAAAAACAGAGATATTTTCGGTACTAAATGAGTAAGGAAATGAGTGGGACGTTGCCAACAAAACCTACAACTACTAATAAGCCTTTGAACTGAATGGTAAAATGATAATTAAGAAAGAATATAGCTGGAGCATACTGGAAATGAACAAGCTGTAGAAGAGGCTGTCAACATGCAAATTCATATTGTAATGTTAAGTTTCATGTACTTTTTATCATGACACAGAACTAGTACTGGTAAATACTTGAAAACTAACTTCAAGAAAAAAAAGGAATTTGCTTTTATATATGTATGAATTTCAGCTATCAAGAGGACTTTTAGTTTTTGAGGAGGGATGTGACAGGAACACGTTGGTGTTTGTTACACATAGTCTAGAAATACCGCATTTGATTTTTTTGTTGAAAGGTTTGTGGCATTGAGGAAGAAAGCAAATTTTAAATATCCAAAAATTATTTTTCAATTGTAGGAGTAAAGTTTCTAAAAATAATTTGAGGTGAACCATATCGCTAAGAAGTGGGGCAAAAGCTATTTGAAATTCAGTGTTAGTTCATTTTCGGATTGGTTTTTAATTCTGAGTGTTGAGAGCCATCTTGTGGCCGCACTTGTCAATGCACATCCATGGTCCTGATTTTATGGCAGCTGAAGGACTTTTCATTGTTTGGCTACAGAACATTTTGAAGAATGAAAATTAAAAATGAATGTACTAATATTTATTCTTCTTTGCTTTGAACTATTTATTTCACCAGTAACAAAACACATTGTCTCTGTGGGGCAGGGGGACATAAATGCATTCTGCTTCCTGCATCTCATAGCATCTTGAGCTGGGAGTCTGTCCATACAGCAGATGGATAGAAATAGCTTCTCTAAGTCAAAATTTACATCACCTATCTCAGATGGATGAATTTTGAATGGTCTCCCACACAGTACTTGTGTATTTGCAGTGCATTTGATCTACATATTAGCGGTAGGAACATCAGGAAATGAAATGCTTCAGGAAACTTTGCATGTGATCCTGAAAAAAAAAAAACCAAAGAAAAAAAAAACTTAGAAAATCTGCTTGACCTGAAGGATTGTTTTTTTACATTCATAGGAAATTTTGAAGATAAGTTATTCCTCCCTTTCCTTCCATTTTTTTTTTCCTTTTCTCTTTTTGCATACGTTAGTGGATGAGAGCATAAAGCACATCTTGTAAAAGTTGCATGGGTGATACTATAATGTATAATAGACGTGTATAGTATATAGATGTATGACGTGTATGTATAATAATATGTGCTATATTAACTGTTGCTAAAAACAAATATAAATTCTTGAAGCAATGCATGTTTTAGCACACAAGCTAAAAATTTTATCTGAGAATCTAAAGAATTTTATTTTGCATATGTGTTGGTAAATAATTGCTTTGATTACTGGAATAATAGTTGATAGTAAACTAAACAGTCCAATATTTAATAGAATCATTAGAATCACTCAGGTTGGAAAAGACCTTAAAGATCACTGAGTCCAACCATGACCTCACCATACTACCCTAACTAACAACCCTCCGCTAAATCATGTCCCTGAGTATTTGCGTTGGCGGAAACCTTTTTCCTCTCTGTCTGAATTTGTATACTGAGGACTCTCGGAGAACTTTGGCATTTTGCAGACACTCTCTCCATCATTCAAAAAGGTCATTAATTTTACTCTGAAACTAAAAATATAATCAGTAATCTTATAAATTTGCACAAGTAAGAAAAAATCACTTAATGACTGCTTGTCTTTTTGATTATTAGGGAAAAAATTGAGATTTATAAGGAATTTAATCCCACCATTTGGGATTAAGAAACAACAGTTTGGGAACATTTCATTTATACTGTGTTCTGATCAACTTATCGCATTGCAGGAAACTGTTTATTGTCATACTTTTTAGTAGCACTATGACCTGTATGGTTATGACAGAGTCTGTGAATCAATAGTTTAGTTTTGTCTTGGTGAAGAAATAATGGTGGGAATGAAACATTTTATGGGGAAGTAAATGATTACATTTGGTGATTCTGATGAGGATGAAGTGAATTTCTGATAAATAATTCCCCCAAATAAGTTGCTGCTGTCACCAATAGAAAGGAGGAAAACTCTCCATTCCTTATTTTTACTGTAACATTCCTTGGTTCTGTTGTTTTCAGGCATTTAAAGCAATATAATGATCTGATTAATTTTCATGTGTTGGGCCATTAACTTTTCAATTTTTTCTTTGGTTTCTTGGTGATAGTACATACACAGTGTCAGAATAAGCAGAGATTAGTGTGAGGGCAGATGATGCAAATTCAAGTAGGTTCTGAATTACTCAGAACGGTGAGTGATAATTAAGAACTGTTGTTGATAAGCCTCACCTGCAAGTGTTACGTTGCCACCTGAGCCAGTTATAGTAAAAATTTGTCGCAACAGACGATTCTTTGTGGGTCTATTTTATCTAAGTCTGTCATGGCTAATTTTTTGGTCATTAATCTAAATCTGAGTGGTTTCCATGGTGACATATCCTGCAAGTTTTAGGAGTCCACACATTTTATCTACATATGCATGTTGTGTCTGAGCTCCCGTTGCTGGGGTTCAGCACATTTTGGGCAGCCAAGTGGATGACTGAGCTCAGCCTGGGGCAGACATGGAGCAGGCAGGGAGCAGGAATCCCGTGCCAAAGCCTCTGCTGCCAGACTGCTGTGAGGATTGCTGGGACTCCTACTTCAGCCGTACAGATCTGCATGAAGGCATCTAAGTGTTGGTGTCCTTATCTCTAGACTGAGCCCTGCCATAGCAAGCTGCTGGCAAGGAAGTGTATCTCAAATGATCAGGCACTGTCTTTAATTTCTAGGGGCATTTCTCCACATCAGACAACATTAGCTGGCCAGTTTATCTGCAGCTTTAGTGGTGTACAGATTAAACAAATATGATGGAACTATATAGTTATCTTGAGTGATGTCTTCTGAAGTAGAGTAGGAAATCTTTTCTAGGTTGCTCTCAAGATTAAAAGGCAATGCCAAAAACTGTAAGTCATCAATCTGTTTCTATAAATCTGATTAGAAAGGCTGTCTGATGCTATCACAGATGACAGGTGCAATAGGTTTTCCTGCAGTGAATGGTCACTTGGGATAGGGGAGATAACAGCAATGCATAAGCATAGCCTCTGGGTTTCTATTCTGTGTAAAATTTCTGTATCAAGATAATTGGCCATTTCATACTTGAAGCTCAAAACAAACAAACAAAAAACAAACAACAAAAAAACCCCCACCAATTTAATAATTATCTTAAATCCTCAAATACAAATTAACTAAAGAAATACTTCTGTTGAATAGCTTCAGAGAATAGCTTTAGATTTTAAATGTGTAAGCCAATTTCTAAAGGTGCTTAATGATATAATGGTACAATTGCTTTATGATATACTTAATATAATATTTTATATTGTTTATTTATATTATTATTTTCTATTATTTACATTACTTTTATATGTCATATGATATTTTATGCTGGCTTTCAAAGTGCATGGGAAAATCAAGCAAAATAGTGAAAGCTTTAGAAGTGTTTGACATGCTTACCTAATTAAAAACCTGTAGGTTTTGCACAAGTCAAAGATTCTCCATACCTTTTAATCTGATTTTAATTCTTAAATCAGTAATAACATCTTGAAACCACTGAAACCACTGAAAACTGATATCCTGGCGATAATTGTATGGTATATACATGTAACAAGACTCCACAAATGTGGTGATTGTCTTAGCACAGAGCCATGCTACTTGGTTCATTCCTTTGGATTCAGAGGAAGTTTCTCTTCATGTTGCAAAGCTATTACTGTGTTTTGAAAGTGATTGTAGTAAATTTGTTAGAGAGTTATTTTACATAGTTAGGACTAGTTTTCACTCTTAATGAAAGGGAAGAAAATCCTCTGTATCTACTTTTTTTATTTCAACTTCAGTTTTTTCTACCTTCTACATTGGAACAGTATAGAGATATTCAGTTCTGGAATGTTATTACTCACTTCAAGCTGTAAAATATACAGATAAATTAATTTTAAGGCAACTGTTTAGTGTTTGCTTTTTCCTAGGGTCCTAAGTCCCCGGCAAATGCAGCATTAAAGATACAGATTCAAATTTTAGGTAAATAACTTTGCAAAGCTTTTTGAGTTTGGACTGCTCTTGAAGAAGGGAGGGCTGTGAAATGAAGCATGTGAAGGATATAATGATTAGAACAAATATGGCAATTGTACAGGAAACTTAATATAATTAAAAGATTAAAGAAAATGAAACTTACTGTACAGTTTTAACTCTCTCGAACTGTTATTAGCACTAATGTATGCACATTAGGTAAACAGATTATGAAAAATGGAAATGAATCTAGGCTGGAGAGGGACTGTCAAAGCATCACAGCAGCTCTCCTGTCGCTTGTGTACTGCTGTGCACTGCACTGAGAAAGTAGCAATCTCCTTTCTCCCCGTCTGCTAGGTAATTAAGTCTCCATGGTATGCTTGATATAAATGAGAAATTTTCTTAAACATACAGTCTGTGTGCTGTGTGGGCAAAACATTTAAACTTAGCTTACTGAAGAAACTGTTTAGACTGCTTTAAAATAATGGTATATGAATTACAGAATCTTAACGGTAGTTTTAACAGAGGATTTCTAATCTAGTTTACAAAACCCAGACAAAGGAGATGGATGAATTAACATTGACACAATACTTTTTTTCGCAGTTGGTGCAAGTGTATTATAAAAATTATTTGCACAAGAAAATAAATGTTCCTTTACTGAAAAAAAAATTGAGCAATGTGTGATTTTTACATGCTTGAAGAATGGTAGTGGTAGAATATAATTTTTCAAAGTCAAAATTAATTATACTTAATTGTGTCATCTCTATGATTTTTAAACTTAACAATTATCTTGTAGGCTTCATGAAGTATGAAACGTAAAGCTGATAACTGACATAAAATAATCAAACTGTAAAGGCTGGATCTGGAGGAACATTTTTGTTTGTTGGTTTCCATTTCTTTGTTTTTCTTTGTTTAGGAGAGGGGCACAACAGATGTTAAAACCTATTTCTCCCAGTGGACAGAGTTTAAAACCACAATGGATCTTATTTAATTTAGCTGAGGTCTGTGGAAATATGCCTTCATTTGGCATTGAATCCGGCTGTGAAGTCAAGCTCTTTGAACTGCTCCTCTCTTAAAGCAGCTGGTTTCATCCAGTAAAAAGCCTGATAGTTGCCTCTGTTTAACTGACAATCAGTCTCTAAATTCCCAGGTCTGCTGGCCAAAAGAGCATAGTTATATAAACCTTTTTGTTACATCACTTATTAGGTGCTACTTCTGTACCCTATCAAGTGTGTAAAAGATCTGTGTTACCTTTGAAACTGACTTTGAACAATGTTTAATAGCCCACAGGCTTCACAGTTAAGCTCTGACATTGCAGAGATTCTGAGGGCAGCTTGCTGGTAATTTAGAGTAAAACTAAAAAAAAAGACAACATACTTGCCAAAGGTGTGATAAGTTGAATGCGGCATTAATGATAAGTACTGAGTCTTGTGGAGGTAATTTCTAAAATACGTCTTTTTTCTCCTGAGGGTGGAGTAGGAAAAAATATGAACCAGTAACGTGAAGGTAATTCTGAGAGAGATGAAGTTACAGAAATGTGATGGGATGTGCATTTGAGTCAGGACATGGACACCAGGAATAAAAAATTCATGAGAAAGCAGGTTTCGCTCATCCCAAAATGAGCGATTTTTCTTAAGGGATTTCTTAAGGGTTTCTTAAGGGATTTTTTTTCCCCGTTAGTACTTTATCAGATAAATTATCACTCATAAATGGTCAGATGAGACCATGTGAACATTGTAGTATGGAAATGCATAAATATCTAAACATTTTTATTTTCTTTCAAGATTTCTCAAAAATGATTTTCCTTGTAAGATTTCATATTTGGTGGCAGTGAACTCCATTTCAAATCCTTAAAATTTTCTTACATAGCAAGGACACAGAAGGAATGAAACTTAAGGTTCTGGTGCTTGCTTTATATACTGTTAGAAAACAAAAAAAAGTGTGTTAACTTTTTATGGGATGCTAATTATGTTATGAATTTTCTTGCATTTTTCTTATCAACTAGGATTCATCTATCAGAGAAAAAATATTTTTATCATGCTGCAGATGTGCTGATGTGCTAATTTGGTTATCTTTTTTCTTCTAAAAGTTGAGATTATATAGCTAAGTCACCTAGTGAAAGAAGGGTACAATTTGACGTTTTTAGTTTAAGAACTTGTACTACTTTTATTTCATTGACTTGCATTTTCTTTATCTACTCCTGCTTGGCATTATGTTTATTTCTTCCATCTAGAAGCTAGAAGAGCGGGGGGGAAAAAAAAAAACAAAAAAAAACCAACAAGCCACGATGCCAAATCAAAAGGCATTTAATGCCTGTAGTATCTTTCTAACAGGAAACAGTTATTTTCCTGTTTTAAGATAAAATTTTAGCTTTTCACAATCCCCCATACCCATGCTAGTGTAAAACTGCTTGAAAACCCTATAGATTATTAATTCATACTGCAGTTTTACAATTACCTACAAACTTGTAAGAGAAATTCCATTCTTCTCTCAATAGTCTTCAATATGTTGCTTTGCACAGGAGTGGTGTTGTGTCAGGACTTTTCTAGTTTAATTAGGAAATGAGAAATGCGCTTGATGTTCACAGGTGCATTTGTTTTTTCTTTTAGGGGTAGTAATGTCTCTGTATAGGTTTTGGTGAGGATTTGCACTAAAAATAATGACAAGAAGTCATAAGTAAGCTGCAGCTGTACTGGAAAGACCTTGAGAACACTTTCTGCTTTAGCTGTCTCAGAGTAAAAATGAGTCCAATATTTTCATGGCTCGGCAGAGTGGCAGTTTTGAGTATTACAGAGAAGCAGAGGAGGTTTTCTCAAATATAACAAATACTTTTACAGAAGCCATGCAATATCAGCTTTCAATTGAAGCGGAAATATTGAAATCTCTGCACAGTTAAGCACAGAAACAAAAGGTTTAACTGGGTCTCCAGAGGATGTCAGTGTATAAACTGAAACTGGTACAAATTTATCCTATCTGTTGCCATACTGCACTTGCATGTCATCAAACTCTCACTGTATCAATTTCTTTTCATTGCTGTATATCTTCCCTACTGGTTAGTTTCCTAGCAGGAAACTGAAAATGCCTTCTGCTGGCAGCAAATCAGACCAAGACTGATGACTCCATGTTCTCCATGTGGTTAACAAATATGACAGCAGGACTTCTTATCTGAAGGGCAGAGTATAGGTACTTTTCAGAATTTTACAGGTTTTGTGTACATACTCCCAGAGGGAGAACAGTGTGATTCTGAATTGACGAGAAAGAGCATCAAGATTTACTTTATTTTGCATGCATTTGAAATTCATGTCGTAAAATTAAATCCATTTTAATTGATGTGCATTAAATGTTTTTACTAAACTGGAATATTTTAACCCCTTTTTTTAACAAGATTTGAGATTATTTAGATATAGTTTTCTGCTCACTGTGGAGTCCAGACTTATACTGAAGCAGTGCAGAAATGTCTTTACATGATGTGTATTGTGTTTTCTTTAAAAAATAGAAATGTCTTATGATTTTATAAAGTATGAACATTATGATTAGCGATTCAAATGTGTTGTTATATTCTTCCTATGTTTTCAGTCATCTGTGGCCCTTAAGCTGTGTCACTATGAACAACATTTCCTTTGTGAACCTAGTGCAGATTGCTAGTTCTGTTTACATAGAATAATTATTTTTCATTCTAGATTCTTAAAACTTTTTATGAGTATCATTGATTCATACAGTTGTAAGGCACCTCTGTCTGGTCTTAACTGAATTATTAGGTTGCATTGGTCCACACTGCAAAATTCTAATTCAAGTTGAGCTAGTGTATTACCTATACAAGTGGTTTGGGGTTTTTTTGTTTGTTTGTTTTTTCCCTCTTATAGCAGGGAGGCATTAAGAGAGGCAAATCTGAGCCAGCAACGCTCCCTGGCAGCCCAAAGGGCCAACCATACCCTGGAGTGCACCCAGCCCAGCACTACCACCAGGCAAGGGAAGAGCCTGTCCTGCTCTGCTTTGCACTGTGCGGCTGCACCTCCAGCACTGTACACAGTTCTGCGTGCTATCAAATAAGAAGGACCAAAGAGTGTCCAAAGAGGGCTACAAAGATGGGAAACGGGCTAGAAGGCATGATGTACGAGGAGCAGCTGAGGTCCCTTGGTTTGTTCAGCTCAGAACAGAAGAGCTGAGGGGGAGGCTCATGGCAGCTGCAGCTCCTCACAGGGGGAGTGGAGGGGCAGCGCTGAGCTCTGCTCTATTGTAAATGAGATAGGACCCAAGGGAAACACATTAGGCTTTGTCAGGGGAGGGTCAGGTTGGAGATTAGGGAAGGTCCTTCACTGGAGAGTGGTGAGCATGGAACAGGCTCCGCAGCACAGTGTCATGGCCCTGAGCTGTTGGAGTTCAGGAAGAGCTGGGACAACAGTCTCAGCCATATAGTTTGAATTTTGTCTGGTGCTGTGTGGAGACAGGAGTAGGAATCCGTGATCCTAGTGGGTACCTTCCAGCTCAGGATACTGTATCATTACATGGTGCACATGAGAAGGATAAAGTTCAGAAGGAAACCAGTTATCATACAATAATACAGAAAATAGCTCCTGAATTGTGTTCCTGATGATTTCACTTGAAGAACTGTTATCTTTACATTGATAGAATATGCTGTGGAGAAATGTGTTTAAGCAAAGCAGTCACACTACTCTCCTCTTTCTCCTTCAGAGGTATTTTTAGAGCACTTTACAGAACTTACTGAGATGATTTCAGTAAATTGATCAGAGCAGTAACTCATAGGTTTAAACAATTCTAACTTTAATGCAGTGAACTTAAATCTCCAGGGGGAGACAATTAAATTATTGACTCTTCCAGGAGAAATTCAAACTGATTCACATTTGTTTGCTAGAATTACCTTCTTCAAATACTATCTTGCTGGGTACCCACTAATTATAACTCAGTAAAAGAGTAAGTGTTAGAGATATTACTTTGGGATAACTGTAAATAACTAGATGCTTTAAAAGACTGGAGATTTGGAGAATGAGTGTGCATACTTATTAAGTAGAATAGTATATTGGCCAGCCTACATCTATACAGAAATGATCGGTTAGGTCATGTAAGTTTTCTTTGTTGAGTAAAGCTCTCAGTAATCCTTGGGTTCTTCACAGAAACCAGCCCCAGTGTGATCAGTCAGTGATAACAATGCTGTTGTTCCCCGGAACAAGCAAGGGAAGTAATGTGAGGGCATATCAGTACAGAAGCACTATCTCAATCCAACACATTAAACTGTTGTGTATATTTTTAAGGTGAGCTTCATGACAAGTTTTTTTATATGTAACTTAGGTTTCTACAGCCAGATTAAACTGCACCTTTATTTCTGTTAATACAAAATAGCCAGAGAACAAATCTCCTGTCAAGTGTAAAATAAACAAAAAAAAACAACTCTCTAGTTTCAAAATTTCTAAGCCTGCAAACCTGCGGGCGTTTAATGCCATTTCTCTCAGTCCTCATATATTCAGATGTCCTGTTAATTGTTTTTGTATCTATTGAGCAGGAGTTGGCCCAAAGATGGAATCTTCAACTTGTTGTTTTTTCGTTCTGCATTTCTCAGACCCTCTTCACTTCTTTAGTGGATCTTACTTTAATCTAAAGAATTTTGAAAGGCATTCAGTATTCTTTAAATGAGTCAGGTAGAACAGATTCAGCAGTACAATTAATTTGAATGAAGTAAAGAAGGCTTTTGTCTTCTTGGAGCTTTAAGAAATGTAGGTCAATGAAAGAGTTACAGATTCTGATCTCTTTAGGAAAGATACAAATTCACTGTTTTGGAAATAACTGAATATTCATCACAGAGTACTAGCATTAATAGAAACAGCCATTCTGTACCTTACTTTGTTTGTTTTAGGTGTTTGTGATACCTATGTTGAGTGCCAGCAACTAACAAGGCTCATAATTTACAGGGCACTAGGACAGTGCAAAGAACAAAGGATGGGAATGAAATGCTCAGCGTTACCCAAATCAGTGAACAAATATGATTGTACATTCTGAGCAAAATGCAAGTGCTGCCCTGTTGTGAACTCTGCAGAGGGAAAATTATGATGATTGAGTCTTAGAATCAGATGAGTGAGGTTTTGTTGCATTAGGGTGATCATGAGAAAAATCCTAGAATAGCCTGTGCAATTTCTGTTGCTAGAAGGAAATTCATGATTGTCAAAAAGTGTTATTAGGCAATCTTTATCCAAGAAAAGCTTAGCAATCTGAAATCAGTGAAAATACTAACTTTTGTTTCACCTATTAAGAAGTAAATTATTGGCAGCTGCTTCTTGTAATCAAACTTTATTTATTACCTTTTTTAGTGTTTTCTTTTTAGGTAAAATAAAAATAAAAGCTATAAGCCTATTGAAAGTTTAATTCTTGATGGTTCATTTAGGATAGATACATAGTTCAGATAAAAAGCATGCGGTGCATTGTCTTGTAGGAATGATAACACCTTTGGGATACGAGGTGAAAGTAAAAGAAAGGAAGAGTATGAAGGAAGTTATCTTTTTTGTTGTTGATTTAAGTCTTCAGTGAAATGCCCTTAGGTTTGTTTAAATGTTCAGGGTTTGTTTGCTTCATATGCCTAATTTTTCATCATTAAATACATTCTTCCATGCATAATTATGACATTTTTAATGTCTTAAAGAAGATGATTTAAAACTTTTAAAGGGCAAATATAGGTGGCAGCAAGCTAAACTTGGAATTTATTTACCACATGGTGTATTAAATGCATGCGCACATGTAAGCAGAGGTCATAAACCTGCAGCCCTCTTGAGTGATATGGGCGGGGAAGGAAAATCAATTCTAATCAGACGACCAGTGCCCAGAGGTCATAGCAACTTCTCCATACACCTGAGGCACTTTGTTACATTTCATATAAATTTTAAGCATAACGCTTTAGTCTGTAATAAAGCAAGATGAGGGTTAACTCCAGCATTTTATAGTTTCACTTCTATTATATATGTAGGGCACTCTAAAAATAATGCCTCCTATTTATTTCCATGGAAACAACAACAGATACAAAGAGCAAAATAACACCGTTTGAAAGAATTCTCAGCTACATGATATTCTTCTTCAACACAGTCAACACCATTATCCATTCATTTTCACCAGGAATGAACAAAAGCCTGCATGCTGCGCTTATGAAAATCTGCATGGCTGTCCAGAATGTGGCTTGTCTTTCACTGCCGAAATACACCACCCACTGATTCTCTGTGCTCACATCCACTGGTCTCCATAAGCATTCAGCATCAATGAATGTCAATGGGTGTGATTTTCTTCCACATGAAGGAATTCAGTGACACACCTTCGCTTCATACATACTTCCATGTCAGATGACATTTTGTCAGACTGCTTCTCTGCTGCCATCTATCACACAGCAACAAAACATAAAGGAATATTGGCAAAAAAGGTTCATCCTTTACTGTCATACTACCAACATCTGCCTCTGGCATCATGGGACAACATAGTAAAATAGGAAGCATTACTTTTGGAGCAGTCCTCGTTGTAATCATTGGTTTCCTTGTCTCTAGAACCACTTAGATCTGGATTTAGTAGAGCAACCATGCAATTCATTGAAGGAAAAGTTCAGGAAGTTTGTTCGCAAATATGCTGCCATTAAGGGTGTATGTTGTGTAAGCAGTCACCTAGGCTATCACTGACATATCTCTGATTTTGTTTTTTTCTTACATGTCCTCAAGTGTTTGTAAAATTTGGTACCTCAGCTGTTCTTGAACTAACTTTATAATTTAGTATGTCCAAAAATGTATTAAAGGAAGTCAAAGTGATTTCAATACAATTAATGAAATCTTCAGAATTTTCGGGTTAGTTTGGTAGATTTTAGGAGCATGTAAATATTCTTTCTAAAAACACAACTGTTTGGTATAGCTGTAACTGCGTGTTTTTACACAATTAATTTAAGTTTGTACTTGAATTCTAGTCAGACTGTCATGGCCATGTCTTAGTGTGTTCCCTCACACAAAATGTTCCTTTTTCCTTTTTTTCTGTGTTCACAAGTTCCTTTCGCTGAACTAGTGATATATACTAGTGGTTCATATAATTTAAAAGAGAAGACCTGGGGGGACCCTTCAGCCTTCCAGTACCCAAAGGGGGCCTATGGGAAAGCTGGGGAGGGACGAGGGGCAGGATGAGGGGAAATTGTTTTTAGCTGGAAAAGGGTAGATTTACACTAGTTGTCAGGAAGTAATTTTCACTGTGAGGGTGGTGAGACACTGGAACAGGTTGCCCAGTGAGGTTGTGGATGCCCCCTCCCTGGAAGCATTTAAGGCCAGGCTGGATGGGGCTGGAGGGAAGTTTTCTGTCCTACGGTAGGGGGTTTGGAACAAGATGACCTTAAAGGTCCCTTCCAAGCCAAGCCATTCTATGATTCTATAAACAAATAAAAGTTTTCTCCCTTGTATAGCAAAATATTTTATTCTTCTAGTTTCCTATTTCTAAACTAGCCCATTTTTCCATAAGAGTTAGTCAACGTTAAGGTTACAAACAGAAGTATGTAATTTTTTAAATTGTACAAGTTTAAGAGCAAGTTTTTCAGCTACAGGTAATTTATAGAGTGTAATTTTTGATATTGAATAATTGTGCTTTTTGAAAAATGATTGCCTTCAGGTCTGTAAAATAGATGTGTGAGACCCATGAAGCTCTACTAAAAAAAGTAGAATTTCTGACAGTTGTTCTACCACATACAAATATGTGCTTTTTTTTTTTAAGATACAAGTTAATTATGTTGTTTAATGCTTACAGCAAGTTCTGAATGTAGTCAAGATGAATCCAAATTGCTGTGTCACAATTACTCGTTGCTTTGCAACCGAAGGGAATTTTCTGCATGCCCTTCGTCTGTGGGATTTCTTGTTGATGTATTATAAATGCAATCTTTGGTGCCTTTGTGTTCATTACAATGTATTTGTTTCCATTCTCTGTCTCATTAAGAAAATGTGTCATGAACTGTTTCTTTTTTCAATTCATTTTTTAAGCATTGTAGCATTAATTAAAATTGCCAATAATAAATGTATAATTAAAAGCTCAGTTTGATTTCCTTTAAGTGAATAGGAAATAATCATACCTAAAACAGAAAAGATTGGATATTGAGAAGTTGAGAATTGTGAAGCTAGGAAAAGTGTTTTTCCTACAGTTTTTTTCTTTGCATGTCATCTTTTATAATTGCATTCCCATCTTCCTATTTATTTCTGTGTTTGCAGAGACTTATTGTTCATGTTTGGCAGTATGCCAGTAATATAAACTGTATTTTTCTTTACCCTGTCTGTATCTCTTAAGTCAACTTTGAGTGGCCATGTGTCAGGTACAAATAAATACAAAGACAGGAAAAAAAAAAATCATAATTTGGTCTAGAATTAATTCACAGTAATCTGCAGGGCTAAAAATAGAGTGGTAGGAAAAAAAAAAGAGAGAGAAAAGAGAGAAAAATAAATTTAATTATCCTGTGGCCTGTAGAAAAATAATGATTCTCTGTTGGCAGTGATAATAAAGAAATCTATTTTGGGGAAAGATCTGCATCATCATTGCAGGAACCTTTCTGGTGTTGTAGATAGCAGTGATCAGGTTCAGAAGACAGTGGTTTGTGAAAGAGATGGGATGAAAATAGAAGTTGTTCATGACAAATCAATACATTGAAATATGAAGATCTGAGGAACCAGTAGCCAGGGTACAGGGTAAAAAGAGGTTGCATAGAGCATGCTCTGTGGCCTTGTATTTAAACTTATAAAAGTTTATGTGAAGGTCATTTATTCTAGTTTACACCTGGGCTATTTTCTTCCTTTGCTCCTGTCATCTTATTTGTAATAAAAGAGCTATATCTTTAGTGATACTTGAATTTTGGCCTAAAGCCACATTTCTGAAAAGAAAGAGCGTTGTTCCCAATCGACTACAATGGCATGAGGTTTGGTGGCATGTGTTTCCTGTCTAAGTGTTGGGGTTTCTTTTTTCTTTCCTTGTTCCTTCTGGAAGGCATGCTCCAAAGTGACTTAAGTTTTAGATTTTAGTGTATGAAAGGGAAAAATACTAGCTTTTCTCAACTCTGAATCTCTCTTCGGATCAGGAGAAGCATGGTAAAGCAGTAAAGGAGACATTCTCACATACATCTTATGCGGAAAGAGGCTGGAGGATGTGAGATTTTTCCAAACTGATATCTCAGCCTCCCATATATGGAAATGGTAAAAATGAGGGGTAGGTGAACAGTTTGGTTACTTGTTGTCAGCTTCTTAATCCACACTGTGCCAAGATGCAATGGCAGGAGATGGGAATGGTGTGGCCTGCTGCTTAAGCCTGTTTTAGCTGCTTGCATAGACTGAAAGACTTTTAAGGAAAAGAGATGTGTGACTTGTCCATTTCAGTGTCCATAATGGTTATCAGTAGATTTGGATCTCTGTTTACGTTAAGCTGTATTTTTAAAAGTAGTATTCCTTTGAACAGTGGGGTGTATTCTTTGGAAAACGTGAAAATGATTCAAATTCATTTATAGTAAATTGTGACATATTGGTGCTAACAAAATGTTCAATGTTAATATAAATGGTTCCTTTCATATGACTCAGAATAATATTCAGTGGTTTATTTTCTTGTATTTTTTTAAATACAGTGCTTCTTGTACTGCAATTGAAAGTGAATTTAATATTTATGCTTTTCTATTTTAGGTACAGAGATCCAGAAATAAGCAGCTGCGTGAGCTGTTTCCAGATGGATTTAGTATTCATCATGCAGGAATGCTGCGGCAAGACAGAAGTTTGGTTGAGAACCTGTTTTCTAATGGACATATCAAAGTCCTAGTTTGTACAGCTACCCTTGCCTGGGGTGTCAATCTTCCTGCTCACGCTGTTGTTATTAAGGTAAAGGCTTATATTACTCTGCACATGGTTATCTGTCTTAAAAGAAAGATAGCAAGGTCTTTATTGTGGGTTTGGGAGCTGGAGGGGAAATGTCTGATGGACTTGAAATGTTATTTATATCTCATTAAACTGATTCTTACTAGTGGGAGTCTAGTTTGTATAGTAAAGATTTAAATATATCAAAGATTATGAAAGGATTAGTTAAAGTACACTTCTGAAATCATGCTGTATTTGCCTAATTTCAGTATTCAGCTCATCAGGATTATGTTCCTGTGTATTTATGTTAATTTTTATTAACTTTTCCTCAATCAGGGAACACAAATATATGCTGCAAAAAGAGGCTCCTTTGTTGACCTTGGAATTTTAGATGTCATGCAGATATTTGGTCGAGCCGGACGGCCTCAGTTTGACAAATTCGGAGAAGGCATCATTATTACAACTCACGATAAACTCAGTCATTACCTGACTCTTCTTACTCAGCAGAATCCAATTGAAAGCCAGTTTCTTGAAAGTCTTGCCGACAACCTAAATGCAGAGGTAATTTTTGAATTATTTTGAAAAACTAACAAACCTAGAAGGGATTAATACTATTTGAAACAAAAAAGAAGTGGTGTTATTTTCACAAATAAAATACCTAAAATGAAATCTTTATTACTGCAGGCATGTATTTTACAGAGTGAACCGTTACATGTGAAAATGTTGGGGGTCTTATACAAAAGTTATTAGATACTAGAAGTAGTATGGAGGACCACAATATTAAGGTAAAGCTGTAGAAACACATAGCAAACTAAAATTCTCAAGAAATGAAAACATGTTATTGTATAAACAAACTTACTTCACTTGGTTGACCGCAACATAGGAGGAATAACATATTTAGCTTAAACTCTCATATTCGCCATCAGATTCACAGTGGTAACCAGTGGTAACTGGTTTGTTGTAAATTGCAGTTTCTCAGTTTGCTTCAAGTTCAAAGAAAATGCATCTGATTATTTAAAGTGCTGTGGTTACAATGAGAGTACTGGCTTCCAATGTATTAAAACTATTCAAAAACTATCTAATGTAATAACCAGTTAAGAATCTGTGTGTACAGACATATGCTTTTTTACAAGAAACCCTCAGAAATTTAAACATTCTTAATGTAGAGGCATTCAGCTAAAGTGCAATGTTCAGCCTTTTTTTTTTTTTTTTTTTTTTTAAAGAGTGCAAGTGAATTTACATTCATTAAATATTTGTGGAGAGGAAAAAAGGGTTAAACAGTCATAGAATCACAGAACATTTTGGTTTGGGACCCTTAAGATCATCTAGTTCTTACCCACCTGCCATGACAGGGGCACCTTCCATTAGACCAGGTTGCCCAGAGACCCATCTAAACATGCCTTGACCACTGCCAGGAATGAAGCACCCACAACTTTGTTAGGCTGAGTTGAGATCTCAGGAAGGCAGAGCAGCATCGGAGAATCAGCCTGCTGTCCATGCTTACAGGTTACAATTGGCTTTCTGATCTGCAAGCACACATTGCTGACAGTCCAAGGAAAAAGGGCTCTGTGTGGTTAGAATAGAAATGATAAAACATGAAAAACTGTCCAAAAAGAAAAACAATTTGTTGCAACAATTTTAGATAAGACTGGCAACAGTAAAAGTAATCTTATTCATGAAGCTCTATTCAGATTTTTATCTAAAAAAAGGTGTTTGTCCAAGTATGTATTTTTGCTAAGTTGTTTCTTTTCAAATACATAAACTTGACTGGAATTCTAAATGTAGAGGAAAGCTTTGTTGAAATCTAGTGACTTTTAACAGTAATAGTCTATCCAAATAGTGCTCTGAAAAATATTGCTAGTACACAGTGCAGAAATAATTTGGTCACATCAAAGGTGTGGCTTTAAGAAGTTAATTCTCCCACCTTGTCAAAATAATAGAACTGAAGAAGAAAACGTTAGTTTTGTAGTGTCTATCCATCTAAACTTATGCAATCAAAGATATATAAGTAGTATATTATGTGCAGTATAATGAAAAGTATTTAAACTAGCAGTTCTACCATAGATTTGGGGATTTACAGGAAAGTGTAGAAATCTAGTGGAGACAGAAAATTAAATTTTGAGTTTCAGCAATAACAAGCAAATATTCTGTATGAAGTGTAAGTAAACAAATATACAAAAGTGATAAAAAATAAACTGTTATGGTTAGATGCCAGAATAAAATAGTATAGGCAATATTTTTTTTTAATTCTCCTAGCCAAAATTGTAAAGGATAGAAAACAATGTTCTGTATTTCTTTAAAGGGCAACTATTTCTTTTTTCCTTATCAAACTTTGGGGTAATTGTAGTTTTATCTGAAAAGAACACTCTACTAAGGGCTTTAAAGTGGTGTCAGTGATGTGGCTTCAGAACAGCTAAAGCAGGCGAAGATGCAGTGAGAAGTTTGTTAGACACTGTGGTTATTTTTTTAGTAAAAATACAAATGCAAAATGCTGAAAGTCATTGGGCATTGACTGAAAGCCACAAGGGCATGAAACTGCCATTGATTTGTTATCTGAGTGATGTTATGATATTCAGGAAAAAATTAGTGTCTTCCTGATTACAGGAAATCAATGCTTAGAGCAGTTACAAGAACTTTTTGTGTCAGGTTTTGGGTTGTTTGTTTTGGAAAATAAATTCATTTCTTTATATTTGTTATCAGCTTAAACTTCTATACGTTCTGATTTGATCCTAGTCAGTGGAATATTCTGACAAGGATACAGGAGTTTTTGAAATCATGATGTAGTTGAAGATGACTATTCTGAAGGCTGCAGTGTTCTGAAATAGTAAATACATTTAAAACATAATCCATCGTATTGATCAGTAGGTAGTCTTAGGAAGAACATTCAATTTTTGTCACATTTTATAAATGCTATCCTTCTGTCAGTAACAGTAGCACTATATGGAGACCAACTGTATGTTGTTGACTGATTTTTCGTAGAAATGTAGACAGTATGCTGATGCCCACTGGTATTTTACCCATAACAGAGACTTCTATGAGCAACAGAAAATCCGCACTGTTATATAACAATATGATATGGTTTAGGAAGAAGGTCTGCTTTTGCTACAAATCACTCAGGGAATTTAAATGCTCCAATGCCCATGCTGTGGTTGTAAAGAGAAACAAAAGAAAGGCCAGAAGCACCTCTAAACTCTCTGAATTCTTAGTTTATTATAAGCAAATCAGTAGCTGAAAGAAAAACAAATAAAATGAAAACAACAGTTGGAAATATAGGAAGACTCCATGCTTCCAAAAGCAAACGTGGTTGGTCTCTTTCCAGGAGTGGGTAGGAGCTATGAATGAGGCAATGATTCGTGTATTTGATGTAATGCAGTAAGTAATCCTAGCTGCACAATCACAAAGTGGAATCCAGAGCCTTGAATTTTGTAGCTAGGCTTATGTTGTGCAGGAAACAAAACTTGGATCGTGAGGGTAAAATGAGAGTATTTTTAATTTGGATTTCATAATGAGTTCTATAGAAGCAGGAAATTATCAAAGAGTGATAGGCGAAGGAATAGATCCACTTCTGTGAAAGGAATAAACAGGCATACCTGCATTCTTCAGATCAGAACCAAGGAAAATAGGACATGACATAATGGAGTTTTATGAAGTAAGAATGTCATGACAAAATACTGTACTTTTCCTGGGACAAGAACCAGGAAATACTTGCTGGATTGAGTCAGTGACAGGTTCAAAAAATGCAAAAGGTTGCCAGCTGGGGAGTTAGATTGTGGAACTGCTTGCTGCAGGAAGTTGTGTCTAAAGCATGGTGTAGCTCAAAATCTGTATGAAAACAGTGTAAAAATCTGTTTAGAGCTGTTAAGTGCAGGGGTATTATCTTCAACTGAAAATCTCAAGTTGCATTATTTTAAGAATTCAGAGAAAATGTATATGGTGTTTCCTTCTCTTTAGCTAACAGCAGATGCTGTAGGGCAGTCTCAAAACAGCATGTTGACTTTGACTGCCCAGTATATTATGTTTCTAGAAAAGCTAGGTAGTGGAAAAAGTTGAAATACACAAAAAGCTGAAATATTTTTTGATTGTTTGTTTATTTTTTCTCTTCTGCTAGAAATGAGCAGAAGAGGAGTAAGGAGCCAGTGATGCTCAGTGTAGGCATGGAGATACTCCCTTTTCCTTTTCTGCTGACACTGTGCCCACTGGGCATAGCGGAAAGTAAAACACAAAATAAATTAACCAGTTAGTATTCTTAACTGGGAGGAGAGAGTCCTGGGTCAGTTTACCAGCTGGCAAACAGAAAATACCTACAGCTGTATTTTTTTTGGAATTACAGGAAGAAAGATAAGATGCAGGGGGATGTGGTTTAATTAGGCCATAAACTTTAACTTATCTGGGAACTATCATCAATAGCTCATACAATTCAGGTCACCATTCCTTCCCTAATTGTTTCCACCTGGTTGAACCCTCCCTGTCAGCCACAGCTGGACCCCAGCTTGTTTCTGGGGCTCCTTCCTTCCCCTAGGAGCTAGAAACAGGAGAAAATTTGCAGCAGTGGACAGTAGAAATGCTTTCCCCAGGAGATGTGCCTTCCCATACATTTCCCTACAATTTTGTTGTTAAGCCAGGAAGATAAATAAGATGGTGCTTTGGTTAGGGTGGATCAAATCTAAGCTAGTTTTTGCCTTTCTCAATCTAAGGCCTTCCACCTTGGTGGAGCATGAACTACAGCAGGTATCAGAAGAGACAGAATTCCTTCAAAGCCTTTCCAAAAAAATCATTGAGGAGTTGGGTGACTACATGGCTCATCTGAGCACAATGTGTAGGCTAGGGGGAGCTGAAGTTTTGTGCCCTGGTCCTGGGAACTGACCTGATCTGTATGAGACCAGCAACCTCATCAGTGACTGCTGCTTGCAGTCAAAGTTTTGTGATAACTGGTGCAATCAAACAACACACTGGAACAAGCTGACCAGGGAGTTTGTGGAGTCTCCTTCTTTGGAGATATATGCCTGGGTGTTTTCCTGTGTAACCTGTTGTAGGGAACCTGCTTTAACAGGAGGGTTGGTCTATGTGATCTCCAGAGATCCCTTCAACCGCTATGATTCTGTGATTCTGTATATTACCTGTATAAATACTGTACAGTTTACTGAACGCTAGAAAATTTAGAAATTTTTTCTTTAATTAAGAATCACATTATTTCTTGGTTTTATGAATACCAAATATCCTTGAACCTAGCAGAGGCCTCCTAATTTTGTAAATCATGTGTTTTGAAATTACTCTTAGGTGTTGGTGTTAATGAGATTACTCCCGCGTCACTCGCTGCTTGAAAGTCTGCGCTTTTGTTAAATCATCTGTGAGAGCTTTACTTGAACACTAGATGGCAGCAAATAATTAGAAGTAGGATTTTTTTTTTTATTATTTTTTTCCCTCTGTGTGGTAGTCAGTAAATGTTCATTGAAATTGGGGAAGGAGAGTGTAGTGTTACATTTCAGTACACTATTTGAAACCCAAATGTATCTTATAGTCCAGTGTTTTTTTCTTATTTTTTTTCTTTTAACTGTGAAAATACTTAATAGGCCAGTAATAAGTTATTTGGGGGGGGGGGAAGTTTTTTTCTTAATTTTGAATTGTAGGGCTTCACTTTCTTCTAGAAGGATAAATTTATCTTTTTATGATTGTGAAAGCGATAGTTTGAGGGGAAAATGTTATTACTGGACAATGTTGTTACGCTGTTTCAAGTTGTGCACTGAAATAGATTTGAATGATGGAATGAAATCAGATGCTGAAATTAACCTTGGGTAGCAAAAAGAGTAATAATGTGCAAGCTGTATTAATTGTCATCCCTGTAGTAGTCTGTGGAAAACTGAATGTTTAAAAATGTTTTTTAGCTACTTCCGTGCGTTACATAGCTGTATACTTTGTAAAACAACAGAATGGGGCTTCCCTGGACCTTTTTATGCTGTTGAACAGAGAAACACTTCAGAAACAAGCTTGGATTGCTTCTTGATATTAGCCATTGAAATCAACAATGTTTTAAGTTATTTAAGCTTTTAACTGGGGGCAGAACCGTCTTACATTACTATTTTTGAATAGCTATGAATAACTATTTATGTTATTTCAAAAAAAAATATTTATGGTATTTAATGATATTTGGATACTGAACAGTATAAAATCACTTTTATAGGGTTTTATAGTTTTTCCAAATCAAGAGGAATGCTTACACAAAATCCGAGCATCCACAAAACAAAAATAACATTAAAGAATAATAATGACGGGTCACAGAATTTTAGTAAGAGGCATTTTTGCTTGTCCTAAGGAACTAGTCACAACCAAAAAATATTTGTTTCTGAGGCATACAGGAAATATTAAATTCTCCCACTAAAATCAAATTAAATAGAACAAGCAATGAATTTGTTCTCCTGAATGTAACTAATAGAAAATATTGCTGAAGTTGCCATGTAACAATGTGTATACCATAAGTAGTTTGAAAAGAAGTAAGTAGATTGAAAAGAACTACTGAATAATCAGAAGTTATTGGGGGGGGGGGGGGGGGGAAAACACTTTTTATGTACTGATTTATCCGAGGAAAAAAAAAAAAAAAAAGAAAGAAAGAAATATGAGTATATTTATGTGCATATTTTTACATTTTATTATGCTTTGGTATAACAGAAAGTGTAGCGGGTGGCTGTATGTTTAACTTCTGGTTACAAAAGGAACAAACTGTTTTTAAGAGCTATAAATATGAGTCAGAATATCCCAATATTCTGACTCATAAAGACATGACAAAGAAAATCCTTAAGACTGTCAGTGTCCTTTAGTTTAAGACCAGAACGTGCATTTATGTTTATATGAAAACTTAATCTTTTAATTGTAGGGTTTCTTTTAAGGATGGTCTTTAAATTACCGTGAGCACATTTAATCAAGAATTTTGGTACTTTTTGAATAAGCTATCTCAGTATTATCTTTGATTTGTTGATACCATAAGCAGTATGAAGAACCATATGGATGACTACCTATAATATGATGTCACAGAACATGCCATGTTATTAAATGTTCGTAAGATACAGATGTATGAATGATTCAAAATATAGTACTGTGTTTATTTTAAAATAATTTAAGTTGGAAACATACTGACGTGTTCTTTAATGCTAATGCACTGAATTCAGTATGTTTTCAGCTAAACATTTGCATTCAGCTGCAATATATACATTTAATTTTCTCTCTTTTCCTCTTTCCAGATTGCTCTTGGAACAGTAACTAATGTGGAAGAAGCAGTAAAGTGGATAAGTTACACTTATCTTTATGTACGGATGAGAGCAAATCCATTAGTATATGGCATCAGTCACAAAGCTTATCAGGTATAAAATGCATTTTAAAAAAATCTGTAACCTGTTCTGGGTCTGTAATCCTTCCCTGATGTGAGGATAAATATTTGCTATTTCTACTTACCTGACATCAGCAATTCTTTTAAAGTGTTTAGGAAAAGAAAGACAATTTTTGCAGCACACTACTTTTAACTCCAAATTAAGAGGTCCCTTCTGTTCACGCAGAAATGTATTTGAACTGGTCAAGTTATGCTTCAAAGGGCAACATTCAGTTTTATGAGATAGTTGATGTAACTTGGCCTATTTTCAGTGTTTCAGTATTGTAGGCTAGATATAAAGTATTCTTGAGTTTCTGGCTTTTTTTCCTACTGTAAGGTTCTATTCTAGCATATGTTATCCCATGACATCTTTAAATTATAAAATCACACTTTTCTTGTCTGTTTTCCTTGTGATTTAATTGTTGTAAGATTGATATTCATTTATTTATTTATTATTTAGTACCATTCCATGTATTGATATAAATCAGAGCACACTTTGTAAGTTTTTTCAAATTTAATTCATTCTCTGAAATTTTTAAGATGTTTCATAGTTTACTGATTATCTAAATATTGTTACTTTTTTCTGTATGGCTCGTTAAAAGCATTTAATGTTATCATAGTTTGGACATAGGTAATTGAGTATAGTGCAGGTGCAACTGTTGCAAATATGTTGTAATTGCACTTTATTTCACATGTCCTGAATAAGTATTGTATCTTCATCATTTGTCATGATATTGTGAACATATCACTGTCATAGTAACATGCGTAGATGTATATGCTAGGAGATATTTGTCAGATAGCTTTTCTGTCTGACGGTGGAAGTTACACTGGAAGGTAGGTAGACTGTGGTTTAAGCAGCTTCTGCAGACACATTTAGGCCTTCTCTGGTCATCTCAAGTCTGTTTTCTACAAAAAAATAATGAAGCTCCAATGGTACGTTGCCCTGTGTTGATATATCTCTATCCAAAATCACAAAGCAATAGATAAATGTAAAGTAAAACTTGTTATCCTATTCCTATAAATTCTGCCTTTGTTGTTTTTTTTTTTTCAAGACATAGTTTTGATTGGTGTCATAAACTGAATTTAGTTAAAATTAAAAAAAAAAAAGTGACAATTGTGGAACGTCATTAAAAATAATAATAATAATAAAACATGAGCAGAAAAGTTTTTATAAACCTAAAAAATAATTAACAGGAGTTTTTTCCCACTCCTCTTACTTTTGCACTTTTATTCAGCTGCTGAGAAAGAGGAGACTGCCAGCACTAGTCTTTTTCTGCCACTTTTCCTCTCTCCCCTTCTGATTTGATGTGCTGGTAATAGGTATTCCTATTTGTGTTAAAGCAGCAACAAATTACATCAGTTTGAAGTGTTATCCATTCATGTGGGAGCAAACCCAATGCCAGTATTTTCTACAAGAACAGCTTTAAATTTAAAAGCTATTTATTGTGTTGGAGGCAAAGAGTATACAGATGATGTAGTGCCAGAGTTGGGCGTAACCATAGGTTTGCTCACTTAGGCCATTCTGTTCCTTCTGTTTCAGTTACAGGTATCCAGTTTACTAACTGCTATATTATTGTTTCTTAGTAATCTTACAATGTGCCAATTTCTGTCTTTGTTTTGGTTGACAGCCAATGGTACCCATTCAGAATCTGTATATCTGCATAATCATCATGGGTCACACTCTTCCCAGCTGTTCCGTAGAGCTACATAAATGCAAATCACTTCTTTCCCTTTGCTCAGGGAGCCAAGTATTCACTACATCCAGTGATTACTTCAGAACACAGAAGGTCCAGCCTGTCCCCAGAAAGGAGTGTTTTGTACTGAATAGAGAGAGAGGGAGGCAAGAGTATATCTGCTGTGCACTGACATGTTCCATGCCCTGCATGTTCTCTCCAGCATATTACCATTCCCCACCTAGCCCGTTTCTGGACCATCCAGTATAGACTCCTCAAGCCCCACTACTTTGATTGGCAACTTTTCACGTTTTCTGCCAGGAGTGCCAATTATGGCTTTTATTGAGGTGGGAAAATGGCCAAAATTTATGATGAGAAACAAAGTGGGAGGAAAGGGTTTGGCCGATATGAGTGTCGTGTTAGTGAAGACTGTGATGTGAATTACAGACATTTGGCCTTTCATTTACGGTCCCAAACAGAAGGTGAGGTCCGTTTTAAGGTCTGTTTTGTCTTCTTTTTTTTTTGGTTCTACTGTTTGTTGTTCCTGCAGTGAAGGAGAGCTTTTTGTCCCTGCAAGCATTGCATTTAAGTATGTGCAGTTGTTAGAAAAGTTATATGAGCATGTCTCTAACACTTCTCTCTGCTAGAGAAAACACCGTGAATAGTAATATAATTTATCATGCATTCTTGACTTTGCATACATATACTACAGACCACTTGGTTTCTTTCAGTGGACACACCAGGGCTTGTTTTAAGAGTGTGGCTTAGAGCTCTTCTAGGCTGGAGCTTTTTACTCTGTGGGATTTCTAATTATGCAAGTTCAGCAAGAAGGGTGCTACCCAAGGATTCTCTACTGCAATATTGTTTCATGGCCTTTTCAAGCTAGTGACCTTTCTTTAAAGATAAAACTGTAGTATTTGTTTTTTAAAAAATAAAAAAAAAGTCTACTGTTGTCTACTATTACAGCTCTAGGGCCTTTTGTATGTAAGGCAAAAGATTGGCAGGTAATTTGGGCTGCCAAAGGAACAGGGAAGTGTTTTGAATTTTTTTTTTCTTCTCTAGTTTTATGAAATGTTAAACATCTGGCATCCCAATTGCTTTTTTTTTTTTTTTTTTTTTCTGACCACCTCTGCTCTGAAATCTGACCTTGATGCATGACTTAACTATTGAGAAAAGCACTCTAGACCTTTGTCATCTTAGCTTTTGACTTGAAACTAAGGCAAGCCATAACTAAGCAGAAACAGCTTCAGAGCAAATGGAAAAGACAGGAATATTAGGAACTAGTCTTGCAGCTGCTTTGTGGAGATGGCTATATTTGTTCACAGTTTCACCAGCCACCAGATGATCCATCTCAGCACAGAGGTGAAACTGAATACTGGTCCAGGGGAAAACAGAACAAGCCAAAGCATAGCAATTCTCCAAACTATCCTTTTTTCAGTCTTGGTCATATATCTCTGGTGCAGATTTACCAAGAGGACTGATATGACTCAGTACAAATCTGAAGAACTGTACAAGCCCAGAAACAAGAATTGCGTGTGTACTAGAACAGAATTTCAGTCTTTTCAGATTGGTGACATACCATTTCTTGTGTAATTAGAGCTGTATCTCAGGTGCATATGTAGCAGATGGTTAACGTTACTGTGAATCCATTTTCACCCATTCCTGTGGGTCTTGCTCTCCCTGGTGCGTGATGTGAAAACACACAATTATACGTCAGTCCCATTCAGATGGGAGCTTTGCACAGTGTTCTATATACTAATGAGTCAATGTGCATTTTTACTTGGACAAAATGATCAAGTTCCTGAACTTCGATATAAATAGAAATGGTGCTAAGGACAGCATGCTTCTTGTGGGCTCTGATGTGAATGGTTATACAATAAGTCTATAACTCAGTAATTAGAATATCTCTGCTGATGTTCACAAAGCTTTTGGAGACATCATAGCTTTTCTGGTACCAATCATTTGAGCAATCCAATGCAAAGCATATTCTGTTTGAAATACAGTAAAAAATATTTTTATGTCAGATACCGAAGCTGGTTATGTCTTCAGCTGAAATATTTTCATACAGGGTAAATATTACTTTAATGATAATTTTTGTGAAGAATGTTATCATTAAAATTTCTTTCAAATACTTATTTGTACATTTATTTTATAATCACACTTCTGTTTCATTAATAATATTATCAGCCTGTGTAGTACTGACAGCCTCAAAGCATTGTAAAAGAAATATTATTTTCATTGCTTAGTCATGGATGATCAGTTTTTGGTCAATAATGTAAATGTAGTTGTTATTTGTGAGAGAGAACCCAAGAAAACTTTAACTTAGTGGTTGAACCTTCCTTATACTTGATTTCTGATTTATCAGTAATGTGTTATTAAAATAAAGTGGTTCATTTGACACTTTTTTCTCACTTACGCAAATGACTGTGTATTTGGTGTCTAGATGGATCCAGGTCTAGAAGAGCACAGAGAACATTTGGTAATTGAAGTTGGCAGGAAGCTGGACAAAGCCCGCATGATTCGCTTTGAAGAAAGAACCGGCTTTTTTTCTTCCACAGATTTAGGCAGAACTGCCAGCCACTACTATATTAAATACAATACTATAGAGGTAAAATATATGATTCTACTTCTGTGGGTTTTTTTTCCTTCTTTTTGAACTTATACCTAAAATAACTGTAAGATGCTATGGAATATGTAGTTGATTTGTAAAATGTATTTTCAAATCATATTTACCAAAACGAAGAAAGAGAAATAGAAACTACATATAAAGTAACTGTGGAAAAAATAGAGTTGGTATGAGATTAGGTTTGAAATTTCTATAGACTGCCTTCTTTTCTGTGGATTAGAAGAAGCATTTTGATACTATCAATCTGTGCAACCATCGGTGCATGATAGCGCATTCAGGAATAGAGGTTGATAATAAAAAGGCTTTTCCTGATTGAAAACTCTGTCAGCTTGCCATATGCAATCTTAACGAGTTTTGGCACTAATCGTATTGAGTTGCAAATAAGTGAGGAAGGTGGCACAAAACTATGTACGGGGGAAGCTTGGTTTAAAGTATACCTTCATCTTAAAAGCTTTCTATTATGGCACATTGATATTTTTCTTGAATAAATGCCAGAGAATCAGAGCCTTTGTCATTTTTTACTGTTTATTGTCACTATGTATAATTAGTTTCACAGATTTATCGTCTCACGTATATCCTAGGTATTAGTTTATGAACTGGCACGATTGCATGTCTCTCAATTTTTGGTGCCTGAGTTTAGAGGGAACTAATTTTTCTGAAGGTAGTGTGAAGTCATTCTGGAAACTTTTAGTGTTTAAATTGCATCACTGATAATCCAATTACTTGTTTGCCTCTTAAATGCTTTTTAAAATCTTGGTTAACTATTATTTTTTGTTCTGTATGTGAATTTTTATTTTCAGTACTAAATTCATTTATTTTATTTTATTAGACTTTCAATGAATTGTTTGATGCTCATAAAACAGAAGGTGATATTCTTGCTATAGTGTCCAAAGCTGAAGAATTTGAACAAATAAAGGTAAAGTTGTATTGCTTAGTGCAAATAGCGTGTTTTAGAACTAGGCACTTTTGTAGTACTCATTCCCTGAATAGTAAGCTCCTTCTCTATAGACCAAAGTTCTGTTAAATATTAAGCACTATTATAGTGTGTTTTCCAGGTAGGAATGATTGCCAAGAACTATATATATGCTCTCATCCAAATTTATCTATAATTCAGCTTGAACTGTAGTGCACATTTAATAACTAGTTATGGATCTTCAAGAATTCCTTTTAAATGCTTTTAAGAACTTTTCAGCTCCTCAATTATTAACAGGTGAAGATAAGTGTCTATTGGTATGGTGCATCCAAGAAGGATGATTTCTGTTTGAAGTCTCAATCGCTATTAAATGTCTCCGTGAACAATTTGCTTTAAAAGAACTGATACAGGACTCACTGAATTTAACTCTGATATAATTCATGCAGAGGATAATATTAGATTATCATAATAATGAATTCTATTTTCAACATGAAATCTAGAAAGTTATTTTAATAAATTCTGTTGTACAGGCCATCACATTACTATCAAGCTCAGTTTAATTCCAGCCTCCCTTTTTGCCACTTCTGTTGGTAGGACATAATAAGATATCTTGCAAGCTGCTTTGAGCTTATTAGCACATGCTTCTATTCCATAGAGGTGCAAGCCAGACTCTACAGCTTTTATTAGGTCAGGCTCATTGCCATTTTACCACAGTCATACAACTTTCAGATCAGAGTTGGCTCTCATTCACCTGGCTCTGAGGACTGGCAGCGTAAATTCCTCACCGTCTACATATTTGCACACATTGTTTGAGCATTGCCATCTCTTTATCTAATGGAGAAATTCTGTAATCTCTTGTATTATATAAGATAATAAGCCATGAGGTATCACAGTGATACGTACAACATTTTCAGAGCTACAGGTTTTATTCATGATAGTGATACTGCTTTGCTAGACCTAAATTTAGTGTAATTGAATATTTAAAAAGAAAGCATATGGAAGATAAATGTTTCTATATTTGTAGTAAAGTCAGTAGCGATGCTTCTTAACTTATAACATGGTTTTTCCAGTTTGCTTTCTCAGCTTTATATGATATGGCATCAGTGCAAGATCAGTTCCAGTTTGTTGTGATTCACTTGCTGTGCAGCTCTGAGTGTTAAAGATAACAACTGATCTGCACAAGAGTAACTCCAGGTTTATTCCTCTTCATGAATATGAATTTTGACTTTTAATAAGAAACATGTCTCCACAATAATTTTTTAAATTCTGTATTTTGAGATTGCAAAGTCAGCAGTAGCCAAAACATCGATCTGGACTATGCAAAAGCAGAATAACCTATCCAAAATGTTGATGTAAGCATAGTATAACATTCCCCTGACATTGGAGTCATCTGTGATGGTTGTGTCCTTCATCTTTTTCTTTCCTGTAGGTGGCTGGACAGTCAGGGCTTTTAACCCGACTGTATTAGGGTCTTTTGTATGTCAGGTAGGCGAGTCCAAATGAAAATTACTTTTAGCTGGTTCCCTGCAGGGACCAAACATTTACCCTCTTTAAATAAGTTTTACACTAACAGACTATCAGTAAATCAAAGAATATGTAGATTTATGCTATTTTTGCTATGTAAGGGTCATCAGTTAGATTGTAGCAAGTTATGCATTATTCAAAATATAGATATGAATATTTCTTTACTCATATTGAGACTTAATCTTATTAACAGTGAAAACTTTAATATCATGAATCATAGTACTTCACAGTTTTGAGTTAAAAATGTGTTATGCCACATGCAAACTATATAACTATAATGAATACATTTAATGTTAATTCAAGATTGCCCTAATCCAGATGGACAGAGGTTTTACTCTGGTCAAATAAAAAATGAAATCTCATCAGATGAAGGATGGTGGGGTCAGAAGATTCAATTTTTGTGGCATATCAAATTTTTGTATGTCAATGGCAACTTTAATAGGCGGTGATGAATAATAAAATGTAATTGTGTCACTATTAAGATTGTTTCAATTATAGTCTATTAGCTACATTCTGTAAGATGTGGTTTTGCTTCTCTTATTTTTCTCCTTCAAATCATAGACTCTGCTATAAAATAATGTAACTGTATTATAAGGAATATTTGATTTTAGTATAAAAGTATTTTTATCAAGGTCCTCCAACCTCTTCATATAGTATAATTCCGGTTTAGGTTAGAGAAGAAGAAATAGAAGAGCTGGATACCTTATTGAATGATTTCTGTGAACTTCCTGCTCCTGGAGGTGTGGAAAACAACTACGGAAAAATAAATATCCTCCTCCAAACATATATTAGCAGAGGGGAGATGGACAGCTTCTCCCTTATTTCAGATTCTGCATATGTTGCACAGGTAAAAATACTGTTTTTTACATATGTGTTGCTGCTTCTGCTGTGTTCATTTTTCCAAAAGTTTACAGTTATGTAAATAGACTTTGATATGCAAACTTTTTTTAATGCAAATTGATTTGAAAATCAAAGTATTTTATGTATGTATGATATACTTATTTAAGTAGAAAAAGACCTGCAAAATCCAACATTGGGAGAGTACTGCATATTTTTTTTTATAAATTTGAATATTCTTTTTATTTTTATTACACCTATAGTCTTACCGTATTTAGAAGTTAGTTCTAATAGAAGTTGCTGTGAAAGGATTTTCTTTACATCCTGGATTTTCTTCTGAATCTAGCAAACTCTTGCAATCTGTGTTTATGTTCTTTGTACTTTTATATTTTGTTCCGTAGAACATAATTTGTGTCTTATTCACATCCTTGGTTTGTACAAAAAAGATGTGCTATTACAAACTTATTGCTATACCTTATCGTGTAAGTTTGCATATTAACCTATATATTTGTTCGTCAGATTCGTTTGATAGCTAAACGGTCGATAGTTACACAGCAGGTTAAGCTCTTACACCAAATAAAAAGAGAACTGCAAATCTGTGACACAGAATTGCCTGTTTACACAATTAGAGACCATCTTAGAAAGGAAGAGGTATTGCTTGAAATTTTAGTTCCTGAAGAACTAAAAGTAACAAAATGCTCGTAGATAATCCCAGATGTGCAGCATTAATAAGTGTATGAAATAGATTATGAAGTTTCACCTTTTAGGTCATCCTTCTGTCCTTGTTTGTTTGTTTGTTTTTTCTTTTAAACCACCAATGTGTTGCGCTGAATCCTTTTTATCTCATCCTTCCAAAACAGATTTGGAAATCTGCATTTAGCTGGTGCTGAAGATGAGAGTTAAATATTTGAAAGTGTACGTGTTCTCCAGCAAGATTTTCATAGCACCACTACCCTCTTCAAAAGAGTTTACTTTTCACAGCACGCAAGGTTTATATGAGTCAGAAATCATGACGCACATAAAAATTGTTGTCTTTGCACAGCTAGATCATTTTCAGTATGATTCTTTTTATCTTTGCTTTTAAGACAGTGTTTTTGTTTTTGGGTTTTTTTCTGTCTCAATTATAACATTTTTAGTTAGGCAACATGTTCTTCTTCTCAAATCACAAGTAGCATGTGAAACCAGTGCAACAAAATATGATTTTTTTTAATTGGATAGTGAGTATTAGGAAAATCATTCATCCTTTCTAAGTTTCTAAGTTAAAGAAATGGGCTTTTTTAGTAACATATGCTTCCTATCATGACCAAATAATTTTCTCTTCTTTATTCCTGTTGGCACTGTGGAGGCAAGAGAGAATGATTGTATTCTATTCAGTGAATCAAGAACAGAATTGCTAATCCAGGCACAGTACTGAAAAGAAAGAAAGAAAATCCGCAACTTTGGAATGCAGTTTGATAAACTTATGAAAGGAATATCATAACTTAGGTTTGCAAGATAAGACTGACCTCATTGACGCTTATATTAATAATTCCAACTCCAAAGCAGATTCATACAGTTTGAGTATACAGTAAGCTTGGGAGATGGTAATGTTTTGTTTTGTTTTTTTGAGAAAAACAAGTAACAGCAAAAAAAAACTGTTAAATTTCTGTACAACTGTTGTGATAGTGTGGAATGAGTGCCTGTTATGGAAGCGCAGTTAAGGTAAAAACTTAAATCTTGAATTTCCATGTAAAATGAGCTTGCAGATGTATGGGGGAGAAGGAGGAGGATACTATGTACAGTAAGTGAATTTGATTCAGAAGTGACTGAGACTCAATAAATGTAGAACTCCCTAATGTTCTGTTCAAAGTCCCATGGCAGACCTGCCAGTACAACTGTGATTAATTGCGTGTCTCTTGTCATAATTTCTGTAGGCAATCATGAGGTAGTTCTGCCATTAGTCAGTAATGGAAAAAAAAATAAAGTTTTCAAGAGTGTTTGAAATAAGTTTGAAAAGAAAAATCTATTGTTATGGTTTCTCAAAGATGGGTCTATGGTTCCTTTTCATTTTCCAAAGAATACTTGAGTGAATTACAACATTTTTGCCTTCTTTTCACTCTCCAGAATGCAGCTCGTATTGTTCGAGCTCTTTTTGAGATTGCCCTTAGGAAACGTTGGCCTGCAATGACATATCGACTACTGAATCTCAGCAAAGTCATTGACAAGAGGCTGTGGGGCTGGGTTAGCCCTTTGAGGCAGTTCTCCGTGTTACCACCATCAGTCCTCTCAAAGTTGGAAGAGAAGAATCTCACTGTAGACAAGATGAAGGACATGAGAAAGGATGAAATAGGTGAGAAATCAGTAATGCTGATCTACTTAAATTATTATTAATTATTCTGCAAGTTTGAGATAAATCTGAGCCTTTCATTTAGAAACCAAACCCACTGGTCTTGAAGCCATGTGAGCACGTTATTATTATGGTCTGTCCAATAGAGAAGGTTTGTTCAGTCTTCACAGCTCATAATATGGCACAGTTTTGGGGGTAGCCCATGTCCTGCTGACTCCAGGAATGGACATGTCTACTTGTGTGTTTTTACATATATGTTTATATATACATACCCACATATAGGTACATACTTAAAATCATGTATACCCTATAGTACCATTGCGTTAGTTATGTAAAACACCACTTTGAAAGACACGTGTTTATTTTTTCCAGTTGGAATTTTTTTTAATGCAATGCTATCAATGACAAAAAGAAGAAAAGCAGACCCTTATATCTAGGTGCGCTTCTGAAACACTGCACTAATTTTCATTGAACATGGAGAATCATTGTCACTGGTGTCTTTGCAGGAGGAAAAAAAAAAAAAAGATTTTTTAAGGATTTGACATACTGAAAATGAGGAAATCCACGAACTGGCTGAACCATATAATAACATTTTCTAGTATGTGTATATATACTACTTTGGAAAAAATATCCGCAAGCTGGTTGAAATTAAGAAAATAAATTCTGTTTGTAGTATATTTCTTTTTCTTAAGTCAGTATATTTCTTGTGGTTTAGGGGAAAATCCGTTAGATCTTAGGTTTTCCTTGCACCTGAAATGTCAGATTTTGGAGGGGGGGAAAAAAAAACCTTAAAAATACATACTTTAAAATACATACTTTTACAGTGAAAATGTAGCTCGTAGCCACTGCTTTTTAGATGATTATGACCTCTGATTTGATATTTCTTATTTGATAAGAAATCTGACCTTAGGAAGCTTTTTTATGTGCTTAAAATTAGGTTGGAAAAAGTTGACTGAGTATTTTAAAGTTTGCAGAATTAGAGACTTTTTATTTAACAAGGTAACTATTATATTTAACAAGCTAAGCCAAAGGACTGTGAGAAAAAAAATGCAGCTCAGTTAAACTGTACTTTATAATACATAGTAACTTTAGAGTTATTAAAAATAAAACATTTAAGTTCTAGCTTTGTAAGGTTTTATTCATTCAGAAATATCTCAGAAATTGTTAATTTATTACATATTTTTGCAGGGAAATTTTGACACAATATATTGTTCCATGAATAGTATTAGCGTTTTTATTCTTTAATTTTTAATGCTTATTTCTTCCCATGCCTGCCTTTGGAGAAACAAGAAATTAGTATTAAAATACAAAAATAATTTTGCTTTCTTCAGCTTGCGGAATTAGTATACGCAAGGTAGAAATATTTCAATATGTAGAACATATAGCTTTCTTTTATATTAACTTAGCTGGAACATAGGCTTAGGTTTTGACTGTGAAAACAAGTTATTGGTGACTATGTGCCGTGATGTTTTGTGTTCTTCAGCCTTGTTTAAATGCCAAAGCAGGTTGGTCTGTGCTTCTTCTGGAAGAACCACCTCTTCATGTACTTCTTCCTCTCTGTCCTTTCTTTCTATCACCAGGGCTTTGTTTGCCTTACATTTTTTATTTGAATTCAAAACCAAATAAATGATGAAAGACCCAGCTTCCAGATGCAGGCTTATTCTCTGACTTCGTAAAACAGTTTCAGTGTTACTGCTTCTATCTTTTCAAAGTTTATTGTCACTTTAGGAGTAGAATAAAAAAGACAAGAGTTAGCTGGCTATCTCAGAAAAGTCCTAGTGATAGACATATGTCAGGTCTCCCAGCAAAGGGAAATTGTGCACAGATCCTGGATTCCGGTGTGCCGTGAATTAGACAGCAACAATCTACTCACCATTGCAGAGCAAACATAAAGTTTGTGAAATGCCAAGAAATGACTGTGGTAGTTTGAGATAGGCTGTCTAGGTTTTCAGAATACAGTTGATAACCTTTGTGGAACAAGCAAAATTTATTCATCTTTTGTCAAGTATACCTATCTTCTAGAATAGACAAATTTTGTTTAGAAGTTTGTCATATTTCTTAAGTGCTGTTGGTAGTTTCTTATAACTATTAAAAAAAAAAAAAAAAAAAGAAAGTTTTATAATGATTTTAACAAGCAGCATTTGGGACAGGAGACTTACCGTCCTCTAGATGATATATGTGCAAAACCTCAGTGGTTGTACTGTACAGATTCAGAAGTCCACCTCAGACGTCATGATAAAGTGATTTGGGGCATGAAGAAGACTAATTACCTGCAAAACATTAGTAGTCTTTGACTATTGGCATATACCTTTATTTAACACAATTTCTGTTATTATTTCAGTTATTATAAGTTTTATCTCTAATTGCAAAGAAACTACTCATGCTGTAATGCTGCCTACATTACAAATTTGTACCAACGTAAGCATTTTATTTTTAGTAGTCCACTTGGAACAATTGCAGTTATTTTACTAACTGCAAATATAACTAATAAAATGTGTTAAAATTTCTGCGTTAGTGATTTGCTTCTCTAGCAAGATCACCATTCAATACTCAATAGTATAGACCTTTGAGAGACAAAATCTGACAATTTCTTAAATAGGAAAGTAAAGGTTCAAAAAAAGAAAAAAGGAAAAAAAAAAAAACAATTTCAAGCTGTTACGCTTCTAAACTGTGTAATATCAAGAAAAGGTTTTATCACCTTGCCATTTTGCCCATAATGCAAGTAGTGCATTTCTTCTCTTCGGTTGTTTTTTTTTTTGTTTGTTGTCGTTTTAATCAGAAGGTGTACACAGGAACACGTAATACCATCAGAAAATCAGTATCCATTTTTAGTTTTTAACTAAAAGCTAGAAGGAGGTACTTTTTAAGGGAGTACTTACGACCATTGCAATCAAAACTTTAAATGTTCTCCAGACAATTATATTAGTGATTACAGTGAAAATGTGATCAATCAGTCTTCTTTTCCTAAATAAACTAGAGGTTACAGTATTTTTCAGGGAAAAAAATAATAAAAAAAGCAAAAATATCACTGTTGCATATATTCATTAATTTGTATTTAATACAAAGAACAAGGGAACGGAGATTTCAGCTGTAAACTACAACCAGGATTTCTTTTTTTTTTTTTTTTAGTAGTTTGATTCGTTTATTGCCTTAGTTGTTGTGACTGTGGAAAAAAAATAATAAATACTGCAGCATTTAGTTTTTCCTTTGCCTCAGTTACACACTGGTGTATTCTAAAAAATAAGAGCTGCTATGAGATGATTACTAGTCATGTGAATCTGAAGCAATTAACTACTTTTATTCATTCAATTTTGTGCCCTTCATCAAGTAAAAGGTCAGTATTCAAGCTTTTAAGAAGAGCTATGTGACTTGATAAGAGCCTGGTCAAAAAGTCAGTGAAGAAAAGAAACTAGCTTCATGTAATATTTTTTTTTTTCTATGTAAATTCTTAATAGTTATTTTAACCCCTTAGGAGTTAATACTGACTTCTGGGCTGAGTTCCTAATTCAAGTTAAGTATCACAAAATATCCTGATGTGCCTGGTCAGGAGAGTCGGACATTTACATAACTGAGAGCAAAGCAAGCAAGCAGGAATACTCCCCACTAAAAGCATATCTGAAACTCGGAGTTGGATTATTTTTCCTATAAATGCGAATTTGTTACACTAGTCTTTTCTTGGCAGGTCATATGCTGCATCATGTGAAGATTGGGTTAAAGGTAAAACAGTGTGTCCATCAAATCCCTTCCATTGCAATGGAAGCAACAATTCAACCAATTACTCGCACAGTGCTCCGAGTTCGGTTGAACATCACTCCTGACTTCACATGGAACGATCAGGTAAAATAAATAAATAAATAAAAAGATGGAGGAAAGCCTAGAAAGTGTTCATTTAGCTCCAATTACAGGGAGGTACAGCTATCTGGATAAGAAAATAATGTTTATTTTAACTGGAAAGCAAATTTGGTAATAGGAATGGAATCACCTCTAAGAGTTTTACAGAGGAAGGCACCCAAAGGTAATCTTTTTATCTCTATTAATTTTAACAGTAGTATTTATATGAAGCAAGTGCTTGTACTGAATATCAGTAGTGTCTGTTTCACACTCACATTTGAGTAAAGTGCCCAAAAAGGAGAAGCAAGGAAACAGGAGACACAGATGGCTTTCTGAAATATGAATGAGCGTCAAACTCATAAAATAAAGCCATGTAATACAGTTCATGCTGTATGCCAAGTTCTGCTGCTCTTCATGGCTCTACAAATATATATTCACATCAATGCCTTTTCTGTGTTGTAACTTCCCTGAACAGAAAATTCAAGGTATTAATTGGATACTTATATATACCCACACCCTTCCATTCTGAATCTGTTACTTAGCAGTAGTTTAAAGAGAAGTCTAAATGAAATGTGAATGTCCACATGGGGGCATTGTATTGTTGCTGGTACTTTTGAAACATTCTACTGTTAGTGGGCGAGCATATTTGTCTTTTTCTTCTCTTAGAAGATCAGGGAAATTATCATTCTGAAAGGTGCCTACTAAGTATCTTTTATTAAAAAATAAGTTATAAATCCCCTCACAAATTTACTTTAATCGCAAGAAAATTAGAGTTTTATTCCATAAACATTTAGATGATATCGGAATTTATTTTTCCTGCCTAAAGGCTTTTTCTTTTGTTTTGGAAGCTTCACCAAGTTAACTTGAGAATGGAAGGTTAATGATCAAAATATGTGAGGTCAGATTTCCCTTGCTACCTGGATTTATTACAGAAAAAATTGTTTGAATGGGTTCTAACATGAATTTTAATAAGAATTATTTTTTGTTATGATTGAAACAAGTTTTATCATTTATCTTTCATCCATGTTACCTGATTGCTATCAGAGACAAAAAAAAAAAAAAAAAAAAAAAGTCATATTAAGCTATTTCCATAGTAATACAAAGTAATTTCTCAATCTATTTTTAGTTTTGTCTACAAAGTTCAGATTCTTCTAAATTTATACAAATTGAGAAGTGGTCTGCACAGAATTCAAATCACATATTTCAGCCCTGTATTTGACAGGTTATAGCAAAAAAAGCAGATTTTGCCCATGTTTACTACAACCCCTTGATATAGTATTCCTAATAGTTGCTTCAGAAATATTGTAAGCCTTTTGTTAGTTCAACATATGGAGCTGTTCTAGTCCTTGCATATTGCAACTCATCAAAACTAGAAAAACTCTTCAATATTTTTTAACTTTTTTATCAAGTAGTTGTTTCTTGCTGTTTTGCTTTGTGATATTCTTATTTCTTTATTAAATGAAACTTCTATCTAGTGAGATAAAAAGTTATTAAATTTAATAGTTAATAAAAATGGATAGCTGCCTTTTCAGTTCAGCCATTGAAAGTCCAAAATTGCTTCTTCATTATCACATGTTTTTCTGACTCGTTGTTTAGAAGAGTGCTGTCATCGGAATGTTAAAATATTAGGTGGCAGTTCATGTTTCTAAGACTGTTACTTTACCTGGATTCAGAATTCTGGAATGATCTCATCATGTACATACCTTTACAACAAATGGGCAAGTAGATATGTTTTCGTAAACATTAAGTATGGCATCATCATCTTGATCCTTAATGCAGTGCTGTTTTCAGTGCTGGGAACTCTTAAGTTTAATAAAAGCTTGTGAGCCAGATTCCAGTTGAAAAGTCTTACTGTATTGTTAGAGCCAAAGAACATATCCAGACAGGGCAAATAACCCTTTCTGCAGCCAGGAAGAGTCCAACAGAAATACAGACTAACTAGTATTAATTAGCCAAATCATATATTAGACACAGTTTTAGGGCAGCAGTTGCCCAAAATATAGGTATGCATCAATTTTTAAATAGTATGAGATTAATCAAGAGCTAGCTGTATGTATGCAATTTACACAGCATGTGCAGGACAACTGGGTGATCAGGTTCAGCCAGCATGGGTTCATGAAAGGCAGGTCCTGCCTGACCAACATGATCTCCTTCTATGATTGAGTGACCCTCCTGGTGGACGAGGGGTTGTCGCTGTTGATGCAGTCTACCTAGACTTCAGCAAAGCCTGTGACACCGTTTCCCACGGTATTCTGGAGAAACTGTCAGCCCATGGCTTGGACAGGTACACTCTTTGCTGGGTAAAGAACTGGCTGGAGGGCCAGGCCCAGAGAGTGGTGGTGGCAAACAGTTACGAGTGGTGTTCCCCAGGGTCAGTACTGGGGCCTGTTCTGTTTAATATCTTTGCTGATGACCTGGATGGGGATATTAAGTGCACCGTCAGTAAGTTTGCAGAAGATACTAAATTGAGATAGTTGGAGTAGGAGGACACTTCAGAGGGACCTGGTCAGGCTGGTTTGCAGTGCTGAGGCCCACTGGATGAGGTTCAGCATGACCAAATGCCAGGTCCTGCACTTTGTCCACAAGCCCAGACAACACTACAGGCTTGGGGCAGAGTGGCTGGAAGACTGTGTGGAAGAAATGGACCTGAGTGTGTTGGTTATTGCTCGGCTGAACATGAGCAAGGAGTGTGCCCAAATGGCCAAGGAGACCAATGGCATTCTGTCTTGTATAAGAAATAGCATTGCCAGCAGGAGCAGGGAGTTGTATTCAGCTCTGGTGAGGACACACTTTCAGTAATGTGTTCAGTTTTGGGCTCCTCACTACAAGTAAGGCATCCAATCTCTTGAATGTCTCCAGAGAAGAGCAGCAAAGCTGGTGAAGGGTCTGGAGCACAAGTCTTATGAGGAGAGGATTGTTTAGTCTGTAGAAAAGAAGGCTCATGGAAGGCCTTACGGCTCTCTAGAACTGCCTGAAAGGAAGTTGTGGTGGGGTGGACTTCAGCCTCTTTTCCCATCTATATAGCAATGGGACTAGAGGGAATGGCCTAAAGTTGTGCCAGGTTGCATTCAGGTTGGATATTAGGAAAAATCTATGCTCTGAAGGAGTGGCCAGGTGCTCAAATGGGCTCCCTGTGGAGGTGATTGAGTCACTGTCCCTGGAGGCAGTCAAAGAAGCATTTAGGGAGATAGTTTAGTGCAGAAATATTGGTGGTAGGTGAATGTTTGGACTGGACAATCTTTGAGGTCTTCTCCAACTTTGATGATTCTATGTTTGTGTGTTCTTCTCACATATCCTATAGCAGTGACTAAATCAAACTACAGTATTCTGAATCTGATAACCACTTCTTTCTAGAAAAAAGAAAGAGGAGGAGAGAAGGGTGTCAGAATTCACTACAACTTTTGCTAAAAGAATATTTCTGATAGACAGCAAAAGACAGTGTTTCTATGCACAGAATCCAAACACAGAAGTGCAGTGAAGAAAAAAGAGAAGGAATTCTTTTTTAGGACCTGGGAACAAACCTTGTTAGTTCAGTCTATTTATAGACAGCTGAGGCATTCGTTTCAGTGTGTTTATATTATGTCCATTAAGGAAACATGCACATTGGGGAAACTCTTGTTGCAATATGATCTTTAAGCAGACAAATTAATTAGAAATGTTATATCGCTCATATTTCTGATGCCTTTATTTCTGTATTCCCTTGTAAACAGGAATAAATAAATAGGAAAATAATTTAGAAATCCACCAGATATACCCAGCATATCTTGGGAACCTCATTACAACTACAATAAAGCTGTGTTTTCTGCTCTTAAAGGTACATGGCACTGTTGGAGAGCCTTGGTGGATTTGGGTAGAAGATCCTACTAATGATCACATTTATCATTCAGAGTACTTCATCATTCAGAAAAAACAGGTAATGTATTTTATTCAGAATCTCATAGCAAAAGTAAATTCAATAAGAAATAAATTTGTAGGGTTGAACAGGATTTTGTGCTAAGCAGAATCACAGCTTTCAGTTTCAGACGTTCATTTTAAGCCCAGACTTTTCTGAAAGGTGTTATCTAACTACAGATGCCCCTTTTTTCTCCTACACTTTTGGTGGATGAGAAAAGGAATGAGAAAAGGAAAGACTATAATGTTTTTTCTGTCAAAAGAAAAGATGAATAGGTAGTCTTGCTTTGAAGTAAATAGAAGCAAAATCTGTTGCCAGTGGTAGACTGTTTTATAGATGCAAATATCTTGCATTTGGAGTTGCACACATAATTATTGCTTTGTGTAAGTAATACTTATGAAAGGGAGGCAATCTATATGATTTGTCAAGTTACTGATTTGTCTGTTCAGTAATTATTTTCTACACCACGTTTGCACTAGGTCATTACTAAAGAACCTCAACTACTGGTGTTTACAATCCCAATATTCGAACCTCTGCCTTCTCAATATTACATTCGAGCTGTGTCTGATAGATGGTTAGGAGCAGAGGCTGTGTGTATCATAAATTTTCAACATCTGATTCTTCCAGAGAGACATCCACCCCACACAGGTATTTGAAATTTGATCATTTTCTTTCCATTCTTCTTGTTTGCATTGATTTTCCGTACAATAATGTAATAAATCTCTAACTCATTCTTCATAATAAAAAAGATATGTTATTTCAGTTTGTCATAATTGTATTATTGATACCATTTCTGCACTTCCTAAAGCTCTCTAAAATTTTAAAATCTAGGTTATTTTGACTCAGCATTATAGCAGCACTTTTGTTATTCCAGGTTCACCATAGGAAAATTGAAACCAATGATAAAATTAGGCAAATATGTATGTTACTATGTTTCTCAGTACTTTTCCTTACATTTCTTGTGGACTCTTTCAAAATAATTTTAGCTTGGAAGGTTGCATTATAATTGGTATTCAGGAAAGGAAAAACAGTTAAAATTTTGTAAATATGCAGCTTTTCACTACTTCTGCTAACATGAGTGCATCATAGCAAGCATTGTTACAGTATAGAACATCTAATTTCAACTCAGCACTGCTGATCAAGTCATAGCCTTCCCATCCCCCTCCTTTTTAACACTTGGCACAGAAGCATGTGTTTGTGTTTTGCTCCTTTTTTTTCTGGATACATAAATTGCTTTGTACATTCATTGTGCCTGATGTCATTGTAAGACCTTTCCACTGTAATTACATTTGGCTCATCTAGCAGTCTGTGAAGTGACTGCCTTCAGAAATACTCTATTCTCATACGATGTTGTCCTTTGGCATGCATAAATTCACATGTGTTTGTGAAGTGTTTAGCTATTGTTATACTGTACCTACGCTGTCTGGAAAAGCATGTGTAACCTTTTTATCTAATTGACTGATCACTGACTACTATTCAGAAGAAACAGAAAGATATTTACACATCACCAGTTATGGAGCCTCTAGGATTTATGATAATTGATTTCAATTCCCATCTGGTTCCCACTCAGCAATGAAGTACATAGAGGCCCTGCTAGGCAGAAAACCACCTTCTTTCTCTTCAGCGGAACTCAAGAAATCAGTTTTAGTGGGAATGATATAACAGCCATAAGGTATCAGGGAAAAGCATGTGAAGAATATTAGGCATCATTGCTTCAGCAGATTTTATAACTCCCATATCGTACCTTAATGTGAAGCACCCTGAAAAGAAAATGAGACCTCTAGCCACAAAAAAAAAAAAAAAAAAAGAAAGAAAAGAAAAAAAGAAAAGAAAAGAAAAAAAAAAATAGAAGACCAACTTCAAAGCGAGCATCTGCATAGCAGAATCAGTGCAGTCTCCTTAATTTGGTAGGTTTCCAAATCCAATTTGGTTATATATGTCATCTTCCAAATTCCATAATCTAATTGTTTGGATAGCAGATGCCCTCAAGATATACTGAGAATCATGTATTGAAGTGCTGTTTGTTTATTTATTGAGATTATATCTTTAATTACATGTTTAAAGGATTAAATTCAGAATTTAATTGTACCCCTCCGATTTGTTTTACTCCATTAGTTTAGAAGCTTCAAAGAATCTTGACTCTTCCTTCTTTACTAAAAAGGCCTTTTTCATGAATCTGAAATATGCAGACTGCTGTCTTCTTACTTCTCATTCTGTTATCATAAGAAGATGGACATACGCATGTAATCTAGTATAGTGAGTTTAGAACTTACTACAACTGGATAAAAAGAAGCTGTTTAAGTAAAACGTTGATTTCTTCAAGTGATTAGTTTCATAGCTGTCAGAATACTAACTATAATACTTCAAGAAATACTTGAGCTGTAAAATCAACTTTTCAGTATTCCCCCTGAAAATTAGCAATAGTCCAATGTGAATTCTGTGTGATAGGAGAAATTAGCTAAAGCCATTTCCAGTGGAAGCTTTCCACTAAGATATAAATATTTTTAGCTTCATAGTAAACTCTGTTATGTGATGGCATCTGTTGTCATGCACTCATGATTATTTTGTGTTTATAGAGCTTCTAGATCTTCAACCTTTGCCTGTCACAGCCTTAGGACATCCAGAATATGAAGTCCTCTACAAGTTCACGCACTTCAATCCTATTCAGACCCAGATATTTCATACACTTTATCACACAGACTGTAATGTTCTTCTTGGAGCACCTACAGGTTCTGGAAAGACTGTTGCAGCTGAATTAGCCATCTTTAGAGTTTTTAACAAGTATCCCACATCAAAGGTTTGTAAAAATAGACTTCCTAGAACCATTTAGTATATGTTTTCAGTAGTCCAGAAGACTAGGAAGACTATCAGAAACTGAATTTTGCTTTCTCCAATTTATAACTGTCTGAATACAAAATGCATATGCTTTTATTTCAAATCTATATATTAATCAGTGTGCAATTAGTGTTAAATCTGGAAACATGCCATACCAACATACTAGTTTTCCTTTTCTGTAATTGCCTGCTTTACCTAAGTTGTTTTTGCTTGGCCTTTAATCTTCTACTAGCAGTAATTCTGTTTTAAAGCAATTAGTTACACTCCATGTCAATATAACTATCCCCATTCTCTCTCATACTTAAATAAATAAATTGTAATTAATTACTACAAGACTATTCTCTGTTACACCTTAAAACAAATTGCCTAAAGCGCAGCATTTCTGCTTTGGGGAGTTTCATTTTCAAAGTGAATATGTGACTATATCCTGACTTAGACATATAGTCTTAGATACCCGCATTTTAGCTCTGAAGTCTTTGGAAAATACATCTAATTGTGAGATTTAATCAAAGAACAGCCTTTGAACTGATCAGACATAATGTACATAATTCACTTACTTGTCTTTGAAATTAGTATCTTCAGGTAATTTGTTAGTCCTGGCTATGATAAATAAAGCTCAGGCTTATTTTCGGTTTATGTATTACACATACAAAATAGCCATTTTTTCAAGGAATATACTTTCTTTAGTTTTAATAAATCCAAAAATCTGGCTATACGTTCTAAAAAACATGTGAATTCTTTGTGCAGCAGTTTCTTCCTGTTTAGACCTTCCTAGGGGTTCAGAATATTTCATCATAAATCTGTAAATATATCTATATGTCAAGGTGTTCCACCCTGCACAGCAAGCTTCTTTGAGAACAATATTATGTCATCTTACTCAGAATAATCAGCTTTATAATTTAATTTGTATTTTTTTAATGAGTAAGTGACGTATCTAGAAATCAGGTAAGATATGCTGGAAATTCTGATTGTTTTTGTTCTAGAATGCATGTTTCCAGGTTTTCTAGTCTTGGAAAATATGGCTTTATTTATATATCAGTGGATTTTTATATTAAATAGTGCAACAAATACTTCCAATTCAGTGAGTTATTCTTTTGTTTCTTAATTTATTTGCTTGTTAATGGTTCAGTAAACAATGTGATGTTTTCAGGTTTGTCTGTTTTAAATACTGTCCTGGCTTAGGTCATTTGAATAACATGTGCTTTAATCCATTTGTGGATAATGACAAAATCTTGCAAGTATAAACTACTTTATTTTCGTATTGGTACAATTTAATATTAGCATCTTGGGTTTTTTTGCAGGCAGTGTATATTGCACCCTTAAAAGCACTCGTTCGTGAGAGAATTGAGGACTGGAAAGTTAGGATTGAAGAAAAACTTGGTAAAAAGTATGTTTCTCCTTACCTAATCAAAGAAATGAGAAGCAAAAGAACAGCCCATCAAGTATGGATAAAATCTACAGAATACTCTTGAGTATTTCAAAATAGATTTTGCTTGTATACAATCCTTCAAGTTTCTAAAAAATGTTCAAAATTTTTAAAATGCTATCAGTAGTCATTGTAAAAGCAAAATCAGAAGTGAAAAAAGAGGTACACTTCGATGTCTGCGTATTTTCATTCTCATTACTTGCCATTGTATCAAATATGAAGCTGAGATTTCTCTCTGCAGTGTCCTTGTTAATTGAAATTGCGATTCAAAATAAGCATTCAATGGAATCCTCATCTGTCAGAGATCTCATAGAAGCTATATATGAACTATAAAGCAGCATTCATATATTGTCTTTCTTATATAAACTATGGAATATGGATTTGTTCCTTGGCTTCATGAATTTCTTGCTGATCTTCACAGGTGTTGGAGATCAGCTGTTACTTTATGACACATAAGGAGTATCAGTCATGTTGGTGTTTTCCAAAGTTATGCCTTCTTGAGTTAAAAAATATATGTATAGGATATAAGGCCTTTCACTCTCCTATATACAGCTGTTATTGTGAGTTAAAACTGAAAGCACACCCCAGCATTCAATAAAATTCAGTCTAAAATGACGGATCTCAAATGTTTGTAGAAATTGAAAGCATAATAAAGTAAAACAGCTGGAAGAATTCCACGAATATTCCCCAAAAAATGACTCCAGCATAATTTCTGCTCTACACTTGATGAAGCTTAGCCAACGAATGTGGATATGCTACAGTCCAGCCTCATTATTCAAACCAGAGATCTACACATATCAGCAGGCAGCAACTTGGGTTAGAAAGCTTTAGCACTGTCTATGAAAGGATGTTATGAGTCACACTGTAACATACTAATATTTCCGTGGTACCTTCATTTTGAAAAATAAGCAATATATTGTTTGGGACTCATATTCATCCTCTTCATTTTTTGTAGCGTTGCAAAGGAATTATATTTGGTATTTATGTGGTATTTGCTAGAAAAGTGTTTTGTTTTGTTTTGTTTTGTTTTTTTTATCTCAGGACAGCTTTGAAAATCTTGTGTAAGTATTTGTAGAAGTATTGAGAATCTTGTAGAAGTATTGAGTCAGAAACAATCTGATTTTGTATAATATTGTTTCTTCTCTCTTTTAAGAATTAATGTTTGAGTGCTAGGATTTTCTGAAGCACTGTGAAGCCAGTTGTATGTAGTCTGAAAAAATATCTTCCTTGATTACAGGGTTGTAGAGTTGACTGGAGATGTGACTCCTGATATGAGAGCTATCGCTCAAGCTGACCTGATTGTTACCACCCCAGAGAAGTGGGACGGTGTCAGCAGAAGCTGGCAGAACAGAAGCTATGTTCAGAAAGTTTCCATTCTCATCATAGATGAAATCCATCTGCTAGGTGAACATAATTTTCTTAGTTGTTTTTTTTTATCAGAGTTATTGCTATATTTGAAGAACTGTGCTTGTACTTTGACAGACTAATCTTTTTTCTTTTTTTTTCTCTTTGTTTTTCAATGTACTTTACATTTTCCAGGGGATGAGAGAGGCCCGGTACTGGAAGTCATTGTATCTCGAACAAACTTCATCTCATCTCACACAGAGAAGCCTGTAAGAGTAGTTGGCTTATCCACAGCATTAGCAAATGCCAGGGATCTTGCTGATTGGCTAAATATTAATCAGGTATGAAAAATGTTTCAGAAGATGTATTTGTGCTGCAGAAAAGCAAAACAGTGATTTATAAGATAATTTGAGATTAAACTTGAAAAAAAATATTTTCTTGTAGGTGGGTCTGTTCAACTTCCGACCTTCAGTACGTCCAGTTCCTCTAGAGGTACACATTCAGGGATTCCCTGGCCAGCATTACTGTCCTCGCATGGCTCGCATGAACAAACCTGCATTTCAGGGTAAGCAAGACCCCAGGCATTTTCCCTATTTATGTATAAGCAAGATTCTGAGCGCTTTTCGCAGTACATTTGCAGCACGCTTACTGCGTGTATTACTGTCTAACCTCTTGGCATGTATAGGAGGAATCTGCATCTGCTAATGACCCAAAGCTATTTGTCTGAAATGTAAAAAGAACTGCACATGCAACATGCAACAGTGGAATGTAGCGTATTTAGAACATAAGAATAAAATTAGCACTAATGAAGGGAAAATAAAATATGTTTTCTCTTAGTGTTTGACACCATTAAAGAAACATTTGTGTAAAAATATTTGAAATTTAGAAAGCAATAAAACCATTCATATTATTAATCTGCCAATGCACTTTCATATGGTCCACTGTATGTAAGCATTAAAAAATTGTAAACAGAAGTTGCAAGTCAGACTAACCTCACATAATTCCAGTTTCAAAGCAATAACCATAAAATTCAAAATTTGTAGTGCATCCAGATATACTTCTGTTTTCAATTTTTTATTCGCAGCAAAACTAGCACGCAGGATAGATTTAAGAAAAACTCTTATATTTTATTGGAACGTATTTTATTTTCCTTGCATAAGGAATATTTATTATATCAACTAAAAATAACCTCCTGTATAAATTTTGTAATGTGAACTGTTGTTGATTGTGAGGTGACATTTGTGAGGTGACTTTTTAGCTGCTTTAATTATCCTTATGACAGAAGTAAAGTATTGATTGTGGACTAGAGACCAATCTTGGCAGCTCAGATTATTTACACCTCCACAAGAGCCCTGTACAAAAACACTAATGAACAATAAATCTGTCTTGGGATGTTATGCCACACCTGTTCCAGAAGCAACAGAAATCCATTAGATGCTGGGCTTTTAAAATATATAGGTATACTGGCATATATAATTGTAAGTTATAAATGCACATTAATTATCCTCTTCCAATAATTTCACGGTTATATAATATGTGTATGTGCAGGATAGTATTCATAAACTGAATAATGGTATATAATATTGTATAGTGTGAAATAATTTTCAGAGATAATTCATTAACAAAATCGGTAGAATGAGGATTACATGAGAAAACAGAAATGGATTTGCCGAGAGTGTATTCAAACCACATACAATTGTCTATACTTCTAGTGCTTGTTGATGTTAAAAAATCCGTAGACTTTTTCCCCCCACTTGTTTGCCATGATGTAGTGAAAGTTATAGCACTTCAATGTAATCCTTCTTCCAGAGATCATAAAAAATTGCTGGAACCTGAAACTTTTGAAACATGGGCAGATTAAGAAAATACTTTTAAGAAAGTCCTAAAGTATAATTGGTTTAAATGTGTCACAGGAATTCACAAGCTATTCAAAGGTTACTCTCTGCCATCTAAACCTTTTTCCTATTTTTACTGCATTTAAATGATATTTTGCAGGCAGACATGAATTTATGCAGTCTGTAAATCAAGTTAAACAGAAAGCAAGTTTTGGGCCTTGATGGCACTTAGCCAAAGACAACATATCCTAGTAGCTTAGAAAAACATAACTTATTTATTGGGCTAAGACAGAGAAATGCACAATCTTTGAAGTCTAAAAAGCTTGCCCGGCTTCTGTGTTTCATTTTCTTTTTTTTCCTTTTTTCTTTTCTAATTGTTTCTCTTAAATTTTTATATTAAAATGATCACTGAAGTAGCAGGGCAAATTAGCTCAGATTCTGCTGAGCAGTTGTCTCATTTTGCATTCAGAGATGGTTTATACTCGGTTGTATCTGTCTGTCAGAACAAAGTATTCATACTGTATATCAGCAGAGGGATTACAGAGTTTATCAACTGTGTAGGTATTACGAGCAGAAGGTGTGGCTTTTGTCATTAAACAGTCCAATTCTCACGTTCTGTTTTTCTCAACAGCAATTCGAAGCCATTCTCCAGCCAAGCCAGTTCTTATTTTTGTGTCATCCAGACGTCAAACAAGGCTTACTTCCTTAGATCTGATAGCTTTCCTAGCTACTGAGGATGATCCCAAACAATGGCTGAAGATGGATGAAAGAGAGGTAGAATAATATTACCTGAATTCTGATTTTCTGCCGTCTTATTGATGTCTATTTAAAAATAAATTAATTAGAAAACAAAGGGTGATTTGAGGGTAAATCTTGAAACAGGTGTTTCAAGTGTGTATTAAAACTAACATTAAGGCTATTTAAACATCTTTGCAAGGTCTGAACTCTAGAAAGCAAATTGTTTTGTTCATCCTGCTCATGTATTATTAATGCTAGTTCCATTGTCACATACAACTTACAACACACGTTACAAGTCTTTAACACAAAAACAAAGAATAAAGGGCTATGTTCTCCCAGGTTTACAGCCAGAAAACTCTGGCATGTAGCTGTTGAGTAGGAATTTAAACCAAATTTTTTTCATTGTTTTTCTTTTCATGCAATATAATATTTAATTACATTGTCTTGTATTGTTTCTCCTCACAATTATTTAATTTATTGAAAAGAACATGTTCAAATAATAAATATCCATTCAATATTCTGTTTTCTTTGCATTCTACAAAATGTATACTAAATTTTATTTAATGTTCTCAGTTCCACACCTACTCTGAATACAGAACTATTTATTTCCTTCCGGATTAATGGTAGTGATTCCAGTGCATTATTGCTTTGGGGAAAAAAAAAGTTGTTAAGATTTCCTAGATTTTGGAAGTTTGCTTTCTCTCACCTTTTGCATGTGAGAGAAAGCATGTAACATTTCAGTGTTACAACCAAAACACAGCAAAATACGTGGCTCATAAGTACCAGGTAAAAACTGAATATTCAACAGTTAGGTGAAACATATATACATATACCAAAAATTATATGCCAGAAGTATGGATTTCTAGATAAGTAAACATTTGGCTTCGCTCTTCACAAAAAAAAAGAAAAAGAAAAAAAAAAAAAAAAAGAAAGAAAAGTATATATATATATTTTTTTTTTTTTTTCTCTGAGATAAAGCATAACATTTATATCCTGCCTACTTTGGATGGATTTTACAGGAGAAAATGGATGTCTTGGCTGGCAGACTGCTAGTACTAGAACGTGTCTTAATCTGATGCTGCTTTTCTAATTTTACAACTTCTACTTAACTTGTTTTCTTGAGTGTAACAGAAATGTTTCATATCAAAATTATTACTGCCTAATAGAGTTTTCTAGTACCTTGAACTGGTTTGTTGTAGTAATCTCACCTACAGTTAGATACACAACATGCAGCTTGCTCTAGATGACTTGCGTTCGTCTGAACAGCTTCCCAAGGTCCTGTGAGCCCCCTTTTGTCCCAGAAAGAACCATATTTGAAGGAAGGTTTTTCGCTTATGCATAAGAGACTTTCTGGAAAAAGGTTTTCTATTAAACGTATTTGAATATGGTACTTACGATCTTGCACCCTGTCAGAGGCTAGACATTTTCATCTGTTTCAGAATATACCTCTGAAAGTTTTGAATGAGGAGCTGACAAGGGCAAAAAGACTTTGCATTTGCTATCTTGATAACATTTGCATATAATTTGTATTTGAATTAATAACCTGAATGTTTGGAGCATAACAAAGATGCTTGCCGTGTTATTGAGTTCCAATTATGTAAATACAAAAGACTAAAGATTATGTCCAAAGTTCTTATATCTTACCAGTATCTTGCATAAAATAATTGTATGAAGTACCTACAAGATCAAGTGGACATTGCTTTAGGTAATCAGGGAACCAGTTTGTAGTTTCAGATGAGCAATGTTAACCTGAATTTCATTGAAGCAAGGGACAAAGCTATGGAAATGCAACATGCATGTATTGCTTACTTCTTTATCCAGAATATTTTTTAATTTAAATATTCTAACTTGAAGTTATATTAAAGTCAAGCATGAATTAAGTGAAATAGGCAAAAATATTTTCCTTGCTATTTGATTTTTTACATACTAGAACTAGTTAATAACTTCTGTACAGTAAACATTGCCTATCCTCAACACTTTCTCACATAATTCAAGTCCATATGAGATAAAAATGAACCACTTAGAAAAAATAAATTGTTGTTATCTTTAAACCATTTTCAAAGCCTGGCAGTTTGTTTGTCTTTTTTAGACCACTGTTCACTGAGGGGCACTTAAAGACAAATACCTTAACAACTACTAGTGTTTTTAACATTAATCGTGAAGTGTGTTGAGATATAGGATTTTTCATAAGTGGGTGTATACAGAGCTTACAGGCTTTATGACAGGTCTTAGCATTTTTTTTTCATTCATCCTTATTTGTATGATATTAATTTGGATCGATGTAAAACTCTGTCAAGAAAACATTGGTTATATTCTTTTGATTGTGTAATTTATTTTGCTACCTAATGCCCAAGAGTTATTCTATGCTTATGTTAGCTTCCCAGTTGGCAGGTTTTGTAAGGCTTCTTCAAATGTTCTAAGCAATGCTATCCATAATAACATCTGGGCGAATCATACTGAGGGAGATGCAGATTCTTAGAACCACTGAAAGCAGCTCTTCTCTGTTAGCCGGTATGGCATCTTTTCAGTTGTGGTAACAAAGAGATTCAGGATTTGTGGGGGATTGGAATGGGGGAGAGAAGCCAGTGTTTTGTCTTTGTTATGTGTTTATCAGCTGGATCATCATTGTATTTTCCTTCATCTTCTTTGTAGATCCTGTAGTTTATCAAGTTTCTCTCTGCTGTGGTAGCCCCAAACAGACTTTCATTTGCGTCTCCTATCTATAGAAGCCCATCAAGGCTTCTATTCATAAAACTCAAGATTACTTCTCTTCCCAGTCCTCTCTGATAACAGACAGGCAAAGGCCACCTCCTCTGCCACACATCTCCAAGCATCAAGTTCAGATGATATTTTAATTAGTTATATTTCAAGGGACATGAACTTCTATGAAGCTTCTGGAATACATATCTGTATATATAAATAACGTACAGGAACAAATTTTCGTCCATTGCCACTGAAGTAGACAGAAGTGTACCTGCATCATGGGGAAATCACAGATCTTCTCTCCCTTAAAGGAATCAGTGGTCTAACAAGTGTAATTGAATTATAGTTGAAAAGGAGTTTTATTCTGCTTCCATCTACAGAAAACGTATGTGGCCAACAATTCCATTCAGTTTTGGAGAGGATTCTTCCTAGATGTTTTCCTTGAATTTCATGTCTGATGTATAGTTTCTTGCTCATACCCTTATTCACTCAGTACTCAACTTGTTGAAAGCTATTGAGAATGCTGAGACAAGTCAGTCTTCATAAGATGAAACAGTGCTTGATAAAGCTTGTTGTTTCTAGTACTGATTGTTTATCCAATTCTGCTGCATTTGTTAATTCACAAAACCAGTTTTTAATGGATTCTATTCAAGTTAGTTTCAGGCTGTGCGTACGATGTTCATTAAGAAAATATACACTGAAATATCTCATGACTAGTTTAGTCTGAGCAAGGAGACCTCCAAAAATGACCTATCCTAGAGCTCTAGAGATGCATTGCCTTTTTTTTTTTTTTTTTTTTTTTTTTTTGTAAAATGCATTGCCCATACACATTCCAAAACCAGCTCTTTATCCCTCTTAGAATGTGTAGTCCCAACGCAGAGCTTGTTTTTCACCAAAGAGTGAAGAAACAGTTGAAGATGCCTCCTTTGCCATTTTTGACTGTTTGCAGTAGTTTCAAGGACTCTTCTGTAGACATCACTCTGTAAAGATCTTCCTCACTATTACTTATGAGGCACAGGTGCATCATGACAGCAGTGTGAATAGGGAGTGCATCTCAAAGAGAAGACTGTGCCTCTAAATTGAGTAATTCCTCTTTTCTTTTTGTAGTTCATCTGTGTCAGTGGGCCAGCAGATGCCAATGAAAAAATAAAACCTTATGCTTACCCTGCTTTTTTATGTAATCTTGAGATGATTTATAAATCTGCATGAGTTATAAATCTGCAATTACTAGCTAAAATTCAGACTTGGAGCTGTCAGCCAAGATTGTCATGTTCAAGCTTGAGACCCATTACTTAACTTGTTAAAAGGGACAACAGCTCAGATTATCCTTTTAAAACAGAGTGCCACCAGTTTGTGATGGTAAGCTTGTATGTGATATGTACTGCTCTACATCTGGAGTTGTCTGAAGAGGAACAAGCTCTTCTCTTTCTCTGTGGTGGTGGTAGATGTTGCAATCTTTGTAGAATTTCTTAGAATTCAGTTTTTAGTGCATTTATTTTTCTGTATGTTTTTACTGCTTTTTTGATTTAAACCTAAAACAAAAGTACAAAGTAGTATTTATTGTTTATTGTTTGAGGATAGAATGCAGTTAACAGCAAACAAGCAAAGCATTTTCTAGTTTGCTTGGCTGCTTTAAAATAAATTTATTTCCTGGCCAGATATTTGGATTTTTTTCTTCTGATATTTGTACTGCAAGAGGAGAAATGTACCCACATTTGCAGCTTTAACTTTAACCACAATGATTTCTGCATTCTGCTCTGTGCATCATTTTACCATCTGCATCTTGTTAATGTTCTTTATGAGACCTCTAGAAATAACCAAAATCCTCTAGCACAAGCATACCTGCTGTAATATTCAATAGCATCCATACCAAGCAATATTCAGCTCCCACCGAACACAAGGGCACTTGAATGAAGGGCATTCATTGACTCCAAAAGAGGGAATCAGGCTCATACTGATCTCAAGATTTTAGAGATGTGAGTGTATAAACATGTGTGCTAATTATGTGTGTATGTGTCTACAGTATGTGAAAATACGCATAGACGTATGCCTGAAAGCAAATTAAATTTTACCATAAAGTTGTGTTTTGTATCGCTGGAAAAACAAAACAAAAGATCTGTTGGAAAGTCAAAAGATGACTTTTTCTTTTCTAACTTTTAAATCAAATAGCCTGTTATCTCCATATTATTGTTCTGAAGTAGTACTGTGTTATCAGACAGGAACAGAGGTATCTAGTCTGTGTTATGAATGGGTATGTTGCCATCTTTCTAATGAAATGTTAGTGTTAAAAGTGTAGATTTTAGTAATATATTTCAAGTATTTAAACCTTTTCTTTAAAATTTCTTGAAAAATCTTATCTGAGGTGTTCTAAGCATTTTGCAGTGTGTGGGAAGGTTCTGGAGCATGAGGAAAAGTCAGATTTAAATTTTTTAGAATGACTTATTTTTCTTGTCTTTAAAGATCAGGAAGGTACCAAGAATGATTTCTAAGTGTTATGCTCATTATAGAAGTTCAGCTTCCTTCTACAAGATGTTGTTTTTATGACACAAAAGCGTGTCATAAAAAATTAACATTTAGTTATAACAAGAAGATGTTTTTATTTCACTTAACATCTGCAGCAGATGTGAAATATGTAATTATTTTTTTTAAAAGACTCCATAACTTTCATGATTCTTTTGTTTGGCACATCTTTCTTCTATTGGGCATTTTAGACAATTGATAAGCATTATTCAGTGGCATATGGTCTGAGTCTGACGTGCTTTGAAAAGAGTACAGAGTACTAATAATGAGGATTCTGTGAAAATGGGAAAACCAGCACAACAGATATGCTTTGAGAAAGTATGGGTTTTTAGCATCTTGAAACAATATATCACACTCAAAGGGACAGAATTGGGCTGCACAATCTGTTAGCTCATTCTTGTCCAATCTGGTCTCCTCCTTTCTTTTGGAGCCAGCATTGTCATCAACTTGCTGAATTATACTCTGACTGGAATGTATTTCAGGCACAGGGTAATGTATCTACTTAAATGGAATCCTATCTTTCTACAAAAGCTTTTTAAGTATAATAAATTTAAAAAATAAAAAAAGTTCTATTAGCTTAAAGTAAATGGTTCAACAGTTTACATATGTGCAAGAACAAAGAAAATGACTACTTACTAGTCTGAGAGAAATCTAGCTTGTTCGGAGATTAGAATATACAAGATCGAAACGGACTATTTTTCTTTAATAAATATTTTGCAATACCATATTTTGCAGTAAATATTTCTTGGTTTTCAAAGGTTTTTAGTAAAAAGTTGAATCCCTAGTCAACGATGCTAGAGGAGAGCGCAAAAGGGGGCTTTTTTTCTGTTCATCAAGAGATCTGTGAAAAAGAGCGGAAGCTTCTCTGCATGGGCCCAATCCTGTCTGTCTCGGAGCCCAGGGAAAAATCCCTCCTTGCAATAGGTTCCCTGAATCAATGTGTTCACAGTATTCTGTGATGCTGGGTTTGTGTGTGTGTGTGTGTGTGTTTGGTTGTTTTATGTCAGTAGCATCTACTTTCCTTATTTTTAAAATACGTTTTCTGTAATTCTTTGACCTTGTTTGAGTTGATATTATTTTTTTTTTTTTTTCCAAAAAGAGCAAATGAAGTTGTAACACTGTAGAAATGTTTGACTTGTTTTATAGTCGTGATGGTGTGTCTGTTTCTGCTTAATGAAACTATTAATTACACCAGCATTTCTTAATTTAAAAAAAAAAAAAAAGAAAAAAAAGAAAGAAAGGATGATATTCTTAAAACTAAATTGATGTAAAAGAGAGTTATGTTTTTAAATAAACTGTCATGAGAATTTTAAGCCTTGGATTGTGCCTATGGGTAAAATAGTTGTGTTTATTACACTGATTTATGTGAAAGTAAGAGGTCAGCTAAAAATGACTAGGATTCCCTGCTGCTAAAATGACAGGATAGTAGTACATGCGCCAGCTCTCCTGCTAAGGGTTTTTTAGTTTTCTTGTGGTAAATTACACTGCTTTGCAGGTATGACTAACAGCACTGCAGGCCGCTGCTGTAATACAAGTCAGAGGGGAAAAAAAGACAACCACTGCTGATTGTAAAAGCAAGAACATCTTTGAATAAATTCCCAACTGTGTGAATTTAGGATGTTATATGCTGGAAGCTGTATGACAAAAAGGTTTAGCTCAGGTTCTTGCTGAAAAAAATTAACGCTGTAAAACTGCGTGCGCTGTAGGAGCAGTCTAATTGCTATAGACAAATCCAAATCAGCTAATTTGATCACTTGTATTTTCTAGAGAAAAATGGATTTTATTCATTATTTTCCCAATATCAAATTCTGCTCGCGTGAATAATGAGATGAATGTCATTGTAACTGACTTGTTCCCTTATGTTAAAGGTGTGATTGTCATGAGGTGATGATTGGTGGGGAGGATAAAAATTTAAGTTTTAAATCAATTTAATTTTTAAAAGCAATTCAATATCATTTGTCAATTTTTAAACACAGAGATTAAGTAAATTATAAATGAATTTATGTTTCCATGTCTTTTCCTGATATTTCCTAGTGCTGTTTTTCACTTTTTATCTGACTTCCTCGTCTCTGAAATGTACACAATAAAACTGTTATTTCTCAGTGTCTAAGCACTACGCTAATACCACTTCATAAGTCTGTAGGGGGGAGCGTGGGGAAAGAGTTTTAATATATTTGAATATATGGTTACTAATATAGATGATCAAATACAGTTACTACTATAGCTGGTGGTCGTAACTGTGAAGAAAAAACAGTACACAGGTTCTCATTTTATCCAGTTATTTTTTGTCTCAGAAGCAGAAATTAAGATGGGTCATAATTAATGTTGTCTACACTACAATCACAGCTACGTGCTCACTAGAGAAATCAAGTTTGCTGATTTTATCTAGAGAGATAGACTTTATCCTTTAACATATCCTCCTTTCATTTAGTTCTTTTCATTCTCTTCTGCTTTTGTACCCCTCTTGTTGTTTCCTTTTCCTAAACAGACTTATTCCCTCTTCGCTTCTCAGTCTATTGCTTTTTTCTTACAGCTTCCTTTCCTTTCAAAGTCTTATAGTCCTTTTTACTTTATTCTGTGCATCCTTTTCTCTTATACATGCCAGTATACAGGATAGTGTAGAGAACGTCCAGACAGATGCATTACAAGAGAACATGAAGTTTCGGGGCTTTCATTAGTTAGTTCAGACTGATTGGACAAAGCCAAAACTTAAATAATATTATTGTAAATTTAGTTCTCTGCTAGTTGTATCCTATTTCAGTCGCTGTTACTTCAACAAAAGACTGGTAATGTGCTCTTCCCAACAATTTTTTTTTTTAATTTATTTGTTTAATGCTCAGTATAGACTCTTATATTCTCTGGCTTTTTTGTGACTTTAAGGGATGCTACATGTTAATTGGGCTTAGGTGCAGAAGCAGTTGTATTATTATTAAGGTCTGACAATTATAAAACCTAGAGAACATTCAGAGAATCTTACAGTTCTGAACTTCAGAAGTGTAACATCTGAGAGTCAAAGTGAAAGTGATAGTATATCACTGCAGTTGCACAGGTATCAAAACTCAGTGCTTCATGAATCTCAGTTGAGCTTAAACATTTTTCTTTTAAAAAGAAGACTTTAAAGACTATTTTTCTTAATCTTGGCTGTACGTTCTAGGTTAACTATGAAAAATGCCTATAAGTATGCAATATCACTATGCCACTGCTGGTGGCACCAGGAAACCACTAATAAGAGATGAGGTTTGAAAGTTCCTGGCTATAACTATATGAAAATCACATAACATAATAAATGGGCTTTGAAATATGACAATGGAAAGAGTATTGAGGGGTACAGTCACTAAGGAAGACAAAGTTACAAAGCTTGTGTTTGTTACTTGTGAGATGCTTTTCACAGTAGTAGTCTACAGAAATACTTGAGTTTGTTACGGAACTTATTACATGAAAACTTAGGCAAGAAATGTAGAGAGTAGTTAAAAGGTTTCCAGATAGTCATAGACATGAAATCGGGGAGGGGGGAGAAGGGGGGAGGAGAGGAGAAGTAGAAAAATTAACATTATCTAAACTTTTAAGTTTCAAATTTAAATATTTTCTATATGTTGGATTTTGCTGCTGAATTTGAATCTATGAATTACAAACTCACTCTCGAAACATTACCTCGAATTTGCATTTCAGCATGTGCATCAAGAACTCTTTTCACGGATAATAATTACAGAATTATCAAACTGTAGAAACATGTCTATCTTTTCATAGGCACAGGAAAACCAAATTTATTTTTCAGGATTATGTTACTGGTTGCATGGATTTCCTATGTTTTTATACCAGGAATTGCATTAGACTAACACAGAGCAGAATACACAGCATTTGCAGACCTGTCACAATTTTTTCCTCATTTTCATTTCCTTATCCATTCTGCTTAGCGTACCAATAAAGCCACATATCTTTCTGTTTCTCCAACTCTTAATATAGTATTTGATTTTTTTTAGGCTAAAAAAGACTGTTCAAAGAGCAGACTGTGTTTTCCTGTGTGTGTAAACAGTTGAGCAAACTATCTTTGCTATAAAAATAAGATAATAGTAACACTAAAAGTTTAAAAATGTCTGAGTATTCTGTTTTAAAATATGTAACTATTTGCTCTGTTACAGATGAATGACATTATAGGGACAGTTCGAGATTCAAATTTGAAGCTGACTCTTGCTTTTGGAATAGGCATGCACCATGCTGGTCTGCATGAGAGAGACAGGAAAACTGTAGAAGAATTGTTTGTGAACTGCAAAATCCAGGTATGTTTGTTCTTTGAATCCTAACGTAATGAGTTTTACATGGAATTTTAAAAGTTGGCTTTTTGTTACATATACCTCATTAATCTTTCTTTCTGTTTTAGGTTCTTATTGCCACGAGCACATTAGCTTGGGGTGTAAATTTTCCAGCTCATTTAGTAATTGTTAAAGGAACTGAATACTATGATGGAAAAACAAGACGTTATGTGGATTATCCCATTACAGGTACTCACATAAATTATGGGAATGTTCATATGCTGAAATTTATTTCAAGTATATGCAAATGATCTGAATTATTTAGTAACTAACCAATGAGTTACTAAATACTAAATTAGGTAGAGGCTAAAATTTGTGAGGATGGGTTTCTTTGTTTAATGTGAATTGTAAGATGACTCTTAAGGTTTTATGTGATTAAAAAAAGGTTTCCATTTTGTAAATCTTTTTTCCTTTTCAAGTACTGTTGATGGGTATCATTCAAAATAGATAAAAAGGGACAATACAGAGCTGTATTTAGTTGTCCAGTAATTTGGATAAAAGGAAGTTTTCTCACAAATAATAATTCTTCATTTTTGAAACATTTTTCTAAAATAGAAACAGATTTTTAACGATGGACTTACCTGTCGTGCAAAAATTGAGTCACACGTGTATGAGAACATAAAATTTATGTCGTCACTTGACAGTATACAAAAATTGTAGCTAGTGTAGTATCTTCAGTAATACTTCAAAATTAATCAGCTTAATTAAATGTTTGAACTTCTGGTTTGGTAGAGACTTCTATTGCTTCCTACTCTCCAGTAATTTCCACCTTTTCATAAGCTGCTCTGTAGTGTTTTCAACAAGCTTAGGAAACTGAACGCTTTAGGAACTTATTTCAGAGTTCAGACAGGGAGAATATTTGTCTGGATGGTACTAAGCTTGAAGAATGAAGACAAGCTAAATTTATTCCAGGTTTCCTGTTCTGTTTTCCCTTTCTCTTTTCATAAGAGAAAGTTTATTAAATGATCCAGCACTGTGCCAGAGATGTGTACACCTAAAGACAATCTAAGAGTTATCCGTAATACAGAGATCTTGCATGTTTTTAGCAAGAGAAGCTTACTAGTGGAAAAAGTTCAAACTGAAAATAACACACAGGTTACTTCTCCGAATAATCTGTAATGGTGTTAATTTAGTGGTTAGTGCTCTTCATGAAACTTGAGATCTATTTCCAGGCTGACTCTCTTGTTCAAAGATTCTGTTATGACCTGGGAGCTTAGCCATGCACACTTGCATTTTGTGACATACTGGCTCATGTAAACCCCGTACAAACAGCCTCTTTAGAGAACTAGTATCTCATACTTCCTGACTGGAAGAGCGGTGGCAACTGACTTTAATAGTGAATGGGGAAAAGTGCTGAGGAAAGAAACTCATATTTTAGATTTCACGTTGTATCTGAGGGACTGTAATAGAGAGTAATAGGTAAAATAATGTTTTCAAAAGAAATTGGAAACTCAGTGAGCACTGGAGACTTACTGTGCTGTTTTAGAAATATTTTGTACAAGTACTCACAAATGCTTTAGGTAAGGTTTATGCTTTCATTGTTTATTACCTTTTTGATTTGAGATTACCTGGATAGTGGAGGTTGTTCAGTTCTTGAGTTTTATATAAGACTTCTTGGGAAAACTAACAGAAGTTACCATCTACGATTTAGATTTTGTTATCTACACTGCAACAGAAAGTGTAGATTCCTTATTTTATGAAGAAACACATGCTGTGGTTTAGAGCACTTCTAACTTTCTAGAGACTGTTCATGTATTTGGAAGTTGCACAAGTAGGTAATTCAGTTTTTCAGCGGTACTTAAATGAAAAATTAAAGTTTTGTTTGGAAATATTTCCAAATGTTCACAATACTGTCTTTAGTGCAGCCCTCAAATATGCTTTTGCTGTTCCATCATTAACTTGGCTTCTCCCTGCTGAACTTGCCTTTTTGTATTAGGGATGTTTTGATTACAAGGAAGCAGCAGAGTGCAGAATGAATCATTCTGGAGTGCTCGGTAATTTCAAAAGAAGTAACTACGCTTCTTTCAGTGAAGTCAGAGGTTTTGTGGAGTTCCTTCTCTCAGTTAACAGACATTTACTCAGCCAGTTGGATAGTATTTGACATTTGGGGAGTTTAGTTCAGTGGTTAAAAGCAGCCAAGTAGCATAGAGTCAGTAGAAAAAATATAGATTTGGAATAATTATGTAGGGGAATATTGGCTAAAGTCACATCCTGACTTTTTTTTTGTAAATCCATTTTCTATGTGGTATTATGCAGAATTTCAATCACCATATTAGAATAATAGGATGTTTCATCTTCCCCTGTACACACACCTATTCTGAAATATAAGTTTCAAACTAGTTCCATTTTATATTTTGTGTTGCTTCTAGATTTACGAAATGAATAAACTGATTTTAAAAAATTAGTGTCTAATGTAGCTTTTGTGTAAAACAAGTTGAAGTGCTACTGAAAACTTTTGTTTATTATCAGCAGCTGTTTCTCCAATCATTGTCCACTCCTATGTCATATTCCATACTTTCTGGCTTGCCCTTTTTCAACCACAATACGCAGATGGCAACTGGGCCAAAAAGGTTACTTTGCTTCTGAGGCCAAATAAATTCTTTTTTTAAAATGCCAGGTTCTGCAAACTACATATCCTGCAGGTATCATAGATCTCACAGAATGCACAAAACATAAGTTTTAACATAAAGATTTAAAATTTACTTTTGATCTAATTCCCGTTGTTTCTTCCAACTGAAATGCTGAAGGCACTAGTAAGGGATCAGAGCTCTGCTGAGAGAGAAATAAAAAAGCCTATGCTGATGCGTTTCTCAGATTATGAAAAGAGACCGATAAATGATATGTATACCTATACTGGTGGGCAGTTAGCAAGCTGAGCATGTTTTGTTCAAACTAGTATTTTCTGTGTTTCTAGAAATCACTAACTAACTAGTATTTGCAGGTAGAGTGGTATAGGTAGGCTTTAACCTTACCTGCTTTTAAATTTGTATATTGTGATCCAGGGACAACATATGATGTGAAACCCTCTCTACTCTGGTACTTCTAACAAATACAGTTTGTCCTGCAGTTTGAGTAGCAGATATCATAGCTGTCAACAATTAGAATTTCCCGTTACCATTTTTTTCCTCTAAAACATTAAAAACCAAGGAAATTATATTCAGCAGAAAGGGTTGTATAGGGAGCATCTTTTATAGTGAAGACAAGTATTAGAAATTTAGGAAATTATATGCAGTTGCCATTGTAGGCTTCATGAGTTCTCTTATCATTTATGTCATGATATCAAATGAGGGATGTATGTGAAATAGAGGGAGAAAAGGAGGAATTTATACTAGATGTAGGCCTGGATACTATAGCAATGGGTGGTCTTCAAGTATGCAAGAAGGTAGTCTCTGCCAGAAAGAGGTCCGTTGTAAATGTATATGAGTTGGAAAAAAAAATTAGCTATGTCGAAACCAATCGAGCATAAAAGGCCAAAGAAATAATTTTTTAAAAAGTCTTTTACTACACATTATATAGAAATGAATACTTTTATTTCTACATTTTATTTAAATACATTTGTTTTATGCATTGTTGTTGCTTTGGCAGATGTGCTTCAGATGATGGGACGTGCAGGCAGACCACAATTTGATGACCAAGGCAAAGCTGTAATTCTAGTTCATGATATCAAGAAAGACTTCTACAAAAAATTCCTGTATGAACCTTTCCCAGTGGAATCCAGGTAAAGTTGAAGCAATCAGAAAAGCTAATCAAATTGTCAACAGTAATACACATGAGGGATACAGAAAAATAAAACATTCTTCAGTTGAGTATCTTCTAAATATCAGAGTCCTAGAGTAAAATCATGTAAAAAAAAGAAAGTTATCCATCCTTCTGTCCTTTCTTCCATGAGTCTTGAAGCGTTGTTGAACTCTTCAGTTCATTTCTAGATATTACAAACACTTCTCTGCTTCTGGTTGTTGTCTCAAACAATAAACTGTTCTTCAAAGCATGTGTTCAGGACAACTATTTGTGATCCTCACAACCCTCTGTGAAGTTCTATTACAAATTCCTAATGTGAAAAAAAAAAACGATGGCTTTCTAGTCCTTTTCACCTAGAAAATGTGTACTGTTGTAGATATCACGCAGTCTTAAAAATCTCACACGTTCAAAAAGAAGTGTGTCTAGTGTAAATGATTACTAAACTTCAACACCTTTCACTTCTGAATTGCAAGATTTTTGTCAGAAAACATAGAAGTACCTTTTTGCTGCCTCTCTGAACATAGTTGAGTTTTCTGTCCATCATAAGGTAACCTGTCTTGATTCCTGTAACAGTTATTCACCAAAAAGCAAGACTGATTAAATCAATCTCCTATACATGCATGTTTTGTGGAGGAATTCTTATACTTCTAATTAAGCATGAGCATTAATGAGAACTTTTCTTAGCAATGAAGAATTCACAGTATTGTTCTTCTATGGAAGCTTAGTCTCTCAGCATGAACACTAATTGGAAGTCATAGAATCATAGAATCACAAGGTTGGAAAGGACCTACAAGATCATCTAGTCCAACCGTCCTCCCATTACCATAGCTACTGAAAAAAGTCTGTCTGATCAGGAAATTTTCAGGAGCTTGAGAGTGCTATCCACCCATGAAATGGATAGGTGCACTTGGAGGTTAATTCTGTGCTGCACAGAGGGCCTTTTATAATTTTTTTTTTTTTTTTTGCAAAGAAAGTACATGGAGGCATTTCTCTAGGAAGCCAAGCCATACTTTTTTTTTTTTTTTTAATTAAAAAAAAGAACGATAAAGATGTAATTCCACTTAGCACAAAAGGCTAGGAGTTGAACTTCTTCAATATAATAGCTAGTTAGAAGAGCAGCATGATTAAAAGGTTTATGATATATCCAGACTACATGGCACTAGAATAAACCATGAAATCTACTCATAAGAAAGTAAGCAATTTCTGTAGATAACAAAATCATATCTTCAGTATGACAGTCACATCTTGTTCCTCTTTGGAATACTGTAACTATTCCATACTTCTCGTAGGTCATTTTGTGTTTGTATATTTATTACTATCAGCAGTTTGATATATTACATCCTTCACTGTATAAAAACAATATTTGATGAACTTTCAGATGAAGGTTCACATGTTAGTAGTAATCTCATTAAGTTTTGTGTAGGTTGTGATCTGATTGACTCAGAGGGTTGTACTGCTCTTTTATGATCATCAAAGCTACTTGAAGAGCTTCATAGCTTCAAAGATGAACTCTGGAGAGTTTGGTTTTTTGGGGGGGTTTTTTTTTTTTGAAGTATTTTAGTTTTGGAATGCTTTCTCATCTTGTTCTACCAGGGAGCAGATTTATCAGCTCTGTGTAGTACTTCCAATGTTTAAAATTAAATTTCGGATTTTTTTAATTACAGATTTTTTCTATTAGAGATTGTCTATGCATTAATTGTAAGACTTGAGTATACAACTTGTATGACAGGCCTTATGCTTTCACTGGTTATGGGTTTGAAATACAGCACTCATTCCTAATTATTGTTTACTTTTGGCAATAGGAAAAGAACAGTAAAAAAAGTAAAAGGATTATAATACAGGAAAAATCAGGCTAATCTTTAGAGATATTTACCATTCCCTGACTGAACTGCAGCCAGGCATGATCTCATTAGATACCCAAGTGAAGGCCTTTCTTCCATTTAATGAAACAAAAATAGCATTTTACTCTGTAAGAATCCTTTTAAACTGTATTTGCTCTACTGTGTTTGAGTTTAGACCTTTTTGGGTAAAACCAAGTTTGTTTCCTTGTTTGTTTTCTCCCTACATTCAGTGAAGAGGAGGAAAAATCTGGGGTAGCAATTCTGATGCAATTTTAATAGCCTCTCAAGTATCTGCCAGGTATTAGATAAGCCATTGCCACTGTTTCATTTCCTGTTTGTCTTTCTGTATGATTTTCTGTTGGATTAAACCAACACGATCATATGGTCAACATACAGCATTCAGAAGTTATCACTGAGTAGCTCCATCTGAATGCATTCCATGAATTACTTAAACATGTGCATTCTTGGTCCAATCAAAAAACAATTTGAGCTTCATACCAATATCATGTAAAGAAGATGACTGACCTTGCAATTACATCCCATCTTCCATTCTTCTCTTCCTCTCTTTCACTGGAAAATAAATATATAATATTTTCAGACTTAAAGTAATAAACCTTTTAATGCACAAGTCTACAAACTATATTTATTACCTGTCTCTGTGATTGTAAAGTTAGCAAAATCCTCTTGTTTCCTGTTCTTCAGCTTGTTAGATGTGCTAGCTGACCACTTGAATGCTGAAATTGCTGCTGGAACTATTACTTCTAAGCAGGATGCAATGGATTATATCACTTGGACTTATTTCTTCCGACGACTTATAATGAACCCAACGTGAGTATAAAATACAAATGCAATTTAATCTAAAGGTAGCTTTAGGGTAGAGTTGATCCAAAGGTGATCTTGCTGCTGTTGGAGCCTGGAATAGTTAGTGTCTACTGTAGGAGCATTACTGGCCCACACATGGAATGAACCTTGTGTGCCTGATTTTTTTTTCTCTAAATATAAATGCATTTTTGGCAGATAACTTATGTTACAATTTAGTAACAACTATAAAATAGCATTATTGAGAGGGCTATATCAGCATCCTAAAATAAAACTGCAGATTATCACATTCTTTTAGATATTATATTTATAGCGTGTTACTTTTTTAACATTGATATGTTATGCCCAGTTTTCCATAGAAAATCTACAAAGATTGAGTTTTGCTAATAAATAAGAGAATAGCTATCAGCTGTTTGTCTGTGATAAAGTTTACTTTCATTAGGAGTTCCTGGTTGAACCATGTGTGCAATATTTTCAGTGATTGATATCATCCTGCCTAGTTCCAGCTGGTATGCAGATCATTCTGAGCAGTTCCAGCAACTAGCCTGACTTTGCCACAATATTGTTTCGGGTAAATGGTATGTTATGTATCATGTGATCATTATCCCACCAAAACAGTGTGTCAAATCAAGAATTAGGCATTTCTTGATGAATTAAAGTATTGTATTTCTGAAATCAAGCTACTGCTATAATGTTTGGGTGAATTTTCAGTTGAGTTCTTCACAGGCAACTGATGCTGGAACTTGCAGGTGAAAAAAAGCTAGAACAACAACTTCCTTTAATTCTTTTTTTCTGTCTTCATTAATTTTGAAGTCTACATCTAGCTCTGTTCTGAGAATATCCCACAGAACAGAATTTCCATCTAATCTTCTTAAGAAATTAAAAATGCAGTGTTAGAATTAACAAAATGAATAAATGTATGTGAAAGATGTTTCTGTCTGAGAGGGCAAACAGCTAAATTCTCTTTCATCTAGGTTAGATGAAGGTAAAGCTGCGATCCAAACCACAACTAATGTAGAAATCTGCATACTCTTTTTTAGTATAAAGAATAAGTGATGTTATTTCAAAATGTCTTATTATTGCGTTGCTCTACAAAAGTGTTGATTTATCTTCAGTAAGCTTTAATTATGTGGTATCTGTGGTAGGTAGTATTTTAAGACAAAACGTATGGTTCATAGGTAAATGTAGTATGATCTTATAGGCAAGCTCTCCCCAGTGTAAAAGAAGGTTCCCACTGAAATAGATTTGTTGTGTTCACTAATGTCTGTTTTTTTCCCAGCAGATGCTTTGATGTGTAGTGTTATGGAGAGTTAAATGTGAAGTTAGTTATCACTGTATCAATTTGTAAACACGAGTTGTGCTGCTCAGAGGGTGTTCTAAGGAAACTGGGAAAATCTAACCCATTATTTCATAGTGATAAGCAAGGTCATTGTAGTGGAAGGCAATATGAACAGATCTTGACTAGTCAGGTCCATAATGGCAGGATAGGAATGCAAAGTGAGTTTTCTAATGAATTTGGAGTCTTTTATTGGAATACCACACAACCAGGTTGGAACAGTTCACAAGTTTTTTCTGCTTTCCCCAGCGTCTCATCCACACAGAAGTACTCAGCATTCCTTTTGTACTCAGTCATGCAGAGACAAAAATGAAGGACATTACTGACTCTGCCAGAGAGGTCATTTCTAGATACCAAGCACAAATGCAATGGATATACACACTTTTCCTTTCTTTGATGTGTTAATAATTACTGCAAAGTTTCATCCAAATTTACTAAACTTGCCAGTTAGTAGCATTCCTGGACATACATGCTATACGTAGTATTTTAATTGAATCAGTGTTTAAATGAGATACATCAAAAGAAAACTGAAAAGTTTTATGAAATCAGTGCTGGTTAAGATAACTTGTAGTAAATTGCAGTCCACTAATGGTATTTACAGTGCCATAAATGAGTATATGATATATTTGATAATACCAGACAAGAACTGTTTGTGGTCCTTAATAGTTCAGAGCTTTAGGAGGTTATTTTTTCACAATGACTACATTTTGGTTTGGGTACTTACACAGTAGCTACTCAGAATGTTGACATTCTCTCCATCATGAAACAAGTTATTTTCCAGCTAGCAGGTGACTGACTCTACCTTAGTGGTAAATAAGTAATTCCCATATGCATGGTTGGTAAATTGCCTTGGGATTCTTTGGCATGAAAGGCATTGCATGTGATGCTGTAAATCTCTGAAATAATGGTCTTAGGTAATATGCAAAAGATTTATAATCTTATTTACTGCCAGTTTAAGCTACATCTATATTAGGGTTGCGTAAACAAATCCAGGATCATTCTATTGCAAACCAGTACCATAAAGTGCCTTACTTACAATTTAAGTAATTTGAATTATATTATTTAAAAAATATTAATCTGCTTTTATGGTGAGGTAAACATCATAGTATCCTTTTCCTCTAAGTTGCTCGGTTTCTTCTAAAGATGTAAATAATTAAGGTGTTTTTTGTGGCACACAAGATACTTTGTTAATGTTGTAATAACGACTTTCTAAATAGTGTTGTTTAAAAAAAAAAAAAAAATCTTTGCGTGTTGCAACACTTTTTTTCATCAAACCATTTTAGTTTTCCTGTCTGATGAATCTCCATATCCTGCAGTCTGTGAAATGTATAGTTAAGAGGAGTAGCTGAACTGTTGATTTGGGACAGTGGAGTAGCTGAGTGCTAGTTTCAGTCAGCGGCACACTGAATACCCGTGTGCATGCTCATGTTCAAAAGATGATGTGCAAACAAGAAGGGCAGTCCAAATAAAACTTCTTAGCAAAGTATATCTATTTCAGTATACGGGGGGTTCTTTTTTCACTTCCCCAAAGCAATGTAGAGACTTTTGAATTTGTAGTTTAAGTTTGAGTTTCCGTACTATTTCAGTCAAGAACTATAATATGTTCTTCTCTCCACATACAGCTTTAACCTTTATGTTCTCTACTTAGTCAAGATCATGTTTAAAAATTGATCAACTAAGTGCCTTGTTCTTTGAAAGGGTCTATTTTGAGAGGCTCATCTGTCATAGCTAGCAGACTGAAGTCTTAGGCAGATCTTCTTTCCTTGGCTGGAATTCCTTGACTGTTTCATTCTTTTACCCTTATAAAAGATTATAATCTGCAACGTTCTACAAAAGAAAAATTGCTATGGGAAACGTTTTCTGTAAATCAGGTTATATTTTCCAGATACATATGCAGTAAAAGGGAAATAGAAATTTACAACATATGTTAAGCTGGGAAGAATCAGCTTTCATCTGGAATGTTAATTTTTAGATGTTCTGAAAACATACGTCATACCACTCTTAAAATGTGTGGGGTTTTATGTATTTTTATATGTGCGTGTATGTATACGCATGCACTTGAAAAATTAATTTTTTGTGTAAATTTCTTCTGACAACACGAAAGAAATATTAATTCTGGTAGTTATTACTAATGTTTTTCACTTTATCATAATCTTTTATTATTTATGCAAAAGAATGTATTGTGAACTATAATTAAATGAAGTTATTTCAAACTGATGCTGTTATCACTAATCATACATTCATATTTTACTTTAAATTTTCGTTCCTCACTATAATTAGCTGAGCTTGTCCAATACGAGATGCTCCAAAATTAATGCCTCCTATTTATTTCCATGAAAACTATAATAGATATGAAGAGCATAACAACACTCTTTGAAAAAGCAAATTCACAGCTTCAAAACTCTATTTTATAACATTATCTATACATTTTCACCAGCAATGAACAAGAGTCTGTATGCCACATTCATAAAAATCTGCACCAGCAGAGCTGACCTGTTCACAGCTGTTATGATGGCGTTGTTGCTAGGAAAATGTTGCCTATGCAGTCTATTTTTCGTTGTCTCAAACAGAGGAAATCAGAAGGCACATGAACATGGCTTGTCTTTTGCATTGCTGATTCCACTGCTGAAATACATTACCCACCCCCTCACTGTGCAGACATCTATTGTTTGATCTCCATAAACATTTGAAAACTGTCAATGAATGTTGATGGATGCAATTTTTTTTCAACATTGTGGAAGTCAATGCCACGCCTTTGCTTCATGCACTCTGCTGCCATCAGTTGCACAGCAGCAAAATGTAATGGAGCTTTGGTGGGCAGGTTCAGCTTCTACTGCCATACCACCAATTTTTGCCTCTGATGCCATGGGCCAATATAATGAAATAGGCACTAATTTCAGAGCAACCCTTGTAATATAAATAAAACAGAAGACTAAAAATGATGATTAATATTGTTCCATAATAATTTCCAGTATAAAAGTGAAATCATACTCATCCAGTCAGAATAGAATAATTTGTATAGAATCCAATGACATAAGCACAGATTTTTAGGACTTGTTTGGAATTATGCCAGAAGGTGGGTTACTGAAGAAAGTTAAAGTAACTAAGATGAAAAGAAAAAATGAAGAGAAAAATATTTGCTAAAGCAAATAAATGAACGCAACAAATTAATGTGTACAAGTAAAATACAGATGGAGATTACCATCTGTAGTATTTCTGCATGCTCTGGTGCTTTTCAGCAAGCCAGACTCAGACTGCAGACAGTCAGTGATGCCTTAACAGCAGAAATGAGTTGGTACATTGTCACATGGCTCCACCTATGAAAGTCCATCAGTTGTGACATCTACTCAGTACCATTTGCGCGGTGTTGCAGCCACCAAAGGCCACAAGCTGATGAGATTAAACACAATTGGGAACTACAGAAAAGATTTTTGTGAAAGCAACTATCTGTGCTTCTCCCATGCTTATTCAGAATAAAATTCGTCTTTCAGGACTGTAACATCAGAAAGCACACATTCTGGAAGTCACGTGAGTGCAGTTTGTTTCCAGTGGCCTTCCAACTAGCAACTTGCTTTTTTTAGTATGTTTGGCTGACTCTGCCGCTGATTTTCATTATGTGTGTCCCTATTACTACCGTATAATCTGAACATAAAAAACATGGTGCTGTAACAAATGACTTCACAGCATTGACAGTTATAGCAGGATCATTTCAAGGCTGATGAAAAATTTCCCAGAGAGATCTCAGGTCAGGTTTACATAAGCTAAACAGGAAATGATTGCCACCATTCACATTAAGTCCTAAATGTTTTGTGTAACTTCATCTACATTTTATGTTCCTGCATGTCTCTATCTTTTTCAGCTGATGAAATTCCACACTTCCTTAGATTAGAGAAATAAGTTAATGTTTCGTGCTTTGTTGTTCTTACTAAGCTATACAAGGTTTGGGATTTTTAAATGTATTATTTTATAGAAGTTTTTGATCGTTTAAATTTTACATACTTTGTAAATTCTTATGATTCCTAGGGGTTTGTTATTGCTTTTTCCCGATGGACTACTAATGGAAGTTAGCCTGTCTAGCCCATGTGCTAGATGTTGTTAGGATAAAACTGCCTTTGACTTTCACACCTCTCAGGGGACGAGTAATTGTTGTGTTCAAACAGCCTGTAATTGTGATCCCGCTGGCTTTCTCAGTACGCTTCTGGCTATTAGAATCATTAAACAACTCAGCACCTGTTAACAGCATTGTAAATATTCAACCCTGCTTGTGTGCAGGTTGAGTCCAATATAGGAGAAGGCTTACAGAGCCCAGCCTCATAAATTAGAGCTTCTGACAAGTCAATTATTGTGAAACTGGGTTTCACTGTGAAATAAATGAAATGGTGTGCTGATAAAAAGGTAGGCTGTCTGTTTATAGCAAAGGGAAAATAATGACTAGATGATTCAATGCAGTGAGCATGAAACTGCATTGTTTTTATTCTTTATCTGTAATTAAATAGTTAGGTAATATAGCTTCCTAGAGGAACTTACATACAAAGGAGTATTTATATTTGGAGCATACCAACATGCAAAATTCTACTTGCTTTTATTCCAGCGCATTCAAAATACCATCTAATGTCTATACAGTATCTCTGTTTTTGCTAATGATTTTAACATAGTTTTTCTGGATGAATGGCTCTGCTTTTTATTAAGGTAAATCTTGCTGAATAACCAAGAAGCTTCTGTGGGTGCGCTCAAAATTGTATTTACCCCGTTATAGATAGTAGTTAAAACACACCGGTTCCACTTCACTCAAGATTACAAGTAATTTAAGATTTTTCTTCACATAGTTTTGTTTGCAGTAGGCAGCTATTTAATATTTAATCTGACAATAATTTACTGAAAATCAGCAAATTTTAGATTAATGAACTTTTAAAAGGCTTTATAATGCATTCTATCATTAAGCCTTCAGTGTGCAGTATTGAAAGTTAGACTACAAGATAAAATCTCCTTGAATTAATGTCTGAAATTACAGTCGTAACAATTCATTTCATTGTATTGCCCATATCTCTTCCCTAATTTTATAAGTATTCATCATCAGTGCTGTGATACTGCAAATAACGATGCTGAAACAATACAGAGGAAGTTTAAAATACCGTGACAACGAAGTGCCTTAATTAGTCATTTAAGTAGTGCTAGATTACATTTGGCAAAAAATCCTAATGAATCTTTAGTAGTTTACATCTATAAAACAAAATCTTTTCACACTCATAAAGTATGTAGTTAATTTTCTTGGATTGATTTCTGAAGGTAAACAAAATGATACAGAGTATTTTCTATTAATGAACAGTTTATTATATTTTTTTCTAAAAGGTCAGAGGGAGAAAAGCTGCAAGTGACCTTTTTATGTCATTGCTGTTTTACTTCAGAAGATTTCATGACTTTCTTGAAAACTAAGCTGCTGAAAATAATTACTTTTGCTGCAAATAAGTTTTCTTTGCATAAGGTCAGGAATGTGTGGTTGTCCATCATATAAAACTTTTTAGTCAATGTAGTTACTTGTTTTGTTTTGAACAACAGCGGTGATGTAAATATTTAAGATCATCTTATGAACTGATATATAATACCATGGAGCTGAATATTCTAATGCCAGATAGATATTTTGCTGTCTAATGTAACTGACTGTCTCCGCAGAACATACTTTTAATAATTTTTTTCACTGTAGTAGTGTTTTACTCCAACTTTATTCAATTATAAGTGAACATTCAGTGAACAAACCCCATAATTTACAATTAACAAGAATGGAAAAAAAAAGAAACAGAAATAACTGTATTGCTATTTAGCATACAGCTTTTCTTCAGTTTTGTTACTGCTATTCCAAAATTAAATAAAGGAATGTTAAAATCTGTTAAGAAAATATTTTTGCTTATCAGATTATATTAAAAAAGAGTCACGGAAGTGTGCTTCTGCTACTTAAATCACAAGTCTGTCTTTTGAAATTTCCTAAAAGCAGCATTACGGTAAAGGGAATAGAGCTTAAATCAAGGAAAAGGATTCTTCTGTCCCAAATACAACATCAACAACTGAATTGATAATCTAAACTCCCTTTTTGAGTCAGTGATCAGATTCCACCTCATCCTAGAACAGAAATCTGAAATACCTCAGATGAATAGCATTCTCTAAGAACGTGCTTCTCTCCACTGACAGCAAGGAGAGTTAAAAAGACTAACTCAGGCGTAAATATAACTATGTAAAATCAACTGAAATGAATCTCAGCACACTGTTATACAGCCTGTTGTACACCTGCACAAAATAACGCTGAAAGAAGCTAATCTTCATTACGGTGTATGGCGTTGTTTCCAGTGGAGATGCTGAGTGCACAGTGGAAACAGTAGGACATTCAGTAAAGCAGACAGTAGGAACAAAGGAGCATCTTTCATCATTGCAGCAATCTCAGTAGTCTGTATGAGTGACAGTAACTTCCAGAATTAAACGAGCAGGACAAGCTTTATACGGTGCTTTTTAATAACCCAATAGATCGTTGATTTTTAATTTTGTTTTTAATTTCTTCTTTGAAATTGTGCAATGTGCTTACATTTCTTAAATCTGGTATTTTGAAACTTTCTAAGTGTGCTCAGTTTGAGTTGAAAAGTTCCTTTCTGAATTTGTGCCTTTGCTGAAGCTAATGCTCAAGGTCTTATTACATTTTTATCTGTCGATTCCTGGGTAAAAGCTCTCCCTGAAATTGTGTTAGTTTGTGTGAGTAAGAATCTTAAAAATATATCTTCAGTTCTACTGTTAAGGCGCACTGACTTTGGTCACTTTGTCTTTCTTATCTACTAGGAATGTTTTAACACACTTTATAAACTTTTTTCCCTAATACGCATAACAAAGAAACATTGTTAGTGCATATAGCTTGCCCCAATGCTTTCACCTGCAAAAGAACATGTGAAGTAAACACTTTGACAAATACCCAATTCCATAGTATTAGTAATTAAGTAATTTTAATTTTGACAAAAAAATTACATGGAAATATAAAACAAATATTAACATTTGGATTTGTGTATGTTTAATTTTTCACGAGATGTTACTACATGCCCAGCTTTTATTTTCAGAGTTCTGGGAATATAAGGACATTTGCTATCCTGGGTGGCTTTTCTTCTTTTTTCTTTCAATTAAAGTGTTTGTGTTAGTACTGCATTTCTTGTTAGACTATATCAGGGAATAGTTCTGTGTTTAATTGTTTAATGTGCATGTTTCTTGCTCCAAGCGTGTGTGTGTATTATAGCAGCCTTGTAAGTTTTCCTACAATATGTTACTGTTTAAATTTTCAGTGTGTTATAAGTACTTGTGTGATGCATGTGGTTTCAATTCTTCTAGTTACTATAACTTGGACAATGTGAGCCATGACACTATGAACAAATACCTCTCGAGCCTTGTTGAGAAATCCCTCTTTGATTTGGAATGTTCCTACTGTATTGAAATTGGGGAGGTAAGACCAGTATGTTCATTAAGATGCATGTTCCTAGAAACTGGGAGCAATTAGATGCTTGCTCTTTATTTGAAGGGTTAGTTTCTCTTTGGAGCTAGTTCTAAGACATAATTGAAAACTCAGTTTAATCAGTTTGGCAGCTAAATCACAGAATCACAGAATCGTAGGGGTTGGAAGGGACCTCCAGCAATCATCGAGTCCAACCTCCCTGCCAAAGAAGGTTCCTCTACACCAGGTCGCACAGGTAGGCATCCAGGCGGGTCTTGAATATCTCCAGAGAAGGAGACTCCACAGCCCCCCTGGGCAGCCTGTTCCAGTGCTCCATCACCCTCACCATAAAGAAGTTCTTGGGCACATTCGTGCAGAACTCCCTATGCTCCAGTTTCTGGCTATTTCCCCTTGTCCTGTCTCCACACACTGCTGAAAAGAGTCTGGCCTCGCCACTTTGCTCGCCACACTTTAGATATTTATAGACCTGGATCAGGTCTCCTCTCAGTCTTCTTTTCTCAAGGCTAAACAGACCCAGTTCACTTAGCCTTTCTTCATAGGGAAGATGTTCCAGGCCCTTCACCATCTTTGTGGCCCTTCGCTGGACTCTTTCCAAGACACCCCTGTCTTTTTTGTACTGGGGAGCCCAGAACTGGACACAGTACTCCAGATGAGGCCTTACCAGGGCAGAGTAGAGGGGGGGATCACCTCACTCAACCTGCTGGCCACTCTCTTTTTAATGCGCCCCAGAATGCCATTGGCCTTTTTGGCCACGAGGGCACACTGCTACCTCATGGCCAACCTGTTGTCCACCAGGACACCCAGGTCCCTCTCTGCGGAGCTCCTCTCCAGCAGGTCATCCCCCAACCTGTACTGGTGCATGCAATTATTCCTCCCTAGGTGCAAGACTCTACACATGCTTTTGTTAAACCTCATCCGGTTTCTTACTGCCCAGCTCTCCAGCCTGTCCAGGTCTCGCTGAATTATGATGCTAAGCCATTTTTATAATCTCTTATAATATAGTCTTAAAATATTTTACTGCTTTTTTGTAGCTATGCATATTGAACTATGTAAAAGTACATATATTTGATTACTCTCCTAACAGGATAACCGCAGTATCGAACCTCTGACATATGGCCGCATTGCTTCCTACTACTATTTGAAGCACCCAACTATTGGGATGTTCAAAGATCAGCTGAAACCTGAAAGCAGTGTTGAAGAATTGCTCCTAATTCTGACAGTAAGTGATGATATCTTCTTAATTTATGTGTATGTAACTCGTGACTTTTAAAGACATTTAGAAGTGTAGGAAAAAACATCCCAAAATTAAGAAAAGCCTTTCTTCCATGATTTGTAATTTCTTTGTTGTTGTTGTTGTCGTTGTTTTGAGTAATATAACTGAATCACTTTTGATGTTTCAAGTGCTTTGTTGAATCAATATATCAAAATTATTCTGCACGTCCGTTTCTTTTCTGTCCATTTGTGATCTTCAGAACATGTATAAATTCAATGTTTGTGTGTTTGTTTTAGGTTTGGTAGAATACTTAAATCCCAGAGTAGTAACTGCATATCATCATCTCATACTTGTACCGGAGCCATAACTTTGCTCAGCTTTAATAAATCTGGGAACATTTGAGGAAGGTCCATATCCTATACTGCTTTCCTTTTGGTCTCCCAGGCACCTCACATATACTGAAGCCCTGTTCTGCAATAGTGCCAGCTCAGATGGTTATTCTGGTGTCTGTTTAGTAATGAAGTGCAGTGCAAGGCAAAAGGTCTCAGGGTACAAATTCAGAGGTACAGAGTACAGTGTAGCATGATAGCATTACACGTCATCATAAAGGAATCATATTTTAAGAATTTATGCTTTTATAGCTACAAAATCTTCTATGTCAAGATGATGTAATTCCACTTGTACAAGCATGTATTTGGAAGGAAGAAGTACCACAACACTATCCAGGAAAACCTAAAATGTATTTCTGCCCATGTATGATTAATGTCTCTGCTGTATTACATATATTACACTAGTGGCCTGAATTCTTTAATACCCACATTTCCAAATGTTGACCTCAAAGTCAGGAGTCCCATTTATGTATGTTACTTGTATGTTTATGGTTTTGACACACTGCCTTTTCTGAGGAGAAATAGGAGCGGGGGAAAAAAAAAAATTAGTGCTATTCAACAGTTTACCTCATAAAATCCCCAATCAGCATTTTATGAAACTAGGAAAGCCACTTTTCTAGTACAAAGACTTTCTTCCTGACAAATTTAAATCACCTGCTACAAACATTCGGAGTGTTACAGCTCAGAAATAAAGGCCACAGTAATCTTTTATAATGGAAATTGTTAGACAATCTAAATAGGGGAGTTACTGTTACTGACCCTGCAGTGTCTGTTCTTCTGTTGTCAGAAAACATAAATTCTATGAAATAACATGTGGTGTATTCAGCTGAATTCAAAATGGTAGTCTTCCATGATTCCTGTATATTCTGTATGTAAAATCACTGATTTTTAAAAAAGAAATATCCACCGGGATCACAAGTTAAGTAATATAATATTCAGTATTCAATGTGAGGGCTTTATTCCAGCTGCTGTCTTTTTAAAGTATCTTTTTCTCTCTAGAGAAAACTGTCTACACATAGAAATTTTTTTTTCAGAAATATTTGGAGAGGACAGCTAGAGAATAGGATTAGCAGAGATCGAGGGATGTTTCATGACACTGTGTAAGCTAATGAGTAGCATAGGGAAGATGAATGATACAAGCAGATCTTACTGCTGTCCGTCTTATGTCAGGGCTCCTCATCCGTGTAACAGCTTACATCTATAAAGCACAATGAAAAATAGCTAATATTGCAGACAAAACCCTAGTGTTGGGCAGAAATTGTGAAGTGTAAAATGTATTAGTTCTGTGCTGTTGTTTGTTGGTTTTTCTTTTTCTGGAAAAGTGATCTTATGAATTGTCTGTTTACAATCTTAAGAGGAATGAAACTAAAAATCAGTTAGGGGTCAGGCATGCCAAATGTGTCGATTTGAAAGATGACAAGCATGTGTGAATACTAGATGCCATTATAGCTGACAGTTTTTCCTTTTTATGCAGATGTTGATTTTCATAATTACTACTGGAATTACTGTTCGTTCTTGTTAAAGGTGTAAATTGGAAGGTTTGTTTCAATTCGATGTAGTGCTGAAAAGAATTGCCGTTTCAGCAGAGTTATTGCCAAGGATTTTTTATTTTTTTTTTTCCACTAAGCACTGTGAATTAATGAGTTTTATAATTACGGCAGTTGCTTCACACCTCTATTGTTAACCAATGACATTACATCTGCCTTGCTCCACTGGTGCCCTCCTCCTTCTCATTGAAGCATTTAGCAGTTTTGGCAGTGGGGAATTACATGGCATGGGGTAAGTAGTCTAATTAGGTATAAGTGAAAATCCTGGGGGAAAAGGATATTTAAAACGTAATTTGAAGAATCTCTTAATGATGCTGGAACTGTAAGCTGTAGTTATAGTAAAAAAGGCTTCTTGTTGCAAAACAGGGTTATAATTGTGATTATTCCGATTATAAGTAAGTTTTAAAGTTTTGAATTTTGGACTGTATTGTTTAACTGTCCAAAGCATAACTGTCCAAAACATTTCTCAAATGTAGTTGCAGGATTCTGTAGACATGATGTATGGCATTGCTCATAATCTTCCAAACTTTTAGACATTTACCAGTTGGCATGATGTATATAAGGAAGGCAGAAGTGTCCAACTGTAACAAAGAAAATCCTAACATTGTGGATTTTTTTGCTGAATTGTCAGTGTGTATCTTGAAAAGGCACAACAGTTCATTTAAATCAAATCAGGAAAAAAGTAAAATTGCATTCAAGAATTCAGAAAATTGTGATCACATTAAAGGCTTTAATCTGAGTGTGATTAAGGGATTTTGAGTTTCAGATTGTTACCCTGTAATATTAATGAGAGAATTATGGATTGCGTAGGAATGATTTGTCACTGAAGCTTTGCTGCTTGCATGAAAACATAGTTTTGAGTCATTGTGTTTCCACTACTGATGAGTTTCTCTAAAAAGTAACTTGATGGTAAGATTTGTTTCCATTTTGTAGTCAACACCATTCATAGCCTTCCCCAGAATCTATTCTTTTCTCTATCTTTAATTTATCTTTTCATTTGGTCATCTGGTAGTGCTTTGCGAGATCAAATGTGTTGATTCTTTTTCATTATGGTTGGGTTTTGATACTTCCTTTTCATAAACAGGAAAATGGCACATGGCAGCTACCCTGCAGACATTTTAGAATTAGACAGCAGTAAGTGATGCAGATAAATGGGGTACCCTTCTTTTATGCTTTCCTGTCTTTCAGTAAATCTATACTTGAGATGTTTATCCTGTTTTGGGTTTGCAGGCAAAGTTCAGATTCGGTTAGTTTTTTAACTGGTTTGTGTTGAGCCAGTAATTTTTTCTGAGAAAAAATATTTGATGCTTTTTTTTGTTGTTGTTGTTTAAAACTTTCCTAGCTGTGCTTCAGGCCGTAGTAATCTAAATGTAGTAGTCTTAGATAGCAGTAGTAAGAGTAATCCTAATCATTGGTGAGTTATGGTGCTTCTTGAATTAAGTGTTATTGAAGAGAAAGTGTTCATGAATTATTACTGGCAGGCTGGAGTTTCCTGAGGTATGTGAAGACTGTCTTCTCTTATTCTGTAAGTTAAGTGCAGATGTTAAAACAAAGATCAAGATGAAAATCGATGATACTTTGGAGTACTTTTTGTTATTTCCTGTACCAAAGTAGCAATCACCACAATTATTTTTTGAAATCAAATGTGGTTTGTTGTATTTTGAAAAAAGGATGTCTGTCTTGGTGATGGGTTAGAACTGTATTGGTAAGATCCACTCACTTCAGAATTTTTTGTGGTTTGCTGCTACTCTTACCTGATTATCTGGCTGATATTCTTATGTACTGAGCAAATGCTTTGTAATTTCTGTTTGTACCATGCAGTGAAGGAGATAGCATCTTTCAGTGCTTGTTTTATCCCCATGTTCCTCCATATTTCTGTTTTTGTATTCTATCTAAAAGATGAAACTGGTCGGTCCCCTTGTGCTTATTATGTCTTTCATGTAAACTGACTATAATAGATTGTTTTCCTTCTAACTGGATTGCTTAGGGACAGAACTGTTTGGTATTTGTGTTGTAATGGGGCATACGTATCTTCCCATCCATATTATAAACATGGTCAGGTATCCACATACCCCTTTTCTATATTTTTATCTGATGTCTGAAATAGCTTTCATACAGTGTCTTCTGTTAGTATTTTGAAACTCCAAAAATTTGGCATCACTGAAATAGAAGCTTTGCAAGGTGGAAGGAGGAGATTCATGAAATTAGCACTCCCTCCCGGATTCGTAGATAACAGAAGAATGGAGTTATAAGTGCCTTATCTGTGTTTCATTACCTGTACTATAAGATTATAAATAACTAAACTATAGCTTTATTTTCTGTTCGTTAACATTGTTGCATCCTATTATAATCGGGGTAACATGCAGGTATTTCTAAATACTTTTCTTTCTAAAACTGTTCTACTTTCTAAGCAGGATTCTGTCTTTAAGCTGTCGTTTCCTATGAAGGGGCCACAAAGGTTTTTGACTGAGTGAATGAACTGTGTTGCAACTGGTTTTCAGTTAGATGCCATGACAAATTAGTAAGTTACAAAAACATTGTCAAAGAGCAAGCTCATGTGTACTGTTTTGTGTAATACTACTCTGTAAGCCATGGCAGAGACATTGATTTTTGCATTGTTTTGAAATACTGTTTTTTCTGCTCTACGAAACTTTTCAGAAAAAAAAAGAAAAAAAAAATCATTTTTTCTAAGTCAGTCATTTCCTGTTTTACATGTATGTTACATTGAACATACGTTTATGCTATAATGTTTTTTTCTTCATGGCATGAAAGTACAGCAAGACAAGATTCATTACAATGATCTTTTAAAATATGGTATTTAATTGTCAAGAATAGAAATAATTTGTCAGAACCTTTATATCAAGTGAAAGGCAATTATGTTACATTCTAACTTTTAGACAACTTACGAATTTGATTTCACATATATTGTGCATCATCAGTAATATAAGCATGACTACTGTGGCCACAGACTGACCAGGAATGGGCCTCAGCCATTTAGCATGACTTCTGATAGCAGTAGAAAACTGTTACCTCTAACCATTAAATATTTTCTTTACAGTAAAGCCCTGTCTGGGGCTGTTCAGTTGCGTAAATTTCATCCTAAACACAGTCATTTACAGGACCACATACATAAATTTCATACAGCCTATGTTGTCTGTATTTTAATATTTAAGAAGATTTATGCTTTGGTACTCGTGCGCTTAGAACATCCAGAGAGTGTAACTGTGTTAGATGAAATAGTTAGAAAATTCCATTTGGTTTCATGACAATAGAACAAAACTCTGTAGTGAATTTTAATGCCGTCTAAATTTCTCTAACCTTATCCACTGTATTCCAAACATATTGTTTTTAGCAGAAAGACTGAAATTTTTCTTGGTTGTTTTTTTTTTTTATATAGTCCCAGTAGGTGGAGCAATTTTGAATATTGTAGTACTTGAATGTAATCATTTTTGTGAGATAATGGCACAACAGTTTCTTATTTTTCTCTTTTCAAGTGATTGTTTGATATTCAGTTTGAAAACATTGTAAGCTGCCCTCCTTCCCAGAAGAGCACAATCAGTTGGTAAATCAAGATGACAGTCTCCCTTACTGGCAGCTAACTAAATATGGCATAAGTCTTGCATTTTTATAGCATCAATAAGTAAGAATTACATTCAAAACCAGAAAACATAAACCCATCTCCACACATGATGTTCTGATTAACAAACCTCCTTTCTTTCTCCTCTAATCTTCTTAATTCAATTTTTGTCACTACTTGCCAGTCTGAAAAACTGAATCAGTACTCACACAAGTTGAAACCTATTTTAAAGATGAACTTAAAGGTTTCTGACATACATATTCCACTGGGCTTCAAGACAAGAGCTGTTATATTAAAAGTTATATATATATAGTGTCTTTGATTTCTTATTATATTTAATGTTTTTGTTGTTGTTGCAGTTCAGCATCCAACAGAAAAGCTGGTAGAAGTGTGTATAACTATGATAGTGAGAGCTGGTAGGTTGAGACTGTTTCAGACATCTGTGGTAGTAACTGTTACTGTCAGAAAAATGAGGAAATAAATTCCTTTTTCAGGACATACAGTTGCAGCTATAGCAGCAAAGCTATAAAACTCCCATTTGCTGCTTTGGTGAGCCAGGAACTTATAGTACTTTTGTACTATAGGTACTATAGGTTGCGAGTTTTCTGCTGGTCTTGGCCTGCAGATGTGAACATTGGCTGCTGTCTGTGGCAAATCAGTGCTTGTCTTTGGTGCGTATATGCTGCTGTGCAAGTTCAGTGATAGCAAGCTTGGCTTAGCTGGCGTCTTAAAGCTGCAGGTGATTCAACTGCACACCAATTTATTTTATATATATATATAATTTATTTATTTTTAACTGGTCTCTAGTTACAAGTTTCGCTTTTACTAGAATTATACTGTTGTACTATAAATTACAGCAGTTCTATTGCTGATGAATTTGTTTTCACAGAAATAGTGTATTTAGTAACAGTAACTCAGCCTTACTTACTGCTGTTTAAATGCTCACAAATGTTTTTCTCTGTTGGGAAAGAAGTTACTGCACCAACTTGTAAAACTGTTAAGGAAGTGGATTTCATATTGTAGGCTGTTCTCTCATAGGAACTGAAACTTCTGGATAAGGAGCTGAAACAATTTCATCATGCAAGATTGGTATCCAGTGTAGACTGTACCTTTCACATGGTGGTTTTAAAAAAAAAAAATAGGGGGCATAAGAGGATTATTGAGTGGTCCTTAATGAAGTATGTGACACTTGTAGTTTCTGTATTTACATTTAGATTCTTTCTTTGTCTCATTCTCTTCTTTTTTCTTTTTTTGTGATGGGACCTGGCTACCTTCAGAAAGTTGAATTTAGTTTTAAATCTTGATGTTATGCGTTATTACAGATTAGAAATTGGTTTCATATGGAATTCCTAGTATTTACATGTGCTTTATTTCACAATTACTTAGGTAGGTCTTGCTCCCAATGATTCTTGAAGAAACTGCAGAGATATTTTTCCTATCAAAATGTCAAAACTTTTCTTAGCATTTGAAAAAAGAAATATACTTATTTGTAAATTTGATACAGCATGGTCAGCTTGCTTTTAGAGAACAAACATTTTTGGGTTTTCTACTATGTAGCTTTTTTTTTTTTTTTTTTCCAAAAGATAAATATTTCTGTATGAGAGTAAAAAATATATTATTAATGCATTGGTGTTTCCCACTCTAGCATACTGTTATTATCCTAACAACTGTGAAAACTGAAATTATGCACATTTCTAAGTACTTTTACCTGAGACGATGCTTAAATACAACTTAATTTAAAAATTGTAGTATTGCCCTTTTTCCCACAGAAGAGTCAAGTAAAATGCCACCAATTACTTGGGTTGCCCACATCCCAGCTTCCTATGCCATTTCCTTTTGATCTTCCAGTGGAAAAGTTTAGTAAGCCATCAGAGATTATTCAAACTACTAGTTTTCAGAAAACAAACATGTTCCTCTCTCACCTTAACAGGTAATAAACTGGCTAAAATCCCTATCACAACAGGTCTCTTCAATCCCTTTCTTGTCAAGGTGAGGGTACATGCTACTGTATTTGGTTATAATTTTTTGGTGTATACGTGTATACCTGCAAAATATTTTGTAGGTACAACTGGTGTATACAATATTAAGAAATTTTATCTTAAACGTATGAAATCATTGATTGCATATTATTCTGTAGGCTAATTAGATTAAATTCAAACTCATGTTGTATGCTCAATGCAGCAAGCAAATGTAAAAAATGTGAGAGGTAGATAATAGATTGTTTTTTTCCCTCTGTATATGATTTGCTTAGTGTTTACTATATGCAGTCATAGATACTAATTTTGAATACTTCTTCTGCTATAAGAATGTGTGTTTGCTTTCTCTTGATTCACACAGAACAGATGGATGCTTGACTGCCTGCTAATCCACAGCTGGAATGGTTTCAGCAGTTTCCACGTTGCTGGGTTAGAGTGGCTTTTCTAGTGGACTGAGAGGGCAGCAAGAGAGGGATATCATTATTCATCAGTATCCCAGTGGGATCGCTGCCAGCAGAGATTAATTTTTTCTGTTATGCTTGTAAAACAAGCTCAGGTGGAGTCTCTAATCCTCAGGGCACGGGTGGCAGATCAAGGAAGATGCTACAAAGCTAGTTAATTTTCAGATTCTAGGGGAAACAGAAGCTCTGTTAGATGTATAAATACATGATTGCAAATTTAAGTAGCTCAAACCCAAATGGGATCTTCTGAGACATCTGGTACTGAAAATCTTTGTTTTCTTTGTCTTCAGAAAGAAGTTCCCAAAACTTTATACCAGAGGGAAAATATGCAACTCTTTTAATAGTCAGTTATCTTTCCATACATATACATATATATGTGTAAATACAGTTCTAGCTTCAGTTGAAGGTCTGTATTTACAGGTAGAACAGATTTAATGTAAGTCTGTGTAGGTAAACTGTGCTTTCTGTATTCTCACAAATCTTTGTGCAGTGAAGATCATTGAGAAAATTATCACTTGCCATTCAGAAAGGGTTAGATCTGTCACAGTAATGTATGGTACGCCCCATTTGGGTAAAGGAATGTTCTGGTAAGGTCACATGTGGTACAAGGCCATTTTTAGCATATTACTCACTTTACCCAAACTCTAGTCATTCATGACAAATTTTGGTTACAACATCCTCAAATCAAGCATACTAAAATACTGACAGATAGTTTATATGTCTGTTAGATTTCAGGACTTCATTGTTGTTGTTTCCTTAGTGACTGTCCTTATTCCACACCCCTGAAATTATCAAATTTCAGTCTGTCTCTGCATTACCTGGTAGCTCGAGATCTTCAAAATTTCAGGTCACATTTTCAAGACTGTTAATCTGCATAGCTCTACTGAAATGAGTGCAGGTATGCCAGTTTTTTTATCAGCTGGGAACTACCCTTATTAAAATTTACTCACAGCACTGTCACTTCCTGTTACAGTTCTGATTTTTTTGCTGTTACATTAAACTATTTTCGTTTTTAACACTGCTCAGAGTGAAGCCAGTAGCATTGGCTTCTTGGAAAGACACTGTACGTGGAGGCACCTTCCAAGTTTCTCATGTATTTCTGCCAGTTTATATTGTTCTACTATTAATCTAAGCTTGAGCCTTTCTTGAGCAGAGGCCACTAGTCATTTCACCACATGATGACAGGTATTCATGCCTGTGAACTTCTTATTTCCTTTTGTCTCTGGTCACATAGTAGTCTATTTCTGGAATTTAATCCAGTACAAAAATGCAGCATTGTGCATTTGTGCCTCCCCACTAGGGGAGCTGCCACAGGTCAGCAGATCTGAAATCCAGTTCTCAACACACAGAGCTTTTACAACTTGCCATTAATATATACAGTATGTATGGGCCCCATTTCACTATAAGAATTAGTGGCACTTATTCCTGTCTCCATGCAGAGTTGCATTAACTTATTGTAGAGCTCTGTTAACTTCTTCCCTGGGTCTGGGCTCTGCACTGGAAGATCCCAATGGAGGATCAAAGCCAAAGATGAAAAATGACTGATCGTTTTCCCAGGGAGAATTACATGCCAAGATTTGTTATTAGACTTTTTATTGCTGTCATCATCTCAATCAGCATTTAGGCCAGGTAATTTGGCCAGAACTCAGCTTCTAAATGTGCACAAACGTCCAAATGGAACTGAACTAGATTTCTCATAATAATTAGTCTTTTGAATATAGTCAGAGATTTTCCTTTTTTTTGTTCACACATTACTGAGTTCATGTACTGAAAGGAGTACTACTGCAGAAATTTCAATACAACCAAAACCAGTTATTTTTAAATCTCTACCTAAATATGACTTGAAATTACACAGGAAGAAAGTTGTGAGTCACTGTCCCATCTAGATATTTAAAAGAAAAAAAAAAAAAAAAGCCCATAATGTATTCAGAATGTGCAGGTTCAAAGCATTCTCATGAAAAGTAATGGGAAAAGTCAGGCATCTTGGAGAGCTGAAAACCTCAAATATACCATTTCCAGTGATAAATGTAATAATTCTCTCACATCACTGTAATTCACCTTATAAATGGAATTTATACCATTCAATTTATTTTTATTTGCTATGGTCAAAGTAACTTATTCTAGGCAGATAATGTTTGTGCCATACCAGTTTCAGATGTTTCCTCTTATTTTTGTCCTTCTTTATTCTTCTTTCTCTGCATTTATTTTTTCTCAAATTGTCAAGTGTTGCAAGCTTACTGACTTAGAAAACTGAGTGAACTAAAGCAATCTTTAGGAACGATGCATGCGTTCATACTATGAAAGTACCTACACATTTGGGGGAATAATATGAATGTTATTGTAAGAATGTTTTTTTGTACTAGAGTTGGCCCAAGAAGTAACCCTAAATTATGATTGTGATCATAAACTTCACGTAATGTGGATTTTGATAGTTAAGGCTAGATGGAAATCATGAATTCTGTGATTCTGTGAATTCATTCCTTGTTTTAATATGTCTTAGTAAACCACACAATTTAAAAAGGAAATGTTTCTGAAACAAAATGGTTCTATAACTGTCTTTTTTTGTTTGATTGTTTTGGTTTTTTTTACCATTGGTAAACCGACTGCATTGATTTCATTATCTATTCCCATGTCTTTTCGTACACTGTCATAAATTCTCTGATACACTTAGAAAACTTCAGGAAAAAAAGAAAAAAAAAAAAGATTTTCTGGTTATTACAAAAGTGTTAAGAACTTCTTCCCTACATCAAATTATTATTACCTACAGTTCTCTCTCTGGTACGTGCTGACACTCTCGCGTTTTCGTTTAGCCTCTCCATGCTGAGCAGAGGTCTGTAATTTAACTTTGTACGTTAGAAGTTGCCCAATCTACCCAGTCACTCCCTGCAATTGGTAGCTAGTATTGTTGACCTCCTATTGCTCTGTGCACAGTGGCAAAGGTCTTTCCAACTCCTGACCTCTGGTCATCAGGAATGTCATCAGTAGTTTGTAGTTTGGACGTTTTAAGTAAGAGGTGAACTTGTGAAATCTAAGCCCTTCAGGGTGTTTTTAAGTGATCACTCAACTGTTTCATTGCCTTAGCTTGTGCCTCTTATGATGTCTTTAGTTGTAAAATTCGTGGTGTTCATCAGATGCAGTTATTTCAAAAAATATGAAACGCTTGTCTGTTTGAAGTGAGAAGTCTGAGGACCCAATAATATATGATTTATATATATATGAGACCTTTGAAATAATTGTAAGCTCTTTTAAACCATATGTTCTTAGAAACTAACTTTGTAGATCACACCACTGAAATATGCCCATTTTAAATCCTGAAACACAGTTATAATTGATCGTTTTTAATTTACGGTTAGGTATGCTTTTTTACATTATTGCATGTCAATGGGTTTTACAACTTTGTCTTCAACTACTCATGCTCAATTGCAAATTTACATCTCAGTGGTTTTCTCCTATGTAGTTAATTGGATTGCCTTTACAATTTGAATTTTTTTATATCTACATCTTTTATCTGTAAAAACATTTTAACCACTAATGGAATAAGTAAAAAAGTTAAAGTGTAGTATTTGTTTCAAACAGTACTGAGCAGCCTTTATCCCCTGGATATTGCTCTCCATCCTACGCATGTCTGTTTTCCTCCTCTCTTTTTTCCAAAAGTAGAGAGTTGAGGGTGCACCAGCAAAGTACAGGGGAAGTGGTGAAATCACTTTCCTGCCATCCGGGTTGGACAGGAGAGTTCAGACATGACCTGGTGGGAGGCTGGTGCCAAAGAGGAACCCCTTCTCTCCAGCCAGGGCCAGCTGCTGCCGCCCCAACAGCTGTGTGTCCTTCTGGCCTGGCAATAGCTGTGCCTTCTTTTCCCTTCTTTTCTGTGATTCTTCCCTGCCAGCCCCCAGCACTGTTGGGAAGGGCTGAGAGAGTCCCCAAGGGAAAGAGACTGCAGGGTTTGCTCTGATGTGCGGGGCGCTGTTCGATTGCACTGCTAGAGACACGTGTAGTATGGAGAGGTGGTATATGGTAAATGAAAGCAAGAAGCATGTTTAGAAATTGTCTCTGTGACAAGTTACGCTATCACACGGTAAATATATTTTCTCCAATCTTGGCTCCCAGTTTCTTTTTTTCTTCTTTTGCATCATGTTTGCCACTGTTCAGGATTGCTACAAAACTGCAGCTTGTTCTGTACATTGGCACTGCCTTCCAAGCTGCCCTGAAACCTAGTGTCACTTCTCACTCTGAAGTCTGTCTTCAGAGTATTTTGTGCAAGTGTTTGCTATCTACAAGAGTCCTTTCAGTACAAACATCACCGTGTAACATAACAATTCCGATAAGCTAGGAGAAATGATTTTTTTTCCTTTAGTCTATCAATGAATCTTGCATAAGGACATAACATTTGTTCTTAAACACCTAACATTTGTTCTTAAAACCTATAACTAGTAATATATGCTTATGACTGTCTGTAACTGGGATGTTGTCTTTGACCTTTTATGCACAGGAGTCAAACAAAAAAACAAACCAAACCAAACAAACAAAAAAAACATTTAAACTTTAGAGTTTGAATTATGTCCCATCAAATGAACATATATGTTTATAATCTACCAATAAACTCTTTAAAATGGGAGCTTATAGTGGAATCACTAACAGAGATACACTTTTCAGAGTAATAGTTCTATCAGTCACTTCAGCCTGCCTGTTTTTCAGTCTACTTTAGTTTCAGGTGAGCCAAAAGATAACTTTTAAATATATGGTCAGTTTGAGCTTTTCTCTTTTTTTCTTTTTTTTCCTTTTTTTTTTTTTTTTCTCTTTTAAAGAATATCTTTTCTCACATTTATTTCTTTTCTGAATATAAATTGATGCTCAACTGAGTATCAGCTGCCTGCCATTATACATCTGCGTAAATTTAATATCTTTCCTTGTAAATCAAACACATGCTTGAAAATACAAGGTAAAATATAGTATAAATATGCTGGTAATAATACATGCGTGTGTTGTTGTGCTGTCTCACAATACAGTCTTGGGAAGAGAATGAGCAGAGGATTAATTTGGGAATTTTAATCAGGCAGGTTTTTTTCTTTATAATACAGTTAAACATAGGGTCAAGTGAAACTTTTTTCAGCACAAGAATGTATATATATATTTTTTTTTTTAATTGACATTATTTCAAATGTTTGTAAGTACTATAGGCTGAGTATCTTCAATTTTCTTATTTATGAATCTGCTATAAAACATTGTTGTCTAGTTACCCAGCTATTCACAAAATCAGTGCTGTTCTTTTTTCTTTTTTTTCCTCTAATTTGGCCATGTAACTTTACTACAGTAATACAAACACAGGTGTTACCCAAATGAGGTCTGTCACAGACTGCTTTAAAGATTGGAGTCCTTTCTGTATACTGCAGCACTTGGAGGTGTCAGGTCAGAACACTGCTCTGGAATACTCTGCAACACTTTGTACAATGGAACAGTGGAATAAAGGCCGAAAACTGGTTATATAATGTATTATTAATATTATTGTTGTTATTATATTTTATATGACAATCTAGGGTTCAAAATATGGTCTTTTTCACTCTGAAAAATTGTGTATTGAAACACCTTTGAATTTCTGATAGAGAAGTTGTGATAGAGAATGGAAATGTACCACATAAAATATTTTTAGTGTTAACTGCAGAACAGCCATTAAAAAATTCTACGGTTATTCCAGCTCTTTTGTTTTTTAATTCTACATGCAAATATATGATTTATGCAGTCCTTCACCTTGTACGCAGACTCCCAAGAGTTGCTATATTAGCTGAAAATGATTCTCATCTTTTCACTTTTTTCTGTTGGTTTTTTTTTTTGTTTTTTTTTTGCTATTCTAGTAGTTACTTCTGATAGTAGTTTACTGCAGGCACTGATTTTTGAACACTTCAGCTTAGCAGCTGTTAATTTTGCTGTCATATTTTCTAGTAACACTTTACCCTTTTCTCCGTCTCCTCTCTGCACCAGTAACTTGAAGGAGAGCAAAACAAAAACACATCACAGGTTTTAAGGTTCAGAACATGGTGTCTTTGAATTGCATCAATGCAAAGAAAAGGAACGTACATACAGTTAGTCAATTCTAAGGTAGTTTCCAATGCAGCATCACTAAATAAAAGACTCTGGTTCAGCTTTGGAATGTGAGAAACTATTTTTGGTTTGTTTTAGACCCTCATTGTTACAAATTAATCAACTGCTCTTTAAAGTCTAGAACTCATTAACTTTATTCGTTTTACTGTTCCCATGACTGAAACAAATGTAAAATATCCAAGTTTACTTTAGTTACTCACCTTGATCCCATTTCTGTCTGTTCTTAACAGGTATCCTCTATTATAGACATGTGAGAAAAGGTACTTACTTGGGGGTTAAGATATTTCAGAAGGTTTACAAGTTGTATAAGTCTAGAGTTCAGCTTTCACTATAAATCAGTAATTTCAGCCAAGCTTATATATGTTGTAGGTAGATGAAAATCTGATGTTTTCTAAACCTGTGGGCACTGTGAAGCCTAGTATTCACCATGTTGGGTACATTATTTGAATTTCCATTTGGTGGGACTCCTCAAAGTCTTACTTCCTTGCATTCTAAGGATCAGGGTGTGGTTTGGTCACACAGATGCACAGATGCAGATCTGAATTTGAGAGAGAGAAGCATTTTTATTAAATGGGCATTGAAACTAACCTGACCAGCTCGTTAGTACACTGAGATCTGGGTCACTTGAGAAATTGGTTTGAAATAAACATTCTGCTTTCAGTTTTTTTGTTGTACTGGTAAGCAGCTGGATGAGTCACTGAGCAATTCAGAACTGGCAGTAGGTGTCAGGGAAAGTTAAGGTATGTCAGTAGCCCATACAAACATGAAGAACAGATATTTGAGAGTAGTCTCCAGGAAGAAGGAATGAAAATACTGAATGTCTGAAAGTGGTAGACAAAAAAAAAAAAAGAGAGAGAAAGAGAGAAAACCTCTTGAACATGGATTTTAAGATGAGTTATTTACTTTTAGACTGATTGAAAAATAAAGAGTGATGATAAAGTGCACATTTGGAACGCAGTGTTGTGTGATCCAGATAGGATTCTAAAGAGTTTGTGGGTGATGTTAGGCACTAAGCAGAATTCAGTTATCAAAATAGCCTTTGGCCTTGTAAAATATACCTGTCAAGTTTATGAACGCACATGCGTGGCATTTCTCAATGGCAAAGCAAGTCGCTGTTTCTCATATAGCCCAGCGCTGCATACAGGATGAAGCGTAGGTTGCTCTCAAAATGATGCAGTTGTCTCTACTGCCCAAAAGAATACATTATTGGGAAAGTCCAACACAGACCCATAGAATAGAGAGAGCTGTGACACAAGTGCCAAATGCTTAATTGCAGAACCCTTAGCTAAAATTCCTAGTTATCTCTTGGTATCCCCGAACAAGTTATGTTTAATTCTGTAGGATGTTTGTAAATGTATTATTATATTACTGCAGCACATGGGCTTCAGTAGCCCTCATCAACATAAGAAAAAGGGGAAGTGAAAAATGCACAGCAGTGCTTTGTGATTTAACTGTAAAGTTTGTATTAAGTATTGACTTCAGAATTACAATTAATGATTGAAATGTGATTTGATCTGTTTCCTTATCCGTGGAAAAGCAATATTCAGATGCAGTGTACTAAAATACTGTGTGTTCTATATTGTGTAGAATAGTTGAGTCTACAGCCTTTCCTGAACAGATTGAGAGTCGTAATGAAAAGGAAAACTAAAATGAAAAAATACTGAGTGAACAGCAGGTCCCATTTGAGGTGATTACAAAGGATGTTTCTTTATTCTGTCTTTTCTTGTGCAACCTGAAAACAGTAGCAGGGGGTTACGAGCAGAGTTCATCACAGAGTTGTCAATCACTGTCATTTAACATTTTGCAATGGAAGATGTCTTTATTCAAGGACAGCTGGGCAAATCAGAGAAACAGATTTGCAGTTAGTAGTCTGTCCAGCCTACACTAAGCAAACAAGGACAGGGCAGAAATACTGGCCTCTCACATAAAAATATAATGGACTCTGCTGACCTCGGTGCCCTCCATTCAGCTTCATTCTCAGTTGTATAAAAGCTTCACTACCCATTCTCAATTTCCTTTAATTACCTACATGATGCAGATAAGAAAATGAACCTCACTTACTTACAGTCAGTGATCACAAACAGGAAATTAAGTAGGCAAGTTGTTTAAAATAAGGGGAGTGTTTTGGAGGTAAATAAAATGTGTGCTGGGGGAGAATTAGTGAAAATGCATTTTTGGGAGCACCAGTTGGTCTGGAGTGACTTGGCTGATCCTTCTTCTTTCTGCTACTTTAAACTGCAAAGGAAAACTAAGTAAAAAATCTCCTTGGTAAATATTCTTTAAAATATCTTTGAAGGAGAAGCAAGTTAAATAAAAAGAGTGAAGCAAACATGCAACATTCTATGGGGCTTAAAAAGATTGTGACCTTAGGTTCAGAGAATAAATGACCACAGTTTTCACAAGAGATCTAGCAGAGGCATCTAGGATTAAGCAGCAGTTCTCTTTAGACTGTCTTCACTTTTAATCTGCAGTCAAGCTAAATTAATGACATTCTGATTTCCTTTTCAAATCTATCTTTCCTTTTACATTTATATCACACTTTAGGTAGAGTTTCACTGTGCAGTTAAAATAAATAGAAAATATGTACTGTCAGTTTTTTGAGAGAAGAAGAGGGCACAAAGCAGCTATATAACTTGTTTTTTTTAGAAACTCTAAAAAACCTCCATTAGGACTTTAATGAGTGGATACAGTACTTTGCAATTCAGTTAGGTAGTTCTGTTAGGTGTTCAAAAATGGCAGTTTTTCTTCATTCTCCATTGGTTACCTTTGTGGATATTTAATTAATATGGATGTTCCGGAAGTCTGATTAGAGATTAAATCTGTAGCTTAAGAGGAATATAAAACTTTGAATAGTTTAATTTAATGGTCTTTTTTTCTAAGCATACAGTTCAGAAGATGTTACTGTTCAAGCTACCCAAAATGCTTTTATTTTGTGATAAAATAAATGTATTTGCATACATTGCAAATGGGAAAAAATACCTCATATTATAAAAGTCTTACTTTACTTGCAAGTTTTATATTTTAGAAAGATCATTCTCATTCCAAACAATAATATGTATGCATACATACAAGATTTTGTGGAGAACGTTGCCCCTTTTGTCATAGTACTCTGGACTATGTGCATAGTACTCATGGACTCCGCTGACCAAATTGTAGTTCTGAGAATGCTTCTGTTGAGAATTTGTACTTGCAGAGACAGTAGATCTCCCTGCCAATAGGAGACTGAAGTACTGCTCTAACTACACAGACAGACTTGTTCCCCTCACCCCAAGGATGCTGCCAGCGATAACCACAAAGATTGCTGTGCAGCTCCTTTTTGCGACAGTGAGGCTCACATTTTGACGTGAATGGTAGCACAGAAGATAATTTTCAGCACCTACTTAACGATTTTGCTGTTTGCTGTGATTACCAAGCAACTGTTGCTTAGAAATTGATTCTCAAAATAATGAAAATACATTTTAAAATCAATTTGAAATACAACCCAGAGTAGTTTCAAACCAAGGGTGTTTCAGTTACAAAAAGTAGGAACTATGAAAAATGAAAATGTCAGTTATCAACTTCTTTATAGCTAACTTTACTATGTTCTTGTGAGCTAACTAGGGTACGATGTCTAGAGAAGGTCATCCCTAAAACTAATTCCGTCCAATGAATGTATTTACTTCATTATTTTATTTTCATATTCTCTAACAGAAGAATCGATGTAGAAAAGTTTTTAAAACCTCTAATTAGGTGAATATTGTTGAATATTTCACTAGCTGTTGTTTTCCCACAAACGCCTGATTTTGATAAGTAGGCTATGTAAATATTAAAATGCTGCTATTTTAGTAACGAAATCTAATTACAGTAAATTAAATACATATAATTTTAATATCTCAGAAAAGAAAAATATTTATTCTGAAACTAACTAGAATGCTTAAATGTATTTTATACTTTTTTTTCAGAATGCTGATGAGTACACAGATCTACCTGTGAGACACAATGAAGACCAAATGAACAGTGAACTGGCAAAACATCTTCCAATTGAAGTCAATCCTCATTCATTTGACAGCTCACACACGAAAACGCACCTCCTGCTGCAAGCCCACTTCAGTCATGCCATGTTGCCTTGTCCAGATTACGCAACTGATACAAAGACAGTGCTGGACCAAGCAATTAGAATATGTCAGGTATAGTAATGCATTTCACTGTTTAAGTCCTGTTGTTTTTTTACTATTGTTATGTTGTAATATTTTGAATATTGAAAAATCTGAAGATTTCTTGCAATGTCTTGTGGGAAAACTGGCATGATGCCACTATGTTAAGGAGGAACTATGTGCCAACAGAGATGTCCTCTTTACAAAATGGAAGGTAAATGAACTTCTGGTTTAAAAAAAAAAAAAAAACCCTGCGCTGACTGGAGGCATCTGTTGCCGTCTCCTTTCATATGCAACAGCTTTCAGTCACTGTACTCTGGAATGCTACATATAAGTCATTCCTGCGCAGATGTATTCCCTACAAATTGTTGTGCTGACCCCCAGGAACTGTGTCCCATGGGTACATTTCTTTTTATAGGACCCTAAAGCATTCTAGTCACTGCCAAGCATAAATAAAACATGTTTTGAAATGTAATTTGGGACAAGATACTGGGTTTTTCTGTGGCTTGTGAAAAGATACATCTTCTGTTTCCCAATAATCACAGAATCAAAGAGCATTCTTTTAAACACAGATTTTAAAAACAGTCTGTAGGCTTGTGACTTTTATAGTTGTGCAGAAATCTCATCCCACAGAACTAAACTGACATGGAGAGTACTGGTAGCAAGCAGTCACACGTACAGTTGCATGCCTCAAACGAATTTTAAATTTAAATTTAAACACAGCATTTAGGTTTGCAGTAGATTACTACAGTATTTGAAATGCACCATTGCAGCTACAGTGGGAATAAGGCTGAGCGCTAGCTGATGCAGAAAACAGGTTGGCCCTCTGTTTTCTGCAAGGGAGGAGTAATAGTATTTGTTCTCTTTAGCAGAGCTGAATGAGGACTCACTCATAGATTTTCGAAGATTGGACTGTCTTCAACAAACTTTTTTTTATCTTGCTCAATTCCATATTTGTAAAATGGAGATAGTAATTCTTTCCTCCTACCATTTTTGTTTGCCCATATTTTGATTTCCTTAGTGACCTACATATCATCTACAAGAATGATGTTCTGATCTTATTTGAAGATTTTATTTCAGAAACCATAATCACTCAGAAAAACAGCCTAAGGCATTCAGCACCCTTTAAATTGAAGTAAAATTCAGAATATTATTCCATGCAGTATTTTGGCAACTCAGGCCTTTTGTTAACTGATAAATAATGTTACGTATACAGTTGTCTTTAAAAAAAAAGAAAGTTCCTGCTTTCAAAGAAAAAGAAAAACATGCAAGCACATTAGTATTTTGAAGTTGGTGCATGGTTTAAATCTCTTGGGAGAATATTTGTTCCCTCTTATTAGTCATGCTTTCCAAACGGAGGTTAAAGTTCCCAGAATCTAAGCAATAGACAGGGTTACACTTTCAATACTGGTTGTTACCTTTTTCCTTAGCACTGACCTGCTGATGAACTCTAGGTCAACAGAGGTGGAAAAAAAGATGTTAGTTGTGAGAAAAGGAACTGAACCATGGAAGGCTCCACTGATAAACACATCCAGTAGATGACATTCTGTGTGCATGTGAACACGCGCTCGTACCCCTCAAAGAGTAAAATTCAGCAGTTAGGCAGAATTGGGTTTTGAAATATGTTGAATTTCTGTTTATTTACATACAAAGTACTTTAGGTGTTAAGGTTGTATAGCTAACGTTCCAATGGTGACCTGAACATAAACTGTTGTTTTTGCTGGTGGATATGTGAGCAAAATGCAGACTTCCTGTGTCAGCACTGCATTTCTGTTCCAAGAAAGTAAGGTCTTTCCAAGAGCTTTTACAAGTGGTTGTTTTCTCAGTACATATAGAGGGCCTCCATTCCAGGTCCCCTGCAGAGCACATCTTCTGTCAGTATACATAAGCAAACCTCTTTCCACCACAGGTAACAAATTTATCCACTCTCCTATGCTGTCTTCACCTAAATCAGCCTCCTCTCCTCTGCTGCCTTTCACATCTCACCCGCTGCCTGACTCTACTGATGTTCTCCGGGCCTCTTTCTTTGCCACTGACTTCAGGTTGAGTAGAGTTAATGGTCAAAAAACAATGATGATAGCATGAACCAAAAGTAGCTGTTGGCTTTCCTAAAATCACCAACTAAAACTGGCAAAATCCAGTGAAGTTATTCGGTCTGCAGTAGTTGTTCAGAACAAATGTCAGAATTATTGGAATTCAGAATATTTGTAGTGTACTGTCTTTCATAATTTACCACTCTTCTCCTCAGCATGTATACATTAAGCTCTGAAACAAGATCGTTGTAATTACAATAAATAAATAAATTTATTAAATAACAAACTTTTATGATTTTAAAATGCCCTATGTAGAAATCCTATCCATATTCCTTCTCCTCCAGGGACAGGGCTCTTGAACAGGGTTGCTTAAACATTGTATGTGTATAATATCTACATATATCAATTATGTGTGTGTGTATGTGTATATACATATGTGTATAATAGATACATATATAATATTTTGCAATTCTTGACCATTTTTGTTGGTTATAGTAAAATCCATAAGAATCTAACAGTAATCAGCTGCTTTAGTGTAGTCAAGTTCTGCTACACTTCCAGCTATGTTTGCTACACAAACATAAAGTTCATGTTACTGAAGCCTCTTTCTATGAGGGCAACAGGAGAGACCAACAGGTTGATTTTTTTTATGTGACAGTGGTAAGATTCCACTCTCTTCAAATAAGAAATGTAGGCAACCACTGTTAAATTACTTTTGCTGAGATTTCTGTTATATTTTTATATTAGAATTCTGTTGATCTATACTCATAATTAAACATAGAAGTCAGAAGCTATGAAGTCACAACTAAGGTCAAAAAGAGCATGTTACCGTGATGACACAGCATTTACAGAATTTGAGGAGCCATGGGATTGATCCAGTAGAAGAATGTAATTGTTGCTATAGAAAATTGAAGAAATTCTGTTACAGCTTTCCTGTAGTGGAAAAATTCCTGAATTTGATTTGTGTAGATAAGAGTTTGTTATAATAGGATAAAATTTGGTATCTATTTACATAGGATGAAATACAGAGTTCTTTCCCTTTTACTGCAGAAATATGAGGAATAGCAATGTACAATCTTCTGGAAGGTGAATGGTGCCCTACTTCAACACCCAACTTTTCAATGAACCTGAAAGGTTTGAGTGAAAAGCTAAAGAGTTTGTTAATCACTGACACGTTGCCATCGATAAAGTATAGAAGGTTCCCATGGCTCAAAAAAGTCTGCCAGTACTTCCTATGAGACCTTGGGCAAGTCAATTTCTATTGTCCTGGCTACCTTTAATACAATTACAGTAAACAGTGTATTCTCTCTAATCTTAGCATGCTGTCTATGGTGTGTTTATTGAGAAAAGATAGAGATATCAATTGTATCATGCTAAGCGCTTCAGCTGTTGCTTAAATTCAAACATTTCTCCACTTGCAGAACATGAAAAAGAAAGAATAAATAAATCCCATGAAATGATCTGTTTAATATTTTTTTAGAATAAAATTATGACTGTAAAGACAATACCCCATCTTTTTTCCCCCATCTCTGATTTAGAATTATGTGAAATGGACTAAATCTAATCTTTTTTTACTTCTTTTGTCAAGCCTTTTGTGACTGTGTATTCCGCGATCAGTTCTTATTCTGCTGTTCTATTGCCTATATTTGCATTAATTGAAATAGATAATTGAGGTAGTAATAATACCAGTTTCAGATTCAGCAAGGAATATTATGAAATAAATGTGACAGTTGCTGGCTTTGCATTGGGATTGGCCACAAGCCTCCACTTGTATTATAATCGTTGATAAAATATTTTAATATTGCCAGAAGGAGAACTGCCATGGAGCCTAGACTTAACCTTTAAGAAGTGTTTACCTACGGATGTGTTAAACGCATCTCTGTAGGTTACCTGTGCATTCAGAGAAGATGGACAGGAAGACAGGTTCTGCACTGCACAGTGAAGTGCAGTTTGAATGGGAAACATGCACATCCTCAAAATGAGGCCCAAATAGCTCTGCTGCTGATGGATGGCCCTTTCCAGGCATCTTCCCCCTCTGGAGAATCTCATTTTGATATGAAATTAAAAGCTCTTCAGGTCAGGTTCTGCATTTCCTTATTAACTGGACAATGATATGTGTAGCATCCCTCTACTCATTCTTAAATGGGTAAAATAAAAAGTTCTTTCTGTTCATTTAAACTGAAGGTTTTGATGCATTTCTAAGTATCATCTTTGTTGTTCATGTTTAGAGCTTTCAAACATTGCACAGCTATGCTGCCCAATTCAGCTGTCTTAAGAGCTAGCTTATGGATTATGAGTTTTTTACTCATAGAGTGGTAAGGCACTGGCACAGGCTGCCCAGGGAAGCTGTCATTTCCCATCCCTGGAGGTGTTCAAGGCCAGGTTGGATGCAGACTGATCTAGTGGTCAGCGTCCCTGTCCACAACAGGAGTTTGGAACTGAGTGATCTTTCAAGTCCCTTCCAACCCAAGCCATTGTATGATTCTGTGATTCTACAATTCTGTGAATGAAATATTTAAGCAAGTAAACTGCAGGCAGTTCTTGGCTGATGGTGGGAGCCGTGTCCGCAGTTCTCAGGCAAAAGTTGGTTTCTGCCCATGCAAACACAACTGCAAACAACAGAAGTGCCTGAGCTGTAGTTCCCAGGCTATGCAAATGTCACTCCACACCGCACTTCCCATTCCCCCCAGATGTCCTGACTTCCTAACAGCCACTAAAACTGCTGGCTTGGGGAGCCATGCCCCCTTGGTCATTGTTTTCCTGTCTGTGAGGAAATGGAGAAGACCCTAAGCACGCTTCGAGCTCTTGTGTTATCTCCTGTTATCGCAGGCATATCGATGTTTAGCTGAAAGATAAAAATTACAGAAGTGGCACATTTTGTGGTTGCATATGCAAGATTTGTCCAGAAGTGCTCATGCAAATATGTAATTGCTTTGTGTAATAAATGCATTTGAAACTATAAATAAGTGGGCAGCTTAATTGGGAGAAGTCAGATCGACTCCATAGTGCAGTATATTCAGAAACAAGTGAATAGCAGAGGCCGGTGTCTCTTTTGCTCCTACACACATTCTTTGTGTGTATGTAGTGTTCTAGTGATTGTACCAAACCTGCAGTTTTACTTAAATACTAGTTGGTTACAAGGTTGGATTGCTATTATTCCACATCAGGAGGGTGAAAATAATAGAATAACAAAAATATATATATATGTATGGAACATAGATTGGAAATGATGCTCATTTATAGATAATAACAGCAATAAATAGCTTTGTAGTGATAGTGCCTGGACATAGGAAATACTGAGATGGAAATACTTGCTGCCTAGTTTTGTTTTATAGGTATGTATGAGGAGGGGAAGGGGAGGCTACCTTTGTCACAGTGGTGTTGGAGATTTTGCTCATTGCAGATAATTTGGGAACTGCTTTATGGAAGCATCTTGGTGACAGTTTAATGATGATTTGGTGTTGCTTATATATAATCCCTCCCCCACCCATGACAAACCTTTTCCCAGTTGGGGCTGGAGGAAATGAGTAATGCTTAACCCATTTGTGTGATCAATTCACTTAAGCAGCTACTGTGAAATGTTAATCACAACTTTAATTTGTACTGCATTAGCATTTTGATTAACTTGTAGGCTTGCTAGCACACTTGAAGCACTTTTACTCATAGTTACAGCTCGGAAATGACTTTTTGATTAATTAAGTTTGTTAGACAGCAGCTGAGCTTCCTGAATGCTAACCTTATGGGGCTAAAAGTTCAGGAGAAAGTTACTGGGAATAACTGTTGCTGTTGAAAAGGATTCTAGTGAATGCACTCAAAAATTTTAATAATTGACAAAATACTACATTACTACTTTGAGACTGAATTTAAACTTTAAAGAGGGCAGATTTATCATGAGAAAGATGCTGTGTATTTTTCACAGCCTTGGTATTTTTCTGTAAGCTGTGGAACAAATGCTACCTGTAAGGCATTGTTTAGGATGAAGAAACTAGGACTTCTTGCCAAAGAAGAGACTTTTCTCAAAAAACATTTTATTGTATTTACAGTTCACTAGCCTAGTAGAGAATATCAATTTATTAATTAGCTATTTGAAAATATATTGGATATTGGGACTCAACAAGTTCTGAACGTGTTGGGTTATGCCCTACCAAGTTTAGATTGCTAGTATCACATTCCATGGCTGCTGTTATCTCTGTAATACTATCAAAAAAAAATCAGTGAGAGCCAAAGGGTTGCACTCCACTAAATGTAGACAGTAAGTGATTTGTCCTTTCCCTGATTCTGATCATACTAATAATGTTACTATGGAGGCTAAAGGATGAATACAGGGATAGGAATCTTACAAAGCAGCTAGGAAGGTCGTAATTTGCATTCGTCAGTGAGACCTTTATGGTGATGGGAGAATGAAGAATTAGTCTCTCATAGTGGGTAGCAGAGCATAGGGACGAGGGAGCTGAATGTTCTTGTTCAAAAATATAGTGAAGAGAGGCAAGATGCAGAGGAAAGTGTAAAAGGAGTGCCAAACTAAGATCAGTTATAATTTATTCACTATTGCTCTGATAAAATAGAAGAATTTTTTTTCTATAGGCTGAAACTGTACAGCTGAATGATTTTGATATTGATTTGAAAGAACTCTTTTCGCTCTCCTGCTCCCAGTAAATACATTCCTAGAAAGAAATACTGGACTGGATGTCTGAAGTGCAATAGGTGCCTGTCGTACCAATCTGTAACTTTGTGACCTTAAGATACTCTATGAGACTTCTTCAAATAAACTCCAACGTTTAGACTGTTCAGTTGTTGTTTCTGGGGTATATAACTGAAGCATCATAATCATGGTTTAGATAAAAACATGAAACTTACAGTACATGTAATGCTTTAACATCTGGGAAAATATTTTACTTGTATTAGTATGATTGCAAATCACATCTGATCATAATATAATGTTACATATTGGAAGGCTTCCTAGGTTTGAAGTGTGTGCAAAAAAGATTTATCATTCTGTATTAGTGGTTTTCAGGAAAAGGAGTAAAAGGTCCTAAGCAGTTGTAATTAGGCACAGTTCTAATGATTATAATAAATCTATGGATTTAAGTCTTTATTTGTAACTGAAGACTAGTCCTAGACAATAGAATTTACATTGTCATTCACTGAAGACAAGGATGGAGATATTTTGATTATTTGATATTGGAGTGCTGTACCCAGTAAATTTGGGTACGAAAATAGGTGTAAAATCCAAACAGCCTTACCTCTCTTTTTTGACATAGTTGTGCAATAAGTTTGAAGTATTTCAGGCATACAGAGCTTATTTCATTTAAATATTAGTTTCCTTTCTCAAAGCATCACTGCAGAATAAGATCAGTGTTTGCCTAAGAAAGCATTGGGTTTATTTTACGTAAACTTTCAAGTTTAAGGTGAATGTAGTTTACGGTGAATGTGGTTTTGCCTAGAGTGCTGTATACAATGGTACAGAAACTTTCAATTTCCTGAATAAAGGTGCTCAAGAAAGCGCCGTAGTCTACGAAGCACTGGCATGAAAAGTAAAATGAACATTTAAATAGTGGAAAAATTTGAGCCCTGTATCTCACCCTAAGTATTTATTAAATTGCAGCTCCCACCTACCAAAACATTACCATAAATGGCATCATTATAGACAGTTCACTTTTAGCAGGTGTAATTCTCAGCCACGATGTCATTTCATAAATTAGCTTAGGCTCTGTATCCAGAGCAGTTCTCATTGTTCATTTAGCTTTGTTGCTAAATATTATATAATATATAAATATTTATATGTTTATATATAAATATGAATTTATATACTACTCGGAAAGGGTAGTCAGGCATTGGAACGCACTGCCCAGGGAGGTGGTGGAGTCACTGACCATGGGAGTGTTCAAGAAACGTTTGGATGTTGCGTTGAGGGGTATGATTTAGCTGGGAAGTATTGGTAATGGTTGGACTGGATGATCTTTTAGGTCTTTTCCAACCTCGATAATTCTGTGATTCTGTGATTCTGTGAATATTTACATATACAATGTTTACATTGATACTTACAATATTTAAGTAGATTGCTTAGCATATTCAGAGCTATATGATAGGTGAGTTCAGTAAACTACTCCAAGCAGCCTACAATTTCTTTTAAGATGCAAGCTGTGTCATTTTAACACTTCAGTAACTTATCTAAAAAAAAAAAGCTATTTAAGTCATTTGATGAAATCAGAAATTCTGCTAGTTGTGCAGTCTCTGGTCCCCTGCCACCCACCCAGTCATACAAGAGTGATCCAGAATGTCTGGCTTTCAAATGAAGGATGTGAAAGTAATACCAAAAACAGCATTACAGCTTTGCAAAAAGTTTCTAAAATATAAGATTTGCAATCGGGATATTTCTATTGCTAGACAAATCTCCTAAATAAGGGAAGAAAAAGTGTTAATAAGGGAACAGTTTCGTTTTGTTTTTTTTTAAATACGCATTCAGAGTGCTTAAAACAGTTTAGTTTTGTTTTTTTTTTTTTAAATACACATTCAGAGTGCTTAAAAAGAACAAAGAAAAAGAACATTTTACTATCACTTCTCTTCCTCGCCATGCACGCACCTCTCCTGCACCCTGCCTCCGTCTTTTCTTTCTCTCAAGTCAGCGTCATTCAAATTCCAACCTTTTGGATAAAAAGAGACAGACTGTAAAAATTCAGATTCATTTTAGACCAGAGAGTTACTATTTGATAATTTTTAGAAGTCCAGTAGTTGAACTAACCACTGCTCTTGAAAATAAGATGATAGAAAACTGATAGTAGATGTTGAGGGTATGAGTAAAGACATAGCAAGATATTCTGATCCAGACGTTTTGACGTTCAGTTCTGACTATCACCAAAATGAAAATCTTTGCCATAGCTGTTGAACTGTCATTCATTTATTGAGAATCAGCATTTTCATTCTAGCCCTGCCATGGTTCACAGCAAGCTGCTTCCCTTGTCAGTACGAGTCAAGAAATGTTTGATAGTGATGGTTAAAATGCTAAAGAGCTCATTTGATAATTGCTGTTATTGCTTCTGGTTGTCAGAGCATGACACTGTAAAGTCATACAAGCTAAAACCTGGTTCTTCCATCAAAACCATCTCAGTATAAGCCTCTGGTTTCATTTTCCTAAGAGCAGGAAGAGGCCAAAATAAGATGATGGTAAGCATTTTTTATTGTATCAAGTGATATATCCCTTGACTACTTCTGTATACTCCATCATTTTAAACTTAAATTAAAAAGCTGTTGACATTGCTTTGTTTTTAATTGTTGGTTTACTAAAATCTATGATTTTCTTCTGTAAGTAAAAGCATTTTTATAGTTTATCTTTTCACTTATATTCATTTGTCCCCTTCTTTCTTCTCTTACTTTTTTTTTGTCTATGATGAAATTATCCTGTGCAAGAAATTCAGAGGGTTGTTAGGTAGATAACCAATTTGTGCCATTTTAAGTTTAGAACAAAATTCTTAATCCATTCAAAAAAATAAACAAAAACAAACAAACAAACTTGAAGGGAGGACAATAACTTGTTTTGTTGCCTTGATTTTATAGGAATTTCAATGATTACTTGAGTATCAAGCATCTGTGTGTTTTACACTTAGCAGAAAAAGAAGCGTGTGTAGGTTTCCAAGGCAGTGGATGAAACAAGCCAACTTTACCATTGTTCTGACTTTTTCACAATGTCACTGTCTTGGATTTCACATCCAGATAGAGATGCTGTGAATAAATTCTATGGGTGAAGAAGCAGAAAATAAGGAGGAAAAGAGGATTTGCCATGTGGATTCATTATAACAATGTGGAACACAGAGTCTCACACACACAGGCTTTCCTTACTCCCTACGGGATATCTATCTGCAGGCCTCTATCAATTTCTAGGAGATTTTCCATGTGAAAGGATCCTCCAGTTAATTTCAGTGTATAGCTTGTTTTAGATTTATTTTTCTCTTACGTCTTCTCTCTTCCTTTTCCCCTTTTCAAGCATCTATTAAAAAGGTGGGGGTAGGGGAAAAGATTAAAAGAAAAAACAGAAAACAATGGAAACAGCATTGTACATGTATCCTCAGAAGCATTTTATGAAAACACCACTGCTTTATGCTGACTAAATATGCAGCTTACTATATGCTTGCTGTTCATAAAAAAGATAGGATATCTCTTCACCTATTTTTATTAATGTATATGCAACAGTTTCATGACTGAGAAGCATGATGTTTCAGGCTATTTCAGAGTAGCAGAAAGGAGAAAGTGTGAATCAGGAGGTTGGAAACAGGAGGGAGGTAAAATACTGCCTGAGCACCAGGCTCAGAGAGGCACTGACAGTACCCTATGTGGAGGCTTAGCTATCTTTCAAAATTTGGAAGTTGACTCATCCTGTAAATTTAAAAGAAGGTCTTGTCCTGTATGTTTAAAATGTTAGATTCGCTCTGAAAAATTCTGAGAACAATTCTGTGTTTATCTGACTAAAAATTTTGTAAGCCGCTCCACATATCTATAAACCACAAAACTGCTCCTTTCAAGTGCAATTTCTAGTATAATCTTAATTTCTAATGTTTGACAATAATCATACCTGGAAATTACCTCAGCTAGCCAAGAAAAGTATCACTGTTGGGCTATTTGGTACTATTTGGGTGACTAGGAATGTGTGTTTCAGAGTGCTGTGGCTGTTCCTCCAAAAAAAAAATGACAAATGTTAAATCTAGATCATTATTAGCTGAAAGGCACTTTATCCACAATGCAAAAGAAATGTGACATCATTTGTGTAATTCAAGACAACAGGTTAAATATTTTTCTAAGTGTCACTGATCTTATCTCCCTGATCTGAAGTAAAACCTGTTGAAATTGCATTATAAACTGCTAAGATAAACTGTGCGATGGGCCATGACTGAAACTAACTTGTGTCTCTAAACTCAGCATTTCTTCAGAATCAGTGTAATTTAATTGAAATAGCTCTGCGTGTGTAAACAACTCCTTTGTTTAAAGAAGATTTCACTGTTTAGTTTGCCTTAAGTAAATGCTGTCTTTTGTTTGTCTGTAAAACATTTGATTAAACATAAAGACTTACATAGACAGCTCCTCGTCATTACACTAGTGTCTGGAAAATAGGTTAAAATGATGCAGGTATGTGCTACCTAAGGAAATATCAAAGAATATAATTTGTCTTGAAAAGAAAAGCCCACGGAAACATAATCCTAGTCCTGAAATCAAACTATAGTTCTCCTAATATCAAGAAGACAGTACTTGAAGTGTGGAAACTATTCAATATACCAGAATGTGTTCTTGCTTTCTTGAAAATATCATTTTCCAGTATTTTGATCAAACTGCAAATTTACTATATGGCAAACTACTTTTAAATATGTGACTTTCTGCTGAGTTAGAGAGCTGCATTGTGAAGATCCGAGTTTTATTGTTATGACAATGGTATTAAACAACAAAATTAGCAGGAGAACAAGCATATAGTATAATTTTCTTCACCATGTAAAGTGCTCCCGTAAATTATATTAATTGTTTTAATGTACTGTAGAGAGTATAAAAATATACCATTTATTCAAATAACTGCATACTCTATTTAAAAAAAAAAAAAAAAAAACAACTGTGTTGAAACCAAAAGCTCGTGTTCAGTTTCTTCTCCTTTGGAAGAACTCTTCAATTATCTTTCAGACTAATCAAATCAAATTTCATTCCAGCTTTTTTTTTTCTCTAAAAGCAGCATTTTTTTTTTTCCGTATCAGTAGGACCACTCACCATACATACTCTAACGAATTTTGCAGAGTTAAATTTTTACGCTAATGTTACTTAGGGCACACCTTTTACTTGCACTGTCTAAAGCACAGCAGCTAGAAGTATAAATGATACAGAAATTCTCAAGACATGAAAGGATGACCACTAGCAGTTTCAAAGTGTGATGTGCAGCTGAACAGAGCTTTTTTGTTTGCTTGCTTTCTTGATTTTTTTATGTTACTTGGGAAGGCCTTTCAGATTCAGAATAGAGATACCAAAAGAGAGACAGCCAGACATCCCTCATTCTCAAAACAATCAGCTGTATATAATACAAAAATTGAAATCCATATTATTTCTGACCAATCTTATTCAATTTGCAAAATCTATTAACTGCTTTGTAATCTTCAGTGCTGAACATAACTTTGATATGCCCATTAAGCTAAATGTTAGGTTTCTGTCTGGTCCCATTCAGGAGATATTTATGTAAATCCTTAGGTTTAAAATGGGAATAATAACAACTGCTACTGGTAAGTGACATTAGTATCAATTTTGGAACAAAAGTAAATACATTCCTCTTAAATAGTACAAGGAGTTTTTGAATAATTACACTATTCTCATAAAACTCGTGTTGAAATATAACCCATTACTACAGTTAATTGTAACTTCTTCCTTTAAAATCAACTTTGAGATTTATTCTTTTCATTCTGAGTGGGATTATGTAATAGAGAGGTTATTTTTAAGAAAAAGGCCCACTGTCTACTCCCAAACTCCCAAAAATGTGGTGTAAAGTGCTCAACTTTTCAAGGGTAATGGTTATTGTGGTATGAGATTTAATCCATGTTTGTTCAAGATTAATCCAACCTGATCTCCCATCAGTAGGGGTTGAAGTAAATTCCTCCATTGAAGGCCTAGAAATTCTTGTTCGTTAAACATTTATTCAGTGTTCTTACTTACATGAACCAGGTACACAAATAGACTTACATTTTCTTTTTTTATTATTAGGCAATGCTGGATGTTACAGCACATCATGGCTGGCTGGTGGCTGCTCTGAATATAACCAACCTGGTGCAGATGGTGGTTCAGGGCAGATGGATACATGACTCTTCCCTGCTTACTGTGCCCAATATAGAAGTACAACACCTTTATCTTTTTCAGTAAGTAACTCTTCTAAGCATTTGCAAGTTTTCAGATTCATTAAAACTTGGCTGCTGGTAGTGTTTGAATTTCATTGTTGTGCCCAAGAATGTTCATTACTGTAACAGAAGCAAAACTCCTAATAATTATAATTATCATTATTATTATTATTATGTAATCACACTCGTGCTTTCCCAAGTAATGTTTCTGTTTTCAGTGGTCATCGAATAATTAACCTTCACAGATTATTTTGAGAACCGTGATTCCAGAGAAATGACCAAGAGATCACTGGAAGAGTTCCAAATTCTAACAAATGCAACTCTATATATTAGCTACCTCTTTATTTTAATCCATTGTAAAAATTTATTGTACCCATCATAGAATCATAGATAATGCTAAGTTCTATTGATGTCTAGATTATGCAGTAATTAATGCTGCCCAAAAATAAATGACCAGCTTTGATAACAGAAACGAGCATAAGGTTTTACCACCCAAACTAAGGAAAATAAATGTTTGCTTTTCTTACCTGTACCTGTGTTTTGCTTTCTGTATCAGGAAGTGGAGCCAAGGAAAAAGAAAGAGTGTGCATGGAGGTTACCAAGGTCCTATCGAGTGTCTTCCTGAACTTATGGCTGCCTGTGAAGGAAAAGAAAGTGTGTTTGCTTCCATTGTGGACAGTGAATTGCAAACAGCACACATTTCACAGGTAATGCTTCCTATCAGTGGTCATTATCAGTAAGATTGGAAAGGAAGAGTAGTTGGGAAAAGAAATACTCTCTTCCCTCCAGTAAATAATGTGATTTTCTGTATAAAATGCACTGCATTCATTGCTCTAATTTCAAATCACTGCTGGCTTTACAGAAGTTCTTCTCAGACTGTTTTCTCTTATTCTCTGTTAACCAGTAACATTGTTTGGTTTATGGCTGGTATTAACACATCTCCTTGCTCTAAAGATGCTTGTCTAGGTTGTACAATCTGCTTTGTGTTGTTCAGCTTTTTAGAGCCAGCTATGCTCTAGGAATCATGCATTGCAAATGTCATCATAGCTGGTTTCTGAAGTGGTCTGTCAAACACCTTATTTTCTGAGAATACCCTTAGTAAAAGATTCAGCAGTCCTTTTCTATTTGAAACAGAAAGCAGATGAAATTTTCACATTTCACAGTGGGGACAAAAAATGTTGAGTCTGCTTTAGAGTCTCATTTTCATTTGCTTTTTCAAGCAGTTTCCAGCAAAGGACAGCTATATTCTATAGAATTTCTCACATGATAAGGCTATCAATTTCAAATAAATGTATGAAAGTGGAAAACATCAAATTATTTTTTATATGAATACTTAAAAGCACGGCAATATGTCCTGTATTTGACTGTTCAGCTTCAGTTAAACATTTCACTGGTTTGCAAACAAGAAGAAAAGTATTTAAATGTCTGTAACAGACAGCTGCATTTGTAACTAAATTATCATCAAAATTCTGAATTAAGAAAATGTATTGACATCAAAACAAGGCTTCATTTAACAACAGATTTCTAACATAATACACATTGATTTCAGTCCAAGTTTTAGATGTGATAAAAAATTAGAACATTGTTATAATTAGTTCAGGGAGAACTCAGAAGTAAACTTACTTAATTTATTTGCATAAATTGCCATTCTGTTATCTTTAAAAGCAAATGCAAATTGGTTCTGTCTGATATGATGATGGTTATTTGGCTCAAAAGTGCTTCAATTTGCGTAGCAATCTGGTGTCGTCTCTGCAGCGAGGCGATCCCAGGTAACATACAAATCCTGAATTATTCCAGAAATTAGTATGTTTAAAGCATCAATTTAAGTGCTAATTGCAGTAGTAATGAGAAAAAGCAGTACTACTGTGAGATTTGCATCTACTGCCCCATCAGTATGCCTGGAGCGCCTGCTGACTGGCAGAGGATTTGGCTGCTAATTAAATAATTGTATGCATGGCAGTGTTCTCGTCTGATTCAATAGATGAAGATTAATCCTCAGATAAATATGTTTGGCTGGTATTGAAATGTCTTAGCAGTTTCCTCAAAAATAGCTTGTGTGTATGTGTTGTGTATGTTCGCACTGTGAATGACTCTGTGCCTCTGTATGCCTATGTTGGTAAATACAGATGCATATAAGAGGAAAAAACAATTCCTCAGCATCATATAAGGAGAAAGTTTCATTTCTGTCACTTGGGAATGGCGATACTGGCAAAGTCATGACTGTGCTACACGTCATTGAAAATGTGAAACTTTTATACAAACATTTCCTATAATTTATGGCATTTTTTGCATGAAAAATGTATTGTAATACCTTCCGCATAATCAAAATTTATATTGAAACTGCCTGTTGAGTGTCTTCATATGTAAAGTCTTTAAATGTGCACTTAAATAAGGGGCAACCTAGAGAAATACCTCCAATAAAGAAATTACATAGTCTCTATAATGAAAAAAGTATGAAATTACAGACTCTAAACCTAGCATTCTGAAACCAGACATTAACAAAGTCAAACCAAGTGGTAACTACACCACAAAAATGCCTAAAACATTCTTTTACTAATAAACCTTTACTTCTCACTCACAGCTTGTTGAACCTGTATCATAAACCAGTTACTAGCATGAAAATGGTTAAAAAAACAAAAATTGTCCTTTATAAATTTGGGGAAGAAGGGAAGTGGGAAAAAAAATTGCATTTGGAAAGAAAAAATTATTTTTTAAGCAGATCGGTAATTAATTTTTAAGTAACAGCTCTTGAGGCTGCTCATGGATTTGGAATATTAGGCTAAGTCCTGGGGAGACAGTTTATTGGCAAAACTGTTAATGATGTTAGCAAATGTTCATGCGGAGTTTCTAGCATGATTAGGATTTGAACCTATGGGTTTGATGGCTAAAGACATGTAGTATATATAAATGCACATATTGGGTCCACTGATACAATTAAAGGGAGAATATATGCTTATGTTATTGTATAGTAAAAAAATTTAAAAAATGAAACAGTTAAATGGTCGGTACATACCTAAGAGATGTGGGAGCCTGAGTTTAATTTTCCAAATATTAGTTATAAGCCTAAACTTCACTAAAAAGTCAGCTAGGTTTTAAAAGCTGACTGCCAAAATTCAAAAACTATTTAGGCTATAACTCTAAAATAACTCCTGTTTTCTTTCTGAATGGTATTTGTTAAGCAAAGCTTTTTCAGTTTCTAGGTCCTTCATGCAGGCACCTTGTAAAATACTAAGCTGATGTTTATATTATCAAAAGAGAAAAAAAAGAAATCTCAAGATTGAAAGGGTGCTGTCTCTGCTCTAGTATTAGGTGCTTCTACTCTGAAAGTGTCTGTGTTTCTGTAATCTCATTTTTCATTTTCATCTGCTACTAGTTGACTTCTTTCCTCAAGAAAAAAAGCGTTGCTTTATTTTCTCCAAATTGTGTGGGTGATAAAAAGGCAGCCTGTTGTCAACAGTACCTCTGTGTTCATGGTGTACTGAATTCGCCTTTAATTTTCAAAAATAAAAGGCCAGGATAGTCAAGTATTACAACTACCTTCTTACCCAATTAAAAAGTTATTCAGAGTTGATATATTTTGTTTGCAGTGTCAAAGGTACATGAGAACATGATAACCTTTGACACATAAAATATGTTGGCATTGTACAGTATTAATAGGACCAAACCAGAATCTTCAATGGAGCAACAGGTAGTACCAAAAAAAGGAGTGAATACAGGACTACCTCTGCTGAACTTAAACTGTGTTCTAATGTAATTGTAACAGGCCACATCCTGCAAGATAGTAAGCATAAAAGTTTTCCAGGTAAATGATATCTGAAATACAACAAAATGGGTGATAACTGGGCAGGTGTAGAACATGGTACTTCTACTGAAACAGCAATACTCTGGTGCATTGAGAATTTCACACAGTAGTGAAGTTCCTGCAGTAAACTCGATCTTAAAAGACTTTACATTAAACAGAAAACTATTTGTGAGTTAAGATGTAACTACACAGGTAGTCTCATCCAGTGTGATCTGCTGGAGGTGAATTTATTATGGCCTTTTGTGCTAACTGTAGCAAAATCCTGGCAAAAACACTAAGAACTTCTTTCTCCTTCAAGGTGCTGTCTTTTATTCCCACTTTTTTTCTTTCAGACTTGGGACAGAAGGGGAGATATCTTTTCCCTTAATCTTATAGCTGTTATCTTCTCTCTGTTGTAATTTTCCTGCCCTTTCTAAGCTAACGCTTAATGCATTGCATCAGTATAATTCATCAGTGTCTTGTTTTACACTGCAACTCCATGAGCGCTCACAGCTGGCCCTCCCCATCTTCTGCATTGAATGGACACAGCTGTTCATGCAGCACAGAAGAGGGAAGAAGGAAAGAGATTAGTTTTAGCCTAAATCAGTTTTCTCATTTAGTTTGGCCGAGCTATGGTAATGCTGCCATTTTAATCCAACATAAGTCTGCACTGCAACTGAAATGGGCAGCTCTGCCCTCCCCGTGCCACTTTCACCTCTCCTGACCCAGCTCACCGCACAGCTGCACAAATGCTGCAGATGGATTGAGTGAGGAGGTGGGAAGGAGCATCTAGGGACAAGGAGAGGAGGGTTCACATCAACCCTCTCGCTGACTGTCAAAATGGCCTGCAGCCAAGCAGCTACATGAATGCTTGTGCCAGCAGGGGAGGAGGTAGGAGCACTTCATTCAGTGGCACTGAAGATTCATGCTTATTCAGAGTGCTCACAGGATTAGGGAATATGCTTCCACAATCAGCTTTAGGCTGATCTAAGTTCATGCCGTTGCCAAATGATTAGCAAGCTCATCCATCTAGCTGCACAGCCACAGTATGGCAGTACTAGCACACTGGGGACGAAGGGGGGACAGCTAGCTGGCATGGAGGCCATGGAAGAAAGGCATACACTTCCTTTCCTCGTGGCTACGCAATCTTAGGTCTACTTACCCTGGCTGCTGTATCCCTAATTATGTATCGATGTATGCCATTATTGTAAATATAAATCTTGATAGCAATGTCTCCAAAAAAGCAAAATTATCTTTTCCTAGAATCATAGAATATTCCAACCACTTTGCCAGTGGCAGGGTTGCCAACCACCAGATCAGGTTGTCCAAGGCCTTCCCTTCAGCCTGGCTTTGTACACCTCCAGGGATGAAATATCCACAGCTTCTCTGGGCAACTTGTTCCAGTGCCTCACCACCCTCTGTGTAAAAAAATTTCACCTAACATCTAACCTGCATCTCCTCTCTTTTAGCTTAAAGCCATTCCCCCTTGTCCTAACACAATCAGACAATGTAAAATGTTGGTCTTCCTTTTATTAAGGCTCAAGACCTCTCACCTCAGAAAAAATAATCAGAGACACATCAAACACAATCCAAATGAAAGTAGATCTTGTTGAAACACAAGATAATCAAAACAATACATTATATATACACGTATGCATAATTTAGCCTTTTTCTAAATAAAACATTTCTGTTCCATGACAGTATTGCCCATGTGACTATGCCTACCCTCTTTATTCCCACAAGATTCTGTTTTGACATTTGCTGGCTCTTTAGCAAGATCAATATTCCTCTTTCCCTGTTCTCCTTCCTGCCCTTTACCTAGCTTTTTATAGGCTATTTTGAAAACATCAGTGATGTGCCCATCCCCACTTTGTTTTGGGGTTAGAGGAGGAGAAGGGCAAGGCAGAGTGTGGCAGTTGGGGTTTTTTTTTGTTCATTTTTCTCCCAGCGCCTACCTTATCTATCTTCTCCACCCATAGTGAGGCCACAAGTCACTGCTTCCATTCCATGGCAAAGTTTTCTATTTCTTCTTCCTGAAAAATTGTGAGTGACTGCTGAATTTAATAAATGAAAGCCTACATTGCTTCCTTCCATTTTTATCACAACTTCTCAGAGGTGCTTTTGCTTGTTTGATGAAGGCAATATGGGAGGTACATAGGGCTGCATTTTCTGGGTACTTCATGAATGTGAAGTTGAAGAAATTGTCATGTTCTCCTTTGTGAAGTGTATGTCTGTAGCAACAGTTCTCAGTACAAAGATGACAGTTGAGGGCCTGTTGCAGTTCATAAGAAATGACAGACTTAAGGTTCCTCAGAAGGATTAAAAGAAGAAGGAGGGTTCATGAAGATGGATGGAAGACAATCCTAAAAAAAAAATAAAATAAAATAAAAGTCAGGATAACTTTGGATATGCAGTTGAATTTTTGGTTAATTATCTGAACTGATCCTCTGAACTCTCCGAGGTTTGCCCATTGCTAATTAGAACTGCAGTCTCTTGTTCTTTGTGGGCTATGCTAAAGAAGTTTAATTTAAAACTTAATTATACTAGTTTTTAAGTGGCTTATAAGAAAAAAAAATACTTTAATCGGAAGCGGTAAAGAATTTTTCCTGTGTTCAGACATCAGTAATCTTAGTGAGGCATGTCTAATTTGCTTGAGAAGTTTCACATTTGTTTTATTTGCTTAGAAGTAATTAGAGCAAGAGGTTGAGGAAAAGTATTTTATGATTCTAAGAGTCATGCTGTTAAGTATAATATTCCTATACAAATAAATTATTCTTGGTGTAGAATAAATATATTGGCTGCACATTGAATTGTTTTTATTGTAATGACTGTCATCTGAATTGTATGGATCACCTTCTAATCCACAGGGATCTGATTTTTCCTACAGGCTTGGAATTTCTTGTCCCGTTTGCCAATTCTAAACGTTAGCCTGAGCATTAAGGGCTGTTGGGATGACCCAGCTCAGCCACAGAATGAAGTGCCTGTGCCCTCTTTGACAACAGACACACGAGATGATAAAAGATGGATCAAATTACAAGCTGATCAAGAATATGTGCTCCAGATACATCTGCAGAGAACCCAAATGGGGTATCAGGTACATGAATTTATCATTTCCTTCAACGAGTGCACAAGTTTCCAATATTCCATTCACGTTATCGATAATGCTTTACACAGCATAACAGGGTTTTTTTTTGTGATTTGAGAGTTATGTAAATTGTAAACACTTTCAAAGCCTTTTGCATATTACTAGTGAAGCAGATGGTTTTTGCAGTAGCATAATAAGTAGATTCTTTAGATAAAATCCTAGACTAATTAAAGACAATGAAAAAAAAAAGTCATTATTTTTTTACATACCAGGAACTCATGCTTGGGTACTATAAAGTAATAACAGTGGGTACAATAACTTGGCAGGCAATGCTTAATTACCTTCCATCCCTGAACTCCTACTTCTCATATTTTTACATATCCTGTTTCCCAAACCAATTTATAAGTGATCCTGTGATATTCACATGTACTACATACCTGCAAATACATACATACCTATAAATATGTTTTTACTTGTAACACCTCCTCAGCCCTTTACTGAGGATATTCTCCACACATTCTTTTCATATTTTATATAATCACCTTAGTTTCAAGGGGAGACTTTCTCATTTGTAGGAAGAAAAAAGTTTTAGAGCTCCTTCATAAGCTGTTTTATTTGCTGTTCCTGTTACCGAGACAGCCTTCCTAACCAGAAGCCACTGAAAGGGTGAGAGTATTTCTTTTAGTGAGAGTATTTCTTTTAGTGATCACTAAAAGAAATTCTCTCCCAGAATTTGAGCCCACTTTTCTAAGAAAGGGCTGTATCTAAATGTTGCAGAAGCTTCATTGCTATAGTGGTGCTTTTTCTTCTGTGTAAATCTTCAGAAAAACCTTTCCACCTACAGAGCATAAAATGAACTATGGTTCATCATTGTATATTCAGCTTTCAGCAGTGAAGTCACTGTCTTAAAGAATCACTGAAATAATCTTTCTTTTTGCTATCTCAAAATTTAATAAATACCTCAGGTGCTGTTTTTATGTTGATATTTGTCTTGAATGATATTGTTTAGCATTATTTAAAGACAAAAGGTTTACAATTAACCTTTCTGCTGAGAATAGCATTTGGAGTACATTTGATGAAATTACAGAAAGGGGAACAGTATTTTCATGCAAGTTTTAGTAGCTTACAAAGTGGAATAGTATCTTTTATTCTGTTTTGTTTTTCTTTTTTTTCCTTGGAATTGTTTTTCTTTGTTATTTGCTTTGAGATGAAGCCTTCATCTAGACAGAACAACAAAAGTGTTTTAATTTGTATCTGTAAATTATTGTAGTACATAAAAATTCATGAATGTGTTTTTGTGTTGTTTCTCATTCAAGAAAGAATGATATTTTGAACAGAAGATTTCCAGTTTAACTAAAATGTTCCTTTTTCCGAACAGGGAAAGCAAGACAGCAAAGCAGTGGCTCCTCGATTCCCTAAAATTAAAGATGAGGGATGGTTTTTAATATTGGGAGAAGTTGACAAAAAAGAACTCATCGCTCTGAAGAGAACTGGATATGTCAGAAATAGAAATACTGTCTCTGTTGCTTTTTACACCCCAGAGACCCCTGGAAAGTATGACAAATTTAAAAATTAAGATCTCTTAATGGTTAGGCTGAAACCTAATTGCCAAACTAATGACTCTACTTTTTACCTTTTTAGGTGTATCTACACGTTGTATCTCATGAGCGACAGTTATCTTGGCATGGACCAACAGTATGATATTTACCTGAATATTATACCAGGTAGTACTTCAGCACAAGCCACAACAGAGGTGTCTGATGCTATGAGTAACCTGACTTTGAAGTAAGGTGATCAGAAAAAATCTGTTTAAAAGAACTGGTCTTTCTCCCAACATATCTGGTCACTTTGGACACCCAAAAAGTGAGTTTGCCTTAGTGGAACCAAACCTAACCTCAAGACAACTCAAAAATTGAAAGTGACTACTGTATTGACTCTGGTAACACAGAGTTAGCCACAGTGGCCTTACTCCTTTATAAAATTTTGTCTTTTCTTGGTTAATCTTTCAGAAGTCATATTGATCTCTTTTATTCCTACTAGAGTTGCCGTAATTCAATTTTGACACATCAAAATAAAAGGTACCGTAATTTGCGCAAATTTAGGGCTACCGTCTTCATTTTGAAAAATTGTTCTGTAGCCCATGTGTTGATGCAGTTTAAATAGATGACTTTTTTAATTTATAGGGAAAAACACAAAATTTGATCTAAGAAAAATATGCTGAAAGTATTGATGGATATGTTACATTTCATGTTTAATAAAAATATGTCCATAAGAGTGTTTTGCATTAGATTTTTTCAGTGTGAAATATATGACGTAATACAAAATCCTTCCCTTATGCATGCTACCCTTTGAAGATGATAATCTAAAGGGGGAATATATATATATATATTATTAGTATAAGCTTATATGCAGTAAATCTTCTTGTAATCTGGTCTATATGGTGGACTTGTTTGGACCAAGATTTACAATGTGCTGCAGAGTCTTCAAACTGGAATGGGGTCTGGTGCTATCATGTTGCAAGAGAAAGGTTGTCTTCTTCTCTGACTCTGGAAGTTCAAGCCTTCAGTTTAGTCAGCAAGGCAATGTAGCAGTCACTTGATGGTTTGTCTGGATTCCATGAAGTTCAGAAGGATCACCCCTTTCCTATCTCAAAAGACAAGGCATGTGACATTACCTGCTGAGGAATTTTTCTTTGATGAGAAATTCATGTGTCACCACTCCATTGTTTGTAGTGGTGATACTGCGTCTCATCAGCAATAATGATGCAATCCAGGAAATTCACCTTCAGCCTCGTCTTGGTTCAATTGGTTCCTGACAAACTTGCATACCGTATTCTTTCTGCTCCTGTGTGAGAACGTGTGGAACCCACCTGGTGGAAACTTTTCAATATTCTAATGTTGCCACCATCGTTTCCAGTGCACTGAAGTCAATATTCAGGTCTGTATACAATTCCCTCGTCATAATCCACCTGTTAGCATGGATAAGCTGATCAAAATGCTCTTCATTTCATGGTGTGACAGCTGTGCATGGCCACCCAGATTGTAGCTTGTCTTTTATGTCACCATCACCACTGCTGAAAAGCACCACCAGCCACCTCACTGTGCTCAGGTTCATGATTTGGTCTTCATAAATGTTCAGCCAGCGTCTATGAATGTCAACGAGTGTGATTTTTTCTGCGTGGAGGAGTTCAGTTGCACCTTTTTGCTTTGTATGCACTTCCATGTCAGATGCCATTATGTCAGACTGCCCCTTGGCTGCCATCTGTTGCATGGCAACAAAATGTAACAGAGTATTGGCAAGAAGGTTCAACCTCTACTGCCATAGCACCAATATCCAGCTCAGATGCCATGTGCCAACATAATAATATAGGAGACATTATTGTCAGAGCAGACCTTGTATATACAATGTATTTAGTGTTCTTTTCCTTAATTTTGAAGGAGTAAGGCGTATAAAATCATGTGTCATGTTTCATAGTTCAGTGTTGGAGAGGGTAACAACATCCTGTGAATAATGGGGAGTTAAGTTCTGAAGAACAGGAAAAAGTAAGAGCTCTGCAAGAGGACAGGTAATATAGGAAGCCCAACTCGGTGTTGGTGCCTTGGAAGATTCCATCTCCAAGACATTAGTTTGAAGGGGGAAGGTAGTAGCATCCATCTTTTGAAGAAGAGAACAATTACACTGCTTACCTGTATACACCACAAAGTAAGTCCTCTTGTCAGCCTTTAGGGGATTCAAGACACTGAGAAAGTAGTCAAGGGAGACATCCTGCAAAAGTGCTATGCAGCTTTATTCAGATAGAAAAAAATGTAAACTCAATAGACAAACTTGTTCAGCTTGCACTTAGATTATAAGCATTACCTCACTGAGATATCGTTTAAATTGTTTTACCATATCAAAGAAAAAAAAATGATTATGTTTGTGCATAGACATAGAATCAAAGAACGGTTAAAGTTCTAAGGGACCTCTGGAGGCTACCTGGTCCAGCCTTCCTTCTCATGCAGTGCCACCTAGAGCTGTTTGCCCAGGATCAGGTCCAATCAGCTACTGAATGAGACTTCATTCTCTCTGGGCAATCAGACTGAACTTCTTGCATTCCAGTTTGTGCCCACTGCCTCTTGTCCTGGGACTGGGTACCGCTGAAGAGAGCCTGGCTGTGTCCTCTTTGTAGCTTTCAATATTTATAGACATTGATAATATACCCCTTGAGCCTCGTCTTTTCCAGTCTGAGCAGTCCCAGCTTGCTCAGCCTCTCCTTGCAGTAGAACTTCAGACCCTTCATCATCTTTGTAGCTGTACACTGGACTCTCTCCAATATGTCCATGCCTCTTTCATACTAGGGGCCCCAAAAAGTTGATACTATGTTATCAGCCTGATAGGTGACACTCTTGCTTTCTTTGCTTTTTGGATTGTATTCAGTATATTGTAGCAGTGTGTCACTCAGCAAATAGATTTTTTTTTCAAGCTTGTAGGCAAAATTTGATTATACACCCATTTGCTTGGTCCTATGCCTATTTTTAAAAGAATTGTTTTCTCTAATCTGCAAGTAAATTGTCACAAAAATTAAGTCCTTTCTTTGGGAGAATGCTGGAGTGAAGCAATATATTGTCCCTCAACAAATTTAATTAATTAGGAGAAAGAAGCCATGCCAGTCACACAGCATACCAGCATGATGATACTGGCTCTTACTGCTTTCTACATGCATGTCACAAGTAACTGCAGAGTAGCGGACAATAGCTTCTGTGTTAATCAATTAAAGAGATTCTGCAATGTCATTTGTACCATTTGTACTTTGCATTGGAAACATAGCATTTAATTTCCTGGTATTATAATTGTTTTTAGAAATAGTTTAATGAAATTTCTAAATAACATCTGCAACTTTTTTTCGCAGAAGTCTTTGTCTCATAAAAACAAAGTCTGGACTAATATAGAATAAGTATAAGCAAATTGATTATGGAATCATAGAATCATGTAAATTGGAAAACACCTTCAAAATCACCAAGTCCAACCATCAACCTTACCTACCAAGTCCATCAGTAAACTATGTCCCTCAGTGCCAAGAATCATAGAATTGCTCAGATTGGAAAAGACCTTAAAGATCATTGAGTCCAGCCACACACAGCCTAACGATAAAACCGTAACTCTAACAACCCTCCACTAAATCATGTCCCTGAGCACCACATCCAAATGGTTTTTGAACAAATCCAGGGATGGTGACTCAACCACCTCCCTGGGGAGCCCATTCCAGTGCTTAACAACCCTTTCTGTAAAGAAGTTTTTCCTGATATCCAGCCTAAACTTACCCTGGTGCAACTTGAGGCCTTTTCCCCTTGTCCTGTCACCAGTGAGAAGAGACCAACCCTGCTCTCGCTGTAAGCACCTTTCAGGTATTGAAGGAGAGCAATAAGGTCTCCCCTCAGCCTCCTCTTCCCCAGACTAAACAGCCCCAGTTCCTTCAGTCACTCCTCGTAGGGCACATTCTTCAAGCCCTTCACAAGCCTCATTGCCCTACTTTGGACCTGCTCCAGCACCTCAATGTCCTTTCTGTATCGAGGTGCCCAAAACTGAACACAGTACTCGAGGGGAGGCCTCACCAGTGCCAAGTCCACACATCTCTTAAATACTTCCAAGGATGGAGACTGCACTACTGCCCTGGGCAGCCTTTTCCAATGCTTGATCACCCTCTGTGAAGAAAGTCTTCCAGATATCTAATCTAAACCTCTCCTGGCACAACTTGAGGCTGTTGCATCATGTCCTATCATTTGTTACACGTGAAAAGAGACCAACACCCTCTCTGCAAATTGTTTGTAGAGAGGTGTTTGTAGAGAGCAATGACAGCTCCCCTCAGCCTCCTCTTCTCTAGACTTAACAACTCCAATCCTCTCAGCCACTGCTCCTAACTCTTGTTTTCTAGTCCCTTTGTCAGCTTGGTTGCTCTTCTCTGCACTCTGCACTCCAGTGGTTCAGATCCTTCTTGTAGTGAGGAGCCCAAACCTGAACACAGTACCTGAGGTGTAGTCTCACCAGTGCCATGGTACAAGGGGACATTCACTGTGCTGGTTCTGCTGGCCATGCTATTTCTGATGCAGGCCAGGGTGCCACTGGCCTTCTTGGCCACCTGGGCACACTGCTGGCTTATGTTCAGCTGGCTGTCCACCAGCACTTCCAGGTCCTTTTCTGCTGGGCAATTTTCCAGCCACTCTTCCCTAGCCCTATACCACTGCATCAGGTCATTGTGATCCTAGAATCAGCGTTTATTTGAATAGTCTAAAAAAAGAATTCTGATGCATTTGAAACAGCTGCTCAGAACAGTCGATCGTTATGTTCAATCCAGTGATATTTAATGGAGAAAACTGAGAACAGCTGTATAACAAAAGTAGGAAAATCAAACACAATGATAAAAATAAATACTTCTGTGATGTATCAGCATTATGGATAGATGATTAAATTGACAGTGCATACAAAAAGGTCTGATGTTAAATTTCTCATTCCAGTTTGCCAGTAGGTTTTTACACTGTTTTCCTTTCAGGGAGCAGCTGCAGTTAGCGCTTGCCTGCTTACGTATCATACTTCAAAAATTTGGAAGGAGAAACAAAACAAAAAAAAGCATCTTGTTTCTGTACTCTTTGTCTGCCTAAACGACTACACCCTTTCCACCTTCCCCTTGCCTGCCATACTAATGGCATCACAGCAGCACTTTGCAGAAACTAAAGGACCGGGTATGAACAACCACTCCCCATCTCTCCTTAAGGAGATTTCAAAATGCAACCTGTTATTTTGAACATTACTTAAGATTTCATTTCTGGGCCAGGTCCTGAATGCATGGCACCAGCTTCACAGCTGCAGTCTTTGTTTTCCATTGCAAACTGAATCTTTGGAGGTCCAAATTTCACTCAGACAAATCCAGGGTTTCTGCCATCTGATCCCAAATTCCTCTTCCTCATTACTAGTTTGCTTCTAAAGAACATTATCCAAGGGGATCTTCAGGAAGCCTCTGTCACCAACTTCCATCCTGGAGCCTAGTATAAGACCTGAGCATTCACTGATAGACTGTCTCTAAATTCAAGTACTGTGTGTGATTTCAGCTTTCTAATTCTGCAAGGTACTTACAAGGAGAAGGTGCCTCTCCTGCATTTGTAGGGGCATGTCTGCACCTCCCATGTTCCTATTCTGCACATCAGAGCCTGAATATAAATTCATAAACTCCTCCTTTGCTCAAGAAAACAAACAAGCAAAACTTTGGTTTGTTGAAGAGTCTTGAAGACATCAAGCAGGCACCACTTTTGTGCAAAGAGGCTTGCTTACTGCAGCAAGTTCTTAAATAATCACCTTCTCGTCTTTCTTCCACCACTCCATCCATTTCAGGTAGATTCTTCAGTTGCTCTTCCATAGATATTTTTCACTGCCTGCAAACCTTACTGTCACATCTGTTCAGAGGCATTTATCCATGGCAGTGGCAGCAAATTTCAAATCACAGAAGGAATATCTCTCTGTGATGTGGTGCAGACACTGTTCTAGCCTGTGTAGTCAATGTGATAACCAAGAAAGCTAAGCCACAGGTATAAAAAGAACCCACCCATCCATTCAAGTGTGCTTTACACCCTACATGAAGTAGTAAATTTGTGTAAGTGGTTTTATATAAACTATTTTAATAAATACAAGGATGGGAAAGCTCTGAATATCCCTCAAAGAGTTGCAGGAAGAAGCTTGTCATTGCGCAGATAAGAATTGATACAGAAAAGCGTATGTTTTTTGAAGATAAAATGGACATTGAAGAGCTATGGACAGAACTGGAAAGGCTAGTTCAATTAAAAATTACGTGCATTAAAAAGGGGGAAATAAATCACCAAAAATATAAATTGTTTTTTTAAAGCCCAGAGACTTTGGACAGAAAATAAGTTGAAGCACACACCATTCATACCAATGACACTTACAGTGTGAAATTAGACATTCTTCAGTTTGTTATTCTGACAAATCCAAGCAACATAGCGAATTGCACTCTAATTTAAAAAAAAAAAAAAAAAAAAAAAAAAAAACTACAACATCACTTTTGATTCACACAAATTTCCAACATTCTGAAACTATCACTGTACGAAGAAAAAGAAGGTGATGCAATTTTCATTATTTCTAGGGACATTCATTGAAAGAATGAAATACATAGGAAGTAATAGACTGAATATAAACAAGGATTGGTCTGTTTATATGAAGCTGCTATTTCCTTACTAGAAGTTTGCCGGAGGCATCTCCCTCTAGCACTGTAGTCACAATGAAAGCTCAAACTGTGAGGCAGCTGAGGTGTTGAAATTCTTACAGATGAAATATGTAATTAATCCATCTGCCTGCACTACCTAAACCCTTCTGAAATCAGGAGACTATCCCACCTTGCTTCCTGCTCCTTTAAATCTTTCACACCTGTCTTAAGTTGCACTCACAAGTAGTGTAGACCAGTACAAGCAGATCTGTGGAGTGAAATAGAACTGAGGGCTATGTTCCCATTTGTCTTTTCAGGAAAATACACTGTACAGCTCCTGTGTAGTCCAATGCACTGCATACACGTGACTCAGAAAGCACTCCAGGTACACTCCTATGTTGCATCTGCTAGGCTAGCTGCACCTGGATACATTCTGTTCCTATGCCTAAGTACATTTTGCAGTGTGCATCAGCACACTGGAAGCAGAGCAGGTAGGGGATTCAACTCAGAAACACATTCCTAGTCTGCTCCAAAACGCCTGGCCACTCTGCATTATCCTATATGGCAGTAGGTGCTTATGCTTAGGTAACTGGCTCAAGCCCTCTCCTGCTCAGAGTGACCTGAACTACTCACCAAAATCTGTTAGATGTTCTAACTAGAAATTCTATTAGAGCTCCCATAAGCCTCTTAGTTATGGCGGGATCTTAGAGGCCTTGTGTCCATGTAACTATGTAGGTATCCAAACATCACTACCTAATTTTAGGTATCCTTTTTTCCAGTGAAATTCCATACCTTGATTTGGTTGCTGACACCTAGACAGCCAGTGCCATTTAAGGTGGAGCATCTCAGCTGGCTGCTGCATTCAGCTTCAGAAGATTGCAAGCCATCTGTAGAGAGCTAATAGAAGGCCTTAAGTAACCTGAGACATCTGAAATAGTACTGAGTACCTACATTTAGGTAACCAATTTGAGCCTTCATTATTGGTTTAATCATAGGTAAGAAATTCAACATCACTGCGCCAGCTGCAGCTCCAGAAGACAACATGTTTTCTTCATTGTCGCCTCTGCTGTCCTATGTGGTGGGGGTGGATACCTGCATACTCAAGTTTAGACAGTCAATTAAGCCCATGCTTTTGTAAGTCAAAACAACACTGTGTTCAAAATTCTGCCCTAAATTCTCTCTTCCATGGTAACCAGTACAAGCTGTTTTATGAGAAGGGAGAATTCTTCTGTTTCGTGAGAAGAAATATAGTCTGAAAGAGTTGGATGTGACACAATGCCCAGACAGACACGAGCTACAGAAAAGGCAAGCAGGGCTGCCACTGAGAATGATCACTCCATTTCCACTTACACACTATGCCTGTTCTGTCAGTCAGCTATATTAGATTCCCACCTGTCTGTTTAAAAACACATCTTGTTAAACGACATGTATTTTCAGCACAGACTGCATATCAGCACACTGTGCCAGGACTGACATCAGCAGAAATGTTGATGTGCATTTTTCTGAAGCGATTTGCAGGGGACTGAGCTAACCAAATTTATTATTAATGTCACCAACTGGTAGCAGTGAGAGGTTAAGCTGCTTGCATGAAGTGTGTGAAGGGAACTTCTATATTAAGAGAACATCTTTGGAAACAAATTGTACTGTTTGTACCAAATAAATCTCTTGGTAAAAAATTCCTCCAGAGGATTCAATGCAGACGGAAGAAACAAGTTCTATAGAAAAGGATTCTCCACAATGATTATGCCATACTGCAATTAAGTATGTTTACAAAATGTCTTGTACTCAGATCTTCTAATGAGCTCCATACTGCATCACTGTGATTTGAATATGGCAGTCTCTTAAGTAAGTCAGTAAGCCTCTCTTCTGCATCTAGAAAGTCACAACCACCCTCTGCTCTGCCAACTCAAAGTCAAGTTCTATTACTTTGCCTAAACATATTTTACTTATTTCAAGTCTAAAAAGATTATCCATCCCACCCACCTAATTACATAATGTTAATTAATTCATTACGAATAGCTCCCCAGAAGAACATAAAATGCAGACTATGCATTAGGGTTCTCTACTGCTTTTTTCCATTAGCTTAGAGTTCTCCTACCAAAAGTCTCAGTAGAAGTATGGCCCCCCAAACAGATGGCTTACAGTGCTCCTTGCAGATCCATACAGAGAGAACTGGTGAGATCCCACTGCGCAGTAACAGGCCACATCACAGAAATCCCAAAAAGTGTCACAGGAGTGGCTTGGGGGAGGGCCTTAATTCAGATTTTAGAATACAAATTGGAACACAGGCAGCAAACGAAAGTAAAGACAAATGGTGGCTAGACATATTTATTTGGAAGGCAATGGAATGAAGAATGAAATATATTCTGTGCTGAACATCGTCAGCCCCAAGAAGAAGATCCCCTCTAATTGTCAGGACCTTTGTCAAAGGTGAAATCACACATTTTTGAGAAAATCACACTTACTTAATAAGGTAATGCATGTGTGGGTAACTCTATGGCTGGAAAATACTAATTGCTGGAAAGAGCAACAGTAGAAAAGGGAGTCTAGAAATGCCACTATCTTTTTCTAACAAAGTTACAGAAATGTGAAAAACAGCATTCTTCACGCACAAGCAAGTTTGAACCTTGGGACAGAAATAGCTCAATTTCTACACATAATACTAATGTGGGAAAATTAATCATAGATATTTGACAGTGACACTTTCTTCCAGCTAACAGGATGAAATTGTTTCAGATGCCAGTAACACGTGGTGAGTTCCCACTATGTATTTGTCAGCCAATCCAACTAATTAGAGACTAATTACTCACTGTCATACCACAGTAAAATCGGGTTCTGATAAAATGTCATTTTTGAAGCTGTAAAGATTCTTCAATTAAGCCTTATTTTATTTTCTCAAATTATCGCAAAAACTAAAGAGAGAGATGAGAAAAAAAGATTGACGGGATTCTTCTCCATTAAAAGGTCCTTCTGTTCATCCATGCAAAGGCAAGATTTGTCCCTAAAGTTTTTTACTATTTTGCCCTACCTAAAATACAATATAAAATAGCGACCAGCTCTCTCATGAGAGATTGCATGATGAACATTTTAACCCAGTCACAGTGTCCTGGCTGCTTCCTCCATGTGGTCAGCCCTTCCCATCCCATTCCCCTGCCCAGCTGATGCAGCAATGCAGACTCTCATGTAACACTGGGACTATGTTTTCTGGAATTGGACTTTCAGAGGAATTTCATTCTGTTTGTAGAACACGGAGAAAGTCCTCGTCCATGATTAAGCTTCTGCATTGTAAGATCTCCAAATAACTGCAAAAGACCATACTGTACTAAGATAAAAACATGAGATTGGGTTACTCCAATAATATATTTTTTTAAAAATTGAAGTACAAAGGACAGTTAGATATACAATTGAGGCAAATACTGATTTAATTGTAGATTTTAATTCTAAGTGACTTACTTCCAAAAGGAAATTAGCTAATTTGGGAAAATAGAGATCTGATTCTCCTTGCTAATGAAATTCTTAGAGCTGACTGAAATGAGCTACTTACAGAACATATCCATGTGTGTGGTGCACATCTAGTTGAGTACAAGTTCTGCCTTTGTGTATCTCATATATTTTTACCAGAACCCTACATGCAAAAGCGGACAAAATCCTTGTCTATCAGGGTAAGGATTATGCACCTTCTCAGGAGAAGGCAACTGAGAGTAAAATCATCTACCTGTCAGGAAGAAATTCTTTGATTTTACATGTTCTAAGTATACCCAGAGCTAATTAATCTAAGTTCTAAGCCGTTCAGATCCTGTTAGTCTACATGAATACATGGATCTGTTGGATTTTTAAAAACATATATTTGAATAAGAGCCTGCACTGAATCATTAAAGAAAAGAAATAATAATTAAAAAAAAAAAAAAAACCAGCAACCAAATGAAAGCAGTTGTTGCAATGGAAAACAGGACTGAGCTAGAACATGAACTCACTTTACCCAACCCCTCCGAGACAAGAAAAATTACTGGTCTCCTGGAATTAAATATGTCCATTTATACAGCAACAAGACACACGGCAATGACATTCAAACTCTGTAGCTGTTTCAGTGAAGAGGAAAGACCTTCTGGGTTATACAGGCTGAACGAAACATGATCGTACTGTCACAATATAAGTCAGGAAATTATTTTGTTGATGTGTGACATGATTTTTTTTCTCTTTACCTCCTGGGGAAATAGAAAAGCATCTTTGTGAAGCACCTTCGACACATAGATATGATCTGGACTTCCCTGGAAAACTGTTGCGGAATGATAATGCAGTGATAGCCTTTCCCTCTTGTTGCTGAAGCCAAAATATCTGCATCAAGACTATGCCATACCTAGAGACAAAAATGCTCTCTAAGTATATGAAGTCTTGTTCAGGCCTGAAATGCTGACTTTATAGGCTTTAATTCAGGCTGCTGGACCTTCAACCTCCAGTTATTTTATCTGAATTGTTTAAGATAGCAACAGCAAACATAAACATTACGTGTCAAATGTGTGCTTGTTCCTTCATTACTTGAACGTTGAAAAAAAATGGGACAAAACTCCTGTAACTTTGTATTTAGGGAGTGTGTTTTTTATTCTAGTGACTTACTTAAAATATTAAAGGTTTTCTGCAGAACACAGGGGCCTAGATTTTCTGCTACAGAAATCTTTGCCTCACTGTGGCAATATCATTCATCAGCAGGACGAGCAACAATTTTCAAAGACACTTTAAAAGGCAATAATAATTGCTACTCATCAAAATGGAACTTGCAACTTTTTAGAGAATTTTTTTTTTCCTCAAATGGAAGGAAAATACTTGTTACTGTGAAAAATTAGCTTGTTCAATAACCAGCTGCCACCTGAATACCCATCCTTCCCCAGTGTCTTGAAATTTGCTATTGAAATACGGAAGACTTCTTCTTACTGAAGACCTGGATTTGCTGAGCATCCAAGGATACTCATACTTCTGCTTTTCTGAGAAATGCCAATGAAAACAATGGCACAAACATTCCAGTCATTCTCGTATATAGGTGAGTGAATCCCAGCTCCTTCTCTGGTACCTCAGATTCAGATGTCCACATCAGCTAGGCATCAGCTTTAAACAATGCAGTGTGAAGGCACTGCTCTCTCTAGCTAGAGTTTTGTAGAATTATAGAATCGCACAGTTTGAAACTGCATCTGTTGAAGAACTGAACCTTTGCTCTGGCAGCAGTTTTTACTTAGGGGTCTTTTCAGAGCAGAGTGAGAAAGACAGGCTTTAGAAATTTAATTCATTTTCTGTCTGGTTTGTACGAGGTGCTCAGCTGTGTTTCCAAAGCTGACAGCGGCCCTCATGCTCCACTCCACAGGGGAGTGAATGTTCTTTCATCTGTCTTACATCTACTGTAGGGACAAAGCATGTCAGCCTTCTGGGTCCTGCTTCAGCTTCCCTCCCTGGCAGGAGCAGGTGCCCAGCAAGGTGCTCTAATGCACTGTGTTGGGAACAGGATCCTAAATTTCTATTGCAAATTTGAACACACCTCAAAAACTAGACTGAATCTTCTCAAGACTGTGGCCCTCAAGAGACCTTAAAAGACTAAAACCTTTAAGAAATAGTGGGTTTTGGAAATGAACAGTCCAGGTGGATTACTAGAATGTTCTATTATTTGTAAACATGACATTTTAAAAATTTCACCAAGAGGACACTGAAAAGGATGCACAATAGTTTGTGGGTTTTTTTGTTTGCTTTTTCATTTTCTAAATATGCACTGCCTGTCTATCTGTCTGAAAGTCTTAGGAATCATCTGGATTAATTTATTTGAATCCATGAAAATTTGGGAATTATGGGTGCTGCTAAGAAAACAAACAGGACTTGGAACAAAATTCCAACAGTTAGTGAGAGAAAAATAAGCTGAAGCATTTCTTTTCTGTTGATGCATTACCTTTTACTTCAAAGATCAGAGGCTGAAACGCATTTCCAATATATATTATTATCAGAATAAATTTTGTTTCTACTGTTACTGTCAAAGGATTTAGTGAATAGTAGCATTTAGTAACATATGTGTCTTCACTCAGATCTAGGACTCAAAGATTAACAGCTGCAGATTTTATAACACTTCCAATTTCAGAGATGAATCGTATTTTCTTGAATTGGATGGGTAGGTAATGTCTCAAAGTTATTTAATTCTTAGGAACCATTGACTTAGCAGAAAAAAAAAAAAAAAAAAAAAAAAAAAAAGACAAATATCTCATGACCATGAAAAATGGCTAATTGGATGAAATTAGATGAAAAAAAATCCCTAATGAGAAAAACAGGATAATGATCCCTTCTCGAAGGAGAGACAGAGCTTTGAGTCATGCAGACGCGGCTGCTGTGAGGCGAAAGTCCTCCGTGTTTTTATTAAACAATCTCATCTGCTTTCATTACATCAAATTATTTTTGTACGACAGCTTAGCTTAGCAGAAGCATGCCACTATCATGCATAGCGATTAGGGCACATTAGGGAAAATAGGGGAAAATGTGGTCGGAAAGGAGAAAAAATATCTGAATGAGGGAATTTTGTATGGGAGCGGACAGGGTAATGGGCAGCAGCTCATTTTTAGAAGAGGGAGAGTGAGTCCTTCCTCTTGCTCTGGAAGGAAGCAAGCCTCTTTTCAGGGAAAGGTTCCAAGTAATGGATCCTAAACAGACAAGCACCTCTCCTGTAGTCTCAGGCAAGGTTCCAAATGTAAACCACGCTTCTGTGTTCCAACTTTGTGCTAGGTTCTCCTTTTCATGTGCAGTTATCCAGTCTCTTTTTAATACACTTAATTTTCCATATCCACCACTCAAGGAAATTTCAGCATATCACACCTTAAATTTCACTCTGGGTGCATTCAGAGGTGACGTGCTTGCTATTCAAAAATACCTTTCCATTTATCACCCCACATAAGTGTGTAGTCTTCATTTTATAAATTACATAGCCCTTTTTTTAATGTATTCATCTCTGCTTGTAGCTCTCATGTTACATCATGTCAACTTGATGTTAAGAATAAGTAGTCCACATTAAAAACATTTCCTTACCCATACAATTGGAATTCTACCATTTGAAATCATTAAAATGTAGTCAGTTACGTCAGTAGTTCTCAGGGAAGGAAGAATAAACAATCATGGTAGAGTGTCATGTATATGTAAAAATACATAAATATTATAGGAAAATGCACGTTATTCGAACATAGCACACACCATTCATAGTTCCTGTCATGAGGCAAGAACTCACCAAAATTTAGAAGAGAAACATCACTTTGATCTTTTGGGAGACCAAATCGATTACTGATTGTAATCTGATCTCTGTGTACATGATAATTTTACAAGTAACTGGAGAAGATAGTCTCCTTGAAAATTAGATTCCACTACTCCTTTAGCATCTTGCAATTAGTAAAATATAATAAAATGAAATAAAATAAACCTTTGTCCACAACCATTGTTTCATTCTTCTATCATCTGCTACTTATCTTTCCATTTAAGTGCCCTTACCCAGCTCCTTTCCATCAATTCAACATTGTTCTGCCATCTCTTCCCCAAACCACAAAACTTCAAGCTATGGAAAACGGTAATGTCAGAAGAGACAGCAATAATGCTAAATCAATTCCCTATTTAAAATTTCTGGTTTTCCTCAATCTTCTTCCTTTCCCATAATTATGTTCACCCTTTCATTTCAGCCTTCACCTCATCTCCATCTCAAGTTCTCAATCTGTCTAGCCTTGCTTCTATTTTATTAATACCCTTTCCTGCCATACATCTTCTTTTCTCATTTAGATAAAAATAAATGTATTCACCTAAACGAGTTTAAAAAAATATTTTCTTACTGCCACTGCTAACCATAGCTTTCTGTATGTTCCATTCACTTCCTTTCTGTGTTCCAAAGTCTGATTATAGCCTTGCCTCTCTTTTTCATCAGCATTTCTATGTGATCGGTTACAACTCTTCTTACAGAAGGTTTTTTTGATCCCAAATACTAGCCACTAATTTAAGTTGTGGCAGTTTGGGCTGTCTATTGAAGGAAATCTATGCCAGCATCTAATCGTGATTTACAGAAAGAGATGAGTGAAACCAAGTCTCATTTTCACATTTTGTACCCTATCAATTAAGTGTATTTACCCAAGGCTACTTCATATTTTAAGTGACAGGTAATTAAAAAAAGTTATAGGTAGGTAGAAAAAATACTCCTTTTCTTGCGTGAAAAGTTAAATGATGTTAGCCATCTTCAAGAGGTATTGATACATCTTGCTACCCGTAAAACCTGGCATTAAGATTTGTCTAGCCTAGAGTCTTCCATATTTCCCATTTTGTCCACCCTTCACTTGCAGATTAGCTCACTATCTTCATTTGCTTTCATCCTCCACCTTCACAACCACAAACCTAGGAGTTTTCATCAGCCCTGCTTTCTTCATCTATTCATTCATCTATACAGAAGAGAGATTTCCTTTGACCACAGGAGACATCCTTTTTTTTTTTTCTGAGCCTAGACTATTCTTTTCTACAATCTTAGAATCTCAGGCAAAGAGCAAGATCTGACTGAAAAACTGCCCAGGCCATGTGGTGTCCACAGAAAAACAAACAAAAAAGTCACCAGCTCAGCTCTGTTTTTCAACCAGTGTTACTAGAGCTGTCATAAACAGGGGATTTTTGCCACATGATAGTTTAAGAGCATTAATTTAATTTAGATATAAAATAACAAGTTCTAATGTGCCACACTCAAACAGCAACAGCTGTCGAGCCCCACCTATGCATTATACTGAAACACGGCACAGGAGGGCTCAAATCCATGTTCGTCAGGTGATAAATTGGCCAAATGGCTGACTGCAGACAGAATGCCCACAGGACTGGTTATCCTCCAACTGATCATTACAAGATTCCACTGGTGAACCCAGCACCATAAGAACCAAGGCACTGCTTTGATTTGGTAGGATCTTCCTGGGTTATCAGTATTTCAAACTGCTGAATATGGACATCTCATGTCATTAAAAAATACATTGTGTCAGTGTTCCAGTCCTACATAGCACTGCCCCTTGACAGATCAACACATTTCTCAGCAAATATTTCACCTCCAAAATAATTCAAAAAACTGAATTATGTTCAGTTGAAAGAAACTCACTTAAGCATACATTTGAGGCAGGCAAACTATCATCTCAGTTTATGCTAATTCCTGGGTCTAAAGAGAAAAAAAAAAGAAAAAGAAAAAAAGAAAGAAAGAAAGAAAAAGAAAAAAAAAAGAGGGTTTTTTTTCTTGTGTTTTTTTTTTTCTTTAAAATGAGGGGAAAACCCTATAAGAAGACCAGAACTGGGGTGCAAGATAGCACAGACAATTTCCAACATAAATGCTAGTTATTAGGTGTCATGTAGAGTCAGGAGTTGCCATGGAATCCATTTGCTTCTAAACCAGCTCCTCCTGCTGGAATACTTTCTCATTATTATTTCTTTCTGTAGCACAAAAGGAGCTGGCTATAGAAGAAATGTTATTTTAAGGTAAAGTTTCTACTGCGTCTGAAATCAGACATGAAATTAAAATCTAAATTTAAAAAGTTACATTTCTGTGCAAATGTAAAGCTACATTACTGTGGTCAGAAGAATGAAATTGTAGGCTGTTTTTAGAGATTCAGTGAAGCAGAGAAATTATAGCTAAAGTCTTTCTTTCAGCTCTCTTCCCATGAATGAAAATAAACGTCACATCTGAAGTCTACTGTTCACATTTTCCCATTTTGATAACTTTTAACCTTTTCATACTAGTTACTTGATGCAAGAACAGCCTCATTACCATCCAAATTAATTATGTCCTCATAAACAGGACAGTGTGTATATGCTGGATACCAGGCTTATTAGACCAATGAACTCACTTGTTGTGATGTCAGTTTCAATGGATGGATTTTACAAGGAAAAAAGAATGTGATCACGCCTTCATACTCCTGACACGCCAATAATTGCATTTCAATTCTTTTGCGTACAATGTACTGTGGTGTGACTGAAGGACAATACTGGAAAGTAACCAGCAATATTAGAAAACTATGTCAGTAATTTGCAGCTTGGCATGTTAATACTTATTATTAATATTATTGTTCATTATAGACATTGACTAGCATTGCATCTGGAACCCCTAAACAGAAACAGGATCCTATTGTGATCAATGCTGTATGGAGATAAACACAGCCCTTGCCTCCAAAAGCTTGTATTCTATAGCCCTGGTTTTGTAAACTGATCTTCGTACAGATATTCTTGAGCCCCCGTGGAGTCCTTCATCCTTCCAACATGGTCCAAGCTCCCTATAGAGCCTTTGTGTATGTGGAGAAATGGGGGAACCTTGAGCTTTCCAATCTTCTCCTCTCCCTCGCTCTTACATTTGAACTATGCCCAAGGGGATTTTTAGCAAGTATACCTACCGTCTTATCAAACTAGATTTTAATCTTAGTCACCCCTCGTAGTGTGTGGCAGCATAAACATTCATCAACAGCAGAACAAGAATCAAGCTTAAGGCTGTTACATACTTTTCTTCAAATCAAAATTTCTGCTCTAGCCAGGAAATCAGAGGAAGCTCTATGTGCTTTAACTCCTTTCCGTCTCCACCCTAGTATTTTCTAAGATCCCATAACTGCAAGGAGACTCCACACTCACTCAGAGATCTGTGGCACCACCCAGGAATCTCACCAGGATGCTGCAACTTCTGGGACAGGCACCACTTTTGGAAATGCAAAAGAGTGCATAGGAGTAGGCTGGAGACAGAGAACCTCTTGCACTGAAAGCAGAAGGGTCATTGCATCCCTGCAATGAACAGGATCCACCCCATGTCACCAATGTGAGGGAAGCTTTGACTGCAGCAGGGATGGCAGTAAAGACATCAGGAACATCCACGGGGGTAAGGCAGGTCCACAGTCAAGCCAGGTCCACATCAGCACGGCTGCAGGGCATCTGGAGCCAGGAACACCTGCAGCCTTGCTTGGATGGGCACTGAGGGCAGAGTGCATGGAAGGAGCTGCCAGGGCAATTAAAGCTTATCAGCACATGCTGGGTCCTGACACAGAGTCTTCCCCTCTCTTTCCAGTATGGCTGCTCAGACAAGTGGCTGAGTTCAGTCGTGCACCAAGAGCATTTTGTGCAGAAGCCAAAATTAAAACCAGACTCTAACAGATACCAAAATTTTTGCATGTTTCAAAAATGTGGTGTTAGCATCACTTAGCTGTTGCCAGACTGAAGAAAAGGTGATTCTTTACTCATTTGCTCATCTACCAGCTAAATCTAAGAGGAATTACACAGAACAAACAAGCCTTGAAGCTTCCTCCCTCCAGCCACAAGTGATGGTCTTGTAGCAGCTTCTCAGGGCAGCTGTCCTTTCAGTAGACTCTGGCTTCAACTGGTTAAACCCAGTTCTCACATTATGTAAATAAACGTCTTACCATCAGGGAAAAATAGTCAGAATTCAGGGCTTAGATGAAACATTTCAACAATGAGGCAAAACCTAAACGGATAAAAGCCATCACAAGCCAAGCCTTGCTAAACACCCTCACCCCTCAGCAACAGATTGAGCATTGTCTGAAATAGGATAAAGCTGGATTTCAGTTTTCAAGCCTGGTGCTGCTTCCCTGTGCCACCTTCCCATATAAATGATTTATCCCACGGTGTCTTCCTGAGAGGCATCACTTCATCACTCCTCAGGAAAACAGGCACAGGCTCAGTCTGCACTGCAGTTGCCATCAGGCACCTAAACACCATGTGGGAAAGGCAGAGGGAGTAGCAACAGGCTTGCCCAGATAACCCAGAAAACATTAAGCAACAGGACTTAGCATATCATACTCACAGGTACAAACTTAAACAGAATCATAACCACAAATACATACGAGACCAGAGCAAGCAAAGCTCCTATTTAAATCCTTGGAGAGTACTTCCCTCGCAGCAAAGCTGTTGGCATCCCGGTGGCTGTGAGGCGCAGGGGTACCAATGTGGGGCTCCCAGAGCCCCATCCCTCCTTTGGGGCCCAGCCACGTCTGTTCTCAGAGGTTTTGGGAGGCCAGAGACTTCAGTGCAGCAGAGGGGCTGGCTCACCTTCAGGTGGGTTTAATCTGAAGTGCTGCGTGTATTGTGCACTAAGGGTTTCTCGGGACAGGCTGAGCCCGCGGCCGTTGGTGTCGGGCTCCACTGCTGAGACGCCGGGGAACTCGACAGAAGCGGGGCGGCCCCTTTAACAAGGGCGGCAGGGAGGGAGAGCCCAGCGCCGGGGGGAGGTTGCGGGAGGGAGTGGGGCCGCCCCGGGAGCTCAGGTGAGGGCATCGCTTTATAGGGCGGGAGGGGAAAATCCGCCGTGGTGCGGGAAAGTGTGTCTCTGAAGAGACGGGGGATGGCGGAGAACGCTGTGTACAGCGTGATTACGGTCTGGTTTTTGGGTGGTCCTGTGTGAAGCCTGGAGTTGGGCTGGATGGTCCTCGTGGGCGCCTTCCATCTCAGTATGTTCTGCGATTCTGCAAAGTTTGGGATTCCTTCAAAGTTTGTTTCCAGTCCCTTGCCCTTCCCAGCATCTGTCCGGGCACTGCAGCTGGTGCTGCTGTTCGCTGTACCACAGTTCTTTGAGAACAGAGAAGGCAAAGCACGAAGTGCCCGTAGGTAACTGTTATTCACCATAAGGTGGATTCCTCCCCCCCCCCCCCCCTTCATTTATTTAGTTCATGTTTTCCTTCGCTGCTGCACGTAGCAGTATGGCAGCTCTGTTCCCGACCATCATCACGAGTGCACTCAATAAGGAGAGGGCTGAAGGCACTGACCTTTGACACCAATGGAAAAAATATATATGAGTGTAAGTCATCTCGTGGCGTTTGTGCCAAAAGCAAGGAAAGTGACGGCACTGAGCCGTCCATGAGAGTGCCTCCTAACAGTGTCGCTTAGAAACACCCACGGGTATGAAGCCTACTACTGTTTACAAGTTACCGAAAATAATTGCTGGTCGGGCTGGTGCTCGTTTGCCCTAATTCTGCAGTATTCCTTCCATTATTTTTCTGAGAGATGCATTCGAAATGGTTTATATCCGGGAACAGCTTATTCTAGTGTCTGTTACCCATTTCCTGCATTTTGCAACAGAATTCACTTTCTCGTTGTCCTCCTTCTCCGAGTACCCCATCACCATTAGCGGATAAAGTACCTGGAGCACCGCTCGAAGCACGGAGGTTAAGATCTACATCAGTTAAAACCTGTTAATCGGCTCTGAATGGTCTCAGAGTGTGTGTCTCACCGGGTGTGTGTGTGTGTGTGTGCGCGTGTGTGTCGGCACAGCTTGGATGAGGGCACGGATGAAAATTCCCAGCCCAGCTCAGCAGGTCCTCGAGGCACGCAGCCGGAGTTTGCAGACTTCGGGATGCTCCCAGCCGTCAGGAGTGGCATCCCCGCGGCTGCGCGTGGGGAGAGGAAAGAGCTCCTGTACGGACAGTGAAGTTGAAAGCACTCTGTCTCACCGTAAGGGTCCGTACGAGGTCGGATCCCGCTTTCTCGCCCACACGAACCTCAGGGCCCCCACACCAGGCCGGTAATTTTTAAGCAGCCGTGAGGTCACCCTGTCTAGTTTAATTGCTGGAATTTACCTTTTTAAGGCGCTAACGCTTAGGCAGTACCTCGGCATGGTAACCATCTCCCCGCATAAGGATTGGCGGCCAGTTTATTCCTTAGAGGGGTTAGCAAGCGCATCCAAAGTCAGAAACAAATAAATGCATCAAACCACTCCAAGATGCGTGCAGGGAAAAAAAACAAAACAAAACAAAACAAAAACTCCACTCGATTAGACTTGTCTTATAGGGAAATTACCCAGGGGAGATTTCTTTCTTTTTCTTTTCCTTTTTTTTTTCCTCCCCCCCGCTTTGATTTGCAGAGCTCCCCACTCGTACGCACACGCGGTGCAGTGCACGCTGCGCTCCGTGCCTGGCGACACAAGTTTTTCGCGGCACGGAGTTGCAATCCTGGCTGCGAAATGCCTCGTTGCACCGAGCCCTCCTACAGGTAGCCCGCTTATAACGATCGTTGTCAAAGCACATCGAGTTTCAATACCTGTTTCTTCAGTTCTCCGATATTACCAATTTCCCTACGTAGGCTTACCCGGGAATAAACTCACCCGAACCGAGCACACGTGTGCTTCAGGCAGCGGGTTCCCCGTTCCCTAGAGGTGCACCATCCCGATCCGGGCCGCTCTGCGCTCGCGTTCCCCCGGGGCTCCCAGGCACTTTTTGCCCCGGTCCCACCGCTCTCCACCGCCCCGCTCCGGGGCCGGCACAGCCGCGGCACCGCCGCTCTCCCCTTCCCCGCTACGAACCCGCGGCTGCGGGAGCGTGGGGTGGGGAATGGTTGCCTGCGTTTCCCTTCTGTCCATTGGCAGGGCTGTGTTCCTTTGGTTTATTCATATTTTTCCTAAGCCAAGGGCGCTATAAAGGATAATTTTTGCGGCGCCTGTTGACAAACAAGCCGTGCTCTACCTGATGGTGTGAGTCCGGTTGTTGCCCAGATGCCTGAACACCTCTCGGGGATATCAGCGCTGTTTGCAGGACAGCTTCCTCCGATGGAAGCCGGCAGGAAGGTGCTGTCTTTCTCCCCAAGCCCGCTTTGCGCCTACTGGTGCAGTGCACATAAAGCCTCCGGAACACACGGTGCCACCTTCCCCGCAACAGCGAGAGCTTTAAGAGGAGGAGGGCCGCATTTTTCCCCCTTTTTTTCCCTTTTAATTACTTTTTATAATTTATCTCGAGTCCATACCTCCTCTAACTGCCCTGCCTTGTGTTTGTTTCACAACGGGGTGGTCCGGCAAGGGGATGAGCGGTGCGTCGGAGCCGCGCGGACACCCAGAACAGCTGCTGGGCTCTTCCCCGCACCGTGCCGCTATTACCGCTCGGTGCGGTTCTGTTTCCTGCGGTAGAAGAGGTGAGTTTGGTGCTAATAGATTATTTTTTTTTCTTTTACTCTAGGACTGAGAGGGTTTTTTTTCCCCCGTCTAGAAGGAAAATCTCATAACCCCACAGGAAAAAAAAAAAAATTATAATAATAACGGCACAGAGAATCCCCTAAAGCACCTTTTTTTTTTTAATCTCCAGGGACACTCCGTGGGGGGCAGGGGGGGGAGGTTGGTGCGCGTCCCCGCACGCCTCCCCCGGGCGCGCCCCCGAGGGGTCAGAGGGCGGGCGCACACGGGGAGTAGGGGGGTGTGTCCGCGTCGGGGTGACGTCACCACCCGCTTCACCAATGCTCGTCAGGGAGCGGGGAGCCGGCAGCCAATGGGAGGCGGGGCGGGTCCGTGAGTGGCATTAAGGGCGGGCTCGGCCGGGGCTGGGGGAGAAATGAAGTTGTGCTAAAAGGCTTTTAGCCGGAAAAGAAGTTATTAGGGCATTTCTCAGTCTCAATTAGGGCTTCTTCATTAAGCCCACCCCCACCCAGTATGTGAGAGGGAGAGCCGGGCAGCCGATAAAGGGGCGGGAGGCGGCAGCGCCCGGCTGCCCGCAGGCGTGGGGAGCCGCGACGGGCACCGACCGCGCCCCCGCTATTAATGAGCCAATTAAAGAGGGGTCCGCACCCTGGCACGGCTCGCTGCGGGCTGCCCTGCTCGGGGACATCAGGTAGGTGCAGGGGGCCCGGGCCCGGGCCCGGCCTCGGGTGGGGGTGGGGGAAGCTCAAAGAGGTGCGAAGAGGAGCGAGGCTGGGAGCTCCTTGCCGAGGGTGGGAGGAAATAGCGGCAAAATCCCGAAATCTGCTGGAAAAACGCACGAGGAAACTGCTGTGCCGGGCTGCGGTCGGCAGTGAGTCCCGGCTCCGGGAGGGGAACAAGGGGGCAGCGGGATTAATACGGCAAACAGAAAAACAGGGAAATAAACAAACAACAAAAGCAGAAAAGGACACCTGGGCTAGGTTTTAAAAATGATTATGATGATTTCTGGAGGCCGCGGCGCTGAGTAGCGGCGTGCTCACCCACCTCCGCCGCTCTTCTTCCCGCAGAGGCTCCTACGAAGCCGCCCGCGGAGGCCCCGTTCCGGCAGCGGATTGCGGGAGGACCGGAATTACCATGACCCACTTCGAGGAGAGGCACTGTCCGCGATGAGCAGGAGCAGAGGCCCGAAACACCTCGTTTGGCTGCGGCGTCGTGCCACGGGCTTGTAGCTTTGTTGTTTGTTGTTTTTTTTTCCTGCAGTTGCTTGGAGTCTCTGAGCTGCACTGGATAAATGCCTTTCCTCTCTGAGTGACTTTTCAGAGTATATTCGTTCTTTTGAAGAACACCGCTCTGCTCTTCGGCACTTTGCTCCATTTCACCGAACGGTTTCTCTGGGCGGCGGCCGTTCTCCCGCCCGATGCTCCGGGACATGAACCGCAACTGAGCGCTCCCCTCCCACCTTTGGATGAAGCTCCGGAGCTTAAATTGTAGGAAGGAAGGGGGAAAAAAACACGATGAAAGAGAAGTCCAAAAATGCTGCCCGGACTAGACGGGAGAAAGAAAACAGCGAATTTTATGAACTGGCTAAATTACTGCCCCTGCCCTCGGCCATCACCTCCCAGCTGGACAAAGCATCCATAATCAGACTCACCACCAGCTACCTCAAGATGCGGGTGGTTTTCCCAGAAGGTAGGTGGGATGGCTCTCCCCTGTGCTCCCCTTCCCATCCAGGTGCCTCTTGGGACGAGCTCTGGGGGCCGGCTGCGCTCTGCTGCTACTTCTCCCTCCCGTGAATGTTGTCGCTCCGTTCGTATGACAGTTTTGCTGGGGGCTGAGGGGCTTCTGTCAACACAGAGCCAACAGGAGGTTTTCTGTTCTCGTCCGTGCGATGGGCATCGCCGCAAGGCAAAAGGGGGCGATCCCCCCCCCCCCATTTATAGATGTACGTGGGGGAGCTAATATATGGGTAAATATTTACATAAGCCTATGCAAAGTCCTAAAGCCTTAGGTGCGGCGTGCAGGTATAGGGCGCGCTCTCACAGCGTATAAGCCGAGCACAACGTATGGCATTGTAAACCCGCTATGTCCCGGCCTGAGGATCGCTGGGGATGTCTGAGGGCGTTAATCGACCTCCGGAATTTTTTACAGAATTATTATACTCGGACGCACCCAAGCCCCATAACGATGCGAGCAGAGGGCCTGCAGTGAGCTTCACTTTGACTCTAGCTGGGCAGAGCCGGGCGTTGCGCCCTCAGTCCCAGCTGCTCCCGGTGGCGCTGAGCCGCCTCTTGGGGTGCTTGGAGGGGCTCCAGGGAGAGCAGAGCGCTCGTTAAGGGGCCGAGTTGAAGTTCTGCTCTGCTCTCGGTCTGTCGCTTCTGGGAGATGCAGGGAAAACAAATTCAAAACGATTCACGAAGCTTTTATTTAGACTGAGATGTTTTCTGCCTGGAAGAGACGGTAGTGAGAAAGAAGACTGAGGGGTCTGGTTCTTTTGGGCTTTTTTACGATTTATTTAAAAAATCAAAATTAATCGTTCGTTGAAACGTATGGGTACTTAAGAAACCCGATAATACAGACTTTGCGTTTACTTCGGGTCTGTCGGTAATGCTTCGCGAACCCAGAGAGGGCACGGGGCCTGTCCTGGTTCGTTCTGTTTGTTTGTTTTGCTTTTAACCTGATTCAGACCTGGAAGGAGCGGTCTTAACTCGACTTTTTAGAGGTAAATATTCGCTAGGGCCTGGAGGAGGCCCCCCCAGCCCTGCGTGAGTGCATAGAACCAAAGCCATAGCAGTCATTTCCCACACAGTGCATCCTGTAGCGGCTTCTTTAAGCAACGTTTGGTATCTCTGAGTAACTTAGAAGTAAAGAATGGGTAAGTGGGAGTTGTAACACCTGAAACCTTTAAAAGAAAAAAAAGGGGGGGGGGGGTGGTATCTGGAAGAAAAAGTTAAAACTCTCATGAAACCACGTTGTCGTTCTACGCGATCTGTCTGCAAGGAAACTGAGCTGTCCTTTAATACTGTCAGCGCACACTTTATAAAAGAAAGCTATGGCCAACTCCACTGCCCGCGATGTTCCTAAAAGGATTATTAGCGGTGATCTGTCAGCTCCCGCCGTCTCAGCGGGCCGCCTTCCTGCGTGATTCGAAGCGGCTCTCGTCAATTACCGCCGCCGATGCAGCGGGGCTGTTTGATCAGACGAAGCATATGGTGTTGCTTGTAGGCTGCGAGTAATCACGGGCGGGGAAGAATGGCCGGGCCCCGTCCCGGGCGGCAGCGCGGGATGCCTCAATGCCCCGGGGAGCCGTGCGGCGGGGGGCGCGGGCCCGGGGCCGGCAGCTGCGGCTTTGAGCCGGGAGGCGGAGAGTGGCGGCGGGACCTCCGCGGCCTCGCTACGGGGGAGCTGCGAATGGGAAGAAGCGGCCGCCGAGGGGGTGGCCCCGCGGTGCTGTCCGTGCTGGGGGGTCGGAGTGGTTCCGCGGGCACTTGCCAGTATCTGGGAGGCCCTCCCTCCCCTCTTGGTCTGGGCACGCAGAGGCATCCAGAACCTGCAGAAGGCGGTAGATGCGGCAGGGGACGTTCTGTGGTTTTTCCCGGGGAGGGCAGAGCTGCTAGGGCTGGGGTGCAGCCCAGAGCCGGCCGAGGGCGGAGGAGCGTGGGCTCGGCCGAGCGGTGCCGCTCTCCGGCGGCCTGCCCGGAGCTTCCCTACACGGAGCCTGACTGGAAATGGTGGGAATAAATGTACAGAACGATATAAGCTCCTCAGCGGAGGAAGTATCGATGAGCATCCGTCTGCGCGTTTGTACGTCTGAGGGGATCATGTGCAGGAAGGAGGAGGGTGGATGCCAGGGTCACTATGAAAACAGGAGATTTCTGCCAGGGCCGTGCCCGCGGAGCCACGCAGCCGCTCAGCACAGTTTGGTTTCCTTTTCACTGTCTGAAACAGTGATGCAAAGCGGTGCCACCGGGTGAGCGCGGCACCGAGGGAGCGCAGTGCTGAGTTTCAGCTGCAGCTCTGAGATTCTCCCCCAAGAGTGAGGGACCTGGCTCGGACCCGGCACCTCGTTGCCCTGCCCCGAACCTCCCGAGGAAACTGGCCAAGATGAAATGAGTCTCCCGTGGCTGCTGCCTGGCACGGGCCGGCTGCTGAAACTCCTCTGGCTCGCGAGGAGAGAGCCTGTTCGTTTGGGGTCGGCTTCGGGAAAGATAATGCGGAGAAGATCTGCTAGATAGCTGAGAATGGTGGAAAGAGCTTTTATTATTATTATTATTATTATTATTATTGAAGGGGGAAAAGAGAGAGAGAATGAGAAAAAGATAAATACCTTCCTAATAAATTCAGTTTTGCGTTCACGGGGAAAAAAATCCCTGACGTTTCAGTGTAACAGTGAAGGCAACGAACGTAGCATCAAAATCTGTTGGAAATAAATCCGGGGGCGAAAATGATTTTCTTTACATTTAGATGTGATTCCTATAAGCAGTGCCGGCGTCGAAAAGCGGGGGGGGGGGGGGAAGTTAAAAAAAAAAGTTAAAAAAAAAGAAAAAAAGGTGACGCTCTGTATACATATATATTTAATTAAGGAATATTTCCAGGGTCCTGTTCTCCTCACCCGAACAAGCAGGGTAGGACTGTTTGCTTTTCTGTCCTATGAAGACGGATCGCTCCCACGCAGAGGCGTTCGCTTTCCCAGACAAAATCAGCGGCCGCGTTTACGTAAACTTTCGCCTACCATTTCTATAATGAATCTATTCATTTTGTTTTATTGTTATATTATAAATTGAGGGGGGGGGGGTAGAGGGGGGATGAAGGGGGAGAGAGAGCAGGAAAACAAAATCCGTTTCCCACGTGGATAGGTGATTTAATGCTGTTTTTCTTGCTGCTAAGGGAAATGATTGAGAGTTGGGTTTCAGCAGTGATTTTCGTACAGAAGTTTTTCTCATTTAAGCCGAGGTTTACTCTGCGCGGTACCTCTCTGTGCTTAAGTAAGTCGAGTTTTGATCTGAACTTCACATGTGAAGTGCAGAACTGAACTCTTAGAGTGAGAGCTGTACAAAGGCACTTTAACGGGTGGATTCAGTCAGATTTTCTTTACAAACCCCTCTCCCTTCGTAGGGTTCTGTCAGTGTTGAAGGACGTTTTCAGCTTGTGTGTGAATACCCTTTCCTCCACTGTTTGTTAGGAAAAAGCGTTTTTTGAGTTTGCGTCTTTCCTAAAGCCCAGAAGTATGGATGTGCTTTTTTTTTTTTTTAATTTTATTTTTTCTTTTTTTGCTCCTCCGCTGAGGGCACGGCTCCGTTTTGCTTGCATTTCGGAGGGCAGCTCCATTACCCTCTGTGTGTGCCAAAACGCTGCGATTTCTCTCCAGTGCGGAGAATCGTGTTACTTCCACGGCCGCTCCCCCGGCAGGGCCGTTTGTTCAGGCGGCAGAACCCTGCCTCCCTCTTACTATTATTTTTCTAAAGGAAGCGGGACGCTCGCTTCTATCCGCTTCAAACGAACGCATCTGATTTACCGAGACAATAAATCTTGACGAAACCCCCCTAATGGCATCCGCAGGCATGAGCAGTTTCTTTTTTTTTTTCTTTTTTTTCTTCCTAAATGTCGCTGCATCTGTTCCATTTGAACCCTCCGACGGCGACTCGCTCCCTCACGGAAGCCTCATTTGGCAGATATTTGGAGTTATCATTAACCACTGCCTGTTAAATTAAGTGAGAAATCGGCCCGACTGGGCGCTGGCATAGCGAGGGCTGCTGAACGGCACCGTTACTAGAGGCAGCCTCGCTGCGCGCTGCCGCTCCGCCTTTGCAGGGAGGCTGTGACAAAAGGCAGAGGACCTGCGCTCGGCCGGGGAGACCCGAGGTCTCCACACTGCCACAGACGGCCTCCCTGGGGCCCCCCGAAGCCCGCATCCCCTTCTGCGTGAGGCTTGGCTGGGCTCTGCGCCGAGTGCTTTTGGAATGGGGGCGGCCGATGGCCTTGTTGTTTCCTCCACCGTGAATTCGGATAGCGCTGAGGTTGGGGTAATGGTAGTAGCCACTTGGAAACGCTGGCAAATCAACGCCAAGAAGATAAGAGCTCGCGTCTCCTGTCCCCCCCCTCTTCTCGCCTCCCCCCCCCCCCCCCCCCCCCCTTGCCCCCCCTTCTCTACGGACAGACAAAGAAGACTGTCGAGGTTGGGGTCGGGGCTGCGCTGCGGATGTTCACGGAGGGACTGGGAACCCCGAGACGCGCGGGGCTGTCCGCGCCTCTTGGAGCCTTCTGCCGCTGCGTCCCGGCCCAATTTGCAGTGATTGAGAGCAGTCCCGTTTGCTTGGGACTTAGGGGCGTTCGGCAACGGTATCGCGATGCCAGCCGGTGCCTCCATTGGCTGCTGCCATGAGGGCTCGGAGCGACCCAGCGGGGCGGGGGAGGCAGTGCCCCAGCGGCACGGAGCTGCGGCGTTGGCCGTGGGTCCGTCCGTGGGAGGCGGCGTGCCCGGGGCTGGGCGGGATGCGCACGGGGGGAGGAAGGCGCTTCCATCAGGCTGCCCGGTGCCGTCCTCCCACCAAAGAGAACCAGGCACTTTCTGCCACTTCCCTCACTTTTAAATGTGGGAAAACGGCGATTTCCCGTGGAGAAGTGCTGATAAAGCCATGACTCAGCACTCGCAGACCGAACTGCACCAGCGCACGTTCAGCGCAGTTTGAGTGCAGCCTCAGAGTGCGCAATTCAGTAACGGGAGTTGTTAGCAAACTGAGCAAAGCCTGTCCCTGGTGCCGCGGCTATTTTGTTTAGTCGTTTACTTATTTACTTATTTTTCTTTCTTTCTTCCTTCCTTTCTTTCTCTCTCTCCCCCCTCTTCCCCCCTCCCCCCCCCCCCCCCCCCCCCCCCCAATGGAGGACATCTTCTAGGTCGAATTGTTTACCTTCTCAGGAAAAAAAATAAATAAATCCTCGAGTGGAGGAGGTTGTTAGATAGGAGCCTATAATCTATATCTTGTTGAGAGTATAAAACTCATTCCCAAAGAAAAGCTCGATCCATTTATTTTTGCTGCTTGCAATAACACAGCTGGATGATGCCTTGAGCTTGCGCTGCACGATTGCTCATCATTCATTCGCCAAGAACCGGCCTAAATGGTGCCTGTGGGATTAGGTCAATTTTAGTGGATCTACTTCGCCTCATTTGGTTACTAATTGGTTTCTTGTTTTATAAATCGAAATCTCATTTTCAGGAAATTACAAAGCCCATGCAGCCAGTCCATTGAGGTAATCCGTGGGTCGGGAGTATTTAAATGGAAATGGTTCGACAATGCATCAAGTATTAAGCAACAGTAAAACTTCGCCTCTGTTTCCACATGAAATGTGAGCTCGCGAGCTCCTTAGATCCATAATAGATACATCGCTTCTAAGGCTACTTATGTAAATATGATAAACCGGACCCCGGCGGGGGAGGGGAGAAAGCAATTTTTATCTACAAAGGTTAATGTGGCATATCTTGGAAATCTTCCAAAATAGATTATGTTTTGCTTTGTCTTCGGCCACTTTAGCTGGGAAAATCCTTTGCCTAAAAACGGTTTAGTTATCCTTTCCCGCACAAAGCTGCTTGTTTCTATTCCAAAGCCATTATTCCGTTGGCTCTCCAAATTACAAGAGAATCTTTAGATCTTGTTTCCAGCGTAATCCTGAAGCAAAAGAGAGAGCTGATTTCCTTGTTTTGTTTTAAATAGACAATCAAAGGATTTGAGGAATTTTCTGCGGTAGGTCAAGTGCAAGATAGCTCAGTTTGTTCCCCCGATAAAAGGAAATTGGATGTTAAAGCGAACGGAGGGGAAAAAAATAATTAAAGGGGAATATTAATGGAGGGGTTTTCTCTTATGATCTCTAAAGGCAGTATTTAAAGGGCGTCGGGAGAGCCCGCCGGTCTGGGCTTGTCAGTGAAGAGAAGTCGTCTCCGGCTAGAAAGTGCTGAAACATCTGGGAAATGCGAAGCGTCTCGAGTGTTAGGATTGCCAGAAGCTGGCTCAGGTAGACGAGTGAAAACGTTTAATTATGAAACATTAACAGCCGCGGCCAAACACCGTGAGATTTCCACCCAAAGCATAACGAAGGGCTCGGTGCTCCGTGAAGAACGGCGTTCCCGAAAGAAGTTAACCTGTAATGTCGATGAGCTGTTCATTAACCCGCAGAGGTCGGGTTGTTTTCCCTTTTAGAAGGAGAGTAATTAGAAGCCGTAAACCCAGATTAATAAACAACTTAAATCCTAGGCGAAGAGCGAAGCTTTAGCCCAGAACAGGGAAAACTGTTATTCAGATTTCCCTTCCAATGGGGGAGCGGCCTCGACAGGGCGTCCCGAAGAGTGGGGAAAGCAAGAATATTGCAGTTTCTCTTCTCCCTTTCCCTGGAAGCCCTGCGAGATGTTTCAGCTCCTGACTGGCTTCGGGGAGGGGTCCCCGGTGGGGGACAGATGTGCCCCTGGGCAGCCCCTCTGGGGAGGGCGACAGAGCGACGGCATTTCGGGGGAGGGAGGAGAGCCCGGGAGCTGGGGGCAATATCACCGGGTCCCCGTTAATTGGCACGGAGGAGTTAACGGGAAGGATCCTATCTCCCGCTGGCATTCGGCGCGGAGTACTCGAGGGCAGGGGCCAGGTGCTGGCTTCTGAGGGCTGTGGGTTAAGAAGGGGGAAACGGTGAGGAGGTGGCGAAGAAGGGGCCGCTAGGGGTGCCCCCTCCGTTCGCCTCGCTGGGGTGTAGAGCCGAGGTGAAGGCGCTCGATACCAAGGGATGCCCGCTCTGCCCGCTGCCGCTTCACGTGGAAATCCCCCAGAGAAAGGGGGCTCGCCTTCCCGAGCAGACCTTGCCTTCTGCGGCCGTCAATCAGCATTTCTGTACGTTTGTGGGTGGTTGTTTTTTTTTTTTTTTGTTTGGTTGGTTGGTTGTTTTTTTCCTTCTTGCTTGGTCCATATTTAATGGCGTAAGCTTAAAATGCTTTAAATGCCCCGTTTAAAAACGATTTCAGCAACAGCATCGTTAAAAAGCGTTGCCTATAAATAGGTTTACTCCGGCCGAGTAATTTTCCTGTGGCTCTTATTCCTCCTCACTTTGCATAAAACGAGCGGAGTCTGAAGCACAGGGCAGGTCCGTCCTGAGGCCGGGCGGAGGAAGGGAGGCTGGGAGGCAGACAAGGGCCGCCCCGAGGGGCTGCTTCGTCGGTTACGCCCCTTCACCGAGGTCTTAGGAACCAACTTCCCCATTAACCAAAAATAGGTGTTTATCTCTCACGGGAGTTAGATTTAAATTTAAAAAAATAAAAATAAAAAAAAATCCACCAAAGAGATTTTTCTGTCCAAGGAAATCACGTCCTCGTTTCTCAACGATTGTATGTATACCTGTTTTAAAGCGAGTTCAAGCAAAAATATAATAATAAAATAGAAATAGAAGAAATTCAGTCCAGCAGGCTTACAGGACTGGGTTTGTCACTCTTCACTTTCCTTTCTGTGTGTGTCTTAACTGAACAGGACTGGGAGAAGCCTGGGGCCACTCCAGCCGCACCAGCCCGCTGGATAACGTAGGACGAGAGCTGGGATCGCACCTTTTGCAGGTACCGCTCTGGAAACGACAGCCACGCAGTATTAACGATTAAAGAAATCAGTCCCTTTTCTGAGCTTTAGTTGCCACCGTGACTAATTTTAACAATTCATGTGTTTAATTAAAAAAAAAAAAAAAAAAAAAAGTGAGAGGGGAGGGATTGGACGGACGGACTCCTTTGCACAAACGCAGTTCAGGTAGAGGAAGGAATATTAGAGTTACTGTATCCACGCTTTGTGTGTGTGTGTGTGTGGTGGTGGTGGGGGGGGGGGGGCGGAATCGTGTGGGCTGTGACACGTCCTTAATAGATTGGGATAGATTGGGGTCTCTTCTTCTGCATCCGCACCCAGAAGCCCCATTTCCGTCTTCTGAAACGCGCTTGACAAATCATCCCGTCCCACACAGACGTTATGCACTCCGCGGGGAGGCTTACATTCCCCTCGCTTGCTTAAAAGGGGCTAACATCCCGGGGAGTTAGAAACGGGGTGGCAAGCACTCGGAAATTCTCGGGTGGTCGTCAGAGGGAGTTCTGCGGGCTGCGGGGTCACGGCTATAGAGGAGTCCTGCCGAGGGCTCCGTTTCCTTCCAGCTTTCTGAATAATCACAGTTTGAAAGGGAATACGTCTTGTCTAGAATAACTCCCTGGAGGACGGTACTTTATGTGCCGGTCCGTCTGTGTCCATCTCTCTGACTGTTGCTCCCTCTGCCGACCCTTTCCCCAGACGCTGGACGGTTTTATATTCGTGGTGGCTCCGGATGGGAAGATCATGTACATCTCGGAGACCGCCTCGGTGCACCTGGGCCTGTCTCAGGTAGGCTGGGGGCCGGCGCGGGAGGGGTCTGCGGAGGGAGCACCGGCGACGAACTCTTCCTCCTCTTCCCCGCTTCCTCCTCCTCCTCTCTCACAGGTAGAGCTGACCGGAAACAGCATTTACGAGTACATCCACCCCGCCGACCACGACGAGATGACGGCGGTGCTGACGGCCCACCAGCCCTACCACTCCCACTTCGTGCAGGGTAAAGCGTGTCCCTCCTACGTCCCATAGCCCCACGTGGACGTGGACCCCTTCCCTCGCCGCTCACCTGCCCTCTGCCTCCCTTCTCCTCAGAGTATGAGATCGAGCGGTCCTTTTTCCTACGGATGAAATGCGTACTGGCCAAGAGAAACGCGGGGCTGACCTGCGGGGGCTACAAGGTGGGTGCAGGGGGTACAGCTTCCCCCCACGACGCAGCGGGGTGGACGGAGATTGAGCTCCCTGGGCTGGCCCGGCTCGGCACTCTTTACTGTGGTACTGAGCGCCGCTTGCCCCAGGGGCAACTCTCCAGCTCGGCCGTTTCCCTTTGCTCCTCACGGGGCCCCTGGCTGGGCACAGCCCAGGCTGCTCTCCGACCTTGAAGCGGGAGACGTTGTGACACGGTGTAGTGCAGAATAAGGAAATCTGTTGGAATAGCTCCAGGAAGAGACGCTTAAAATAGACAACTGAGGTTGGAAGTGCACAGCAGCAATATGCAGGGAGGAAACGTACCTAAAATCTATGCCTAAAGATGCATTCTGGATCGTGTCTGCTCTGTCTGTGTAATAGATACATCTTATCCATGTGACACACGCACACATGTAAACTCTCTCACACGCATCCACTCTTCATTACAGAGCTGTAACTGCCTTGGCACTTCCTCGTCTTCCCTTTGGAGAAGAATCATAAAAGCGTAGTTAGGAGGTGGTCCAAAAACCACTTAAGTCAGTGGAAAAAAAAAAAAAATCTTGTTGAATTTAACGGGCCTTAGATGAGAGTTGAAGTTCCGTATGAAAAAAAAAACCCCACATCCCAACCCAAGGGAAAGCAGAAAGACGGAGGTATGGGTGTGGGGGGTGGGGCCCGGAGCAGCGACTTTCAGAACCCCCACGCCCAGCAGCCGTGTGTCCCTGCAGGTCATCCACTGCAGCGGCTACCTGAAGATCCGCCAGTACAGCCTGGACATGTCCCCTTTCGACGGCTGCTACCAAAACGTCGGTTTGGTCGCCGTGGGCCACTCTTTGCCGCCCAGCGCCGTGACAGAGATCAAGCTGCACAGCAACATGTTCATGTTCCGGGCTAGCCTGGACATGAAACTCATCTTCCTAGACTCCAGGTAGTGCTGAGGCTGCCTCCAAATCGACTCCTCGCCCCTTCCTCCACCCCCATCCTACCCTCCTCCCAACTGATGCTGGCTGCTGTGTCTTTGCAGGGTGGCCGAGCTCACCGGGTACGAGCCCCAGGACCTGATCGAGAAGACCCTTTACCATCACGTACACGGCTGTGACACCTTCCACCTGCGATGTGCACATCACTTGTGTAAGCGTCTGCGCTCAGAGAACCTCACCTCGCCTTCTCCCTTCGCTAAAGGGCTTTGGCTGTGTTAGGGTCTACCTCTGGGCTGGGGGGGAGAGCAGGCAGCACCCGCGGCGGGTGCACCCCTGCGCAAAACCTGGGCGTTCAGTTCGCTTCGAATCCAGCTCAGAGAAAAGCCTTTTTTTTTTTTTTTTTTGCTCGGAATAGGCTGCGTCAGTGCATTTCAAACACTTTTGTTCCGCTTCTATCGAGTCTCACGAATCTTATCTGTGCGGCTAAATTTGCTGCAGCGGTGAGCCTGCTTCAGCGAGCAGCTCTTTATTCTATTTCGATATCGCTATGACATTAATACACGCATAGATGTATAAAAAGGATATTAATTTCCGGTAAGTTTCCTTCAGGGGGAACGTCAAGAGAAGAGGAAAAAAAAAACCAAAAACCCAAAGCCACATTGAGAGAATTCAATCTCGATGATGATATACGGTTGGGTGTTGGGTTCACCCCCCCGTCTACCCTCTGTGTTTGTCCTCTATCTCCCAGAAAAGCCTTTGCGATGGCGAGGGGCGGGGGGGGGGGAGGGATGCCCTGGGCTACCATATCCTCATCCCTTTGCCACGCTCGGCTCTCCGCAGTTCCCGAGCCCTTCTCTCCCCGCTCTGTCCCGCAGTGCTGGTGAAGGGCCAGGTGACCACCAAGTACTACCGCTTCCTGGCCAAGCACGGCGGCTGGGTGTGGGTGCAGAGCTACGCCACCATCGTGCACAACAGTCGCTCGTCGCGCCCGCACTGCATCGTCAGCGTCAACTACGTCCTTACGTAAGTTCAGTCCGCGGGATGCGCCCGGCGGGGCGAGCACCTGCCGCGGCCTCCGGTCCCGACGGCTGGGGAGGTGGGGCGGCACACTCTGAGGTGTGGGGAGCTTACATCTACATGAAGGCGTTCCTTGACTGTTTCCTTTTGAGAATGGAGATTTAGAGGTTTGGCACCCGCATATTTTCCTGCTCCCCCCCTTTTTTTTTTTTTTTTAATTAAGTACACCCAGCATTAAATAAAATTTAATGCAGCGTAAAAAAAAAAAAAAAAAAAAAAAAAAAGGTTTTCACGTACGGAGTTATTTATACTCAACAAACAGGACATCTGTTTTTCTTTTCAAAAATCTGGGGTTTGAAGTTCTTAATTTCATCCAGAGTCTCTATCAAAGCTCCGAGGTTTCTTTTTTGTTCTTGGAGAGCGATCCTTATAGCGAACCACAAAGAAAGTTGGTGACCAGAAGGGTCAGAGAAACTTAAAAATCAAGATAAAATAGAATCAAGAGAAAGAAAGAAAGGAAAAAAACAAAACAACAGAGGGACTGCTTAGATACTGCCTATCTCAACGCATCCCCTCGTATTTGGGGCTCCCCAGGCGGAGCTCCGGCTGTACTCCTTGTATCGAGGCACGCAGGTGTGGGATAGGGTGCTCTCTTATCTCTGAAGCATCTCCTCTGGCCGCAACCACATTGGGATGCAAGGGCGAGCGGCCGGACCTTCCCAGAGCTGCGGCAGAGGCGGCGCAGTGATGTCTCCTTTCTCTGGTCCTCGCAGCACAGGTGGCGATCGGTTTGGTGGTCGAGTTTAAAGACGCTCTCCCAAAATGCAGAGGCTCCTTATGTTAAGTCTGAGCACCTGCAAGAGGTCAGTGCATGGTAATGCAAGGACCCTAAAAGCAGCTGGCGTGCTAGGCTGGCTTTCTACCAGCAATTCTACGTGCTTTTCCATGAGCACCTGAGATCAGCAGTCATTTCCTTTCCCTTTAGCAGCAACAGAGAGCGCATAGCCCCTCTGTGCTTCATACCCCGGACGGCTCGGGGCTGCTGGGGGCTATAGCTGCAGCGCTTCTAGGGGCCGAAGCCCACACTCCTCCTCCACGCTCCTGCCCGGGGCGGCTGCGGGCATAGGGCCGGGCTCTCCTCCCCACCTCCGGGCCGGGCTCGAGGCGCGCTGCGGGGGAGATGGCTGCACCGAAATAGCGCGGCTCCTCCGCCCCGACAGACTTCCTGTCCTTTTGCTGGTCTTTGTATTTTTGTGCGTGTACGCGGGTTTTAGAAACAAGGTTATATTTAGAGCTGTTTTCAGCCAGAGTGACGTGTGGGAGGGCTGCGTGTGCTTTCCCGAGCTTCCCCTCCGAGCGGCTTCGGAGCACGGCTTCTCATCGACTTGAATGAGGGGAAAGGGTAGAGTTGGAGTCCATCTTGATCCATGGCTGCAACCGCCAGGGGCTGCAGGGGCACCCCGGCTGCATGGAACCCTGATTTTGGTAGTGCTGATTGTGTCTTACCCACTCTGATCGCCTCTTCATTGGGTCTCTGCTTTGTAAGGCTGAGCACAGGTCCTATAGTGTTCTGAGTAAGTCTGCACGTGGTTAAGGCACTTAATATAAATGCGCTGGCTCCTAAAGCTGCTTAAGGATGATAGTGGCTCATTCTGGCAGCCTAGGGCCAGCTGAGATGTGTGTGGGTGCAGCTTTTGGCACAGCCCTTCGTGGTCAGCTGAACAGGTATTAAAAAAAAGGTGAACCTCTGCATGCTGCCCCTTGTTTAGGGGAACCAGAGAGAGAGTTTGGAAATGGCAAAGGGTCACATGTGGGATTGTAGGATGGCATCTGAAAGATGGGATGTCTCTCACCATGGTTCCTTTGAAAATAGGAAGTGGTGGTGTTCAGCAAACTTGGATGAGCATACAAAAAGGGCCATCAGTTTTGGGTGGCATTGGATGTGTTCTTGAGGTTGCTGAAGGGGCAGCTGTCTGTTGCTTGGCATGGTGTCCTTCACTTGGGCTAGTCCAGCAGGGGGTTCATTTACTCATGGCAGAAGGAGCTTTCTGTCACTGTGGGTGGAATGTGATGTTTTGGGCAGGAGCAAACAGTTGCTGGGTGGTATGGGGGCCTGCCCAGTCTGGGGGATCTGTGCCAGTGCAGGCTGAGAGACATTGCCTTGCCTTAGAGCTCCCCTGAGCAATATGTGGGAGGAAAACAGAAAGAATGAGAAAGGGTTTATATGGAAGGACTCTTTCACCAAACACACATTCAGTTAAGAAAATAAAAAGGGACCATTTCAATCTTCCATAAATCCTAAGCTTTGTGAAAGTGAATTCTAGAATTGAGAACAAATGTTTTTAATAAGTATATATACTGAACTGGATGGGTACGGTGGCAAGGGCATGTGAGCAACAAGAGGGAAGGTTATTTTTTGTGTAATCGGAGTGTGTCAAAAAATTAATGTAAATGACCTTTAAGGATTTCAGCATTTGCTCTTCTTTGTATTCTGCTTGGCATACACGAGCACAGACAAAGAATATCTGTTTCTTTTATTTGTTCTGTACACACTCTTGCCATATTATTGATTATTAGCTGTGCATGTTTATCACATAAAGGACTTGAGTATGAGTCAATTAATAGAGAATGTAACTGCTGAAGTTAAGTTTATATTTAGATGGCAAACAACCTTCCTTTAAACAAATGGGTAAAGCAAAGTGCAAATCCTTTGACTTTTTGAGCAAGAACAAATATTATAATAATTTGTCCCTAGAGAAATCTAAGGAAGCTTTCTATATACATTTCCTCATTCTTTAGCTTTTGAAAGAATAACAATAGCAGTACCATGTAGCGATAAAGCCATGCAGCAACAAAATGGATTAGATATTTAATTATGGCTAATCTATGTTGATGATATAGTACATACAAGTTCCAGTTGCCCTCTTCACATTACATTGTGCATCTGGCTGATTAGAAGCACAAATTGAAGTATGCAATTTGAAAGATTATTTCACAAATAAATGCCATATTGATGAATGTTTTACATAATGATATGGTAAATGCAATTTAGAATAAATTAACAGTTAATTGTATCTGCAGTCTTCATCTTTAAATTATTACTATTTATAGCTTTGTGTACTACCAGATTTAAAATAGTTGCATCAACACTGTGATAGCGTTCTGTGTGGTGAGTTGGACTTTGAAAGCTCTCCTCCCTAGCATATTAAACAGGCTTTGGGGAAGTCATGTTTCAGATGGAATTACAGCTCTTATGGTATTCTGGGACAATTACAATGAAATATTTCCATTGCTTTTCATAAGCATCCTCTTTTTGACCTGTTTCTGGGACACTAGGTCTCACCTTTTGTTTCCTCGTCAATAGGAGCATCCATACATTGTATTCCCATATCTCCAGCCCCACTTTTCCTAAGCGTTTCTCTCAAATCCACCTGTTTGGACATGTGGTGGAGTCCTCTCCTCGGCTCAAGGTACATGACTTTTGTATTTCTCAGGTGTGTGATGGAATGTGTAGGATAATGAATAAACTGTCCTACAATTAAACTAAATTGCTACTATTACAGTAGCAATTCTGCGCATCTTTACTCTTTTCATTAGAGGAATGACTCGTACAAGTAAGTGTAGCTATCTACCTTTAATACCTTTAATAATGAGGCATGCTGACTTTAACCAGGTATTTTTTATTTTTACTTTTTTCCTTCAATAGCTGTAAACAGTAGAAACAAATCTGACCTGCTGTTTTTTTTCCTTGCATTTCTCTGCATTAATAAGAATTTTGTCACTTCCAGTGCACAGAACTGAATCCCACCTCATCTATTCAGTCTGCAAAGCATTTTTCCTAGGACTAGAAAACCTTCAATCACTGACATGGTTTGATTAGCAAAGTAAATATATAATAGAATTGTTTTAATTGGTCAAAATTCTGAAGGAGCACATGCCTCAAAGAAAAAAGCATAAAAGGATTCCTCTTGAACTTTTCAATGCAATATTCTTTTTGTTCACCATAGTTTTTATTGCAGAGTTGTCTCCCTGGAACACTGTTTATATATTTCTTGCAAATAGGAGACAGGCTTTTCCAGGTGTCCACAATACGCTTCTGCAGTTCTTCTTTGTTCGTGTAGGGGCTTTCTTAGCTACCATTTATTTAATTCACTCCAAATTTCTATGCTTGTATTTAAACCAGGTGACGGTAATGGCTGAGGCACTAAAACTGTGTGCCAGAGTCTGCAGCCGCTGCTTTTTTTTGAACCCAGTTTTATTTGCTAGAGTAAGGATTAAAGACTGCAGCTCAGATCCACAGGGGAGAACATAACAGTTATTAGTTTAAATGCATGCCTACTGATGGTCTCAGGCAGTGTGAAATTCAGGACTACAAGGAACAATCCGTATTCCAAGTAAGAAATGTGACTTGAAATGCTTTCCACTTCATCCTTCTCCCATTCAGCGTGCTGGCTGCTATGGCCTTTGGAAACTTGCTGCTTCCAAATGCTGAATTACAGATCTTGTAAAATGATTGTCTGGGGGTGAGACATGTTGAGCAGCAGATTTAGCAGCAATAGCTAAAGCAATTACTAGCTCCAGCTGCCTGCCTTGACTCCATTGACAAAAGTTCCAGGGCCCACTACAGGGATTCTTACTCCTGAAATGCCACAGTTCATGGCTCAAGGTAAACTGTCACAGATTTCACTTTGCACAGAAGCACAGGACTGTGTGCTGGAGCAGAGGTGTTTCTGCTAGAGAGAATGTTTGCACTTTATCCTTGCTCTGCCCCTCAGCACCTTGAATGGCACAAAAAAGGCTTGTGAACAGCACAAACAGCTCTGGGTGCCCATGTCCCTTTTGGGGTCAGCCCCAGTGGTCCTTCTATAAGGCACAGAGGTGCAGAGCGCAGATTGTGGCACTGAGGGTTAAAGTCAATTACACTGTTATAGTTCAGAAGGCTGCATGCAAGCAAGGCCATTGGAAGAGTGTCTGCCAGTTTTACCACATGGCAGTTATATCTAGTCTATGAATTGTATCAGTGGCTGTACAGAAGAAGCAGGCCACGCGGTCGAGCTGCTTGCAAACGGTTCTCTTCCACATTATCATGAATCACAAGCACAGACTTGATTTAGTGATGGGACTTTGCAGATCAGGATGGTGATTGGGCTTGATAATCTTGAATGTCTTTCATAAACTGGATGATTCTATGATTCTGTTATCCTGCCAGTGCTCAGTACACAACTGAGTGCTGAACTGGCTCCCACTCTCCTAACAGCAGCAGCATGTTCCTTCAGCAGGTTTACAGTTTTACTGGCTCTGTTTCTGTTTCCATAATCTGTTGCATGTTTGTTCTGTGCAGCATCTCTGCACTGCTGATTCTCATGTTGTTTCACTGTAATTACCATGTGATGCAACAGGTGTGATAGGTTACTTAGCTGCTTCTGTAGTAGGCCCTTCCCTCTACTTTAAGGTGCCCTTGCTAGTTCTTAGTCATACGCACACAAACATGGCATTTAGAAATGTCTTAAATTAAGTGTTAACAAATAAATCTCCTTTGTCTGTTCAACAGTGGCAAGTATCTGTTTAAAATCTAATTCTCCTTCCCTCACCTCTCTTTTGTACTTTACAGCATGGGCCAGGCTCCAGCACACATGTTCGTACTCAGTAGGTTACTTCAGAGGCAGCCCCCTCGCTTTGATGACACTATTTATGGAGGCAGGCATTGCTCTGTGCGAACAAGGGTACAGAGTCTGACCCCTCTGGAGGCTTGTGAAGACCGCAATCTGGAGTCAATCCCATGATCTTAAACACACTTACACAATTTATTCCTCTTGTTGTTTTTTTTTTGCTGTCGTCCACTTAGTGCAATTAAATCACAGAAGTCCTGATTTACTAAATAACTTGAGCTCATGTATTGTGGTTTAACACTTGCAGGCAGCTCAGCACCTCACAGCCGCTTGCTCACCCTCCGCTGGTGGGGAGAGAATCAGAAAGGTAAAAGTGTGAGAACTCAGGAGTTGAGACAAAGATAGTAGTGATAAAGGTAAAGTAAAAGCTGCGCACACAAGCAAGGCAAAACAAGGAATTCCTTCACTATCTCCGATCAGCAGGCAGATGTGCAGCTGCTTCCAGGAAAGTGGGGCTCATGTCAAGTAGTGGTTCTTGGAAAGGCAAATACCACTGCTCTGAACATCCCTCTTCATTCTTCATTCACCATTCAGATTTTACTGCTGAACAAGGCACCATATTGTACGGAATATCCCTTTGATCAGTCTGAGTCAGCTCTCTCTGCTGTGTCCCCCCCCAATTCCTTGTGCACCTCCAGCTCCTTGCTGGATGGATCCTATGAGAAATAGAAAAGATTCTGAAGCTAAGTGCTGCTCAGCAACAATTAAAATATCAGTGAGTTACCAACATTATTCTCATCCTAAATCCGAAATACAGCACTACCAGCTGCTAGGAGGAAAATTAACTCTACCCCAGACAAAACTGGGACAACATGGCTGGCTCTAAAAGTGCTTAGGCATAGCTTTCAGTGCATGATTATATGCTTGTGCACTGTTTTGAAATAAATAACTAAATAAAAACACACACACACAAAACAAACCCAACAAACCTTAGGCACACACTTAGAAATAAGAATATTTCTTGTCTTTGCCAAATAGAGATGGCTGGAAGGCTGCGTTCATTACTATGTTGAATTGGGACTTAATGAAGAACAGCTGGAGTTTTTCAGCTACAAACCACTGTGTATAAATCTCAAGGGCAGCAATGTTGAAAATAACAGCTATTATCTGCTGAAGTTTCAGTGCAACTATGGAAACTCAAATGGCTGGTTAACTCAAGTCTGGCGATATCCCCTAGTATTGTGTAGCTACTTTGGCATCACCTACAGTGAAGATCTTTAAACCCATCCCCACGTTCATCCTTCTCATATCTGTGCTTTTGGTGAGAAAGCCAATATGGAGAGCCTGCCCTGAGGGCAGCTTTTTTATGAGTAGCCTGTGGCTTTCAGTTCTCTCTGTACAATGTTTGGCAACTTGTAGCTCAGACTGTTGGTTCAGAAAACACTCTGACTTAGGACATGGTTAATGGAAACCCACCCAAAGGCATTACATGCTGTTTTTCTCTTGCTGTTTCCAAAGACTGTTTTGTGCACAGAACAAATAAACAATCTTTAATGACTGTTTCACAAGGCATAACCAACTAGAATATTTGCTCAAATAAAATCTGGATATGGGGATAAATAACCTACTAGCTTTTTAAAATTGTTTTTATTTTGCTAGTATTTGCAGCCAAACTGCTGAATTTTGTTCCCCCAAATAATTTTGTTGATTCTAAGCTGTGAGTAGGAGAGTTAAAAAAAAAGTATTATCTTTTGAAAGATAATCAACCACCTTAGTGCTTCCTGTGAAAAACAGCAATGGAAGTGGAGGTGTGGCTTCAGTTCAAAGTAAATTGTATGCCAACAGGTGTGTAATTTAACATGGGAGAATGCAATCAGGGCTTCCATTCTTCCATTATCTAAAAAGTTCAAGAGAGCAGTAGGAGAGAAGATGTATGGCACCATTGGCATGGGTCTGATTTGCTGCAAACGTGCTACAGAAATGGTCACCAAAGGCACAATAAATATCATATATTGTAATAAACTGAATTTGTTGTGCAAACATAAATCAACAGTATGGTTAGTTCAATGACAGCTTACCTGCAGTGGTGGTCCAAAGACCACTGGAGGTTGTCAGTGGAGCTAATCTGTATGCATGCTGTGGACTTTTGCACAGGAACATTGAGTAGCCTGGTTAGAGACTCTCCAGGCACCTAGACTGTGTGTGTATGTACATTGATAGATATACATGCAAAGCAGTGAAAGCAGATGATTGACTAAAACCAGCCATGGTCCCCCTGCTTGTTCGTGACAAAGCAAGGACTAGGAGAACAAAGGTGCTAGCCAGATGATAGATTTATGTTTCATAAGAAGGTTGTAGATAAAGGCTATTAAAAATTCTATTTATTTTCTGAATTTGGTAGCAGTGAGTTTAGCAGTAACTGTACAATATATGGTGTTTTAAGTTACTCTGTGGCCCAGAGGGTCTAGGTAGTCAACCTAATAAAGGTTATATTGTACACATTTTAACATTTAATGAACTCACTTCATAGAATCATAGAACATCCCAAATTGGAAGGGGCTGCCCAGGGGAAGCTGTTCTGGTGCCCAACAACCTGCTGGTGAGGAGCCTTTTTCTAATCCCTAAAAGAGCAAGGGACCTCAGCTGTTCCTCATACATCCTGCCTTCCAGGCCTTTCACCGTCTTTGTAGCCCTCCATTGGATGCTCTTTAACAGCGACTTACACAATGGCTCATAACAAATGTAATACATACTTTGAGGAGATTGAAACAGTAATTAGCAGGAAAATAACAAATGAAATGCAATACTTCTAGTTACCTTACAGCCTTATGATATTGGCTTTTCTGGCTTATGCTTAAAAGCTTAAGCACATTATATATATGTCTATCAGAGCTGGATCACCAAGAGAGAGTAATATGAACAGAACCCTGAACACAAGTAAACAAATAATGTGGGTGGGCTTTGGCTGCAGGAGAGGTTTGAAAATGAGAAAACAAGTAGATTAATTTGTAAGTGAAAATAATAATAGTAAAAGTAACAAAAACACATTTTTTTTTCAAATGCTAAAAAATACATTTAAGTCCTTGCCCTTCTCTCTTCCCTAACCTTGAAGACTCAGTTGAAAACCATTTCTTAACGTATCATGGTTACTTGCTTTGTCAGCAGTGAATGGCAAAAAATGACCTAGAGGGACAAAGTACTGTACTGTCGCTTGACTAAAGCTGAGGGCCTCTAGACAAGTGAATGGAAAACACATTTGTTGTAGAAAAATTTTGCTTCTTCTGAAGAAAGTGAAAGTCTTACAGCAAGAAAGGGCTAATTTGATGAAAGAGTAAGTGATCTACTGTAAATGGGACCTCCTTGTGAACTGAGGATCATGAACCATCTTGGACTCAACATGCTTCTGCACCATGGGACCAAGTTGATCAGGAAAAGCAGGCTAGAATGATGGACAAGTATATTATGAGACATGCAGATAGGAAATTTGCCAAGAGAGAACTAACAGAATGAATAGTGAACCAATTTTTCAAGCACTTTGTTTTTTCTCTGATAAACTGTTCTCTGATCACAAAAGCTTATCAGAAAGTCTGTCAAATGAGATATAATCCATCTTCTCAAAGAAGATTAAATTATCACAGTAAAGCTAATTAATTTTTTTATGTGTTCAATTCAGGATTTTAGGAAGGTTCTTGCAACAAAAGCTTTAATTATGGGGAATGCAGAGGAGCTGATCAAACATTATATATCAATAGATTAACATTTACAGCAAACTGTTAAAAGTAATAACAGGTTGTCAGGACCACTCTTCATTGCACTGTTTTAAAGCAACTGAAGTACTAAATTACTGACCAATTATGGTGTACAGTGTAACATAAGAAGCTGAACAGGATCTAAAACTGATGGTGACTGTAGCAAATACTTTGGAAAGAGTTTTAAAATAGGGCAAGCATGCAATAATGCTTCCCCAGCACTTTCTTTCAGCCTTCTAAAAGCTCAAAGGACACCCTACACAGAGGTGATACCTTTGAGTGTATTTGTTGTCAGTGTTATGTTGTGTTGATAGCCCACAGTTCTTGTATTAGAAGGAAGAGTGAACAGCTGTTTCCTACATATTTTCTCTGTATCACTCACAGTTTACAACTCTTTCTTTGTTCTTCTGTTATCTCTTTTTCCTTTTAAGGAATCTCCTTATCTGTTCCGCATAGAGAAGCTGTTCCAAGACCATCATCCTTGTTGTCTCACTCTGAGGTTTTCAAATGGTGTGATCAGAATATACAATATTTTTATCCAATCTTGTGCCATCACTTCAGTCACTGTTACAAAACATAGAGTAATCAAATTTTCTTTAAAGTTCTTTTCTGTTTCAACCATTTTCCTAGCCTGGAGCTGGTCTAAGGCTTTTATCTCTAAAACAGTACCTAGATTTTAAAGTGAAAACACCTAGCACCTTTAATGAAAACTGCGAAGAGCTCCTTGTGTGGTCACATTGCTTGCATTACTGTACTATAGTAGATTTTAAGATTTAAAATCTTGTTGTTTTATAATTTCTGGCAAACAATCATCAGCAGTCTATCTCAAATTCTTTTGTCAAGGCCTGTCACATAGCTATATATTGTACTGTTTCTAATAATTCCTGCTCAGTTGGGTACACAAAAACAGTGGTATTACATGTATTCAGTCAAGTATTTTTATTCATAGAATACAACTCAAATTTATTTTAGCAGTTTAAATAAGTGAGTTTAATGTATATTTAGTCAAGCATTACACTAGTGAGGGCTTAAGCAGATTAGAAATAAATGACTGCAATTAAAGAACATGTCTATGAAACTTGGTGTGTAATAGGCATGAATGAACTGTTTGCATACCAACTGTAAAGAAATCTTTTATTATTAACTATCTGGAAGAGGTTTCAATCAAGGATTAATTGCATAGAACATAGTAAAAACATTTGTATTGAACACACGAGAATTTTGAAATAATAAAAGCATGCTTTACCTCAATAGTGACATGAGTGTTGCTCTCAGAAAGTGTGTTTTATCTGTTCTATTTATTTTCTTTTTTTTTTTTTTTCCCTTTCTTGCATGTGGTAGATATGCAGCCAAGGGCAGTATCTGAGATTTAGCTTAGTAGCATTAGCTACGATATGCACTGGTAATGAGAGATTATTCCTTCAAACAAAAAGCTGGTTTAATAGGTGAGACAGACAAAAAATGCTCCACAGAGGAAGTGATTCCCACAGAAAAGTATTTTTTTACCTAATTTTTACAGTTGGAATTCATAAAGATTAAGGTAGGGATTCTCAGAAGTGATAAGATCTGGTCTAAATTTGACCTCACCCAAATTAGGAGTCCCACTGGCTGCCTTGAGGGTAAGCTCAGGCAAGTGCCAAGTGCTTTCAAAAACCGTGTGATACATGATTTGCACAGTGTGACACCAGCAGTTGATGGGAGGGTGAGAGTTCAATTCAGATCAACTGGCTACTAGATCAGTATCTTAGAGGTGCCAGTGGTATTCAAGGTAACATTCTTTTTCTTTTTTTAACATAAAAATATAAAGAAGATTGAGATGGGAGTCTAACCTATGTAAGAGTAGTCTGCTGTAGTGCTGTCAGTCTGGTTTTCTCTGAAATAGAAACAGTCTTACATGAGCATATCAGAATTTACTTTTGTATAGCACAAATTCCTGTGGGGATCCTCTGTACCTGTATGTGCACACACACTGGAGTGACACTATTTTACATGGAATGGTTGAAAAGGAGTATGTGGCAGAAAAAAAATAAGACTGTTTAAAGTTTCATTTAACAGGCCTTTGGTTTATCCAGAAATACTACCTGAGTGTTCAGGTGAACTTAAAGTAATGGGAAACTCCAGATGTTTACAAAGAAGTCACTGCAATATTTTAATCAAGGCTGACACTTAGCGGAGATGAGTCACAGAGTTCTGCAAAGTTAAACATGCCTTCAGGTAAAATGCTGCACTGGGCTCTGTTTTAACTATTTTGTGTCCACTCAGAAAAGAAAGCATTGCAAGCTATTCCCTTTAATTACAATTGCTCATTATCAGGCAGATTATAACATATACAAATCCTTATAAGCTCCTGTCAAATACACTTCTCCATTTAGCATGACATTTACTAAATATACACCAAACACGACTTCTAGATGATTGTGTTCCAGGGCACATTTGATAGAAACCACTCCCAGTATAAATGAATGTTACAGAATTTAACTCAGTTCTCCATATTTTATTTATTTTATATAAAGCATTTTTGTCAGTGCCATATGTAACTAAAGATGATCATTATCTTTCCATGTAATTACCCTAGGATATCTTAGGCATTTTATTCACAAACAATAATAAATCCCTGGTGCATATTTTTTATCTAGAAAATCTAGTAAATAAAGAGCAATGTAAAAAGAGCTCCTTTTGGAGCCAGAGATGGCTAGACATGTGGTTGGGAATGACAAACTGTACCTTCAGACTGCTGAAAACTCTGCTACACCATGATTATCTAGAGGCCAGGACATTTTATTTAACTCCAACTGACAGTTAAATGACTGTGCTCTGAGACAAAAAACCAATCGGGGAAAATATAAAATTTCTCTGACAGTAGCTCTCTAGAAGATATCCTCAGGCATTTATGTTACATGGTCTGCATAGGAAACTTCATGCTTCAATTTTCCTGAACGTAGCAAATCCTTAATTGAACTTCCTGGTTTGGATTGCTCTATCTTTAAGAGCAAATACAGAAACATGATATCATGTGCGTGAGTCTGGTGGCCAAAGAAGCTGTAAACTTTAAGTCAACAAGATGTAAACAGCTACTGTTGCTTATGCTATTTATGGGGATAAATAGGTGCCTGGCACTCAGTGAAGGGATCCAATTTACAGATACTTCTCCAACTAGATGCAGTGCTTAACCATTAAATGTCCTAGTGATAAACAACCACTTGAGAGATTTCTGGAGCCTCTTTCCAAATAACTTGGTGAGCTTTATGGGGCTTTTCACTCTGTAAATTTTAAGGAGGATCACCAATTACTGATGGAAAAACTGAGGCACAGAGTATCTCTGAGGTCACACAACTGAACAGTGTGGTCTCATAGCTTCATAGCAGTGAAGTTCAAGAGATTTTTTTTCCCAATTTAGACCAGTATCATGAAGTTTGATTTCTTATAGGAGTGAAGAGATGCATTGCTACTGTGATTGGTTCAGGAATATGATAAGGGGATTGCAAACACTTCTCCTGACATGTCTCATGAACGGGTCGAGGCCTTTGTAAACATTTCTGAGACACATTGTACACGAACAGAGAACGCAGCAGATGAGGAAACTGTCTGTTTTGTTGTACCATCTGCTGATTTAGAAAGCCATGGACATGACAAACAGCCAGAATCTGTTCTCTTCTCGCTCATCTGCTGAATGGTGCTGTTAGCATTGCATGAGCTGGAGTGCAGAAATGTTAAAAGTTGCAAACATTGTTTAAAAGTAGAAAAATAATAAATTACAGTTTTTTACAATATTACAGTATTGTCGTCAGATTTGCATGAGGAAGTGCTGGGCTTTTACCACCTTCATGGCTGATTTTCACTGGATTACAGCAACTCTGCAGAACAGACCAGACATTAATGATACTAACACCTTTAAAGTCATACTTTCTATACTGTTACAGTGGCAGAAAAAAAGTTAATTTTCTCAATTTCTTAAATTCAGACAGCATTCATATATTCTCTTTTAATAAACATTTCTGTGCAGTAGAATAAATTATAAACATGTATAATGTGCTCACAAGAAATAATAGTGTAACCAATTAAAATCACACCTTGATTATTTTGCCTGAACAGTGCTTTCCACTTCAGTGGTATGAACAATTGCACTAATGATGTCGTAATTTGCTCCATTTAGGTCATCTAATGCTTTTACTTCCAGCTTGTACTTTGTTTATTACATTAGTATGTGTGATAGAGATGAATGATAGGGATGTAGGTTATCTCATGTTTATCAGGACTGTATAGTCACTTGATGCCTTGCTACAATTTCCACTGACAGCATGATCATTACGTAGTCTTCAGATTATCAACAGAGAGATAACTGAGAATAAGATCTGTTTCCAGTTGTATACTGGTGTTTTGACTACTGCTGGACAGTATGAACTGAAAGATGTTTCTAATTGAATAACTTCATGTACAAAGACTGAATTTCTGTAAATTTCTTTAGAGCATCTAACATCTTTTAATGAAAAAAAAAAAAGTGTTGTAAATATTTATCTCTCCATTGGTTGTTGGTGTATTTTCAGTTACTGCATGTATAGCTTATTCTTCCTTTCTCTCTGCTGAGACATTAGTGTAAACAGGCACTTTTCCTTGTAGCTTTTGCAGACTTTTCAATGGGCAGAGCATTCTTTCTTCTTGTTCTGAAAGTTCCCATCTTGGTTTGATGGTGATGCTGCTTCTGAGAGTACATACATTGGATCTTTCTTTATTCTTGAGTGTGTTTGTCCTCCTTCTTAAGTTCTTTTGGTTCAGTCTGGATATTTATTTTTCACTAATGGGTGTTGTTATTTTATTCTTTCCTCTGGATACATTCTGTTCAGCTGTTCTTGCTATTTGAAAACATTTGTTTCTGGGTTTAATTTCTCTTGAATTAGGGAATCTTAATATTTTCAAAGTTAATATGCCGTTAGCTTTCTAATGTTAATGTCTGTTCTCACTTTTGTTTTAGATTTTTTATTAAGGTAGTCCCAAAGAACCTCCTATTTCTTGAAGAAACACAACTATAGAAAACCTCAATTTTTCTCTGCAGTTTTGTCTTGGGCCTCTGCTGATCCAGACTTCCCAACACTATTTCTACAATACTCTTCCCTCCCACCCCCCTCCTTTTTTTCCCCTCCAACAAGGCTGTATAGAATACTCTCATTTTCTTCAACTTCATGGTGAGTTCTATACATGGGCCCAGTTTCCACAGTTCTGTAAGACCCTTTTGTTTGCCAGGAATTCAGGAACTATGTTATTCTGATGCTCATTCACTGTTCCTTTTTGTCTACATGCTAATCAGCCATTACCTCCTTTTCAAAATGTTGTTAACCAGACTTTTCATCTTGCTTCAAGTTGTAAATTTTGGCAGTGATAGTAGGCAGAAAGAATCTTCTGTTGCTGATTTGCGAGCACTCTTTACACAAGTCTTGCAGATCCAGCTGGCACACAAGTCACGGGCAGACAGATTGGTGTCTTCCATCAAACACTTCTTCAGCTTTTGTCCTTCTCAGTCCACGCAGCTTGCTATAGCTAGATCCATTTAACAAAGTATGCTTTGTGCTCAACATCCAGGTACTTTAATGCAGAGAAATGCAGTTGGTGTAGGCTTTGGTCCTGTTTTCTTCATGATGCTATCTATCTCAAATACAACTACAATTAGGATCAAAGTTTACAATGGCATTGGAAGAACCAGCGACAAGGTAAAGTAGAAATGCTTCTGGGGGTTACAACCAAGCAGACAATGGGAAACAGCATATTTTATCAAGTGGATGCTGTGCTTTGTCTTTTGATTTCTTTTCACTTACAGAGGAGCATGATAATTCAGTCTGTAGGTGACTGATACATTGACCATACCAGCCCAGCTCTCTGTGGGGGGAGAAAGGACAAGATAGAGAAGAAATAATACATTTTTGGAAGCATATGCTTAGGAGTCAAAGAGAACCTAGAATTTCCATCCAACTGTGGAAAGAATAGCTGTTTCCTATCATGAAAAGGTGGAGGTCTTCAATGTGTTTCCCTTTGCAAAGAAGCATCACTTTGGTCTTGTCTGGATTCAGTTTGATCCATATGTTCTTCATTTAAGAACTAATTTCCTGTAGATATTCTGATGTTTTATAGTGATGATAGTTGCATCAGAAAATGAGATAAATAGTAGATTGTCAGCAACATACTGTTAGCAACTGAACACATGCCATATCACTCTCTCTCTCAGCAGTCTTATATAGATAGATGTAGATTATGTGGATCCTGAAGGTGAGGACCTTGGAAGAAGGTGTTCATACCCATCACTTTTTTTTTAATTACTTGTAGAACATGAGATGCAGGACTACTGTGTTAATGTGACTGTGTAATAGTAGATAAAGTGGTCTGAGAACAGGAATCTGGAGACTGCAGTCCGTGGTTGGTGGAAGTTTTATAAATGCCTCCAGGAAGTTGTCAGAAATTTCATCTGTCGTTTGTACACCACAAGGAGCTCTGGTTCCTCTAGACTGTTGCTTCACAGTACATATGGATATACTCAAATATTTTCATTTCTTGGTGGAACATCTCTTCCATCTGATGTTGAGAACCCATCTTCCATACTTTTTTTTTTTTTTTTTTAAACTTCTGGTATTTATCTTGGCCTTTTTTTAGTGGTGTTCTGGTATCTATCTTGGGTCTTCTGAAGGGTAGCTATGCTAGGATAGGTATGGCATTGATTCATGTCTTGATGATGCAAAAAATTCCAGTTGTTTCATCTGAAAGGAGAACACAGATGTGTTCTTTTTCTACCCAGAAACTTTACACTCAGCAACAAGAATTTCAGATTTTTTTCTACTTGTTCTAAGCAATTGGCTGCAAATACTAGCTTTTGGTGTTTATTCCGATGTGTGGTGTTCTGGGAAAGTGACTCCTTACCTTGGACACACTAAGGATTTAGTATATTAGGAATATATGATAGCACCTAAGATTTTGGGGCAGATCTGGCATACTTGTTCTTCAGATTCTTTTGGCCTAGAAGCATTCATTATACAATGTATTCTCTTAGATTTCAATGCTCAGCCTTTATACAGAATTTAAGAGTGGGATGGTATTGTTGAAGTGATACTCTGTGGTTTAAATGTGGTTTGAATCCATTTTTTTAAGACTCTGACAGGAGAAGGCAACAGATATTGGCATGCACCGGAGATGGGTATATAATGGCAGGGCTTCTCCTGTAGAATGGGAATCAAAAGATTTGGTAGGTTATAAAAAGTAAAACATCTCGGTTTTGATCCATTCTGATTTGTGGATGTAACATCTTTTGCATCTGACTTTGAGACCACAGAACCCTTCTTCCATGATTTCTTATAATCAAATTGCCAGGGAGAATGTGTACATCATGATGAGATTGATAGTTTTTATGACAATTGTTAATATCTCATGCTACTGTAGTTGTTAAATGTGAAGATTAAAGGACATCCTTTGTTTCTGATATATTGTATAGTATGAAGGTAATTTGATAAGACTTTTGATATGGAGACAGATGACTTGCATTTTGAGTTTCAAAATATGTGGACAGGCTTTCTGTATTCAGAACTTACAGCTGCAGGCATGGTGTTTGAAAAGCCAGTACTATAGCAGAGTTTTAAAGGTAAAATTTGAAGAAATGATCACATACATTTTCACTACATCAATAATTATGATTAGTGAACCTCTGCACATTATGGACTGGAAACAGCATAATCAGCACAGTTCTAATGGCAGCGATTAGCTTCTATGTGTTATGTATATACACATGGATGCATACACATAGTCTGCATTGTCAAAAAACAGCATGTTCTACCAAGTTTGTTGGTTATTGGATGCAAACAAATTTTAGTGTAGAATTGGGTTGAATAAATCATCTATTCTGCAGGTTTATCTTTGGCTGTCCAAATACTCATCCTATTTCATTTATTTCAGTGACTTACCAAGTTTATCCTTTTGCAGCTGTTTTTTAACTGAAAGGATTCCAGTGTACTGAGCTGTGATGTGCTCAGGTTGTGGTGAAATTCCTTTCTCTAAAAAACTGTCATGGCTTGCATCAATATACATGTGATACTAGAACAAGATATTGTTGCTACAGCGGGGCGAACAGTTTACTGTTATGAGAATGAATCTTTAGGTTCAGATGGAGCATGGGGTAATGTCTGAATGAACATGTTGCCTCTTTGACTGCATAAGTGAAGCATTATTCTTTCCTTGCTCTCCTCCTTCTCTGCTGATTAACACAAAGGAAGAGAAAAGCCATGAATCCTTCCTCTTTTCCTCCAGGTAGGTAGGTGAGGGAGAAACTCTTTCTCTGCTCTGTTTAAATGAATCATTGTCAGAATAGGTTCTGTATGACTACATGAAAGCTGGAGAGCTTGTTTCTTACTCCCCTGGGTACCGGCAGAAGCACAGATGTTTGCAGAAGGGTACAGTTTAAAGCATATGCCCTCATTATGGTTAGGAAGACATCATGAATAATGCCAGTTTTCCTTTATTTTTTGTATTCCTTAGAAAATTTGAAGAAAATAATACTGAATATAGTGAGTTGCCATTACATCTAACTCCTCATAGAAAACCTCTGGTACTTTGTGAATATGTGGCATTCCATTTAAATTACAAGATTTTTATTTAATTAACTGTTTCATCTGTCTGGAAAGCACTTCCAGTGTAAAAGGCTCTTCAAATAGAGGAATAAAAGCTCACAGGATGCATAGAAAAAAGATTCACAAATTTGCATCAATTAATCAATAATGACAAGTATAAACTTAGTTTATAAATGTTTTCCATTAAAAAAAAAAAGTTAATTTATTTAACCATCTGCATATGAAGGCTGTTATGTGCACCCCTACATGTGCACTAGTGTCCACATATATACACATGTGGTAAGTTTATAGCTGTATAGTTAAAAGTTTGAGGAAAATGCATCCTACTACTCAGCTCTGTGACCAATGAAGAACTGTAGTAAAAGTCTCTGAAATTCCCATCCCAATCAATTTTTTATTACTGAAAATGTAGATCAGGTTGATAATAGTTGAATGCAAAATGCAGTCATATTTTCAGTATGAAAATAGCTCTACTGTTTAGTAAGCTATACTACATAGATATATTAGGGTGGTATACTGCATGGTTTTATTCTTTTTCCTTAAAAGTGTCTTTCTTTTCCACTCCTGCTAAAAAGGAAGGTATGTTTCCCGTTAAGATATGAAGTGAATTTATTTTTCACTTTTGCCTTTTATATAGGGATACTGAATATAAAGGACTACAGCTCTCCCTGGATCAGGTCACAGCTACCAAGCCGGCATTCTCATACGCAAATTCAACTCCGACCATAACGGATAATAGAAAGGGAAGCAAATCTCGCCTCTCGAGCACAAAGTCAAAATCAAGGACATCACCGTACCCACAGGTAGTTGTCTTTGGAAAACAAAATTAAATCTTATTGAATATCTTGATTTTGACTGCTTTTTTAACCCGTGCAATTAGAATGGGCCAAAGAGCGCGTTACTCAAAGGGAATAATAGACAACAGGTTATAAGATGTTGAGACAGGAATACATTTCTTCGAACTGTTCCTAAAAAGCTGGTAGCAGTTATGTTTCAGCATGCATAATAAATCATAATCAACGACAATAATAGCACAGGACTTTGAGTTAATAAGGAGAGAACAGAAGAATGAGTGAAAATCTTACTTTTGAAACACTTGGTTTGAAAGGACCGGGAGTACTGAAGTTTGAGGAAACTTGCTTTACCTTACTTTTTGATAATTCCAGTGTATCCAGAAAGTTGCCAGATGTTTGACAGCAGTTCAACACTGAAATTTTAGTCAAAAGGACTGAGTTTTGAGTAGGTAAAGAAAGAAGCTAGCTAGTTGAATTGGAACAAGACAGCTTTGGAAGGGAGAAAGCACTGGTAGCAATGGCCACTGCTATCAGCAGACTTTAATTTCCCAGATTTCATTTTCATGCTTGGTGTTTTAGACACATGCCCCTGTTTATGGAATGGGCGTCTACTGGGTCACTAGCCTGCAGCTTGCCTAACAGATCTATGCTACTGTTCCATAGACAGTGCTACAGCATTTGCTGTATTATGTTGCCAGCCATTTATCTCAAATAAATCTGGTTTGTTGAACTAACCATTATGTTTCCTAAAAAACGTTGCACAATTTCAGCTCTTATTCCACTACATGATGGATAGAAATGTATGCATTCATGATATAACATTGGGTAGCTATGTATTTTCAAAATGTCCATGTCAATATTAATCCAATAATGACACTGAGGACTGTAGTTTCTCTGATCTAAACTTACTTCTGTGAGTGTACAATGTCAGCACATTTGTCTACATCATTTTCTTGCTTTCTTTCCTTTTCGCCTGTATCAAGGGTAAGATTTTCAGAGGAATGATAGAAACTTGGAAGCTTAATTTTAAGAATCTAAATTTTCCAGATGTTGTTGTGACTGTTGTTCAAACATTTGTTCACACGTTTCTATGAGTTATTAAAGGGTAGCATTCTCACTTGAGTGATCTACAGCAAATAGTAATAAAAATGATTTAAAGAATCAGTAAAATACCTACAATTAATTCCAAATTATATATTTTTTAAGAGGATTACCTTTGATTTATTGAAATTACCCTTTATTTCAACTTGCGTGGTGCTTTCAGAAGTCCTCCTTTACTAGCAGGGCAATTGCTACTGAAGACCTATCATTCTCCCAGCAGAGTTTGCTTTTTGCAACATAATTTTCATCAGCACTTCATTCTTTCTGCCTCCAAAAAAATTCTTGAACTAGCAGTGCAAAATTGAGACTGTTGGTTTATCAGGGACTACTGTCTGAAAGCTGGGGATATTTAGTCTCCAGTTTCACTTTGCATCCTTATTACCAACTGACTAATAGTAAAGTCACAGATTTCATCCTTCATAAGTATGCAGTAGCGCTAGTTGCCAGTATCTTGAAAAATGGTTGTACCATTCCTTGCAGCACATCACCACAAGCAACGTTGGCAGCTTGGCTTTGCATCCCTCTTGTCCTTCTCAACCACTGAGCAAACTGTTGAAAGATTAAGAAAAGCTGTTGCAAAGAACATACAGCAGGTGGTATGGTCCATGTCCCTCGGTCTCCAGCCCACATAATTTGCCAGTCAGTAGTGGAGAATTAAAATGTGATTCAAAAGCCATGGCTGGAAATTAAGGGCATGGGTTTTGTTGTACAAAGGAGCCTGTTTTTTTGTGTTTGTTTTTGTTTGTTTGTTTGTTTTGTTTTTCTTTTGTTGTTGTTGTTGTTGTGAAGGAAGGAAGCAAGTAATTTATTAGTAAAATAACAGCAGTGAGGAAAGTAATCTCTCAATGTAAAGGCCATCTAAGAGATTTTAAATGTACGTTGCTTTTTTTTTTTTTTTTCTTTCTCATTTCTTCATAGCATTTAGTTTGCTACTTCACTCTTGATGAGAAAAGGGAATCACATGCATTTTTGGGTGATGACTAGGAATCCACTCCCTTGGCAGCTTTGTGCCCCTAAGACAGCTACATGAGATGTGAACTGTAAGAAAACCATGTTAATAAGTTTCAGCTGAATATTAAGTTCTAGGGCAAAAAGGGAGTGTTTTGTCACCTGGCAAAATGATAATGTGTAGTTTTTGGTTTTTTTTTTAATCCCCTCAAACCTAATGCAAAAACAGACATAATGCAATATGGTGTTTGTAGACTTTTTCACTGAGTTCATTAAATAGAAGGCAGTGGTCATCATCTGATTAACACTCATTGGTACTAGCTTAGTGGTCTTGCAGACTCTGTGAAACCTGTCCCAGGCAGGGATAGGGTGAGCAAAGAAGAAACTAACTCAAAATTCATGGCACAGCTCAAGGATTTGCCAAAGCACTATGAACAGTGCTCTTACAGTTCTGTCCAACTAGAGTGGAAGGGAGCTTCAGAGGAGGTGGAAAAACTGGACAGATGAAGACTTGATAGAGGTATGCAGGAAAAGGAAACTGTGAGTTGGTTAAAAGATATCTACAGTCATCACCCATAATAATAGTAATAGCTAGGGGCTCCCAAAATCTAGTCCTGGACCTCATTTATTTTGTGTTATTAAAAGCTAGCCCTGGACCTCATTTATTCTGTAAACAGGAAGAAGCAACAAGAGTGGAAAAACATTTTAATTGTGATCATCTGAACGGCCTCTTTGGAGTTTAGTCTCCCACTAATGATGATTATTTGAAGAAAATATTTAAAATTGTCTGTTGTCTGCCTCTAATGAAAATGTTTTATGGTCAGTCTGGATAAAGTTTTATTGCTTCATGTCTTATCTTGGTTCTTGGATAAAGATTATGTAAATATATATATTTAGTATATACGTAATGAGAAGGCATGCATTGGGATGTACCCATTAAATGTTGGATGGTGACTTTGGTCTGTGTTACAGCATTCACAAATTTTTGGAAGTAATTGATTTCTCCAGTAGTGTATATTAATTATTGCTAACTTACCCCACAACTGATAGTGGAGATAAGCTGATTTTATGGCTACCTTAAACAAATAATCTAGATTAATTCTGCTATCCACTACTACCTGGACATATCCCCTCCACCTTAAAAGAACAAGGCAGAGACATCAGAATCAGGTTGAATTCTAGTCAGCCTTTCATTTATCATTTCTTTCTGTAGCCTAAGGCTGTGGTAACTTGTAGCATATTCAAAAGCAAAGCAAAGCCCTCTTTTTATAGTAAACATAACTCCTGATCTGGTGAAGAGTCACCAGCAGTGGGGGTTATTTTAATGGACATGCTGTATTGCTTTAATCTAAGCCTTTCACCATCTGTTCTGTCTATAATAGTGAATGCAAAAAGAACATATTTTACATTTCAGGATTACATTAGTAAAAAGTAAGATAAAAGTGATTTAAAAGCATGCATATGTTCTTAGTACAATGCTGCCCGCATCTGTGATGGTTTTTTTTCTCATGGTTAAGACACAAATCAAGAGGAAAGCTGTTAATGCTAATGTAGTGAAAGTTTTTCATGGAAAAACGGACTCTGATAGAGTTTCACTGTATATTTAGTGTCCATAACAATAAAAATCTGAGCAGGCTGACAGAAAATTAGATAACTGTAACATCTATTGTTTGAACATTTGACAGTGTGTGTGGAGAAGGCTGATGTTGCTGCATGTGACAGAATAAGTGCTTAAGCCAGTCGGACACCTGTAAGAATGAGAGGTCAGGAAAAGAATATGACTCAAGAAATATTAAAATCATCTCCTGGCCTAATTAACTTCCATGGGTTCCCTTAAAGTAAGCTTGTCTTAGACATGAAATTGATATTTGTCTATTTCCTTGCCCTTCAGCCCTTCTGAAGCCTTTTCTTGGAGTAAAAGGACCGTCTGTGGTGGCCAATAGCTCATGCCTTTGTCAGTGCTAATCCTTCTGGTGTGCCCTCACTGAGTTTGTACACTGACACAACACTCTGGAAGACAGTTCCAGAGAGAAAGATTAAGAAAATTGTTGCAAATCTCTATTTTTGAGAGAGCTGGGATTGTTTAGAGTGGAGAAGAGGAGGCTCAGGAGAGACCTTTATTGTTTCCCACAACTACCTGAAAGGAGGTGGTGGAGAGGTGAAGGTTGGCCTCCTTCTCCACGTAACTAGTGACAGGACTGGAGGGAATGGCCTTAAGCTGTGCCAGGGGAGATTCAGGTTGGATGTTAGGAAAAATTTCTTCAAAAGAGTGGTGAGGGATTAGAACGGTACCCAGAGAGGTGGTTGAACACTGTCCTTGGAGGTGTTCAAGAAATTTTTAAATATTGTACTAAGGAGTGTGGTTTAGTGCAGAAATATTGGTAGTAGTTAGAGGCTGGACTGGGTGACCTTGGAGGTCTTTTCCAATTTTGGGGATTCTACGATTCTGTGATTTCTAGTATCTGGAACAGCTGGAGGACCATTTGATTTATTTACTGTTGTTTTCTATACTAGAAGATAATTCAGAAAGTATCTGAAGTTATTTCAGATGTTGCCTGTCTGAAGAAGTTCTTCATGATGTTTAAGTTCTGTCTGCTGGTTCAACTTTGCCAAAGAACAAAGCTAATAAATTCTACTGAGAGAAGACAAAGAGCAAAAATGGCAGAAAGGAAAACATTTTTGGTGAGACAGGACCGGGATTAAGGAAAAAAAAAAAGTTTTCACTAGTTTTATTTGGCCAGAATTTTCATTAAATCTAATTGTGTTTTCTATGGTCTTTCATCACTTGGCACATGGGAGCCTAATTCTGACATGAGAGATAGTGTTTCAATTGCCATCTCAGTAAAGCAGTATCTTTGATCATCCTTTCATTTCTCCCCCCATCGACTTGTCACGCATGCCTTTATTTGGAGTCTCCACCTGTCAACATCAGATTCCCAGAAGAGGCAGTCTAAGGACTGCAGCAGTAGAGGCAGTCTAATGATGCCAAATTGAGATGTAATTAACTTTGAAAGGAATTAGACATATTTTTGGCCTACATCTGCTTCTGTTCTACCTTAAGAATATAAGCAGTCATACCAAACGTCGGTAGACAACGCTGGCCACAAGCAGTTCACAGTGTTATTTTAATTCTGTGCATGGCCTAGCAGCTGCCAGGGGTCAGATCTCAAATAATCATCATTTACATCAAGTACAAAGAAAATGCATGAAGCATTGTTGGTCTTGTCTACATGGTTATATGACATTACATGGTGCATTTCTGACATGCTGAACATAGACTGTTTGATATGGTTTCCCATTCTTGTAAAAGCCTGTGCAACTGAATCCTCCCTGGTTAGGGCCAAGATTTAAGAAGAAAAAACCCCAACATTATTTTTTCAGTTAAATGAGGAAATTCCCCTCAAAAGGAGCTAAACTGGGCCCTGCTGCATCCCTAAAAACAGAGAACTGGTAGAAGAATATATAGTAGAGCCAAATGAAATTCAGAATTTTCAATTTGGAAGATCTTTGGCATTTAGTACTCATTTATTACCATCATAGACTGTCAAAAATATTAAAATTCATGATAAAATTACTGGAAAATAATTTTTCTTGTCCTTCTCATGAGAGAAGTACATACTCTTGGCTTTGTTTTTAATAAGAAAATAAATCAGTTTTCAACATTTTTATACTTTTATATTTATATTGTCTTACATTTCTGTTTGAAACTTTTTCAATTACAAAAAATCTAGTTTATAAAAAACAATTACAAGTAATGATAAAAAAAAAAAAAACAAACTACAAATAATACCAAAAGTAAGAACAGGTACTAAAGCAGTTTTTTGTTTTGTGAATTTCTATCCTAGCTAAAATTGTATAGTTAAAATTTTCTTAATTTTTTTTTAATTGTAAACTTCATTCTGTCCATATATTTTCTTAAAACATTTACAGTAATTTAGTCATTATTTACAAATATATATTTGTGACTAAGTGGTTTGAAACTGTTAGATTTGAAAGGGTTGTAGAAAAGTTCATTGTTCCAGTTGATCACTTAAAACTGTGATGGCTGAATAGAATTCCTAGTTATCTTGAGTTGCTGAAATTTAGAAGAGTCCGTTTGTGGCTGTCTAACTGTATTACTTTCATTCAAAGTTAGATGTATTCTTTCACTACTGAAACCTAGCAATGAATATGGTGATACTGGCTTGTTGACCTCCTCCATGTCTACCAGTAAGTTTTCTGCCTACAGGTATTCTATCAAATACTAACAAAACAGAATTTACATCTTCAAAGCCATGGCCCTTTCTTTTTTGCCTTTAAATAGCCTACCTTGTTGACAAACAGTATTCACAAATATGAACTGGAATACTGAAGCAATACCCAATTAAATGCCAAAACTGAAGTAGTTCCACTACTGATGTTGCACAGATGGTTTAAGTTTCTGAAAGTCAAACATCTGGTCAATACTCTCAATTGGTAAGTGCATAAAACCTTGATCCTGGCTGATAATGAGGAGTTTCATAGCAACTCAATCTAATGAAAAGGAAGGTAAGTTTATGTTTTTAGGAGAGTGGCCTAATGCCTATTAAAAGAAAAAGCAGAGTGGTCATCTGGAAGGTGAATGATGGAATGGGAGAATTCCAAGGTTTCATGCTGTAATACATTGATTTGTGACATGAGTATGCAGTACTGAAGAGGTGAGCATGTATGGCTTTGGTCTCTTCCCAGACTGTAATCATGAGTGAAATTGATTTAAAGATGTTCCATGCAGTTTGACATTTCCAATAAATAAAAAGATTAAAAAATGAGTTAGCTAAATCCTAGGAGGTTAAATAAAAATTCTTTTTTTTCCTCTCCCTAGAAAGTATTCAAAAGTTTCAAACACTTACTAAGAATGTCTGGAAATTTATGAAATTTTACTTAACCCTTATTTCTGTCATAACAACATTCATTCTCCTATTCTGTCTGCTTTTCCAACTGCCAGCTAGCTTTTTTTTTTTCTGTCTTGGGATGCCTCTATTTAAATGAGGGTGACAAAATGCTTGCTCTGTCTGCTTTAGCTATCAGTTATTGTTTGCTATTATTATTTTTTTTCCTGGCAAATAATTGCTGGATTTTTCTTTTTTTCCCACATTGCAGCAGATCTGTGATTTCTAGTTTCCTACTAACCTACCATCACTTTTGAGCTTTACTCTGTAGTAGTTCAGGGAGTCCCAGTATCTACAGGAAACTTTCTTGTCCCAAGTTATAGCAGGAAATAAGTTTCAGAATATCCCAGGTAAGGAAAAAGATGTGGAAAAGAGAATAGACTTTGGTAAAAGGAACTTGCAAATGCATTCAGTTTCAATTTGACATGAGAGAATGCTCTAGGAGTGGTGTTATTTTAAAAGTACTTTTGTAGAAGAGCCTTGGAGCACCACTGTTGCACATAAGCAGCAGCTTTCAAGGCAATGAGAAAAACCTGAACATATTAAAAAAATATTGACTTGCCACACTGATGTTGGTGATCCTAATATCACACATCATAAAAGAGATGGCTATTAAGGGCCGACATGGGATGTTTTAGATGTTTGTGAGGTCTGTCCTGTCATCTGTGAGCTCATTACAGAGTGTAATACAGGAAAGGATGAGGAGTTCCATCAGAAGGTGCAGACGTGTGGGCGTGCTCATGGAAAATGTCCTATCTGGTGCATACTGTCTCTGTGTTCAGTGCTGATACTTGCATATTTCATTGTCGCTCAGTAAATTCCCTGCTGTTTCTCCTGTTTTTCAGTATTCTGGATTTCACACTGAGAGATCTGAATCTGATCATGAGAGCCAGTGGGGTGGGAGCCCCCTCACTGACACAGCCTCTCCCCAACTGTTGGAGCCTGCGGACAGGCCGAGCTCCCAGCATCATGACGTCTCCTGTGCCTACAGACAGTACTCAGATCGCAATGCTCTCTGCTATGGTTTTGCACTAGACCATTCCAGGCTGGGCGATGACAGACATTTCCATACTCAGGCCTGTGAGGGAGGCAGATGTGAAGCTGGCAGATACTTCCTTGGCACACCACAGCCAGGGAGGGAAGGATGGTGGGGTTCCCGATCATCCTTGCCCCTGACTAAGTCGTCCCCTGAAAGCAGAGAAGCGTTTGAAAACAGTATGCCCCATATAACTTCAGTGCACAGGATTCATGGTAAGAGATAATGGGATTTTCAGAAGTGGTACTGTCTCAGATGAAGCAACAGTTTCAGAGTCATGACACAAGCATGCAACTCTCTACGTGAGATAGAGGAAATAATGCATGTTCCTAACTCAGAGGTCATGTGTATAGATATGAGAAATACTTATAAGTCAAGTTGTTTAACAGACTGCTTTGTGTGCAGCAAAATATATGTAGGTTGCTCCAAAGGTAATGCTTCCTATTTATTTCCATGGAAACTTCAGCAGATAAAAATAGCATGGTAACAGTATTTGTTAGAGCAAATTCTCAGCTTCAAAATACTATTTTTCAACACAGTCACCACCATTAAGTATCTGGCAGGTCGCACTCTCAGTGCATTAGCACAGCTTCAGAAGCTGAAACTGATCAAAACTTCTCAAGGAAAGACTGATCTTGCATTTGGATAAATCCTAAGGCCCTTAGCTTTAAAAGGTAGTCTGAGAGATGAAAGACTGCAGCTGATGCCAAAATCAGAGTTTAAGGCTATAAGGGCAGACATAACATAAAGTGCTGCTTTTCTATTAAAATAATCTGTCAAACACAGGTTCTATCTAAAGAATTTGTAAGAACTAATTAGCACAGTTCCATTGACTTGCAGAATAAATCTTTTGGAGATTGAGAAGACTGGTACTATTTTACTCTAATCTGAGGTAAATTATCCTAGAAAGCAAATAGTCTACCATTGACATTTCTGGTGATTTTGTCACAATTCACTTGCCTCAGTGTGGTTTTCTGTCTGCAAAATAATGTTCAGAGTGCATGTTCTTTAAGATTGCTTGCTTCCTTTAACCTTGTTTGTTGTCTTTGTCTCTTTCCTAGGGAGAGGACACTGGGATGAGGACAGTGTTGTTAGCTCTCCTGATCCTGGCTCTGCCAGTGAATCTGGTGACCGATACCGTGCTGAACAGTATCAGAGCAGCCCACATGAGCCCAGCAAAATTGAAACTCTAATAAGAGCTACCCAGCAAATGATCAAAGAGGAAGAAAACAGGCTACAGCTACGGAAAACAACCCCTGATCCACTGATCTCCATTAACGGCACAGGAAAGAAACACACAATTTGTTTTGCAAACTACCCCCAGCAACAGTTGGCAGGGGATATCTGCCGCGTCCCGACAGTTGCCAACACTCCTCCCTGTGAACATGTCCAGCAACGGGATGGAAAGATTATGAGCCCTCATGAAAATGACTATGACCACAGCCCCACAACGCTGTCTAGGATAAGCAGTCCTAATTCTGACCGAATATCAAAATCTAGCTTGGTACTGGCTAAAGACTACCTGAATACAGACATATCCCCTCATCAAACTCCAGGTGATCATCCAGCAGCTTCTCCAAATTATTACAACTCCCACAGGCAATACTTTGATAAGCATGCTTACACATTAACTGGGTATGCTCTGGAGCATCTATATGACACTGAAACCATTAGAAACTATTCACTAGGCTGCAATGGTTCACACTTTGATGTGACTTCTCACTTAAGGATGCAGCAAGATCCAGCACAAGGACACAAAGGGACATCTGTTATAATAACCAATGGAAGCTGACACTTTTTTCTAAAAACTCTTGTGCTTTAAAAAGTAACCTTAGAGATCTAATTGGAAGATATAATATGTTTTCATGCCCTTGTCATTACCAGCATTTGATATATCACAGTGCACTAGAGAGACTAAACTAAGGTTTGGGAAGATGAGTTAGTTAACAAATGTTACTTTTAAAACATAAAAATGCACTGGCATGCAAGGTTAGAGGGAATGGAGCTAAACTCAAAGTTGGTGCCATTTGAGGTGTAAAAGATGGAAGAGGTCTAGGTAGGGAGCCCCTGGGCAGGCTAGCAGAGCCATTTATGCTCATTGCGTAAGAGGGGTTGTTTTGGAATTGCTGCCTAGGGCAGGCCTTCTGAAGTGTGTGTGTCCCACACATCCCAGATAACAAAACTGCTATGCACTATCATGGGAAGTTGGAATGTGTTCCTCTAAAATACACATCAAAATGTGTATTTCTGGTGATCTTTTTATTCCCTAAAGGCCAAGTGTGTTATGCTGTTCCGTGGTATAAAGCATTAATGGCCAACCAATACAGAATCAAAAAGGGAGAAAGAACTCCTCAGATTTGTTGTTTTCGTGTGTACTCACATGCATAGTTAATAACATACACTTGATTTGAAAGGAGTCAAATGCGCAGTACCCTCAGAATTAGAATAATCAAATACTATGACTGTATTTAAAAGAAAGAAAGAGGGTCTTTCTCAGTGTAGTTTTGAGAGATGTTTGTCTTGATGGAGAGATGGGAGATTGCCCTCATTTTTGAAAGGTTGCAAAAAGGGGGAAGTGGAGTGAAATGGAAAAAAATCCTTGGGAGAAACAGAGAGAATAGACTGGAGTTAGGAGTGGTCAAAGATATGCAGATTTAACCCTGTGGCTATGTATGCTATTCAGTAATAATTGCAGCATAACAAAAAGTCCTTATAAATGGCAAAATATTGAAGAATCAAATTGAAACACAAAAGAAACTCAATAGAATCGGAATTTTTTCTGTAAAATACAAAAGCAACTGCATACCTATAAGAATATGTCAGGGATAGATAAAAGCATCGTGGAGGTTTGTCCTAGTTTTGAACAATCTTTGCAGCAAACTAAGGAAGCATAGAAGGTTATAAGTACTCTGACACAAAGAGGAATAATTGGTATTTCTTTGAAAAAGGAATATACGTCCTTTTCTTGCTTACAGAAAAAAAAAAGGGGGGGGGGAGGGGGATATATGAACATATTAGGAATACCAAAATCAGTCATATATAAAGAAAAAATTGCTGAGGGAAATTAGGATTAAAAAAAATTCAATTGCATTACAAAAATTTATATTATTGTGACCTGTCTGGAGTTATAGAAGATATCGAAAGAGGCAGAAAAGATTTCTGTGATTTTTAATAATCTCATGAACAGAGTCACTAACTGATTAGAAAAGAGTCAATAAAAAACCTATGCTAAAAAAGTAAAATAAGTTATTTATAGGCAACATTATTAGAGCTGTGCTTCTTTTTATGGCATTTATAAGACATCTCAAAGTTGACTGCAACAGGAACAGGACCAGCACTCCTTATTATACCACAATGAAGGTAAGAAGACTTGAGGTGGTTACAAAAATGAGATTGGCACTAAATCAAGCTTCATTTGTAGCATTAAGAATTTCAACATATGGGATTGAGTCATCAGTGGGACTAAATATAAAGCAGCATGCTATGGGTGGGTTAAAAATATCTATTTTCAAATAAAATTAATGAGAAGCAAAAGCTAAATAATAACATTGTAAGCCACATAAGTATAGATGTACTTGAAAGTAGAGGAAATTAACTCTCTGAATGTGGAATATTATGTATAGTTCTGATCACTCCAAGGCAGATTGTGAATCTTGAATTGAGTAGTACCTTACTCCATAAGCAATTTCTGTTGACTGCAGTGTGATCACTCCTGGTGAAATGTACGTTGAACACAAGGAAGAGCAACGGTCTGTTCTTTATTATCTAAAGCCCATAATAGAAAAGGTGGAGCAGAGCTCAGCAAAAAGATAAAGAGACTGAAAGATCTAATAAAAACTTTAAATAAACTGGGTCTGTCATCTTTGTAACGGAAAAAAGTATGGGGGGATGTCACTGGTGTGTACCAAGCTCTGCACAGAAGAGAGATAAATAATGCTCTAAAACTATTTGAACTAGTGACAGAAATGAGAGGCAGGGCATTGAATGTTAGCCAAAGTAAAATGAGAACAAAATGATTTGGCAAGAAATGTATTTGACTAACTGCCAAATGAATAACAAAGGTCTAGAGATTTTTGTTTGTTTGTTTGTTTGAAGATAAAAGCAAGGCAAATAGTTGAAGGGGAGAAAAACATTGACAACCCTTAACTCAGAGGAAAGAATGGACCAAAATGGACATCTTTCAGACCCAAAATTGTATATCCTCCTAAAGCATAGGAACAACAAAATATTTTTGATAAATCCAGCTGTGGATAAATATTTATTTCACTTATTCATAAGAATAATATGGATGAACTTGTATTTGGAGTCTCACTGTACAGTATTAAAATACAATTTGCAAAGTGAATTAGAGTAGAGGTACTCTACTTACTATCGTGTTATCCTTACTAATACATATAAAAAGAAGTCTAAGTGTCAATATTATTTTGTATTACTGAGGAATTTCCTAAACTGTTTGAATGAGTGGGATTCTGTCAGCACTAAAGTTTTTTAGGGTCATCAAACACCCTTCTTATCAAACTTTTAATTAGAAGGCAATAGGGTTCTGCAGATCAGCTTGTCTAACGGCCACAAGTAGTCAGGAGAAGGCAGTTTGGGCATTCTGACAGGCACTTTGGAAAAACAGAAGACTTACAAAGCAGACAGGCACAATATAGGATGTTTCTATCTGGACAATTTCATCTAGGAAAAAGCCAGTGTGCTGTGCAATAAAAAAAATCCCCACTGTCATTTACTTTAAGTCCAAAGTAAAATTTTCAAAACTGTTGTTACTTGTCCTATTTTCAACAGTACCAGTCTGCTACAGTGACAAATGCAACAAAATGCACTGTAATAAATAGGATACCTGATACATCAGTAGAGAGGTGGAAGCATTTGATCCTGCAGCTATACTCTGCTACAAGCATAGGCTGATGCTCAGTTCCCTATTGGATTTTCAGCAACTGTTGCTCCTCAGCACTTCAGTAGATGCCTTTTGTTAGCTAATTTGCTATTCTGCTGCTTTAGATAGCCAGGCATTTCTTCTGAATTGACAGAAAACATTGAATGTTGTAAACATAGACTCTGCATGCTACATGCTACATGTGCAAATTTGCAACCTTAATTATAGCATATAATATCACTGCGGTTCATATAACATTTACTTTTAAATATGGTATAAAGCTTACCTTTTCCCTTGCGTATTTATTTAATTTGAATCTTAATTTAGTGTCCTTCAAGGATATCGCTTTTTTTCCCCTTCCTTTTCTAAATCAAATGAAGTATTTCAGAAAATCGAAAAATGCAAGGTATTTGTACCAAATACATCAAATGTATCACATTAGCTAAAGGTTATCACTTCAAAGCAGATGTATAGGTTGTGAATTTGTACAGGAAAAATAAAAATTGGTGCGCTGTGTCATTTCTCTAACATAATAGTGCTTTGCTAATTACAGCAAATATTTTGTAGCTACTCCAACAGTAGAGTAACGACAGCTCTCTCAAATCATTTCTCATTGACATCATGGATGGTGCATTACAACTTTGGTGTATCTCTTTTAAAGTGGAAAAAAAAACCTCCCAAATTTTTATACAAAATTGCACCCCAGAATGCAACCGTGAACAAATTTGCACAGTGATTCTTTAGTTACAAAAAGAACCTTACTCAGCAACTTGTCCCATTGACTGTAATGGGAATATCTGTGGAGTAAGGTACTACTTAATATGTGTAAGGGCCAAAACTATTGACTTCTCATGAGCTGGCAACAGGTTTGGGTTGTTGTTTGTTTGTTTTGAATCTCAAAATATGAGTATGGAAACCATGAAAGGTGATGGCTGTAATGGCTATGGTTCTATGATAAAATTGATTCGTATGTGCTTTGAAAATGAGTACATCTCTGTGTGGAAGAGGCTCAGATGTATTTCTTTAAGATTCATAAAGCTTTGCTGATGTATTCACATTACTGCTATAGGTTACATACTGAAACTCTGTTCTTTCAAACATTCTTAATCACTTTTATCTGAATCTTGTTTTTATTTCTGGACTTGCAGCATTTATTCATTAATGTTCCTAAATATATTAACTACCATATGTTCAATTACGTGAACATCCTGAATGAACTGGGGGGAAAAAAATATTTTTGGAAAAGGAACAGCCACTCCAGAAAACCAGACTGGGTGTTGCGAAGGCCAGTTAGCCTTTCCATCGAGGAACAAATCTGAGATGTACGCTTGAGTTTTAGACCCTCTGTAGAATTATGTCATGCAGTCTTGCAATGAGACCTAGCTATGCCTGTCCTAAGGTGGCTGTAGTTAATGTCAACAATTCAGGCTCTGGTATTTGCACGAGTGGCAAATTTATTTGAAACACCTAAGGGGCTAAAGGCAATGCAGGTATTGCTGTCCGGATCAGTGGTGGATGAAAAACCTTTTCTGTAGGTATACTGGATTAGCTTCAGACACCTTCACAGTGTAAAGGAGAACCTCTTTTATTTGCAGCTAATATTGGTAATTAAATATTCTGGCCATACACACTGAGAAGCAAAAACAAAACAAAACAACAAAAAAGCCAAACCAAACCTAAAGCAAAAAAACCCACTTTTTTTTTCAACTTTTTTTTTTTTTTTTTCCTGTAATCCAATGGTATGATATTGATATAGCCTGCTAGAGGAGTAGCTGAGTGTTTAGCAAAGTGTTTTTACCAAGTTGTTATTCTGAAGGCTAAAAACTGAAAGTCTTCTGTTTGGAATGATGAGAGCTCTAGTGTGACTCCATTTCACATTTCCTTAGAGCATTTATTAATGAAAAAATTATGTGAGGTTAAACTTCACAGTGGCATTTAGCATATTTGTACAAGAGTCCTGTGGATAAATCTGGCTCTACGTTGCTAGGAATGCATCCTTTTCTGAAAAGAGGTAATTTATGACTCCATCTATGAAAGTGTATTTGAAAAGAAAGATCAAATACAGGCAGAAACAAAGCTTTCTTCTGATCAGATTCAGTAACTCCCTTCTCATATGGAATTATAAAGATTTCCTGTTGTTCTAGGATTCAAAATGCAGCTTTTAAAGGTGTTTATTTATTGCAATTTGAACTGCATGTGATTTTTTTTTTCCAGAGGCCAATACAATGGGAATTTTGGAAATACAAGAAATAGTCTTGCTTACACCATTTAAAACATATGCTCTTTTGCATTTAAAGGAAATAAAATCTATTAGGAAAATTTCTTTTAAGGCACTGAAACTTTTTCCCAAGGTAAATATTTCAATGCATAAAATACGCTAATCTAGGGAAAAAAAAAAAAAAAAAAAAAAAAAGAACAAAAAAAGCACTTGAGACATACTGAAATCTTTCATGTTTGCTTTAAACCAATGAGTTATACTTTTGGAAAAACAAACACAGATTGCCAGCATTTTAAATACCATGCCTTGCAATGTATAGGGTCTAGTGACATTGTAGCATAACATCTGTAATTTGAAGATTTCCTTTGGAATGTAATGTAGGAAACACAATTTAGCTTTGTCAACAATATCTTGCAAAGTGTTCCCATTTATAATTATTTATATTGTAAATAGCTTTCTGAAGTAAATTTGAAGTTAATGTGCATAAGATGTATTTATTATGTGAAGATTTTTTTTTGGTTTAAAATATAGCTACCAACATGCAATTTTTGTCTGTTTCTCTACATTTTTAATTTAAGAATTGTCTCGTAGAGGATACATATTCAGGAATTAATTTTTATTAATGAGACTATTGCTCAGCCTTGGGAAGGTATGTGGGAAAAATCATTTATTTTGATACCCTTCAGCCCTCTTTGAATCTTGAATGGTTTATCAAGGTATGAAGGAACACAGATAATACACTACTGCCCTATTTAGTAAAGATATCTGAATATGCTCAGGTATTACTCTGCCAGGAAGAGCCAACTTACAAGGGCTGTATCAAGATTAACTGTCTCCTCCTTGAACACTCTACCCTGCTTCTTGAAGCCTCAAGCCACCACCATGCCTCAGCTTGCTGTGTTGGAATGGATGAGAAGTTACGCAAAATTGCATTCAAGCCCAAGATGGCTATTACTTGGCTTCACATATCTATCTATACACCTCAATCAGGTCACAGTAATGTGAACTGCTGTTCACTTTCTAAACCAGTCTCTGAGCCATCACTCCCTGTCTTTTCAGTCTCTCATTGAAGCTCATTCCTGGAGGTGAACAAATATGAGACTGATGGTGTCAGAGGGCAGTGAAAGCCTGGTTCTGCGGCTGAGTGAGAAAGCAGCTTTCTCAGGTGAAGAGGTACTTGATCACGTATTTTCTGTTCACAAGACGCAGGTTGAAAACAAAAAGCAGTGGGGATAGGGATGAGGTACATAGAAGAATTAGTTTTCAGTCTAAGGTAAATTAATTTCAAAAAAAGAGGATGCGGTTATGTCACTGCAAGTACGCAAGCACTCAGCTCTCAGAGGTGCCCCTCAGATTTGGTAGTATTTTACAGTGTAGTGTTAGATGTTTAACTGCTTTCATACTGTAAGTATTTCCCATTGGATAGTTTAGGCAGTTCCCCTCTCTTTGGCCTGAAGTTGGCCTTGATCCTCTGTGCAGGCAGGAAATGGTGTCATCTTTTCCCAAACAGTGCTGTACAAAACACGTGTAACCCTCCCCTCCCCTCCCCTCCCCTCCCCTCTCCTCCCCTCTCCTCCCCTCTCCTCCCCTCCCCTCCCCTCCCCTCCCCTCTCCTCCCCTCCCCTCCCCTCCCCTCCCCTCTCCTCCCCTCCCCTCCCCTCCCCTCCCCTCTCCTCCCCTCCCCTCCCCTCCCCTCCCCTCCCCTCCCCTCCCCTCCCCTCCCCTCCCCTCCCCTCTCCTCCCCTCTCCTCTCCTCTCCTCTCCTCTCCTCTCCTCTCCTCTCCTCTCCTCTCCTCTCCTCTCCTCTCCTCTCCTCTCCTCTCCTCTCCTCTCCTCTCCTCTCCTCTCCTCTCCTCTCCTCTCCTCTCCTCTCCTCTCCTCTCCTCTCCTCTCCTCTCCTCTCCTCTCCTCTCCTCTCCTCTCCTCTCCTCTCCTCTCCTCTCCTCTCCTCTCCTCTCCTCTCCTCTCCTCTCCTCTCCTCTTTGTGGGCTTTCAGAAATGTCCATTATTGACATACCTTTGCCTTTGAAACCCATGCTGAAAAAGAGACACTGAGATCATGGTCCTATATTGTCCTTCATAGTTTGGCTGTAGTCCTGGTTTCTCCATGCTCAGCTCTGCACACAAAATTGGGTCTCCTGTTGAGTATTTGTGCGTTGAAAGTCCATCAACATCCATAGTTGCTCTTCAGTCTCTCTTCTAGGGCATAAATGTGCTCATAGCACACTAGTCTTTATTCAGTCTCAGCTCTGACACTCATTGGCAAATTGCTCTGCATTGAGGAAATCTGCTGTCATAGCCATTGTAATAAAAGTGTGTGATACCATCAGGAACTTCCTCTATCCCCATATGGTGGCCATCAGAGGCTTCAGCATCAGCAGTTTCATTTGATACATCTTTGACTTTCAGGAGGTCACAGATAGCCTGCTGCTCTGCAGCCCAGTGAGGTTATAACTGTGTGAATTAAAAAGGGCTATCCACCCCAGCACAAAGCCCGCAAGACTACATGCTCTCTTTATGGATGTTAGCAGGAATTTCACTAGGCACACACACAAAGTTTGCATGTTCTAATAGACTGCCTAATTTCACAGGGAAAGACCAGTACTGTCTTTCTGAGGCACCATGGACCTTTGACTGGAACTAAAGGAGAGTGCCCTGAACAGCATATGCCCTATTGGAGCTTGCTACATACTTCACCACCACCAAAAATCTGATGGGAATCAGGAGTAGAACCGGATGAGAAATTGAGGGCTGCCTGCATCTTAGCTTCTAGCCACTGGACCGAATGAGCTTGGATCCCCAAGAGAAGTGTGGTCTTTAGGGCACATGTACCAGTGTGGTCAGAAGCCAGGTGCAATGGAATGCATACATGACAGCTGGGCTTGACCAGCATCAAGCAGTGTTTTTCCTAGCAGCCACTCTCTCATTCTGCCCATAGTCTGTTGTGGCCTTTCTCTGACTGTCCTCTCATTTCAGCTCCCTGAGGCATTATCCCTCCCATTTCCCTTTTCTCCCTTCTGCCTCAAGCCCTGGCCTGTTGTGTGACTTCTCAAATTCTGTGATCTAGCTTGCCCAGCAAGTGTCCTCTGTTTATCTTGAAAATCAAGTTTCCTTTTCATGAGGAAAATGGCTATTTGGCAACAGTTTCCATCACTGGCACTCTCCCTTTCTCTTCTTTATGCAGCTGGTGTAAACACAGCACTGAGGACTCTGCAAGCTCTTTCTCACAGGCATTAGTTCTGCTACAAGAATGCTATTGGTTGGGGTAATAGAGGTGATGAACTTCTCAGAAAAGCAACAGACAAAAGATGATAGATGCCTTCAGCATATAAAGTACACGTTACTTAGCTGCATTGCAAAATGTAGTCACTCTTGCCTTACAGGTAGAAAATAAAGATGAACGCTGAAATAAGATGTATGTTGAAATTGAAAAATAACAACAAAAACTTAAAAATCTCATTTTTATGTGTACTAAAGTATATGCAAATACTTAAATATTCATTATTACTATTTGTCTTATTATTATTAATTTGTTCCTTGTTATTACCATGAGCCATCATCAGCTTTATCCTTTTTATCGTTATCAACATTTGTTACTCTTTTTCATCTATAAATTAAAAACAATCTATGTTAAAATAATATTAATATGAAATGGATATCAGAAACGTGGATGTGGGAAACAAAAAACAGAAAGGATCAGTCACTCCAAGCTTTCAATAGGGTACAGCTCCATTATTTGGGACCCAGTGTATCAGGCAGTATATCTCATATAGCAGCTACCTTTCACTCCCAGCAATATTTCTAGAATTATCAGTATGACATGCTTGGAAATTATACCAAAGCTGGAAATTATATTGAAGAACCTTGTACATTATTAAATGTGTTATAATTGCTTATTTTTAGTTACGTTTGGCTTTATTTTCTTTCTGAAAATGAGAAACATGATGAAATGGCAAAGAAAGCTGAAGGTTCTTTTTTAAGCTTGACACTTCCTCTTTCCCCTTGAGGGGCAGTACCAGAGATCATTTAATTCACTTTCAAAGGGCAGACTGGAATGTTTCTATGACTTCTTTTATCTCCTTTGAAGCTTGAGGTGGTTATGAACCGGTCACCCTCCTGGCATGCAGAGAGCAGTGCAAAGTGTCTGGAACAGTGGTGAGCATCTCACCGCCATTCTAAGTCATTTATTTACATTAGCATGGTTGATTCTGTGAGGCGCAGCAGGGTACAGCAGGTTAGGCTGCCACCTTTCTCCTGTGCTGTTATTTTTGCAAATGATAAGAAACAAAAGGAAGGAGGCAGCAGCAGATGTGACACTATGCTTTGTCTCCCACAAAAACACTTTGACACTTTTTGCCTGGAAAATGGAGTGACAGTCCAGTGGACTATTTTCATCACAACAGAGTGAATGCTCACCCAGTGGAGTCCTGCTTGTAGACAAGGTGAGTTGTACCAAAGTGTGCTTGGGCACTGACAGTGGGGCAGCTGGTGGCACCATGTTTGGGTGTACAAGCCAGCCAAAATCCTACCCATGAGGGTCAATGTTTTACTGGTTTGTGATGTGCCCTGTAGAAGGACACCAGTATGTCTGTGTGCTGAGCTTTTTGCTGCTTTCCTTTTACCTTCGCATCCATTTGGTGCCCAGGGCAGGGAGTGCTGAGACTGCAAACTTCTTATGTAGTCACAACACGAATCAAATCTATTTTTCATTTGAAGATTCCTATATCTGATTCTGGCATAAGACATTTCATCAGGTTATGAATTATTTTTACAAAAGCAGGACCATATCTTGTCTGTCTGGGTTCTCTGCAGGACAGTTGTGGCATTTTTTTTTTTTTTTTTATGAGTGCCTGTGAGAGGTATCCTTTGTGTTTTTAATTTGGAATGCATCAGCGAGGTGAAAAATACAGCATCAGTGTTACAACTATTTTAGTCAAGGGCAAAGCTGTGCATTTTGATGTTATGCTTCTGCCTTTTCTTTAATCACAAAGGCAGATCCTTTCTTCTGTGCCGCTTTCTATTTAACCTCCAGAACAACTGTAAAGTATTAGAATGGCTCCAGTATCCTCTCCAGCATGAATATTTCTTGAGCTCAAGAGAAATGCCCACGGTTTCATTAGGCTGGTTATCTGACAGACTGCTCATAGAAAACAGCTGATTCTTATTTTTTTTAACTGAACAGCTTTGGCTTCCTGTGATCAATCTTCCTGGCTGCAGCAGTAAACATGCTAAAGTGCAGGTGCCAGCAAGATTTGAGACAGTCTGAGGCATGAATGCTGACCCATGGTTGTGCTTTGTTGTGCTTTGTGTATCGTCAATAGCCTACCTTGTGTAGGATTATTTGGCCTATTCGTTAACGTGGGTTTTTAACTTAATGCATGCTTATTTACTTATGGAATTAGATTCAGTGTGGGAGAGATGCAAAACAGCCAGTGGTTTAGGAGTTTAGTAAATAATCTAAGCTTTGTTCAGCCTTGCTCTGGGTCAGGCTGCTGCGTGGAGTAATTCCATATGGCAACCTGATTTGAGCTTACTCAAAGTAAACCTTAAAATGGATTTTGGCAAAATCCATCCAGCCATCAGGAACCCATTCTCAGTTTCTGCTGAGGATTTCCTGATAGCTTTCTTCATTTAAAAAAAGAAACAACAAAACACAACAGAAAAAGAGAAAAACTTTGAAAAATTTTATTGTCTGAAACCACCCTTTCCCCCTTCTTAACCATCAAAAAACCCTTTTGACTGCTCTCATTTATGCCAAAAGCTACAGGGATTAGGTGGTGCAGACGCCTGAGGTGACTTGGCCTGCTGCCTCCCTCTGCACAGGCTTTGTGCTGTGCCATGGAAAGGAGGGGTGAGGTGCAACCTGCTCTATGGCTGCTTGCTTTCTGTCCCATGCATTCCTGCAATCACTGATGCTGGGGTATATGTAAGGGGAGTAGAGGGCTTGGAACAATGAGATGGCCTATTGAGGGCTACCTCCAGTGTCCAAAGGCAAGGGGTAAAATGCTGGCTCTAATGAAGCCAATACTTTCTTCTCACTAAAGCATGGATAAAAATGTAAAATCATTTTTAAGAGAACACTAGAGGAGGCCCTACATGCCTCCATCAATAGGTAAGGGAAAGTGTAAGTAAACAGAGACATTTACTCCTGAAACAAACATGGTTTAAAAAAATGTGTAGGGAAACAAGTGTGCACACAAAATCCTCTCCTGTTATACAGCTGAGTGATGTCAAATATGAATGAAAACCTTGAGAAAAAACTTGGCATAGACAACAGAAATTCTGACAGTGCTATTTTGAAATGAGGCTCTTAGGAAAAGCTGTTGATTGAAATCAATACCACAAGACCTGGAATCTGAAAAGACCATTTCTGAGACCTGAGAGGGTCACTGCGCACAAGTGCCAGTTGATATTATTGAGGCTGCAATTGCCTTCACCAAGGAGTTTTGGTGTTTGCTTTAGAGACTTCTTGGAGCTGGTGGCTGAGCACAAATTTAACACTCCCACCTGGCCTCACCCTGCTGGGAAAGGGAGCTTTGTAGAGACTTCTGTAGCTTGAACAACTGCCTCAAATCCCGTGTTAGTGCATCACAGATCCTGTATATTAATCAATAATGTTTGATTAACATACTGTATCAAATTATTATTTTTTTTCCTAGTCATTATTTAAAAAGGTTTGAGGCTCTCTTTTCTTCTTCTATTCTTTAGATACATTCCTTTACCTGACTTTTTGACAAGTTGTAGTCTACTAAAAGAAGCTTTTCATTATGACCTTGTTAATATTTTCATTTTTCAAGTAGTAACACTGAATTCTGTCCCGGTAGTTGTTTATTTGTTTTACGAGACTGTACGTGAATAGATAATGGCTTCATAAACAGTAGCAAAGTGCAGATATCCATATAATATTATAAATTACTTTAAACATTTCCTGATGTTTGATCAGAAAGAAATGAAAAAATGATTAGAAAATAAATATCTACATTGCATTTCCATTTTTAAATGATTGCTTTTACCTGCACCCAAATTGTAGTGTTATAAAAATAAATAAAAAAAGAAATCCATCAAGAATAAGAAATTCACTTTCAATTCAAATCAGAATGAACGTACTTGGGTTATGGAGTACTACTAGAAGGGGAATTTTTTAAGGTAGTTGTTGATGCTTACTTAGAAACTTTATGAATATATGAAGAATTTATTCAAATTACATTACATTGTATTTACATTACAAGGAGGCATGGGGGAAAGCTCTACTCATGTTTCCATGTTAAGTAATATCTATTTTAAATTTTACAATTCTTGGCAGATCATTCCAACTCACAGAGGTAAGGGAAGATGAACTGGCTTGCTCCAGTTTAAGATCTCCAAATCACCTTTTAGTTGTCTTGGTTTCTTGTGAGAATGAGGTGAATGCAACCACATTGTCCCTGTGTTCATCTGTCAGTCCATGCTCAATATTTTTGTAATGCTTCAGCCTAATTCAACCAAATTTTCAAAGTGTCAGTCTAGATTCTGAAAGATTTTATGAGAGGAAAGAGACCTCCCATGATGTGGTGTAAGGGAAAGTGAAGTATGAGTTTTCCTCTTATGTATGATCAGTGCATGGAAACTCAACCATATGACACCATATCCTATAAACATGTTCAGTGTATTATCTTCTTAAAGAATTGCGTATTTTATTTCTAAAATTATTTTGGTATTATCCATTCAAATATACTTTTGGAATATCACTTTATGTGTCTGAGCCTCGTGCCAGGCAATAATTTGTCAACACGGTGAAACATCTTGATGATCTTTTGAGACCTAAGAGCCCCAAAGGGTAAGAATCTGGCTCTGTGCATACGCTAAGCTGTCCTCTGTGGTACTAAAGCTCATGTGAAAATGTTTTCAAAGAACATTGAAATAAAAGTGTTGCTGATTTAAAAAGAAAAAAGGTCTAATACTGAATTGTAAACTGATTCAGACTTTTAAAAGAAATTATCTGTGTCAGGACTGCGAACAAGAGAAAATATTTTGTGTGCATTAATTAGCAGTTCCCTTACTTTTACTATACTCCTTCAGATCAGCAGATTATTTCAGTGTTGCTTGGGAGTTATCTGGGGGTAATAATGTTTGTAGAAACACAATTTATATGGAAACATCTAGTTTTAATGTCTAAACAAACCTGTAGAGGATACTCACTGTGATATCCGATGTTGCTACCAAAAAAAAAAAAAAAAAAAAAAGTATAAATACTGTGAGGTGAAGAACAAGGAGAAAGCATGCAAATTCACAATGATGAATCCAATATGGTTTGTACTTATCATTTTATTTGCTACAGACAATATAAATTATGTGCAACAGAATGGAGATTCAAATGATCCAACATCTGCATGATACTATAAATTACGCTGCCCTGAGTACACTAAAGAGATCTTTACCAGTATCTAGCTTAAATGAAACAGTGTATAAAGCAGTGTTCAAAAATCAGTCCCAGACTAATGATGAGCAGATCCTTGCAAGCATAGAGGTCCAGCTATATTTCAGTGTATGAACGTTATTCACGTGGGTTTTCAAACATTTTGCATTCACTTCTACTATCAGTCAGAGGCAATAATAATGAAATAATAATAAGCACCTGAGGTGACCTGAAGTTTTGCAATGATTATGTGAGTGTGTCTGAATTAAGATCTTCAGTGTTTATCCCAATGCACTGTATTCTACATATAGCTTCTTGTCCTTTTTCTTAAGGGCTTCCTGCTTTGCCTCTTTTGCACCTCTACCTCTTGCAAAGTGGGTATGGATTATTTGGCTGCTGTATTTGTCACGGCATTGGCCAGTTTAAAGCAGCTTGACTGTTTTGCCAAGGATTGCATAGATTTTAATTCATGATTTTTTTTTCTGACCTTGTAGTTAAATCCAGATTAAAAAATTTCAGAAGTCAGAGGAAAAAAAAATTGAGCTTGTCATAAAAATGTGGCATGAAGAATTACAGAATAAGTATAATTCTGGCTGAAGATTGGTGGATGTGTGTAGAAGGACAGACACAAGATCATGAAGTGAAGCTGAAAGCAAGGCAGATACCTGTCTTCCTTTAACTTCAAAAAGAAAGATTTGGTGGGCTTGCTGGTACCTTGTATGCTTTTGTTTATTTGTATTGGATGACTGGTTATCTCTTGTAATTTTAGCACTGTAACACCTGCGTCTACCACTCCACACTTCACTCCCAAAATATTTCACTGACTCTAGTAATCGTGTTTCTCTGAGGAACTAGTGAAACACCAGGTCTTCAGAGAGGAAGAAATAACAGATTTGGCATTTTTATAATAATAAGAAGGGAAGAGGGTGTTTACCTCTATATTAACCTCCTGCTGGAGTCCATAGAGCTCCACCTCGGAAGTGAGGAGCTGACAGGAAGCTTAGGGATTGGTTTAAAGGGAAGATAGCGGAGGGAGACATCATAGTGAGGGCCTGCTGCAGGCTGCCCAATCAGGAAGACTGAGTGGATGAGGCCCTCTGAAAAGAGACAGGAGCAGCTTCTTTTTCACTAAACATGGTTCTTAAGGAGGACTTCAACCACCTTGATATCTGTTGGAAGAACAACAGAGCACGGCAACAGCAATCAAAGAAGTTTCTGGAATGAGTTGATGATAACTTTGTCTTTCAAGTGGTACAGGAACCCAGAAGAAAAGGTGCTATACTGGACCTTGTTCTCATCGGCAGGAGAGGCTGGTAAGTAGCCTGAACCTCAATGGCAGCAGCCTGGGCTGGAGAGACCACAGAATTGTGGAGTTCAAAATCCTTAGGGTGTCAAAGCTGATGCATAGCAAGCTTGTTACTCCAGACTTCAGGAGAACAGTCTTCGACCTCCCCATGAAACTGCTTGGCAGGGTAACATGAGATAAAGCTCTGGAGGGAGGAGCGGCCCAAGAAAGCTAGTCAGTATTCAAGGACCATCTCTTCCAAGCCTTGAAGCAGTGTATCTCAAGAAAGAGGAAGGCTGGCAAGAATGCCAGGATGCCTCTGTGGATCAACAAGAAGCTCCTGTACCTAATTTGATGCAAAAAGGAAGTCTGTAGGGAGTGGAAACAGGAACAGGTTACCTGGAAGGACTACAAAGAAGCTGTCTGAGTGGCCAGGGGTCACACTGAGAAAGCTAAAACTCATATAATTAAATCTAGCAAGATACCTGAAGGGGAACAAAAAGAAATTCTACAGGTACATCAGTGATAAAAGAAAGGATAGGGAAGATGTAGTCCCTCTCCGGAAGAAAGCGGGAGACATGGTCATGAGGGATATGGTGAAAGTTGAGATGCTCACTGAATTCTTTACTTCAGTCTTCAAAAGGCAAGGACTCTACCACACTGTCCAAGTTGTAGAAAGCAAAGGTAAAAACAGGGAGAAGGAAGATCTGCCCTCTGTAAGTGAACAGCAGGTTTGAGACCATCTAAAGAACATGAAGGTGAGCAAGTCCATGAAACCCAATGAAATCCATCCATGGGTTCTGAAGGAACTGGCAGATGAAGTTGTCAGGATGTGATCCATCATATTTGAATGGTCATGGCAGTCTGTTGAAGTTCCCATGGACAGAAAAATGGGAAACATAACCCCCCATTTTCAAGAAGTGAAAAAAGAAGATCCAGGGAACTATAGGCCAGTCAGTCTCAACTCCGTGCCTGGCAAGATCCTGAAGTAGGTTCTCCTGAAAGCCCTACTGAGGCACATGGAAAATAAAGATGTGGTGATTGGTGGTAACCAATATAGCTTCACTGAGGGCAAATCATGACTGACAAACTTGGTGGCCTTTTATGATGGAGTTACAGTGTCAGTGGATAACTGACATCATCTACCTGGACTTGAGCAAAGAGTTTGATGTTCCCATATGACATCATGTTTGCCAAATTTGAGAAAAATGGATTTGATGGATGGATCACCTGCTGAATAAGGAATTGGCTGGATGATCGCACTCAGAGAGTGGCAATCAGTGACTCAATGTCCAATGGAGACTGGTTACAAGTGGCGTTCTTCAGAGTTTGGTGCTGGGGCTGATGCTATTTGGCATCTTTGTAGGCAACATGGACAGTGGGATTGTGTGCATCCTCAGCAAGTTTTCAGGCGACGTCAAGCTGGGTGGTACAGCTGACACACTAGAGGGAAGGGATGCTATCCAGAGAGGCCTGGACAGGATAGAGAGGTGGGCTCATGACAAGTTCATGTAGTTCAACAATATCAGGTAGACCAAGTGCAGGGTCCTGCACCTGAGTTGGGGCAATTCCAAGCACAAATACAGGCTGTGCAGAAAATGGCTTGAGAGCAGCCCTGAGGAGAAGGATTTAGGAATGCTGTCATGGTTTTGTGTTTTGTAATTTTGCTATTGGTATTCCACATCACAACATCATGTGGAGCACAGAGAAGAAGTACTACACGTCCCAGGGGACCCCGCGGCCAGAGAGGGAAAATACGTCATAGAAGCGACGCTCACTCTCTCTCTCTCACTGCCTGGCAGCGGGTGTGGGTGTGCTTCCAAGCCGCGGCGCCTTCAACTTCAAAGTAGGCTTCACGGTCTTCGGAAACCTCTCTCTCTCATTATATTTGATTTATTAGCTTCAATTCTAATTATATTGTATTATAGTGTGTTATCTTGCATTCCGATATCATAGTTAGTAAATAAGTTTTACTCCTCAGATCGTTGCCGCTGTTCCGTTTGTTCCCTTGAACTCCCATCTCCCTACCCCTTTTCCCTTTTTCCCTTTTTTTCCGAGGGGGCCGGGGGGCTACGGGCCTACTGCCCCCTCCCCTGTCACGGACCCAGATTGATCTCGATAACCCTGTGACAGTTCTTGGTGGAGAATGCGGGCATAGAGATAAGATATTAAGATAAGATATTGGGGCTTGTTTTCTGGTTTTGAAATAATCCCTCTCTGCTCTTAAAAAGTTGCTTCGTATCTTGTTAGAACGAATCTCTGCTCTCGGAGAGTTTCGTTAGCTGTGTTGGGAAAGTTTATCTCTTTTGCAGGTGCTCACTGAGAGCTTGGCCTTGACAGTCCAGGCGGACTGCCAATATTCTGGTGATATTTGTAAACTTTGAGCACTGATATTTTGCTTCTGTAAAGAGAAAAAAAAATGATGATTCTATTTTCTCTTTTACACCTGCTTGCAGGGGGAGCTGCTAATTTTACAGAACTTGTGATTTTTAAGCAGGCTCCCAGTCTCCCCTTTGAATCCTTTATGCAGTTTTTGAATGCCCATTTGACCACAGTGTCAGTGTCCCTGAATGTATTGCTCATTATTTTACTTATCTCACTCAGCATCTGGACTTATAATGCTCTGAGGAAGTCTTCCCCAGAACCAGAGAGTACTGAGTGGCAGGGTGTGTGGAAAGGCTTGGGAGAGACTTTAAAGAGATGGCCATCCTCGGTGTCATGGAGCTTTACTCCTGAACACCTGGAAGACCCTGAGTGCTTAAACAATTATTTAAGACAGGAATGTTGTAGCTCAGGCAGATCTGAGGAGGCACAAATGGCACAAATGATCTGGGGCCTGGCTAATGCCTATCGGGCCTTATTCAATACTATCCCAGAAAACGATAGAGTTTCTGAAATTGATAGAGAAAGTCTCCAAATTGAGAGAGAGAGTCTCCAAGCTGAGAGAGAGTGTCTCAGAGCTGATAGGGAGAGTCTCCAGAAGACAATACAAGCTGAAAGAGAGTGTCTCAGAGCTGACAGGGAGAATCTCCAGTTCCAGAGAGAGAGTCTCCAAGCTGAAAGGGAGAATCTCCAGAAGACAATACAAGATGAGCGAGACAGTCTCCAAGCCGAAAAGGAGAGTTTCCAAGAGAGAGTCCAAGCTGAGAAGGACAACCTCCAGGCCCAGAAGGAGAGTCTCCTAGTCGAGAAACAGAGTCTCCAAATCCAAAGAGAGAGTCTCCAAACCGAGGCGGAGAATCTCCAGGTCCAGAAAGAGAGTCTTCTAGTCGAGAGAAAAGACCTCCAATCCGAGCGAGACACACTCCAGTCTGAGAGAGATGCCCTCCAAAAGGAGAAAGACTCCCTGCAATCCAAACTTGACAACCTCCAACTACAGCAAGACACCCTCCGGTCTGAGCAAGATACCCTCAAGTCCGAGAGGGATGTACTCCGAACTGAGCAAGACACCCTCCAAAATGAACTAAGCAGAATTCAGTCTTGTCAAGCCATGCTTGAATCTGAGCTAAAAATCCTCACAGTTGAAAGAGATGGACTTCGAGCCAAATTGGAGAGGGAGAGCATCAGAACCGACCAACCTGCCATCGTCCATCAACCACAGGAGGTACCGGAATCGATGTCAGTTGCCCCTGTAAGAGGACGGAAAACGAAACGAGTCTCAACTCAGCTAGAGAAGAAGCAAGAGGAGGAAGGAAAAGTAGAGGAGGAGAAGAAAGTAGAGGAAGAGGAGGAGGAGAAAGTAGAGGAAGCAGATGCTGTAAGAGAAGAGGAGGAAAGAGGTCCAGAGTGGCTCGATCCATGGAAAGCGGCCCTGAGTCTAGGGGAGGGGCCTTCAGTAAGATCGCGGTCACCAACTCCCAGAAGGGTAACAAGAAGTCCTGAAAGAGCAGGAGGCGGAGGTGAGCAAGACATTGTTACTATTGTTGATCGATCTCTAAAAATGAGTGAAATTAGAGGTCTGAGAAAAGACCTTTCACGACACCCAAAAGAGCCTATCGTCACCTGGTTACTCCGCTGTTGGGACAGTGGGGCCAACAGTGTGTGGCTAGATGGTAGAGAAGCTCGCCAACTGGGTAGCATTACTAGAGACTCAGCCATTGACAGGGGTATTGGTACATGCCAGGATGGATCCTTCACCCTCTGGAAGCGAATGCTGTTAGCCATAAGAGAAAGATACCCCTTCAAAGATGATCTGATGCCTGAGAAAAAGAAATGGACTGATATGGAAAGAGGTATCAGTTATTTGAGAGAGCATGCCGTAGTGGAAATGTTATACAGTTCCGACTTCATCCCTGACGAGCCAGACCAAAAGCATGACCCTGAGAAAGTCAGGTGTACACCAAATATGTGGCGTACATTCACAAAGACTGCTCCGGAAAGGTATGCCAGTACACTCGCAGCAATGTATGGCAAAGGGGTAAGAAGGCCCCTTGTAAATGAACTTGTTAATAGACTTCAAGACTTTGAGTTACATTTAGCCCCTCTACGGGCTTGTGTTTCGGCTATCACAAAGGTAGTTGAAAAGCTAGACAGAGTGGAGAGCAAACAAGAAGATATGAGGGACGAACTGTCTACCATGCTTAATGCAGATGGATCCATGGTGGTACCAGATACATCTGACGGGAACCAGAATTCCCAAAACTGTCTACCGGAAGAGCTGATCAACTTAGTTTCCTCCCAACCTGCATCATCCAATATCTCAGCCATCAGAAGGAGACGTCCTCGTGCTCAGGCAAATGACAACCGTAAGACTACATCGCATCTTGCCTTGTGGCGCTACCTGCGCGACCATGGGGAGAATATGAAGAAGTGGGATAGGCAGCCCACTCCTGCACTTCAAGCACGAGTGAAAGAATTAAGAGACAGATCGACCACCAAGGTGAACTTCTCCAAAAGGGTGACTGCTCCAGTTGCTGTGAACAATCGAGGTAACAAATAGGGGGGCCCTGCCCCCAGCCAGGGGGGGGAAAGGGACAATAGAGTATACTGGACTGTGTGGATTAGGTGGCCTGGCACATCACGACCACAGAAATATAAGGCCCTGGTGGACACTGGTGCACAGTGCACTCTAATGCCCTCGAGTCACCAAGGGACAGAATCGATTTATATTCATGGAGTGACTGGGGGTTCCCAGGAGCTGACTATGTTGGAGGCTGAGATAAGTCTCACTGGTAAAGACTGGCAGAAACACCCTATTGTGACTGGCCCAGGGGCTCCCTGTATACTTGGTATTGATTACCTCAGAATGGGATATTTCAAGGATCCCAAGGGGTACCGATGGGCCTTTGGAATAGCTGCTGTAGACACAGAAGGTGTTAAGCAGTTGTCTGTTCTGCCTGGCCTGTCGGAAGACCCATCTGTTGTGGGGCTGCTACGAGTGAAAGAGCAGCAGGTACCGATTGCTACAAAAACGGTGCACAGACGTCAGTATCGCACCAATAGGGATTCCTTGCTCCCCATTCATGAGTTAATTCGTCAACTGGAGAGTCAGGGAGTGATTAGTAAAACTCACTCACCCTTTAACAGCCCTATATGGCCGGTGCGCAAAGCCAGTGGAGAATGGCGGCTGACGGTAGACTACCGTGGCCTGAATGAAGTAACCCCCCCACTGAGTGCTGCTGTGCCAGACATGTTAGAACTCCAATACGAGCTGGAGTCAAAATCAGCCAAATGGTATGCCACCATTGACATTGCGAATGCCTTCTTTTCCATTCCTTTGGCCACAGAATGTAGGCCACAGTTTGCTTTCACCTGGAGGGGCATTCAGTATACCTGGAACCGTTTGCCCCAGGGGTGGAAACATAGTCCCACCATTTGCCATGGGTTGATCCAGACTGCACTGGAACAGGGTGGTGCTCCTGAGCACTTACAGTACATTGATGACATCATTGTGTGGGGCAATACAGCAAGGGAAGTTTTTGAGAAAGGAGAACAAATAATCCAGATCCTTTTACGTGCTGGCTTTGCGATTAAGCGAAGCAAAGTGAAAGGACCTGCTCAGGAAATTCAATTCCTGGGAATAAAGTGGCAAGATGGGCATCGTCACATCCCAGTAGATGTGATCGACAAGATTGCTGCTATGTCTCCACCCACTAGCAAGAAAGACACACAGTCTTTTCTGGGCGTAGTGGGCTTTTGGAGGATGCATGTTCCAAACTACAGCCTTATTGTAAGCCCCCTTTATCAGGTGACGCGGAAGAAGAATGATTTTACATGGGGCCCAGAGCAGCAGCAGGCTTTTGAACAGATTAAACAGGAGATAGCCCGTGCCGTGGCCCTGGGGCCAGTACGGACGGGACAGGATGTAAAGAACATCCTCTATACTGCTGCTGGGGAGAAAGGTCCCACTTGGAGTTTGTGGCAAAGAGCCTCAGGAGAGACTCGAGGCCGACCCCTGGGATTTTGGAGTCGAGCGTACAAGGGGTCTGAAGAGGGCTACACTCCAACTGAGAAGGAGATTTTAGCTGCATATGAGGGGGTTCGGGCTGCTTCCGAAGTAGTCGGTACTGAAACGCAGCTCCTTCTGGCACCTCGACTGCCAGTACTGAACTGGATGTTTAAAGGAAAGGTTCCCTCCACCCATCATGCTACTGATGCCACTTGGAGCAAGTGGATTGCGCTGATTACACAACGAGCACGGATGGGGAACCTCAGCCGTCCAGGAATTTTAGAGGTGATCATGGACTGGCCTGAAGGTAAAAAGTTTGGAACATCACCAGCAGAAGAGGTGTCACGTGCTAAAGAGGCCCCACCATATAATGAACTACCAGAAAATGAGAAGGAATATGCCCTGTTCACTGATGGATCGTGTCGCATTGTGGGGAAGCATTGCAGATGGAAAGCTGCTGTGTGGAGCCCTACACGACAGGTTGCAGAGGCCACTGAAGGAAAAGGAGAATCTAGTCAGTTTGCAGAGGTAAAGGCTGTCCAGCTGGCCTTAGATGTTGCTGAACGGGAAAGGTGGCCAATGCTTTATCTTTATACTGACTCATGGATGGTGGCAAATGCCTTGTGGGGATGGTTACAGCAGTGGGAACAAAATAACTGGCAGCAGAAAGGTAAACCTATTTGGGCTGCTGAACTGTGGAAAGACATTGCTGCCTGAACAAAAGATATGGTTATAAAGGTGCGTCATGTAGATGCTCATGTGCCCAAGAGTCAGGCTACTGAAGAACAACAAAACAACCATCAGGTAGATCGAGCTGCCAGAATTGAGGTGGCTCAAATAGACTTGGACTGGCAGAACAAGGGTGAATTATTTCTAGCTCGATGGGCCCATGAGACCTCGGGCCATCAAGGAAGAGATGCAACATATAAGTGGGCCAGAGACCGAGGGGTGGACTTAACTATGGACGCTATTGCACAGGTTATTCATGACTGTGAGACATGTGCCATAATTAAACAAGCCAGTAGGATGAAACCTCTCTGGGGGGAAGGGCGATGGCAAAACTACAAATATGGGGAGGCGTGGCAGGTTGATTATATCACCTTACCACGATCTCGCAATGGTAAGCGTTACGTGCTTACCATGGTGGAAGCAACCACTGGGTGGCTTGAAACATATGCAGTACCCCATGCTACCGCCCGAAACACCATATTGGGTCTTGAGAAACAAGTCCTGTGGCGACATGGCACTCCAGAAAGAATTGAGTCTGATAATGGGACACATTTCAAAAATTCCCTTGTAAATACTTGGGCCAAAGATCATGGCATTGAGTGGATTTATCATATCCCCTATCATGCACCAGCTTCTGGTAAAATTGAACGATACAATGGGTTGTTGAAAACCATGTTGAAAGCAATGGGTGGTGGAACATTTAAGCACTGGGAGAAGCATTTGGCAGAAGCCACCTGGTTGGTCAATACCAGAGGATCTGTCAATCGCGATGGTCCTACCCAATCCAGCCCCCTACAGACTGTAGAGGGAGATAAGGTCCCTGTTGTACATGTAAAGAAAATGTTGGGGAAAGCAGTGTGGGTCCTTCCAGCCTCTGGAAAGGGCAAACCTCTCCGTGGAACTGTTTTCGCCCAGGGACCTGGGTGCACTTGGTGGGTGATGCAGAAAAATGGGGATGTTCAATGTGTACCACAAGGGAATTTGATGTTGGGGGAGTGCCGTCAGTAATTCCATGTATATACATGTATATAGATCTGTATGTGTAATGCATTTTCAAGTATTGTTTATTTGTATATGTATTTTTAAGCATGATGTAGTGATGTAGAATAAGGGGTGGAATGTCATGGTTTTGTGTTTTGTAATTTTGCTATTGGTATTCCACATCACAACATCATGTGGAGCACAGAGAAGAAGTACTACATGTCCCAGGGGACCCCGCGGCCAGAGAGGGAAAATACGTCATAGAAGCGACGCTCACTCTCTCTCTCTCACTGCCTGGCAGCGGGTGTGGGTGTGCTTCCAAGCCGCGGCGCCTTCAACTTCAAAGTAGGCTTCACGGTCTTCGGAAACCTCTCTCTCTCATTATATTTGATTTATTAGCTTCAATTCTAATTATATTGTATTATAGTGTGTTATCTTGCATTCCGATATCATAGTTAGTAAATAAGTTTTACTCCTCAGATCGTTGCCGCTGTTCCGTTTGTTCCCTTGAACTCCCATCTCCCTACCCCTTTTCCCTTTTTCCCTTTTTTTCCGAGGGGGCCGGGGGGCTACGGGCCTACTGCCCCCTCCCCTGTCACGGACCCAGATTGATCTCGATAACCCTGTGACAAATGCTGATTGATGAAAGACTCAATGCTACTCAGCAGTGTACGCTTGCAGCCCAGAAGACCAGCCATACTCTGGGCTGTTGCATCAAGAGAAGCATGACCAGTAGGTCAAGAAAGGTGATTGTGCCCCTCTACTCTGCTCTTGTGAGACTCCACCTGGAGTACTGTGTCCAGTTCTGGGCCCTCCAACATGAGGAGGACATTGAGATGTTGGAGAAGGTTCAGAGGAGGACCAGTAACACGATTAGAGGGCTGAAGCACCTCCCCTACAAGGACAGGTTGAGAGGGCTGGGCTCTTCAGCCTGCAAAAGAGAAGGCTCTAGGGGGACCTCATAGCAGCCTTCCAGTATCTGAAGAGGACCTACAGGAAAGATGGAGAGGGACTTTTTATTAGTGGGGGTAGCAACAAGATGAGGGGAACTGGCTTTAAACTGGAAGAGAGTAGATTTAGACTAGATATTAGGAAGAAATTATTTACTTTGAGGGTGTTGAGACTCTGGAACAGGTTGCCCAAAGACATTGTGGAATGCCTTGGAGGCATTCAAAGCCAGGCTGGATGAGGCTTTGAGCAACCTGATCTAGTGGGAGATGTCCCTGCCTATAGCAGGGGTGTTGTAACAACATGATCCTAAAGGTCCCTTCCAACCCAAACCATTCTATGATTCTGTAATTATTTATATTTTTATATAACTTTCTTTGTGATGATAACATATACAGTCCATTATTTCAAACAGTGGCCTTATGGCTAGAAGATGACAAAATGAAACAAATGAACAGATTTCCAATTGCTGTTAATGTTGAGAAGGAACTAGTTAAAGACCAGTTTTGCAGCCTTTGCTCCCAATTCTTATCTCAGCTGCACCAATGTAGGTGGGAGGCTGCTTCTATTGCAGTCAAAAGCCATCCACCTTTGTGTGGTTTTACAGTGAACTGAATGCAGTAAATCAAACAGAGGTATTCCTGATTTAAGATGGTGTAAAAGCAAAAGAGACAGCAAAATTAACTTTTTTGACAATGATATCCACTGCAGTCACTGATTCTGAAGATGCTGTACATGTCATAAATCAAATAGCAGGTGATTTTAATTGATGAAATTATTCTTACTAATTTTTAAACAGTAAAAGGCAGATCTGAAGTAAGTTAGGTGGTTGTGTTGGAATTAATTTTTTTTTTCCTTATAAAGGTATGAAGATTTGTCTTCAATTCTATAAGCAGAAACATGACTTATTCCTGGTCTTGTCCAAGTGTGCAGGACTTGCTGGCTCAAAGGAAGAATGATATTTGCTTAAAAATTAAAAAAAAAAAAAACAAAAAAAAAACACCAGCCTTTTTAAAAAAAAAAAAAAAAAAGTTCCAGATAGATCAGGTCACAGCTTCCATGCAAGGTGCTCAACATATTTTGTAGCAATACAACAATTGGCTGAGCTTCAAGACATAGTGTGCCAGTAATGGTACAAAAACCTAAAATCAATGGCCATCTCAGATGCAGAGCTATTGCTCATGAACAGATTGATGTGTTCACGCACAATTGCTCTGAGAGGCCCTAGACATGTTGGGGTCAAATTGGCAAAATAGGTAGCAACTGAATTCTCACAGCAGCCTCTAAAGGAGAGAGGCAGATGTCTATTCTATCTATCTTGCAAACACATTCTTTTACAGTGTATTACTTCATCTCTTTTATTGCACAAGAGGAAAGTGAGAGACAGAGAATCAAGGATAACACTAATGATAGACCATATGGAATCCATAAACAATGTTGTTCTAGAATAGGATGGCCTTTAAAGGAGGTGGAGGCCCTACTGTACTTGAGCCAGACATTACCTAACTCCCCAGGTGAAAGAAGGAGAATAGGTGAGAATAAGGAGCAGACGAGGGAGCATGTGATTCAGAGCAGGGCTATCTGGAAGACATAAAGAACAGCTTGAATCCCTTTAAAGGTCTGAGTTACTTTCTATTAAAATAGACTGCTCCTACTTCCCTATAAAGACTACTGAAGAAAATACTATTTTGAAACTGGATTAAGAATTGGACCAGTGTTTTGTGAAACACTTCAGAAATCCTGCAGTTTTGTGTGAAGGCATAGGGCATGCTGCAGCTTAAAATGCTCACTCTTTGGTTAAAGAAAGTCAGTAATAACAATATAGACTCAGGGCTGTTCTAAGAAAATGGATAAGAGAACTGCTAGACTGCTGCTTTCAGAGTCTAATAGGTTTATTTTGGAAAGCAAAGTTAACCTGCTGAAAGTAGTTATTGCCCTTGGTGGTAGCATCTGATTCATCTTTGCCCATTGCCCAGCAAGTGGGATAGCTGTCTGCAGCAAGCAATCTAGAGGATATAGTTATTACTCTTCATATTGTTTCTAACTAACTGGCTAATGTTTTAATGGCGTGAGTGTAGGGAAGAATGATAGTGTCTGTCTTCTCCAGCATATGTGAAGGTTTCACGTTTTGGCCTCATTGTATTTGACCTCATTTAGGACAAGAATGCTTTTATCTAAATCAAAGCCAATTTCTAGTGCAAGTCTGAACTTGTGAAGACCCCCAGTGAACAAAAATACCACCGGAATTAGGCAATACATTCAGAATGTATTTTGAAGTTTTAAGCATGTGCTTAAGTGCTTTTCTGGCTCTACTTTAATGAAAGATGGAAATGTAATGTGGAAATATGACCGAGAAATTCTGTTTCATTAAAATTGGAATGAATCCCAGTGATGATGAACTAAAAATGAAGTACTATGTTGAGATTTAAAGTAACTTTCCTCTATGGTTATTCTCTTCTCTTCTGACCACAACAATAATACCACAGTGAGTCTCCTTGCTGCATTTCTAACATTAAGTAAAACATATCTAATTGGACATAGTGGACAGCATGACCCAGGTGACTTCTTTTCTTAATGTTCAAAACAATGCCTTCAGTCATTTCTGAGACCATAATGCTGCACCCTGAGCTCAGACTTGCTTTCTCAAAATCTAGAGTAATCATGGCAGACTGGTTTTGATATATAGTGCCTATTCACTTTGTGACTTTTTCAAGGTGGTTTGTAATAATTGGTCATGCTAGAGTGACAGTACAAATGATAACTGAAGTATGAAAGCAAAGTGGGATGTTTCTGGTTGCTCATCCAGAGTTTATTTTACTTCCTTGATGAGTCTGTAGGACATAGAAATGGGTAACAATAAGTGGTTGAGAACATGGAATGAAAAAACTCTTTAGCTTAAGACATTGAAGACCATCCAGCTCCAAACCCCTGCCATGGAAAAGGATCAGGTTCCCCATGCTTAGATGACCTTTAAGGTTCCTTCTAAAATAAGTGATTCTATTACTATTTCTGTTTTGGTGTATTTCTGTGATCTGTGTAGTAATAGAATAAAATAGAAGCAGATCAAGAGAGAGATCTTCGCCTCATGCAAAACATTGTAGGTATGCTGAAATCAGCTAGTTACTTTGGAGGAAAGGGCACAGACACCTAACTTAGTGGGTACCGAAGGGGTTTCACATCTGGACCCTGGATGTAATGGGAGCCTGTCACTCTCTGCAGCTGTGAACAAGTTGCCAAGCAGAACCAGCTGCTCAGCCAGCCCAGCCAAGGGCAAAATGAGGTTTCAGAGCAGAGTGCCCTTCATGATGGTGTGGGGCGAGGCAGGAAAAGTCTGAAGAGGAACACAGTCAAATGCCTGGAGAAATAGTGAAGGATTCTAGAAGGAACAATACTTGGTTGTTTTCCATGGGATCTTTTGGCTGGGTTACAGAGGAGTCTGGGTTTTGTCTCTCCTCACAGGGGGAAATGACAACTTAGGAGGAGGTAATTGTGCCAAGACATGGAGGGACCGTGTGCTGGGAGTAGCCGTGTACTCGTCACATGTCTCTGTTTTGGGGGCTGATAGTTTTTTTTGTTTGGTTGGGGTTTTTTTTGTTGTTGTTGTTGGTTTGGTTTTTTTTTGTTTTTGTTTTGTTTTGTTTTTTTTTTTGACAGCACTTGTGAGAATGGTGCTACCACTAGCATGGCAGAAATAGCAATGTCTCATGAAGGCTGCTGTTCTGGGTCTGTGCTCTGTGGGTTACTCCGGGTGTTGACAGATGATTCCGACAGTCCTCCTCTTCTGTATTTACTAAAGCTATAGATTCTGACTATGAGCCAAAAGCTAAATGGGTCCAAATAGATGAAGGGTAGGTCAGTCAACTGCTAATATATGTGATGGTCTGGATGCAATCTGGATGGCAGAGATGAGGGGAAGGTTGTCTGTGCACTTCGTTTCTGATGTGCAGCCATTGTCAGTTACTGTTGAAAATGTGATGTAGTGATTTTTAAAGAATTCTCACGATAGCAATCCATAACATTTCTTTTTTAATGTACCAAAAGATAAGTGGCATCCTCTTTTTAAATGAAAATATTGCACATTTAAGCATCCCGAAGTACAAAACAAAAAAAATAAAATAAAATAAAATGGCAGATTAGCTCAGTTAAGTACGTGTACCATGGACACCCATGAAAATACAGTGAATGCTACATTAGCGTGGAGAAGCACAGCAGAAAAAAAATGGACCATGAAGATGATTTATACTAAGTCTTTCCCTACTGTGACTTTTAATATCACCTTTTTTCTTCATAGCTTAGTGGGAGACCAGAGCTGTGCTGAGCAATTGCCACACAGCATGGTAAACTAACACGTGGGTTTTCTATATGTTAGCTCTAGTTTAGTGGAACTTTGTAGAACAATCCACTAGTAGATCACAACTCATTTTGGCAGGCCATTCTGTGTGCATTATTGACCTTTTCTTGCTGTCCATAAATCCTTGACAATGCTGACACAGAAACGCACCAAGTGACCTTTCAAAAAATGTTGGAAATAATCCATTCCAGCTGCAGGCTGAGGACACTGACCATATTCAAATATAAATCTCTCCATCAGCACCATGGACTGTTGGCAACAGCAGCATTCACACTCCCCAAACCGATTCTCCACACCATGTGGTGTAATGGCCTGATGTCACTTCTGGAAAAAATGTCTCACTGGTAGAAAGCAAGAGGAAACCCCCTTTTAAGAGTTAAATGTGTAAGGAAAATGCAGGACAGCACTAGCCTGATTTTTCTCCAAAAGCTGTCTAGTAACTGGAGCATTCTCCCTTGACAGCTCTTAGCGTAAAATGTTCTGAGCACCTTTAAGTTCTGTGGTCCTCAGTATCAAGCCTGGAACAAAGTATACATTTCCTGTTTTTGAGCTGGAACACTCTGCTCAGGTTTCAAAGCAAAAGAATTCCTCACAGAACTCAATTTGCAGAGTGCAATGTTTGCTTTTTTGCTTTTCTTTTAAATAACAATAATAATAAAAAAAAAAATCAACACCTTCTGAAGTGACTCATCATCTCAACTATTGCAGTTGTACAGTAGACCTTACAAGATAGGATTCCTGAACCAAATACTGGGATTGGCTATGTTAAAGGCTAGTTACAAAAGACCTCCTGTCTCTGGATGTGAGCTTCTTTGAATGATATTTTTATAATATTATTTTTATGTAAGCTGAGAGCACTGTGTGTTTGCAGACTAGCTTAGCTTGGGGCACTTTGCTTATGTTCCTAAATTAATTAACTCTGGTTTGTAACCATTGTAGGGCCTCCCATATGGTTTTCCTATCAAAACAAATAAATATGTCAGCATAAGTGAGATAAGTATCATACTTCTAAACATCAGTGCAAGCTTCTGCATTTCTTTGGTTGAGCTACATCGGATCTCTAACTGCCATGCTCAGAATAAGATGCTGATGGAAGATTTTGCATGTTGCAAGGTGTTTTCAAAATGTATGGTGTCATTCTCTGATGTGCATAAAAGGAAGCTCCATTTAGGTAAACAGAAAAGATAAAATGTCCCTCTAGCATCTTCTGTATAGTAGCTGACAAAAAAAAAAAAAAAAAAAAAAAAGGAAGAAAAGCCCACATTGTATATGTAATTGATCTTGTACATCCCACTAGATCTTTGTTATGGAAACTAATCTTATTAATAATAACATATTATATAATATGATTATTAATAATTTCACATTCACAGTCCAAAGTAGTACAATCCTTTTAAACTGGTTTTCAGGAATTTCATAGATGTGATAGCCAGAAAAAGGGTTACGTATATAAACTGAAGTGGTTTTTTTTGTTTATTTTCCATTAAATATCCTGAGTAGTAACACTCAAAATGGTCTTTTGTCAGCCCCGTGGCCAAGGTCTGTTTTTCTTTCAGATCCCTTGTCACTTATGGACTTGGTAATGAAGGTTTGGTTTTGCTAATATGCTTTCTATTGGCTTTCCTTTTAATTTTGGGAAAAGAAGTAGTAGCAGCATGTTCTGCATATAAGAGTGCTTCACATTTCCTTTCCAGCTGGCGAGTAGATATTTTTTGTAATTATTGTTTCTACATTTGTTTCAAATTTCCCTGTGTCCTTGAAGTAAGGAATAATAGTTTTGAGAATCAGTGCATGGGTATTAAACTCATCTGTTTGAAAAGGGAATTCCAACAGCTTGGATGAGATTCTAACACATTTTTTTTCCCCTCGTAAGGCCAGGGACCAAGTAATGATGTAGTCCAGCCTTTTGTCTAAGGCCATAAACCTCACCATGGCTCCACAACTTCTTTTTATAGTTTATTCTCCTAAGAACAGCCTAAATATTAAGCAGTGGATGATCTGATAAAGGACTTCTGAAAGTAACTTATCCTCCCTCAAATATTCTGAAGCCCTCAGATCTTAAAGAAAAACAAAGATTTAAATGTGTTTGAATTCACAATATAACTTTTGCATAGAATGCTTCAAGACTGATTCATTGATTGAGCATCTGTTTCTTTTCACAGTGTTTGTATATAGACCAATTATTATTTTACATCTCAAGATAATTTTTCACACGTTGTGTCTATACTTACTAGTAAAAAAAAAAAAAGTTGAAAATATATTCATACCATGGTTTGTGTATGTCTTTTATCTCCTTGTGCTATTGGAGATCTTTAGCTTCAATTTGAAAAGCTCCTCACATGCAAGGGAGTGGAAAATCTAAATTGGAAATGCACACTTTCCTTAAAATTTGTTTTGTTCTTATCACTCAGTACTGAACTCAGTGAAGAAATTAGTAGGATTTGCAGAATGTTTCCATAAATAAAATGAAAAACACTCACCCTGTTGTTACTTCAGCTTCACAGTTCTGTATTGCACTTATGAAGAACCCAGTCTGGAGTCCTGCCTTTATAATCCAAGCTTCCCTTTGGAAGACCATTTAAACTACATTCCCTTTTTTTCCTTTACCTTTGCTCTTTCTTCTACCTCAAATGTCAGTAATTAATCTAATTAGGAAGAGTTTTTCCCTTTGTGTCCTGATCATTTGCATCCTCAACCAGTCATAAGGCTGATGTTCCTAAGAGTAACAATAAGCAGCTGTCAGCTCTCCAGAGGGTAAACAGATTAGTACTTTGCTTGGCCAGCCTTCTAGTGTTATCTTATCCTGGATCTGCTCCTTGATCTGGTTGGCTGTGCAAAGACCTAGAGCTGCAGTGCCAGGGAGGAGAGATGGCAGTGGTGCAAAAAGCAAGCACCTTGGACAGAGGTTGATACCATCAGCAGTGCTATTAGGGGAGCAATGATGATAAAGTGCGTGGTTCTGCACCTGTCTGGGTGACCACAGCTTCAGGATGAAGCCTCTTAATGCACCCACAAACTAACATACTCCCCTTCACCATCACTGTGACACCTACAGGTGTGTCTAGATTTTGTGTGAGTCAAAAGAAAAATTATTTAGGGTGGAGTTTTTGAATTTGGGATGAACAGAGTTAGCTGGCAGAGCCTTGAATTTCAATGAGTTTCTTATCCAGATAATTCCTTTGAAGGAATTAAAAAGATTGTTTGAGGAACACAAATCACTTTCAGAACTGATGAAAAGTTAAGTTTCTCTCTGTGGTAAAAACTTCCAAAAATATGTTAGTACAAATCAATAGTTTCTTATTAAATCATAACAACAGATTTTTATTTTTCTTAAAAGGGCAATAAGATAATTTCATGCAAGTTGACCATAACTGGAGATACAATTACAGCCTCAACATTGTCTAAAATTCTATTTATCTTTTTTTGTAAATTGTGTCTAGATGATATAGGTTTCTCAAAAGTTTAACTGCGTCCTTCTCTGAAACTCTTGGACATCAAGGCAAGAGTTCTGTTAGTTTGTTTTATGCCATTTATGTTAAGCCATAATGATTTTACTTTTATAACTTTAAATTACCCTTTTAGTACATTCAAGGAAGGCCAGGTTGCCCTTTCTTTTACTTCTTAGTTCTGCTAGCTAACTTCTACTTTTGTAATAAAGAATGAGTTTCAAACCAAATATACACAGGGAACACTATTAAATTTAAAATATTTTTGTACAGTTCATTTCTGTAAAAAACAGGCACCCCTGTTTTTTTAATAATAAATCCTCAGATAATTTTATTAAAGTATGGTTCTAAAATAACAGTATCCAGGAAAATGATTTCTTTTCCCACTTTACTAAAAAGTGCAGCATATTTACTACTAGTATAATTGTATGGGATGATCTTTCAAGAAGTATCAATGTCCTAGTGACTTAAACTAGTAGCAGATAATAAAGTTGCTACTAAACCTAATGCAATCTCGTTTGACTTATTGTCATCAGAAATAAGGAAAGATATTCTTCTTTGACTGGAATAGCAGGAAAACACTAGGGAAAAATGAAAGTCAGGATTCCATCCACAATGAATTCTGGCCTTGTGTGGTTCAAAAGGATACAAACTTTGAAAGCAAAATTTGAAAATATTCAATACAATGTAAATAAGGTTGCTTCTCTTGTTAGAATACTAATACTATCAATGGGAATACATCATCAGTGTTTGCTCTCACAGAAGATTTTTGGCAAACATTTCTTTTGAGCCCACTAGTTTGTTTATTTGTTTATTTACATCCTTTGATGGAGACATCAGTCCCCAAATTTTGTCAGCTTCCTCTGACTGCCTTCCTAAAGGACATCTGCCAATATTCCCTGTTTTAAAGCACCCAGTATACAGGGTTTTTGTAGTTGCAAATATTAGGAATTCTCAGGGTTGGATGCTAATGCTTATTCCATTTTCAGTAAGGCAGATAAAGCAAAATACCTTGGAAAAGTACTCTTTGTTCACCAATGTGAACTATCTCAAATTACATTCCTTTTGCATAAAACAGATAAAAGATTACTTTAAGTAGTTAGAGTTGAAAATATGAAACTAGATTAAGTAAATCTCTGGGAATATTTTTTTTTTCAGCTCTAAATCTTTTAGCAGTTCCAGGACTAAGCTTGGGAATATTGCTTATAGAGTAAGAAGACTAGCTCCAAGAATAAACTGGAAGAGTACATCTAGAATACTGAAGGTGTAAGATTTATAAGTTAAGGCCTCCAGACAAACTTGGGTGAGAAACAGATTTCAAGGAACAAGAATCAAAGATGTGGTCACTGAATTCTTCACAGTCACAAAGCCAAAACTGACCACAGAATAATAACGGACTCATTTTGGTAACTATGAATTACAAGCATCAAAAGTTAGATCTAGCACACTCAGAGACTTTAAGTGCATTCGTTTCCCTTATTTATACAAGTGCTGCTTAATGTTGGTGAGTAGGTAATAAAAGAGAACTCTGCCATGAGGCAGCTTTCATCTGCCATTGAACTCATATTCATGCCAAGGTTCCCATCTGCAATTGCAATGAGACCTCAATTTCTTTGCAGCTTAACATCTAAGGCTTAGGCAAGATTTATCCCTAACAGACTGGCCACCTGTTAGTGTTTTCTGACATCTAAAACTTGTAATAACGTCTCAATTATTCTTATTTTCTAGGTTATTTTGTTTTTCTAAAAAAACACTTATAGTTTGTGTTTTCATTATATTGCTTTATGAAGTATTCTTGATTATTTGCTGAATTTTGTAAATATTTTGAGTAACGTGCTTTGAAAACCTTCTTTAATGAGACCTAGTTCTTTGAGATCTATTAGTTCTCAGCTCATATAAGTAGATTAAAACAATACTCAGAAAGAGAACAGGAGTCTCAGGTTCTGTCTTCATATTTTCACTCCTCTGTCTCTCTGAGAGCCCCAATAAACAAAGAGACTGCCGAAATCAGCTGGCTGTAGGGCTTTGAAAGAATTATCTTGACCAACAGGCTGGGGAGCAAATTGTCCTATCTATCTTGGGAACTGTTTGCTCTAGGTAAGGTGAGAAAGGGGGGATGTTCACATGGATGTTTCTTACGGGCAACTTGTAAGAGTGCTTCCTCTGAGGAGTAAGCATGAAGTGAATTTTAACCTCATGAATGGTGTGGCAAAAAGTCTGTATCCCATGGCATGTGCCAGGTAATAGAGAATGAAAGTCTAAGGTGGTCCTTTCTTCATTGTTCCTACTGGAGTTTCTCTGTTGCATTTAAACTGTTCTTTAAAAGTGTCCTCCAGTACACTACTACGCTTTATACAATAAATTTTCTCATAGTCAACGGTCAGTATTTCTAAGATCTTGTATTTATGTGATGACATCTTTCCCCTGACCTACTTCCCATTTGTGGTACTGAGCCAGAATTTCCAATGAAATAAACTACAGTATGCTGCCCTAGTGCTACATGGCGTTGGCTGGCTTTAGTAGGCTCAATTCTTATCAGATCTTCATAGTTTTCTACTGAGATAATACTTAAAAAAAATAGAAATAAAATTAGATAGACTAGAGTCAAACCATAAATGCAAAATAGCTGATGCAAAATAGCATTATATTGGTCAGTAATGATTGATCTCAAGCATATAAAAAAGCTGCCATGTGGATCTTCTTTTCCAGTGGTATCTAGATAGAATCATCTAATGCTAGTCCCACTTCCCCTAAGGGAAAGGGAAACACTGATAAGAAAATACAAGAAAATTCAAGAAATTCTTTTTTGTTCCATGGAGAGAATAATAGTGCTATTAATTAACATAGAAGCTCGATGGGCATATGGTTTTGCTCTGAGTTTTGTAATGCTTCATTGAGATGTCTGCTTATGTTTTATATGTCTTGTCAAGAAATCACTCTCCCTTACTTTTGATACAAGATATAAAGATATGTCCTGTTCAGAGCAGGGAACCTGTGCTGTATTACAGTCTGTTCCACATCAAAGTTAGTTAAGGGCAGTAGTTCATTAGGGGCAAGAGAGGCCAAGTTGGACACAACATCTTTATGTAGTTTTGCCAACTGTTCTTTGGAACAAAGCATAACAAATGCCAGCCTTTACTTTTGCAGATTCTTTGGCTCTGCATGTTTCTGTTGCTCAGCAGTTTCAGTTTCCCCAGTGCCAACTGTTGTCATCCTGTCTGTACAGGTGTCATTCCCCAGCTGCCTGAGGAGTTGCAGTGCTGTCTTATGTCTCCATATATCACATGTTACTGTTATTCTCCCTCCGGGAATACTTGGTCACATTGTTTTATCCTTCCACACTGTTGACAAGTACTATTAACTTAGTCCTCACAATAGCGTGATTTGTTGGAAGCATTAAAATTGGGAACTTTCAGATTCTACCACTTAAAAATAAATGAGGTCAGGCTTGCTGAAAATTCCTGCATAACTCGTAACTCTGTACAACTTAGAGTAAATCTTGGACAAGTAAATTAATTATTTCTGATTCTTTCGTATTGGAATAAACTGATGTTCATTGCTTAAAAACAATGGAATAGAGCCACATGGGACTTTCCACCTCAGCAGAGTGACAGCTAACTCCTGTGTACTCCATTACCCAGCGGAAACCTCAAACTGAGTACCTGGAAATAGGCCATAGGGAACTAAGATGGAATATTTTCATGGCCAAATCAATAATTTTAAATCATTTGTTCCAATAATTAACACTTTTTTTCTATCTGGCTTTAAGTCCACTTTAACCCAGATCTTTCCTGGAGCTGGCCACAGAAACTAAAATTCTTGTTCACAGAACAAGTAAAAAAGATGTAGAGAAGCATGTGGGATCACTGCTTTTTAAATTTTTTAATTTTTTAATTAATTTAATTAAGGAGCTAAATGCTATCTTAGAAAACTCTCCTATGCATGGCATGCCTTTATGAAAGAATTCCTGTGAGTACTTCCATAGGCAAACAGTTAAACCCACTAAGTATGTTTGATTACAAATATAACTTCTTTTTTAAACAGTTTACTGGTAGATTCCATTTAAGGTCTTGGAATTTGAGCTACTGAAGAAATTGTGACATAATACTGAAAGTGCAAGTATCCACAGTAAATCTGGTAACGAGCACAACAGAATAGTAGACGTGCAAGAAATTTGCCTTTACTCTGTGAAAGGTTTAGATGATGAACAAGTAATGATGGGAGCACTCACATAAACAATTGGTTAAAACTGACTGATTGTGATTGATTATGTATCCAGTAAATACTGTCCATCTTGTGTGCTGGATGAAGTAATAATGTGGTTCATAAGGACCCTCTCATAATGTGTATGCATAAAGATTTTGAATTAAAATTGCTTAAGTAACTTTATATCTGATATCTTCTGAATTCTAATTGCTTAACTTAGAAACCTTATTGAACTTACTAAACTAAGTAAGTGAATTTAATCAGTTGTATCATTTGGACTAGGAAAATAAGAGGGCAGAATACAGACAAGACTTGCATTCACTTTAAATCAAGGGATCAAAATCTTATTGTCCTTGGAACTCTATCCAGATTTGAAAGTTATGTTGAAAAAATAACCATCTTCAAGAAGAAGCAGAGTCAAGTTAGACATCGCAAAGGAATTCACAACAAAGAAACAAAGATTCTTCAGTTCTATCAATAAAATGAGGGTGGCTATTCTCATCTGGAAGTAGTCAGAATAGATGTAAGCTTGTTCCACCACTAAATTAATATTTTGCTTCCATTTTGTAGTACTAGTACTACATTTTTGTAGAACTAGTTCACATTACTGCTTGTTTGTATGTTTTTTAGTTAACAAGTTAAATGTAGTAGAATTACTCATCTTGAGTAAACTGATACTGCACTCTGTGAGAAATTGCTGGTTAGCATAGGCAGAACAACTGGTTCAAGCAGAGACAATGTTGAGTGATTATTAAAAGAGTAGCATTAGAGTGTCAGGAAGATGCTAGTGGTATTACTGTGGGTGTGGACTAAACACATTCAGATATAAATATCTTGAACAACCAGCCTGAATAATTGCAGTGAAATGACACTGAAAAGAAAGAATTACAAATTCATGCCTTTGGGGTTTAATAATGGATTCCAAATGTCATCAGTAGAGGAGGAGAAAGATTTTGCATTTGTTAATCATAAATGCCTGTAATCCACAAGTGGGATTACAACCACTGAAAAGGCAAATTCAATCACTGTATTTACCATGCAGAGCATCCTTCTCATACTGAGAATTCTCATATTTGTGATTATCTTTAAATCCACCAATGGGAAGCCTTCAGGAGATCTGATTTATAGTTCTTAAAATGAGACTTTCTTTTGGGAACCCATGTTATGCAGCTTTAATTGCTGTGGAATTAAAATTTTACCATTCTGTTTATTTTTTTCTAGACAAATCTAACGTCTTTTGTCTAACAATCCTCATAAATAAACTGCTGTAAACATAACACCTGTAAAATACCTGTGCAAAGTAGATGTTCAGTATTATCGAGCAAACCTCGTCCGTAGGTGAGCAGTTATCCAATTTTTGTTGAACACAACAGGAGTACGGTTTGTACTCTCATTAAGACTATGTGTGTAAGTAAGAAACAAGTAAAAGCTTGTAAAGAAGAAAGAGAGCTATAGTGAGCTACAAAGGACTGAGAAGTTGATGGTACAACCTCAAGAATGAGAATGCTTCTTAAATCCTGAGGGAGTAAATCATTTAGATGCTACAAGAAGCAACACTTTACAGTTCGCCTACAAGGCTTTTGAGCCTTCTCTTATCACAGAAGAAGAGCATTACCTAAACGAGTTATTTATAGCAATGACACAATCAAGCTTGTCTTGATGACAGGCAGTCTTGCCTTGTGTAAGGATTGGCAGGTTTGGATCAAATAACCTCTTAAGGTTCTTTCCAGACCCTTTTTAAGGGTCTACAGTTGTAAAATCAGATATTGTGTATCCACATGCATCTGTGCAAGCTCTAACTATTTTCTTAATGATAAAAAATAAATAAATAAAATTACTAAAACTTTTTAAAATATGTTTAAAATGTTATTTTTGCAATAACATTTCCTTATTCCTAGTTTATATTCATTCTATTGTAGAACAAACATGTATAAACTACGACAAGTGTTATTAAGACCTTTGGACAGTGTTATTAAGACTCTGTACAGAGAGGGAAAATTATGTAGATAGATAGAAAGGATATAAATTGTTTTGCTATATATATATATATATATTTCTCAGTAAAGCTACTTTGGCTAGAATGCTAATCTTGTTACAGAATATATATTTGACAAAGCAACTGCAAAGAATCATATCAATAATCTGAGAGAGGTACATGCAAATTTCAAATCCAGCCCAGCAGTAATCCATAGAAATATGTCCACAAGTTTCATGTAGAATTATAGAATGTGATGAATGTGTCAGACCTTAAAAAGGAGAGGTGTAGAATTTTTTTCTGTAATGGTTCTATGCTACATTTTTTCCTAAACATTAGGGTAAATCTAGTAACAGATGTTTTCCACCTGTTCTGGTTGATGCTGGATAGAAATACAAAAACTGTTTAGGATAAGCAATTCTACAGTAGCTTCATGCTAGTTTCTTTTTATAAATTGCAGAAAACAAGAAAGTTTTATGGGCTAAGAGAAAAAAATCCGCTTTGAGGATGATGAGAATTTTGCGACCCGTGACATGCAGCCAATCAGAGAGGTTCTACATCATTCAAAGCCCTGGTTGTGTTGCAGAAGATGCTTGTGTTTGTGTGACTGTGAGTCACAGATGGAAGGTGATCTAACGATTTTCAGGAAATTTGCCTCACAAGTGGGATATCTTCCAGAAACTAGTGTGGCATAAAATACAGCACTGGATTTTTGTCTCTCCCTATTGGAAGCACCCGCTCAGGTTTTGTCTCAGGCCTCACAAAGTCACCTTTTTCTTCCAATTTGCCTACAAGACTTACATGCATATCACTCTACTATGCATTTACAATAGTTAAGCTGTTGTCTCCCTTTTTTTTTTTGTTTTTCCTGCTCATCTGCTGCTGTCCGTGAGTAGTATCCTTGCCTTTCATAGGTAAGTTGTACACTGCTAATCACTTTTACCTCTGTCAACCTCTGTTAAAAGTTCATCAGTGCTTGCAGGCTTTTCTATGAGATCTTACCATGACATAAGTAGAGTCTTGTCCTCTGTCATGCTCATAATATCTGGTTCTGCTAGAGAGAGTGTGTGATGTGGTAGGAGGATACAGACCACAGTCCAAATCACATTCCCATAAAAAGGGAAAATGAAGGCTGATGTATTCATCAGACAAGCCAGCTTCTAACACTGATGAACTCTTGTAACTCACTGAAAGAGTACGTTGTCTGGATAAAGTCAGCAGACCACCAATGATACTTAATCTAAATTCACAGCTCGAATGTGGCATTGCATGATTAGCAGAGCATTTTAAAAAGACCTCTCTCCCCTTTCCATTTCTATAATTTGCTGCCAGATTTCCAGCCATTCTTCTCTACTGAATACTCACTCTTTAGTTTCCCCATACAGGTGGCTGCCATTTGTAAGGCTATCAATTTCTCTACCCATTTTAAGCAGCTATTATTTATGCCAGTTCCTGCTTATCATCCTCTCTATTCGTTTAGACAAGAACAGCTACAAAACATTTTAAACAGCTTGAGATAAAGGTTAAGCTTAAAGATCACATGTTATCATGCACAGCTTCAAAATAATGGGTTAAACCTGCTTCAACACAATGTTCTGAAATCGCGTCTTTAATGTGCATTTAATTTGTGCCACTCTATCAGATGTAAGAAACGTGAAAACATGAACCAAGCTAAAAAGCTATGGCCCATAAAGAAACTCATCTGCAGTAGCATAAAAGGTACGTGCTGAACTTTTTTCACCAGTCTTCATATGCAAGATTGTACAGAATTGAAAAACACACACTTTTTCAAAAGACTTTCATGTCTTTAACTTTTAACAATAGAATATATCAATGACATAAGTCTCTCTGCAGAAATGTTATTGTCGGAAGTCCTGCATCTCTCCTTCAGATAATTTTTAGAAGTTTTTGCATTAGAATTAATGATAGGCTCACAGCCCTTGTTACAAACAATAAATTATCACTACATGTCTTGCCATTGAAATAGATTACTTAGCCATTCACCATTTGCCATGGGATGCTCTCCAGATGTGTTGCATCTGAATTTGACTGAATTTTCACTTGAGTACTATGAAGTTAATCTGTTGTTTAGCACACCAAAAGAATCGTTAAATATCTGCTAAACATTATACCAGTTTGCAGTGTCTTGGCGTAAGGGTTTTTTTCTTCTCTTTCTTCCCTCTCTCCATTCCAGTGATCTTTAACAATACCCTACTGTTGCAATGCTGTTCTTTTTCTTCCCTCAAAGTATAATTTTATGCTAATCCTTGAGCTGTTGAAGAGGGCATTAGCTTTCAGCTAATTTTTCTCACTTGTTGTCCTAGGGAAACTTTGTTACTTACAACCTGGCACAACCTGAACTTTGCACAAATATTGTCTTTTCCTTCCATACTTAAAACTTTATAAAAATTGCATGGTCCTTCTGTCTACCTATATCTCACGATTCAATTGCTGAGAGAACTGAACTTTCATCTCTATATTGGAACATCGCCTGAATTCTAGATTTCAAAGCAACTAAAAGGAAGACAATCATTAAAACAACGTTGTCTCAAATCCCAGTTCAAATAATCTCAAACTTTATGCAAAACACAAATGTTGACCTCACAGAACTTCCCAACCTCCGGAGTAGTTCACAAAGCTCTGAAAACACTCACAAACTTATTTCAGAAACTTCTTTTTTATTGTTAGTAAAATATCTCTTGGTTGCCATTAGTTTTGCTTAAATCCTGTGGAAATATTTGGAGCTGCTTGGTGCATACAGCAATTCAGAAAAATGGCTCATCATCACAGTTTAGCTCAGTCTGCAGATTGCTTGTGTACTTAGTTCCCACTTATTTTTTTCAGGTTCACTATCAGGCTAGACAGCTCTGTCAACTCAAAAAGACATGCTTTTTTCAAACTATTGATCTCAGTTGCTCTTTCAAATCCTTTAGTATTGGCTCTTAGGATTACTATAATGCTATAATCATTCTGCTAAGGATTCAGATTTGTGGTGGACTAAAAGATGGTAACATCAAAAGAATTGAAATGCCCTTGAAGCAATCAATTTTTGTTCATCAAATACAAATGCTGAGAGGCTGCTTTCAGCTAATAATTTATAACCGAATTAATGACACATGGCTTCCGTCAGTAATGCTCTCCTCTCTGGGATCTTTTTTTTTCCCCTTTCTGTGATCTGATTTCATATTCTGGGAAAGGAAATCAGAATGCTAAAGAATCTAATCAGAAATGAGGAGTGTCTGAAGTTAAAAGCTTAGCTTTCTTTCTCCAAACGGAGTGCTGCTTAAGCCTTTATCTTTCAGTTTTGGCAAACTTATATTTTTAAGCCAATTCTTGTGGAATTATATTTCCACTTTATTACTACTACTACTACTACTACTACTACTACTACTACTACTATTTTATCCTATACACAAAGAATCACTGAGTTGTGGTAAGGACTGCACAAATGTATTAAATGAGTTCCTTATTTGAGTTTGTAGATTATCAAACATTTTGTTTCATTACAGATTTTCCACATTATTAGAACAGTGCCCGATAATGTGCATAAGCAGTTCATCCATTCTCACTTCATTTTTTTCTCCCTTCTGCTCCTATGCTGAATTTTAGAAACAGATTTAGAGGAAAAACTGCCACTTTCAAAGTTTAAAATAAACTTATATGGTTGGCCCTCATTTCTGGTCACAGTCCTATTTCTCCTCTTCTTTTACACTTCTAGTGACTTCAGCTAAGCATGTTTGTTCAAAAAGGTTATCCAAAGCACTGACAACACTTTTTTTTTTTTTTTTTTCCTGGATTTTGTGTGGAAAGGGCAATATGCCCTGAGCCTACCATCTGTCAAAACATTGTAAACACAAATAGCGACAAGAAGCCAACACCAGATAGGGTTAGGGAAAACAGAACTACAACAACAAAATAAAATAAAATGAAAGAGAAAGAAAAAAAGGATTTTATAGAGGAAAAGACATGCACCTCAGTAACTGCTAAATTATTGGACAACAGAGTAAACTGATATCAGTCTCCTGGTGTCTTTTCTCTTCTGGATTGATTAAGGACAACCTAATAACATCAGATGCATGCTGAGGTTGTTTAGTGATGCAGTTCTCTTACAGTGTGGTCCTTTTTTTATAGCTGTGGGACATGTCAGTCAATGTTTGGGGTTGGTTACGCAGAGAAAGGATTTTTGTGACAGAAGGGAAAAAAGAATATGGTGTCAGTTTAGGAATGAAATATTCCATTCTTCTACTTATTACCTCTTCCCACTTCTTTGTGAAGCACAGATATCCCTAATCACTACAGTAATTCCTTAAGCGTTACTTACACTTTTCTTAAATGTACAATATGGAAAGATTTACAATTATATTTATATCCATAACTTATTCAAAAATTAGCAGACAATCCGTCATGTGTTCTCACAGATAATTTTACAGCTGTGTTTCCCTTCATACAAATCGTTAATTTCTTCCTTTCTCCATTTCCTTTTTCTTTCTCCGGTTTTCCTTCACAACCTCCTCCCTCTCCCTCACATTCCCTGCAGCTTATAAATGGTTTAGAAATAGATCAAACTGCTTATATTTGATAGCTTGAAGTACTTAGGATAATTATTTTATAGCAATTTATATTCAATTAATACTAAATCTTTGGCTGTGGCAAATCTTCAACATAGGTGTTGCATTGCAACTCATCTGCTGTGCTTGTGCATTAAAAGTTTATGTGGCATAGATATCATCCAAACAGCACTGAACTTCTTGACACACCAGCTGGTTTTCAGAATTTTAAAATCATTAATAGGAAAATAAGAAAACATGCAGAAACTAGGCTCAAGGCAGAACAAAAAATGTTTTACCAGAAATGAAATATTTAAATGCAAATGAATAACGATGCATTACAGAAGTTAGGAAAGTAAGAGAAAGAGTAACATAAACAAATCTACTCACAAAAGTCTCCATATCATATTTTATTTGTAGACAAATGTATTAGAATATGTTAAACCTCAGCTAGAAACCAACAGCAAATATTCTACAAGGTGTCTAGCACCCTCAAATGAAATGAAGCTAAGCCTTACACAAAATCTCACAAAATAAGGACAGTGGATGAAAAAATAAACACAAAATGAACACTGAAACATCACACTAGAAATACTAAAACTTAAAAGTGTATACACTGAGCCAGCACAGTACTTGTGCTTGATAAAACTTGAAAAAGCAACGTAGTTCAAGATGCTTTAAATAAACTGTGACTTATTCCAAATAAGAGTTACAAAATAACTGAACAACTGCAATAAAAATGATCAATAAAAAAAAGCTTTTAAACTAATTGAAAACATCATAACATTAAGCTTTATAACAATCAGACTCTTTTTTTTTTTTTTTTTTAAGCAGCCTTACATGCAATTTTGGCAGGGAAAATTTTCTAAAATCTCCTCCCACTCTGTGGTTTAATGCAGTCCAAATGTCCTCACTACAGAGAATGGAGCAAAGACAACATTTCTCTTCATAGAGATAGCTTACAGTCCAAACAGCTCATTTATGATAAATACCTGGAACATTTCTGATTTTGTCTTCCAAGTAGTCGGGAGTTTTCATCAACTTTTTCTTCATTGGTGTTCTCTTCTGATAGATTTCCAGTTTTGCTTTGAGATGAAAATAAGCCAGAGGTTATGCTTCAGATATGTGGAAAAGGCCATGAAGAGTAGGCTCTCAAGAGACCTCAAAGATGTCAAGTACTCTGTGGCTCCAGAACAAACGGGAGAAATGAGTTTATTCAGTGAGAGGCTTGGTACACCTGGGATCCTTTTGTTGTGCATTGGTGTCACTTTATCTCTGGTCTCATTATTTATGTCTTGGGGCTATGGCAATGATGGTGACTGTAGCCAGCTCCAGGTACAGGAAAAAATTAGTAGCTACTAGTGCAGCAAGATAAGCTGAGGACAAGAGCCCACAACCATCACTTTGCACAAGTTAGTCCTGGTAAGGCCACTGGGATTTGAAATATGTGAGATAGGCCCATTCAGAAACAGTAAATCTGGCTTCCCCTGGGCTATCCTTTTTATCTCTTTTTATTACAGGAGCTCCTGTCCTGAGACCTCAGTGCTGCAGACGGAAATGTTGCCCATACTACAGGAAGCTGGCTTCAATTACTAGCCTTTAATCGAGAAGCATGAAGATGCTGAGATACTATCGTCCAACATACACATGGGTATGAACTTGAAATGGAAAACTTCAATAGGATGGTTCACATGCCTAAAGTTCAGTTTGTGTATAGCTTCCTGCCGGAAGACCGGTCATAAAATTTCTGAGTACTTCAGTGACTTAGGCAGCAATGGGCCACCGAGTATTAGGACATACAGTCTGTGTGAACACAAAAGAAAATAGCACAAAACAGCTTCACCACTAAGACAATAAAAATACTTCAATATGCTGCTTATCCCATCAGCTCCTGGCACTGTTAACTGAGTTACACTCTCAGCGACACCGAAGCCTGTTGTAATGATAAGCTTCAGAAAACTTATATAGCAAACATCAGGCTAGTAGAGCAGTACACATTTTCCCTGCCCTGACCAGAGTAGTGAGTAGGCATTTAGTACTTAGTTAATTCACACAACTGAAAACTTTTGTAAGAAAAAGATTTGAAGCTCTTTAATGAATCCTCTCTGGCAGTAGACAGTCCTAGGCATTATGGTTGATATCAAGTAGCTCTAACTAGTTTGAAAAGTGTTAGTAAAACACTAAAAAACAAAACAAAACAAAAAAACCTTTCTGAAGTCTCATCTGCTAAAACAGGTACACAGCAGTCTTTACTTGGTCTGTATTGGGCATCCTGGGTCTGAAGAGGGACAACAGGAAATGATGAAGATGTATTCAGTTTTATGGGAAGGATGAAGCCCAGTCAGGCAGTAGCAATATGAGGAAAGAATACTTTCTTCAGGTTAGAGACAGGTAGAAAATCCCATGCTTGCTCTGTTGAACATAGGTGAAAAGGAGGTATTCTCCTGCCAGTCTACTGTATGATACGCCAGAGGCTGTAGCTGTGGAAGAGACTTCATTCAAAAACCTGATGTTGTTTGGGAAGAAACCAGGAAATGTCTCAAAGACCTTCCAGGTTTCTCATGTGTTCGTAAGTGTAATAATTTGTAAAGCATCATGTTGTCTCAAATAAATGAAGTAGGTTTATATGGTCAGTAGATTTACAGGTTTATATTTGTCAAACAAAATAAAACAACAGCTGTTGCTAATTTTTTTTTCCATTTTTTTGTTGTATACAGCCTAAAATAAAATTCCATTATTTTAAGGATGTCCCATCCCTAGACATTTTCATTATGTGTAACGAATGAACCATAACTTTTTCATCCAGTAATGGTAGAAAGAACTATGACCTCTACACTAGAACTACTTTGGGGTAAGATATGTAATTAAGCCTTAAAATAATGTAAAAGCCAAACTCAGACAAGAACTGGGTAAAAAAAGTGAAGTTACACTCATGAAGTCCATGAAGTTGTACTTCAAAGACTTTAAAATTTTGGCAGTCATTAATTTTTCTAGCCATGTAACCCAGCAAATTAAGAAAGATATTTTTGTTTCATATTGCTTTCAAATAGGCACCAGAAGAACAATTTGAATTTAATACATCAATAACATAAAATGTGGGACAGATCAATGAAAAATAAGTGATTGTGTTAATATTAATGTAGAGACTGGTTTCTGAAGAGCCAAGGCAGCTCAATTCAGGAATGGAAGCATGCTTTATTTCAGTATTTGGTTATGAAATTAGGGGCAGGTGTGATGTCATTTTTAGTTGTATGAATCCATCAGTTCTACCCGAACAGCTCCATGTATGCCTTGCATTTTATCACCAGATAATAGAAGCTGATATGTTCCACTGCAACACACACAATTTCAGTAAAGTAAACTGCAATGCATTTGAAAGCCAACTCAGAGCAGAGCTTAAATCCTTCTGGTAGCACTTCAGCAACCACCAGCATAGCTCTGATTTAACAGCTTGCTTGCATTTGCTCTGAGTTATCTTTCTAAGGATCCCAACACACTGAGTTCATTCTTTGTATTTTTCTATTGATTTTTCTACAACCTGTGTAAAGTAGAAGTATCATTTAGGCTCTTTGTTTAACTGCATTAACTTGTGTTTTCCTCCTTAATCTTTGTAAATGGAGGTCTTCCCAGTTATGGCAGTATGTTTGTTATCGCTTCTTGTCATGTGATATTTATCTAGCTGTGACAGAGATACCACTGGTGTTTCTGAAACAGTGCTGGGCTCCTCTGTTATCTTTCTGCAGGTGTTGGATTTGCCATCTCATGAACTCTGGTATCCTCAGTAATTATTGGTAATCTCCAAAACCAGCAATTGGGGATTTCCCCAGAAAGTTACGTCCTGATAAACTGTTTGTATTCGTATTACAGGAGGAAAATATACTCAAAAATTTAAAAGAGGAAAACAGCTCACTAAATTACTTTTCTGCTTGATTGGCTAAATCAACTGGTTTAACTGGCTCAAGTCCTAAAATGCAAAAGGAAATTATCAGGAATTATAAAAACATGGGACTTAAACATTCTGTCAGTTACCAGGTTTGTGTCAGTAAGTACAACTGGTTTGTCCAAGGATCTATTTTCAAATTATTAAAGAAAATATGGATCATAATATTTAAAGCCACTAAGCAGAGTTTGCCTCCACAAATATGAGGGGCTTGTACAAAGGAATACCTTTTAAAGTTTTCATTTTTCATCACAAGTAAGACGAGCAGTATAAAATATTGTGCACTATTTTTTTCCAGAATTGTACAAAGAAACCTATTAATTGGAGACGCAATAAAAAAAAGGAAAAATAGTGACTTAAAAGAACTAAACATTGTCCAGAGATTGAATGTAATATAATCTTGGAGAGTCCTAAGCTTGGTTGTTCAACCATGTGTATACTCTGCTGGAGTAGGATTTACTGTTACTTTTTCAAGCACACAGAAATTATTACCTACATGCTGTGGACTTCTCCTGGGCTTTTATCAATGTCTGAAAATATAGTAGCAGTAGAAAAGTATACTCACATAGTAAAATTCATTGAAATGAAAGGGAAGGAATAAAACTCAACCAGCAATATTTTGAAATATACTGACTTTGAATAGTTTTCAAACATCAAAGGATTGTGTATTCTGTCTGCAAGTTTGTTCTCTGAATAAATTATTATTTGCTTCATCTCTCCATGATCTATTTTTAAGCCTTTGGAATACTTTTGAAAGCAAAAGTCATTTTTTTTTCTTTTTCTTTTTTTCCCCCTTTGGTTTGGATCATATGGTTTGGGAACTTACAGCTCTTTCTAGCTGCCTGGCAGATTCTCACGCTATTAGCCTTCCAACAAATTCACTCTTGCTGGAACTTACTTCTTAGGAATTCCTCCAGTGCCCCTTTGCACTAGTGAATGTCTGTATATTCTGCTGATCAAAGAGTGTTCCTCTTCATTCACTTATCAAATGGTTTATTTTTACATAATGTGCCTGTTGACACCACAGCTGCATTTTCAAGCAAGGAAAGAGGAGAACTGCTGCTGAAAAGAAAGGATGATGTTAAAATTAAACTACATTTTTTGAAGTAGCTGTGGGGCCATATCTGTGCCTTTGTGGGTTGTTGCTGCCTGACAGCCCAGCCAACTACCCTTGCAGTTGCCTTATAAAAGGAGGAGGTGCCTGATGGCTGCTGGTTTAGTAAAGTTACCCAACTGCTTTATTGAACCTGAGGGCCCTACTACATAATGCACAATTTCCCTACATGAGGTTAAATTTAGTGCAAATTCAGTGGAAAAAATATACCCCCTTTAACTTGCTTTAAAAAGATGTTTACCAACTTGTCACTTGAGACAGCCACAGACTGGAAAACAAGCTGCAAATAGCTGTTACAAACCTATGTGAATAAAAACTGTAGGCTCTTGAATAAAAAATAAAAACATATGAAATTTTTTTTTTTAATTTGGCTGCGGTCAGATCTGGTTTGCTCTGTTGGCAGTAACATATAAGTACAGTTTTCTGGTATCTACTCCATTTAAAGCATTTTTAATCTACAACCTTTTCATCTTGAACTATTTATTCCACACCCATTGCTGTACTGTGATGGACAGTAGTATTAAAAGCAAAAGCAATTTTCTGTCAACTTCTGGATCTCTGAAGTAGACAAAGCAGAACTCTCTTCCCCTCAAAAGTCTTCTCAAGGATGTAATATAAGCCACGCTAACTGCTGAACTCTGAACTCACTTCTGTCAAGGCTCTGTCCTATCAACGTTCCCATTTCTTCTGAAATCATAAGATGAGGCTTATAATACAAAATAGAACTGTGAATCATTTGCATGGCTTTGTCTTACTTCCATCATTTATGAGGCACAGGGGCATACAGTAGAGTATAAGAGCTTGTTCTCTCTCTCCTTTCAGGAACTTACTATGACTAATCCATAAGCCAAGGATGTGCCAGGTCAGACAAAAACATTTTCTGTATTTATAGAAATTTGTGTTTTCACTTCCCTTTGTTTAAACTGGATTAACAACACATTCTGGTACAAACAGATTTTTTGGTGATAATTAAAATTTGAATTTTGAAGATATTTTTGCTTTTTGTTATGCCAAATCCTGTTGCTCTTCAGATAATGCTAGTTAGAAATAGAGTGCTATTTTCCAGCTTTATGCATATGTGACCAGAGTATGAAGTTGGTTGCTTATGTTTTCAATGTCATAGAATCATAGAATCAAAAAGACATAGAATGGCTTAGGTTGGAAGGGACCTTAAAGATCACTCAGTTCCAACCCCTTGCCATGGGCAGGGATGTCACCCAAACTGGCCTTGAACTCCTCCATGGATGGGACATAATATTCTCTTAATACTTATAAGCATCTGATTTCCATGTATCATGTACATCCCTCTCACAGTTACATACTATGGACTTAAGGAAATACCAGCCACCAGAATCTCTGGAGTTTGTTCACATCCTTGCAGGTGATCTAGGCTGCCTGAAAGTTTACTGCACCAAGCAAACTCTTCCATGTGATCTTGCTATCCTTCTACAACCACAATACAATGTGCATAGAAAGCAATTACATTTTGGATATGTTGCAAAATAATCACAGTCAGTTTTGGCACTGAAAGCAATCTGAATTTAAAAAAATGACAATTGTCCATAAAACTTCTTCTTTTTTCTTTTTTTTTCTTTTTTTTTCCCTTTTTTTTTTTTAAGGGCTCACAACAAATAGTTCCACTTTATAAACAGTATACATTTATACGCTATTCATTCTTTCGTGTGAAAATCAAAATGTGGTGGTGTATCACCTTAGGCAAAATCCTCAATAAACTATTTGTATCCAATTAATATTCTCTGAGGAGTTGTAGCTGATAATACAACACAATGATTTCACAGTATAGACATGGCAAATACTAGAGGAGTTATTGTTCTAAAATTCTTGCAATTATTTTATAACCAGCTAAGTCAATTTTACCACAGGCTAAAGTTCTGGCATAAGTGGTGAATGTATTTTGAGGAGGCAAAAGTAGGCTGACTTAGGAAAGAGTATCTAGAAAAAGTGATTTAAGCAGAAAGTATGCAGCCCCATTTCGTAATTCCCAAATTAATCAAATCATAGAATTTCTTACTTCATTCTATCTTTTGCTCTCTTTCTCACTGATATACTCTGCGCACCTGTCTCAACCTTTCTTCTTGGATCCTGTGGTACAGCACTGGTACAACCTGTGCCTCAAACCTCTTCTATGCTTGCAGAAGGTTCCTGCTCACCCCAGGGAATGCTGCACGTGAGTCCTCATTGGCTCAAATTATGTCACTTCATTGCAGCAGTTCTTCCTGCAAGAGAGGAAGAAAGGCCTTTGTAGTAGGGTGAGTGATATTTAGGATATGTTCTGTGAAATGGGAACCATTTTTATGTGTTTCTCTTCACCAGTACTCCTCCCTGTACTGCTGCCTCCTGCTTCATGTCTGAGCTTGGAAGAGCACCTGACTGGGGCTTGGAGTGTCTCTCAGAGCTGCTCTGTGCTGGGTACCCCGTAGTGAGGTGAGTGAGCTCCAGGCTGGAGGCCTACATCCACAAGGTTCACACAAGGGGAAAAGACACGAAGAGATGAAGGATATGATTTTATCCAGCACAGGCTGGCAAATGCTTCTATGGCAGAACTCAGATGTTCTTTGTTCTTTTACATCCATCTATTTTAGAAAAGTAGAGCCGCGTTACTCATTGCAGACTATTAGTAGTAGTAGATAGAATTTAAGTGTGAAATTCTTCAGTCTGGACAAGTAGCTTAATCTCTCACCTGTCTCATTTATTTTATCTTTGAAATGCTAATATAATCAAAAAACATCACTGCCAAAATATCACTGTGCTAATTTCAAATCTGAGCAGCTTCATATTTCTTACCATACGCTCCATATCTGGCTGTGACTCCTGATAAAATTCAGGTCAGGAATCTTTTTGTGTGTGTGAAAAACAGCACATATTCTCAAGCCTGCAAGTATTCAGGAATTTGGTTTTTTGACGAACCAGAATGGTTCCTAAACTTTCCTCCGTTTCTGTGTTATTTTGTTACTCAATCACTTTCTCTCCCATCAGAATGTAACCTACTCATATAACTCTGATTATACATTCATAATTGCCAAGTCAAAATAAAAGCTGAGAGCATATGGAAATGATCAGAATACGGTGTGATAGCAGCAATGCCATTTACTGTATATAATCAATTTAGCACACCAATAAATACACACGTATATAAAACTCTGACAAGCATACTACTCTTTTCTATAAAACTTTTCATTTAAATTCTGGTGCCATTGTTTTGGAATAAATTTTCTTGTCACAAAGATATGGCATTTTATTTGATTCAGTCTTATTGCATCATTAAAATATTGGTATCTTTTATGTTTTGCAAACATTTGTGGACACACCATTAACCAACATAAAACACAATGCAGTAACAAATGCCTGTTTTATGACTGCTGTCATACTATATATTCTCTAATGGTCTAACATTATCAGCAATCTAAGCCTAAATTATCACAACTAAAAGTCTATGAAATACAAGACACATATATAATCTCCAGGAGCTAATCTATTGAAACATTAGAATTAAAGGTTCAGGCAATCAATTCAGTCAAAAATGCAGTTTTGCAGAGGAATTTTTCATTCACGTAGCAAAAAGGAAAAAGGAAGGAAGCAGCCAGTCATTATCAAAAAGATCACCCCTGTCCAAAGAAGATATAGTTTCTGTGGACATTTATGTACTGTCAACAGAAAGAAGGGAAAAAAAAGTGAGATAGAGAAAGCAAAAAGGAATTTGATAAAGCTGCAGTGTTTATTTCTTTATTGCTTTTATTCTAAATGTTTCTTGATAAATTAAATTAGTCCATTACCTGGCCTTAAGATTGATTTGTGTTGTTCCCTGACAGTTTTTATTTGGCCTGAGAATTTTACTGTGTCTATAGAAGCAGAAGAATTTAAGACAAGGATGATAAATGACTAACAACATATGGCTGTGTGAAGTTGTGTGAAAACACTCTGTGCTGCTGGAGTATGCAACTAATGAAAGTGCACCAGGGATACTAGATTCAGATAGGGATAAAGTCCTGTAGTAGGAGATATGGCTGGCAACAGCCTGGGATGAGCATATACAAGGAAAGAATTTGCCTTCTGCATGACGATCATTTAAAAGTTTATTTCATCTCCCATGGAAGACCCTGAAATGAACTTTTTCTTTTGCATGCCTTCTCTTCTAAAGGTGATGACAGGATCAATTTCATTGGCTTAGAATGACGATATTAATCACATAGATCTGTCAAGATACATAATGGCAATATATATTGAAGAAGCATCTTGGCAGAATGCTCTACTTACGAATCTCCTTTTTATTGTAGTCTTTGACAGCAACAGTTTAAAGGGTAAAGAGAGTTTTGGAATCTAGGCACCACAGACAGACAATGTTGAGTAAAGAGAAGAGGAGGGGGAAAAAGCAAACAAGTTTGAAAGAAAGTGTCCAGACTCTCAAATGCATTCCTAATCAAACAGCAAAGGAATTGTGATTTAGTAAGAGTCTAAAGTATGCCATTTACTCTCCATGAAAAGGTTTGTGGGTTTTTTTAACTTTCTTTTCTAAACTAAAAAGGTAGAAGGCACACAAAAGTCTGCTACCTAAGATGGTTTTGAAATACAAAGGTTCTGCGTTTAGTTTACTTTTTGGATTAGACGTGTCAGTCCCAACAACCCCAACTAACCTATGCTCTCGCCTGTCCTCTGAGCATCTTGTCCTTCTTGCAGAGATTATATCTCGTCTATTAGGCTCTTTTTTATTTTTGTTCCCACTACTTCTCCAAATATTTTGTCACTTCTGAGGATCGACATTCTTTGTCATTTCTTTATTGTTCTTTAATGAAAAGTATTGGAGTTGTTTATGGAATACTAATTAAAGCCTCTTTACTCCTTTCCCTTTGGAAATGAAATAGAAACATTTTCCATTGACTCAAAGAAAAAGAAAGTGGCATGTAGCTAATTTAGCTGATTCACATTGCAATTTGCTAGACATTTCCTTGTGTTTTACTAAGATTGTATGAAAGCCTGTAAGAGTTAAGAAAACTCAAGAAATATCTGTTCTATATATATTTATACTTTCCCAATTTATCTAATATGTCAAAATTACTAGATATTATTGTAGTTTATCAATCTGTACTTTCATTTTGAACTCCTAGGTCTTTGCAGTGGTTTATAAAACTGTGTTATGCATCTTTCTATTCCCATTTTTTTCTGTAGAAACAATATTGTAAATTATAATAAGATTTATTACAAAATGGGAGTGGGAGTTTGTTCATGAATAACAGTAGAATTCTATTGAAGTCTCTGGGGAAACACTGGTTTTATCTGGTCCTAAAATTTGTAGTAACTTAAAAATTAACTAAGTGCCAGAAATCCATCATAGTCTAATGAACTAGCCCTTTTCCAGTTATTTTGAACAATGGAAAATGAAAACATAGCTAATACCTATTTCTACTGGCAAACTGCAAGCACGGTATTCAGCATCCTCCCAGACCAGACACTTACAAACTGCATTTATGTAAACTCTCCTCTTGAATCCTTTAGCTAATACCTATTTGAGTAAGGACTGCTTACCCAAGAAAGGATTTTCAGGCTCAAGCCCTGCCTCAATATTCTCCACTTTAACCAGGAATTATCTCACCCTCCTGGGCAGATTATAAATTATGCAAAACTATATACAAGGTGGAAAGGGCAAGAGGAAAATAGAAGTAATGTATGAAGTATGCATCATGCTACCAGAATTCTTAAATTAACACGACTCACAATTTAGATACAACACAGCATTACTGTGAACATGAATACAAGACTTTTTGCTGGCTTGAAATTTACAGCTAAAATTTTAAAAACAGAAATAAAAACTAAAAGAGAAAAAAAAGATGAGGCACTCTGAGCTACATGCTACCTTGCACAATATTTGTAACTTGAAAAAAAAAAACCCAGTATACAAATATGAAAGTCAACAAACAGGGAAAAGATCATTTTCTACTTGATTTCCCACAGATTCACAAATTTCCCTTGGTTCTGAATTTTAATGGCTTGTGATTTATTCAGAGTAAAACTGGATGGACGTGAATTTGTGAAACCAGTGATACAAACAAATGAGAATTGCAGTTCTTAGGATGTGGTATTGCAGAAGCATTTTTTCCTATCTCCTGATGAATAATAAGATACATTAAAAAAAATTGTTTTTGAAATATTGCTGAAGAAAAGTGGAGTCTTTCACCAACTAATGAACTCAAATTGGATACAGAGATGGAAGAAAGCTCAGAGAATAATTTTAGTACAGGTGGCTGAACAGAGACAGAAAAATAAGTTTGAGAAAAATTGGTGATGAGGAGAGTTCCAAGGAATCTGCTGCAGTTTTACTTAATTCTAATCAACAGCTATACCTGTGCTCTTTTCTTTTTCTTTTTTCTACTTTTCTTTTCTTTCTTTTTTCTTTTTTTTTTTAACAAAGTATGTATGTCCTCTCATGACATGAGAGACTGAATCTCTAGCTGAATTAAGTTACAGGTAGATTTGAGAAAATAGTATTGTGCTTTTGGTCAATTCACTCATTTGGATAACTCATAATAACAAATACATTGCAGCAATTACTGTAAGGGAAAAAATGATGTTCTTGTGGTGATGATCTCATATGCTCTGAACTACAGTATGTGATAACTGAAGTTACTGTTTATAAAAATTCAGGATAAAATATTTATAATTTCTGCAACACTGTTGCACATATAAAACTGATCTTATAAAGACAAATGCATACGGTCTTCTAACACAAATCTATGTTTTGATTCTTACACATTTTTTAAACTAGACTTTTTCAGAAAAAGCGTTCTTAATGCTTTGTTTCAGGTGTAGGGATGTCACTTCAAAGACTCCTCTTTGCTAATTAATATAGTCTGAGGCAATAAATCTTTTCTATGGGAAGAGTTTTCCTTTATTAACTTTGGCTATTTCTAGGTGAAATTCTTTCCAATTCTGGAAAAAAATGCAACAGTTTAATCTTAATTTGTTGGAATATGAATTTCTTAGCATACATTTCATTCTAACATGTAAAAACTGAGTATTACTTTAGTTATTTGATATACATAGTTGTTAGTCACACTACTTGGTTTGTATGCTCAGTTCTCTTAGTATAATACTGTATAATAATTCTGTATTCCTTTTTGTCACAGAAACAGTCCAAAAACTAATGTATATTTTTTCCTCTTTCCTGAAACTACTTTTGTGAATGCTCTTTAAAATGTATTTTTTCTTGAGAAATCTGCCAATGGAGACATGAAAATTAAAACAAAATTGGAATATTAGTCTGAACAAGATTTTCTAAGTTTTATTTTTGTTTCTCACCCACCTCTACAATTTTAAATACTATGGCTTGAAAATGGTTCCTGATTTGAACATCAACCCTCTGCTCTAAAAAAAAAAAAAAAAAAAAAATTAAAATGGAGAAGGTATTCGGACTTACTGTTTCTGGAAGACTTAGTAAGCAATAAAGCTACTACAGTTCTGCTTCATAGAGAAGAAGGATGTGGGTAACAGTGTCTCTGTTCTGCAGATGTGTTTCATTTGGGCTTCTCTACCATTGGTTACTAGAGTTTTTGAAAGACAGGGAATATTAGAACAATTAGATCACTAGCTACAGCAAGGAGATTTCTATTTTGCAGTTTTATATCATCCAGTTATTTACTATTTTGGAAAAGTAGGAATATTTGTGCAAAGTTGAACAGAATGCCTAATGACTTATTCATAACTCTATAGTAACAGACCTTTAATCCAGGCAGGATCGACATCCAGTACCACAAAGCATATCTTAACCCCTACCCTGCCAACTAAATAATATAGGAATAGTCTCAGTATAACAGTTGTAAATGACATAACATTCATGACAACACTTGTATCATCTCTGACAGAAAATATCTGAACTTAAGCTACTATCACAATAAAAGCTATTAGAACATGCAAGTAAAAAATAATGAGATCTTTCAGATCTGAAGATGATATAACATATATCAATGCAACATTTATTACAAGAAAATATGTGATTATCCACTTAAGTGATGGAAGGTATTAAGTTTCATGCAGGTGTTGAGAAAAAGAGAGATTCCACAAGTTGTATTGGTAACTGGCTTCCTAACGGTGTATCTGTATATTCACTACACATGGCTTTTTGACTTATCTTTAGAGCTCATTTATGATTAACTTTAAAATCAGAGAATTTAAAAAAAAAAAAACAAAAAAACCTAATTCTCTTAAGAGACCCTGGTAATATATATTTGTTTCAGACAGTATTTTGTAAATTCTTCATATATGATTATTTTGTTTTAATTTATATTTACTGAAGTTATGGTCTGATGAATTTTCTTATTTTTTAGCTTTATTGTTTTAAAATATATTGAATTTCATGTACTGTTCTGCTGCATTTTCACACTGCTTTATTTAATGGACTGCTTCTGTTCATATAAAATACTCTGGTTGTTTGTAGGGATTATTTTCATGAAATAGGCAGGAAGACTTGCATGAATTGACTTGGAGTAAACTTAGACTGTATTAGAGGAGCAACTTGTTATTATGGACTATAATCTCCATCACTGTATTATATTCTGGTCTCTTCATTTAATTAAATATGTTAAAGTAATTTGTTATGAACATATCTAGTTCAATTGCTTATTTCCTTACTTATTTATTGCTATTTCTGTTATTCAGGCAGTGATTTGTGTTTTTGCCTTTACTTAAAGTTTTATTTTATTTTATGGTGGAATATATGTATCTCTGAATGAATCGTCTCCTCAAAATGGACCACCATGTTGACCAAAAATCTTCCAAATAAAATGTGAATCTGGAATCCAACTGAATGACTATGTTAAATTAAAAATATTCCCTGAGTTATTTTTAGTAGCTAATATGAAGGTTCACTCTCACTGCTTATGAAGAATCAATCCACTGAATCATTTGCATGCCTATCTTGCCTGGGTGAGAGGGCCCAGGGACGGAAAGGTTCAGGTCCACTGGTCCAGCTGTATGTAACACCTCAGAGAGCCACAAGATTGAAGCCATAAACAGAATTTCAGTCTCTAACATTTTTTTCTGATCACTTTGATCTTTAACACAACTGATTCAGATTTTCTGTCTATTTCCTATTTTAACAGTTTATGGGCTTTTGCTTCATTTTTTCTTCACTTGAACATTTACAAGTGTCAAGAACACAGTCACAACTGTGTTATCAAGAGAAACAGAAGCCAGAACTTCCCTACTTGAGATGCTTTATTCTGTGCTCTTATATTCATAGTCTGAGAGAATAGCATCTGAGAGAAAAGCATCTGTGGGCCACACAGGAGCCATTTTGATTGCCGTTCAGTTCACTGATTTGATGAGATATTGAAGCAAAACCAACATGATAAAATTGAAAAACCTTGCTCCCTTAGATGCATTTCTCTTAGTCAATGATTTTCTGAAAAACCCAAGCATCTGCCTGGGTTTTTGCATCTGGTGAGAAAATGGAAGTGGATGCAGTTACAAATTCAGCTTACAAAGCCCTTAACACAATCCCTCCTACCCCCTTTTGTAAACCTGAGGATCTGATACAACTTTATAGTTATGTGGGAGTTTTAAAAAATACATATATATGTATATATAAATATATATATAATCACAGAATCACAGAATTGTGATAATACAAAATATAATACAATGTAATGAAAAGGATCAGGAGAAGTGTTCTTGGAACAATAGTTTTTCATTCAGATAGAAAGAGCAAATCTCTCTGTGGAGCTTGCTGGTTTGTCTGTATATCTGTCACATATATGTATGTGTTGTTTCATCCGCAACCTGAATTACATGCAAAGATCTCCAGTAAGATCAGTTGTGCGCAAATGGGGAGGTGATGGTGGGATCAGGGATTGCAGAGAATTAGCAGATACAGGACAGATATGCACAAGCAAAGAACAGAGGTTCTCTAATAGTGTGATCTTGAGAGAAGCCGAATTTTTGGGTCAATTTTTGCCTGAAAAAGAAGCTTGTTTCTGTGGGAAATCAACCACCTCCTATTCAAGTTATTCTGGAACTTGAGGTGCTCTCTGTAAGTAAACAGGAGAAACACCCAACAGAAGCAGTATTTTCTGCCATTGCTGCAAGCTTCAAATCTGTTAAATTCAACTAGTCAGTTACTTCAAGAGAGGCAACAGTATGGCTATAAGTGGATATATTTTAGTTTAGAATTTTATAGCCTCTATGTAGGATTCCTGAGACTGATTTCTCTGGTTCAAACTTACGTGATCATTAACATTTTTAATGACTGGAAAATGGCAATTTCTATTTTTTCAAATGACTCATTTATGTCTATGTACTTTTTATCAAATAGGAACCTTATTTGTGAATGTACAGGGAATATCATAGAAGGTGAAGAAATCCTTAGCCTGTATTCATGCATACAAAGATTACACAAAGACACTGTGCAGTCATCACTAAGAATCCGAACATTCCTGTGATACCTTCAGTTGTTTCAGCAAGCTTGCTGAGACGGGATTTTTTCCAGACAGTTTGATGGCCTGATTTTACCCTTACTGTGAATCAAAAGACAAATGGCAGCGAACTAACAGTCTTGAAAAAAGTACATGTTCATCAAAGTCATTCTGGTAAACAAATTGTGGCAGCTCTATTAATCATGTCAGCTTTACGCTCACTTCTTGCTCTCTTCCCCAGCTCAGTGTAGTTGTCACATATTGTGTTTGCTGTATGTCAGTCAGTACAAGGATATTGGGCTGAAGATGGACAAACCAATATAACACTAATACTAATGTCCTGATCCATACACACTATGTAGCTTGTGCTTAGTAAGTCAAACAGTTACATACCAATGAATGAAGACTGGGCCGTTTTTTTTTCCGCAAATAAGGTTTTTTTATTATTACTATTATTTTTATTCCTGAACTGATTTAGAATCTCCATGTCAAGCTCCGATCCGCATGGAGTATTCTCCTGTGACTGCTGTCTATGTTCAGAAGTTGTGATTTTTATTTTACGCCTACAAATTTGCACCACTAGATAACCACATAATCTTTCACATGTAAATAGAGTTCCCATAAGATCTTACTACTGGAGCACACGGAAGCATTTGTGGGAAATTGCATGCTCATTTTACAGTCTATATTCCTTTTTTGAAATTAGCTATGTGACAGTAAGATTGTTTCCAGATCTGTAAGTTTTTCATTTTTATAAGAATACTGTGACCAAAATCAGAAAATAAATCTGTGGCTTTTTCTGTATGCATTCATATTTTTCCATTTTGCTGTGAAAACAAAACAAAAAAGACTGAAGTAGGACTTCTGGGAGAAGCCCCACATGTATAACCATCTGTTTTCTTGCTAGCTATTTTTTTTCCTTGCTGTTAGGGTGGCTTCTTTAGTTTTTAACAATTGTCAGGCTCAGGTCTTCCGCCTCAAGGAATTACACACCTTGCAGACAGATGTGAGCATGGGGGAAACAGAACAACTCTCCCTCCCTCCCTCACTTCCCTACACTTACACCCATCCCCACACACAAGTGTTTACGAGGGGAAGCCTTGTATGACTTTTTAACTTTGCCCCGTTATGGCCACTGTAGCACACCAAAGAGTAATTTCACCATGCAGCGATTTCATGAACTGTGGAAATGAACCTTCTGAGCCGCAGCCCAAGCATTAATAATTTAACGACTGCAGAACTGCAAGCAACAAGGCTTATTTCACCTTTCATCCTGCAACTCGTGAGCTCCTTTAGGACATGGGTACATATACAAGAGCAGACCATAAACAGAACACTGTGCAGCCACTGTCTGAACTCCATATGTTCTGGCACATCAAGAAGTCTTCTAATGTGTGTTAGTGGGGGTCAGGCATAAACCCTATTTCCATTCGATGAATAGGCACACTTAGGTAAAATTGCAAAGTTTGCAAAGCATTAAAACAGAAAAAAATAAGACTCTAAACCATAAGTAATGACTCTTTTGGAGTGACGCTGTTCATGATTTTAAATGTTTAGAGCAGAGATCTAGTTGACAGTAGAGGATTTCCACTTCCTCTTCTGATATCTTAAGCAAATGTTGGCTCTGATGTAAGCAGTAATGGATGTGTGAGTTTTAGCAAAGAAACGAGAGAAATACCAGTGTTTGCTTGTGTACTTGAAACAAATGGATCCAGAGTATCTATGCAATACTTCTTGGATATTTTCTACTATAGCAGTACTGCACCAAACAATGGGAATGACAGATTGACAATACATGGAAAGTATGGAAATATTTTCAATTTTTTTCCAAGTCTTACTGGCTTGATACTACACAAAGGACTATCTTTTTTTCTTTCTTTTTTTAAGCGGAGATACTTTTAATGTAAACAAAAATATTTATTACTGATTCCAACAGTGGGTTGTTCTCTCTTTTGTTAATGAAAAAATATGAAAAAGATTAATTTCCTTACAACATGTCTATAGAACTTCAGCTGCACTAATGCTTTGAGATAATGATTTTTGCAGCATACACATATGCACTTCTTGCATGCGTATGGAAATAAAACAACATTCAAACTGCAGATTTGATTTGTATTTCAAGTTATTTTAAATATCAAATAGAGAAATTGCTAAGGACTTGATTCTCATTCCAGCTCAAAAATATTTACGCTGCTCCAACAGTGAGAATTAACATTACTTGTGTCAGGGTCTGAAGAAAAAAATCATTTGTGGAATCCAGTTGTGGCATTCAGAGCCAAATATGCTACAGTTGGGACATCTCTCTATTAAAAGCTTTAGTGAAATTGTCAGCCACAACACTGTTGATTAGATGTTACCAGCTGAATAAAAGTTTAAAAGCTAACCCAGATGACTTCAATCACTTTATTGATCCAAAACTATACAAAAGTAACCAATTTATATTGCAATAGACCGAACCAGAAAGACGGCTTACTGGAGCATGCTGCTGCTCTTTGCAGCAGTGCAAATCTGGCAGTCAAAATTAGTTATGTGTTTTTATAATTTATTCACACATTATGGAGAATTTACAGTATTACTTTGTTTTCCTCTATGTGTTTTAAAACAGGAAGATTAGCAAAAGGTCAGTTACCAGGATCAACAATATTTCATCTTGTGTTCTTAAGATAGGAAGTATAACGTGTACACAACATTTTAATCCTCTATGAACAGAAAGTACTAGCTATCTTATGCTCTCAGTAAGGCAAAAAACACGGGACTTAGTTTATGAACATTTAGGGTACTAAACTGTACTAAACTTTACAGGAATTTCAACTAAATCCCAAACATAAAGGAATTATCAAGAAAGTTTTGTTTGAAACTTAATGCAGATGTTAAAAACTGCATTTTAAATAAAATAGTAAGTAACTTAGATTAGGAACTAAGTTATCCAATTAATTGCACAGGCCAGCAATACAAGATACACCAGTAAGAGAAAATGACTTAAGTCCCATAATTCAGATCAAAATACATGTTTTTTTTAAGAATCTTCATTTACCTTTCTGGAGATACAGCCTCCGGCAAATTAAACATAGCAATTCTTGATGAGGTTGCAGTATGTCTGATGAGCAGAATCACTGCTTCTATCTAGCAGAACAGTGTTTAATCCAAATAAAGTTTGGAGGTGTGAAGTTTGGCTTCTTGGAGTATGCTTGTAGTCTGCAAACTGCTTGCTCTAGTTTTAAGGATGTATGAGTAGCATGAAAAAAATGTTTAGTGCTCAGAATTAAAATTGGCTCCAGAGATTTACTGGCTTCTTATGTCATTGTTCAGAAACGTGTTTTAAGGCCTCTTTCTTTCTCACAGGTTCATTTGATTACTGATCACTCCCACTAAAGTCACAACCAGATACAGTCACCAAAAGGACACTCACAATTTCTGTTATTTTTAGAGAGTAGGAGTGTAGAAAACATAACATTACCCTTTTAATACTAAGAAAAGATAGATATTTCCATGGGTTGAAACATAACATGATGCAAGAACCTCCAGATGCTTTATGTACGAACAAATTACCAGAACAAGATGGTAATATCCAAATCCCATTAAAAAAATCCTACAGATGGATATGAAATTTAGCTACTTACTTTTGACTGTGAAAAGCTGCAAAAGTTCCATTCAAACACTGTCTAATGTGGGAGATAGATAGTATAAAATTAAGAGGAGAATATACTTTCAAAGATTTATAGGCCTTAATGTTTGTTTGTTTTTTCTCCATGGACCTGGGAGACTCTTAATCTTAATAGCCCTGAGCAGCCTGGAGCCCAACTCCTAGCCAAACCCCACTACTATTTACAGGGTTCATTCCTGAGGGACTTCGTCAGCTAAATGTTCCCAAACCATCCATAAGGGATCAATATGTTTTGTGTGCTCCCCCCCAATGCTCTCAAGTATTGCAGTGGTGATGCCTCTTCCTGTATTCTTCTAGATGACATCTACATTGTCCTACTAATAAGCCCCACATGGCTCCCTCAAGGACAAGTTCCTGGCCTTCTGCTGTGGGTTGGACCCACATACCTTACAAGTGTGTGCTGGAAACCCTGCAGAGGTGGGAAACTCAGACCTGGCTGCACGTTCCTGAACACAGCTTTCCCCAGACTTCCCACTTGGGGAATGAGAAACCTGATCTCACAGCTGAACACAAACAAGAACCCACCCACTGTCTGGTCTCCTGAGAACTTCTACTCCTGAGGTAGGTCCCCTACCCAGAGTCGATCTGTATGGCTTGTATTTTCCAAATCTGCCTACTGCGTCATGTATCTGGATGACAGGAGCTAATCACAGATATTTAATGAAAACAGTATGCTTTAATCACTTAGTGTCCACAGTTCTGCTCACTGGTTAGCTCCACCTGTGACAGCTGGCAAAGCTGTTTTCAGCAGGCCCCAGAATCTCCCATCTAAAGTAAGCGCAGGCAAGGAGAAATAGATTAATATTTACTAAAAAAAAAACAACAAGCAAATAAACATCAACTCTCGTACCCCTTTCACCCCCCCGACCCCCCCCCACACACACATGCAAAAAACAACAAAAACACCCAACCCTCCCAAACCAACCAACAAAACACAACAACAAACAACAAACCCAAGAAAAGCATGTTCAGCGCAAAGAATATATTTCAGTTTGTCCATTTCCCCATCCCACATCCTGCAGCTGCAATGCAAGCATGAGGCAGAGGGGAAAAGTACGCTGAGCTTGGAGATATACCAGGCCGTGTAGTTCAGTTTGGAAACACACGTCTTGATTCAGCTTAAGGCACCAGAAGTTATTCTAGCGAGTCAGCTGCTTCATAGAGATAGAAATCTCACAGACAGCTCATCATTCTCTCCTTCTGTGGTAACTTTGGTTTTTGCCACCCTACCCAGGTATGTGCTGCCTGTTGTCTTTTCCTTCTTGTGGCTTTTGCATGCAGCCCAGCACACCGTGGTCAAGGCTGAGGAAAGATGAGGCAGCTGGGGTGATGTGCTCTCATTGGAAAAAGGGCTTTCCAGAGAATTTTGGAAGCGTACCTCCAATGGTGCAAATTTGAATCCACTACACAACCTGCTACACAGGTTTCAGGTGTAATCATTTGAATTTGGACTGGTGCTTGAAGATATTTTTGGGTTAAATTGGAAGTAATGGGAAGGGATATATACAGGGTTGTGTCAAACTCTATTGGGGACGGTCACAGCAGAATGGCAGCCTAATACTTGTGGGAAGTCTCTATACAGTGTTATCTGTGAAGTGTTCATAGAGTAAAGAAACTCTGATACCATGGGAAGGGAAAAATGTTGTGAGAAAAACTTGTACCGAGCATGTGTAGGTTATCTCAAGAATAATGAATGTATTTGCATTTGCACCAAGATGTGAGATCTTGCAACATCTCAAAATTGGTACTTTGGGGACATGCATTTGGTGGACCCAAGGGAAACAGACTAGTCTTAGTGAGTGACTGTCAGCTCTACTGGAATCTATCCTGGTTGCACTCCCCTTATCCTCAGGCTCTATTGCTTTTCTTCTTCTTTTTTTTTTTTTTAACCCTAAAAACATGCTTGTTGGGACAACATAGATTTAGGCAATGCGGCTGCCATGAGGTTGCCTGGGTTGACGCAACGGAGGGAAGTTGGTTTCTTGCTATTCTTTGTGCTCAGAGTGGGAAGTGGTTCTGTTTGGGAAGTGTCCCTATATCCTTAAAAGATAAAGGGCTTATTTTCCTTTTAACTGGAATGCTCATAAACAATTTAGCGGGTTGCTCTTTTGAATCTAGTGAAGATGTTTCATAGAAAAGACTTTCTGAGGCAGCTCAAGACCATTTAAAATCTAGCTCTTAGACTCATCTTGAGACAAGCTAAGATTGGTGGGCAAAAGTGGAAGATCGGGACTCAAAAAGGTCCCTGAAAAGATATGGATGGTTGTTTTTTCTTTACAGTTTTTCCACTAGAGGGTGAGTTGTTCCATGTCGTACTGACATGTCTGAGCAGAGGCTCCTTCAGCCAGGCTGAAAGGACAAAGAGGGTTGTGTGCTTCGTGGAGATTCACTGTTGTTTCATGCCAAAACTGCCAATAAGGGGTTATAGTTAACTGGGGAACCAGAATATTCAGTGCAATCTGTTATTTGTATCTCTGAGTCCTAACAGTGTGGAGCTGATTGCTCTTTTGGTGCCTATTTCCACTCAGGCTAGGAGAGTGTCCTTTTCCAATGCCTTTTGTAGCTGCTGCAGGGTGGCAGCACATTTATATCACAGGAATTTTGCTTGCCTTTTTTCCTGTGTCATTTCTGGGCAAAGATAGATAGCAAAGGTGCTTTATCTAAGACAAGAATGATCGTTTTACAATCATATAGGTTAAAGGGTGTCACCATGCCTCATCTCCTGCTCAGTGCACAGAGAAAACAGCCCTTTCTGTCTTGTGGTTAGTCATTATGACAGCTTGTTGGGGGAGCCCTTGCTTCAGTGAATACCTGATGAACCTCTTATTTAATTTTCAAAGCTATCTGTTGGATCAGCTTTCTCCTCCAGCTATCAATTTTCTTCTTATTCTTTTTATTTATTACTGATCTAGGGGAAAAAAGGCACAATTAGAGAAGTGTCAAATATAAAAAATTAGATTATACTAGTAGTATTTAGACTAAACAAAATTAGATATTTTTTGTACATAATAAGCATGGGGAGAGGATAGCACAGTGCCAGTTTAACTGCTCCTGAATGCTGGGATGGAACAATATGAATGAATTCTGCCAATTTTGAGTTCAGTACTGGCATTCAGAAAAGTAAACCTTGGCAGTACTGGAGTTGTCTCAATGAAATTCTCGTCTCAGTCAGCTACTACAGTGAAAAGCAAAGAAAATATTGCAAAAAACTGTGATACTGAAAAAGTCATAATGGTGCTGTAGTGCCAATAACACCAACTATGAATATGTCCTCACCTGTATCCATTTGGCAGATGAGAAACTGTTATAAACAGGAAAGGGAGGTGACTGTCCCTTTCTGCTCTGCCCTTGTGAGGTCCCATATGGAGTACTGCGTCCAGGTCTGGGGCCCCCCAGTACAAGAAAGACAGCTGTTGGAGCGGGTCCAGAGGAGAGCAACAAAGATGATTAGAGGGCTGGAACACCTCTACAGAGACAGGCTGAGGGAGCTGGGCTTGTTCAGCGTGGAGAAGAGAAGGCTGTTGGGTGACCTCATTGCAGCCTTCCAGTACCTAAAGGGAGCCTATAAACAGGAGGGCAGTCAACTCTTTACAAGGGTAGATAACGGCAAGACAAGGGGAAATGGTTTTAAGCTGAGGGAAGGCAGATTTAGGTTGGATATCGTGGGAAAGTTCTTTAGAGAGAGACTGGTGAGGTGCTGGAACAGGCTGCTCAAAGAGGTTGTGGATGTCCTCTCCCTGGAGGTGTTCAAGGCCAGGTTGGATGGGGCCCTGGGCAGCCTGGTCTAGTATTAGATATGAAGATTAATGGCCCTGCATGCAGCTTCATGATCCTTGAGTTCCCTTCCAACCCAAACCATTCTATTATTTCAGATATATAACAAATATTTTTACATGTAGATATGACATTCTGCAGCTGGAAGAAGAAAGTTATTGACAGAATAGTTAGACACTGAGGAAGTTTGTGAACAGATTACTATAAAACTGATATATTTTCAGGACATCCTCCATGTATTTGCGGCTAACTTATGGGGAGTAAAGGACATAACAGCACAGAAAAAAAATGCACAGGCATAAATGGCACAGTTCACAGAAGTGTCATTTTTGCAGGAAACAGGGTGCCAAATATTCTTCCTGATTCTATTTTGAAATGGGTATGAAGTCACAGCAGCATATGGAATGGAGAGTTGGAATTCGTTTGTAAGTTTTTGTCACTTTTAGAAATACTGTAATGTCATACTGATGTTTCTATCAACAGTGGGAATGTGTGGAGCGTGTGGGGTACCTTTTTCCCTTGGTAAGGAAAGTCTTTGAAGGATTTTTGCATAGCATTTATATATAGCATTTGAAAAGCAAGGAATACTGTTACTCATCCCACTGATAAGGGTTTGATACAAAAACAAATGACTTGCTTAATGTGAGAACCATGTGACTGACAAGAGATTTGCATTCTCATCTGTTGCCCTGTCCTGGCACAGTTTAGCTTGTTCTGCAGGTAGCTCTGGTTTCACCTTTGTGTTTATACAACTTCCATAACATTTCAGAAACTTACTCCAAAACTCAGTAAATAGGAAAGACTTTGCCCTTTGTTACTTTTAATCTAATTTTCCCAATATCGGGAACTGAATTCAGAAAGTTTTACAGGAAGGAAATGTATGGAGAAGGATTTTCTCCTTCTGCTTCAGCCCACTGTTAATTAATCTGGATAACTTTTTGTTGTTATTTTTCTTTTTATAACCCTCCCTTATTCCCAGTGGCTTTTATTTTCGTTTTGAGTAGTGCTGGGTAATCCAAGTAAGCAGTTTTCCTAATCCTCTCTGACTGATCATGCTTTCCCTTTGGTATTTAGCACATTTTTGACAGGGCATTCTTCTTGTTCCATATCTGAATTCACTTTTTAGGGATTTCTTCCACAGTACAGCAAAGAACTAAACCAGAACAAAAATACCCTCTTTGGTAACTAAATTCCTGTATGAGATACTTTCTCATTGCAATCCTCCCAGCAGGGGGTTTGGGCAAAATGTTTGAGGTCTCTTCCTACCCAAGCCATTCTATGATTCCATGATTCTCTGAACTTAGTACCAGGAAAATATGAAAATCAAATATATCTCAAGTTCTTAATGAATACTGTAATGAAATATATGAAAACTGATTTGCACAGTAGCTCATAAGTTGAAATCTAGTATAATTTAAGAGTTTCTTTTATCACATTATAATGAAAATTCTGAGATTTTGGAAACTGGACATTATCAGAGAAGAAAAGAAACTACTTGTAATGAAATGTAGTAAAAAGGTTTGTAAAAAGAAGATATTTTTAATTTGCTCCTCAACTTTTATGTGGTTTGGTTGGTAGGCATTATGTTACACCGAATAACATAACTAATATAAGAGTAAGATGATATATTTTCCTTATGAGAAAATAAGAGATTAAAATCAGTGAAAAATGATGGTGACTAAAGTTTTCAGAGTCAATTTGCTTTGTAAGCTTCAGAGTTCCTCTTTGTTTCTCTTGCTTTTTACCATATCTGTAATTTGGATCAGGCACCAGAACAGTGTGTACTCAAATTGCAGAAAAGTGCCAGCAAGGCTCAGAGAGAAAGCTCTGCAAATTGCTAACTCACCTCTGAGCTCTGGTGTGGATTATAGGATCAAAAGTCATTACAATACACGCTTTGTTTGCTATTGTATGAATGAAAGCTGAGTTTACTGTGCAGAATGTTTGGTGGTTGGATTTTCACACTTTAAGTCAAAAAAGGCTTCTTCAAATTTCTGTAGCAACATTTTTAGGAAGGCTGAATTTATTTAGAAATATCCCCATATTTGTGGGTTTGTAAGTTTAGATCCTCTCCAATACACTGGTGAATATGGGTAATTTACTCATAATTGCCCTTCCCCGAAGAGAGGCCAAGAAAAATGCAAACATTTCCATTTCCATTGTGCATACAAGACTTTAGAGTATGATCTACTTTATTGGAAAAAAAAATATATATGATGAGGGCAATTCTAAAAACCAGTCAGTACTCTGCTGATCATGCTCATCCTGGAGAAGAGAATACTGAGAGGGGTTCTTATCTCAAATGCTTGTAAATATCCAGTGGGTGGGAGTCAAGTGGATGGGGTCAGGATCTTTTCAGCAGTGCCCAGCAGCAGAACAAGGGTCAGTCGGCACAAATTGGAACATAGGAAGGTCCATCTGAATACGAGAAAACCTTCTCTACTTAGAGAAGGTGACAGAGCTCTGGAACAGACTGCCCAGAGAAGTTGTGGAGTCTTCTCTGGAGATATTCAAGACCCACCAGGCTGCTTTCCTACTGTAGGCAACCCACTTGAGAGGGTAGATTGGAGTAAATGACTTCCAGAGGTCCCTTACACCCCCTACTATTCTGTGATTCTATGATCCTTGAATTAGTGGCAGAAAAAGAGGATCAATGCAGAATAATTCAATAGCTTTTTCTAAGAGCTTGCTAGATATTAAACACTGATGAGTGGACAAGGCTGCACTAAGAACCACCTCCCCAAGTGCAAATTAAGCCACATGCATGACTTCACAATACCTTCAAAGCAGTAATTAGGGATGGAGAGTGGGGATTTTTATAGCTGTTCAAATGATGGATGCGTGTGTTAAAATAATGGAAACAAGTCTGTAAAAATAAGATGGTATCAGGAAAAAAAATACACATACAGAAGAAAAACATAAAGATATGAGAAGGACTCAAAAGCAGGTCTGCATTAGATCTGTTTTTTTAATCCTTGAATGAACAGTGAAACCTTCCTGTCTTGGTGAAATATCAACATGCAAAACCTCTATGAACTGGCTAGAAAATGAGATTTCTAATACAATCAGATTAATCTTTTAAATTCTCTAAAAGTACGTTGGTAGTTCAACATGATTTCCATGTGCAAGACATTAATTTTGGTGATTGTTGTATAAATAAACTTTCAGACAACTTCAAAACAAATTGCACCTTACTCACCCTTTCTTTTTTTCTTTTTCTTTCCTTTGCAACACAGCTGGTTAGAAAAGAATCATCCCTCTGGTCAGAGTAGCTTGATTAATGCTTTTTAATTTCCAAAACTGTCATGTTGCCATAACACTGTTGACCAAGAGGCATAGGAGCATCTGGACAGGGGACAACTTGGGACAAAATTCCTTAACTTTGCAAGTCTGACTAGCACCAGCCATTTAAGCAATCACTTCTAGTGCCATGGCTCAGTGTCGCAGGTTAGTAGCTGTTCATCACATAGGGAATGCAAGGACAATTAAAACCAGGGATTTAGTTGCCAACCTATTCTTTTCTGCTGTGAAACAAACAAATGCAGACAGAATGTTAGTTGATGGAGTCACATTTTTTGGGGGAAAAAAAAAAATCAAACCAGTGTTCTTTGTTTTTTTCATTTATAGATTTTTTTCCCCCCCCCAAATCTTGTATCTTTCCGGTCCTTACTGACCTATCTAAAATGAATATTATCAGAGCACTGGGATTTTGAGCACAAAGACTGTTAATTAATAAGTGAGATGCATAAGTAGAGAATAATGCCTCCATGGCATTATTCATATCTTGGAGACTTTGAATAATTCTTTTGCCCTATCTTCATTGACCCCAGAAGAAAGTGCCTGGTTTGAATAAATCAGTTTAAAAAACTAAAAGCTATGCGGGATAAACATGGATCCAAACACCTAGAACATGAAGTAGAAAAGCTTTTGGAGGCAGAGTACTTTGTAACTACACTGGTGAAACCATTTTCTTTGTTTTCTCTGATCCGCCTGTGGTGTGCGGGGTTTGTTAATATGCCTTGTGCTTGGACTGCTGCTGCAAGATAACGGTAAAAGCAGGCAAATAGCATTCTTTTGGATGTCTGAAACTAAAAATTTTTGATTCATTAGAAACAGCCTCAAGACATGTTTCTATTCACTTCAGACTATTATTTGCACATAAGATGTTTCTGGGCCTCTTCTTCCAGTTCCACCTTACAACTAGCAAGAAGCTCATTTTACCTTCCTTTTGCTAAAGGAAGGAGTTACTGAAGATCTGGTATAACTGAAGTGCCCAGAAAAACATGGGAACAAATGACAAGCATTGAGTATAAGCACCCTGAAGATAATATGCTATTAGGTAACAACTGATGTAAATTGCCCAACCAGCCCAGCATCCCCTGATCAGTGCCCTGGCTTCCCTGGATTTGTAATGTTTCGTGAAGACGTATCTCCACCCAGCTGGCAGTGCTGCAGAAAAGTGCCTAGGAACTAGAACGGACCCCAAACCAAGCATGTATTCTCAGTGTTAAACTTCTGCCAAAATATTTTTAAAAAAGCAAACACTGTATCAGGATGTATAAACATGAGTATTATATGTAAACCAGCTGCTCTGCTGAATACAGGCCTCAGCTGGAGCATTACTGCATCCAATTAGAAGCAACATATTTCCAGAAATTTGTGGACCAACAGAAGAGGAGGGCAAAGCAAAGCAAAAACATTGATCAGAAACCAAGAAAATGTGGTTTTAAAGAAAGGATTGTGATGATGGTGTACAAGGAACAGAAAACTGAGTGGTAGATGTAAGCCTTCAAATACGTACAAGGCTGCTGCAAAGACTTCCAAAATGTTTTCCAGGCATTATTTAGGGCATTGATCCATTAATCTTTAGGGCAAGGAACAACACAGTAAAATGTAGCCAAGAAGATTTAGATTAGACATGAGAAAAGATTTTCTATCAGTAAGAATAACTACACAGTGGAAGAGATTTTTGAGGTAAGAAGTCTCAATTGCTGGAAGTTTTTAAGAAGAGATAAGACAAACATCTGTCAGGAATTGTGTAAGTATTGCTGATTCCACCTTTAGATTAGTTGACCTTCCTACTATACTCTGTGGTCACAACTGTTTATCCTGAGTGATTTGTAAGATACTGGTTTAAAGGTTACGAGGTCAAATGTGGTGGATATATTGATTTCCCACCATCACTAAGCTGGGTGCTGGTTGTGGAAATGATGAGCCAAATTTATCAGTAGCCGGAGAGCACAGTGGAAGAGAGCAGAGTCTGGGATGAGTACTAGGGGTAATTTCCTTTTCCTCTCTTGACCTCTGGTTTGAATTTAGCTGATGGACTTGCCATCTGTACCTGCTTCTTAAAGGAGCATGCTTTCACTGGTATGCTGCAACAAATGGCATTTCCAAGTTCAGAACTGATCACCTCAAGTGGGAAGAACAGCAGGGTAAGAGAGCACTAGATAAGTGAGAATGTAGCAGGGAAATAGACGATACAGATCTAAATTTCAGCAAGACAGAACAGACAAAAAGTGCTAAGTGATTATCAGAGCAAATTAACTTAGAACAAGAGGTCAGTTGAACTTCAATGGAAGTAAGAATAAGCTGAATTTGGGATCTGCAGCTAAAGAAATGAAACTGGCATCTTAGTATCCAAATCATGAGACATTGTACCATATGGTCAAACTGTATTTTTAAACTGTCCTCATCACCTGAGTATAAGAACTCTCCAGTAACACATTAAGTGGGGTGATTTATATCTGCCAGAGAAGTCTGCTCTTTTGATCATTCCTTTTCCTGAAGGGCACTGTATTGTTCTGGTTTAGGAGTTTTTAGATGGTATGATTGATTAAAAAAAATGTTATCCAACACATGACTTTGATATTCATGTTTCATTCCCAGGATATCTTTAGGGTTTATCAGTCCAGGCATGTGAAGCTAGTGAGCTTCACTTGGCTAGTTTTGTTATTTTATTTTGAATGACTTTGTGACTACATATCGCTCAACTCCAAAAATCACCTAATTAATGAATTTTGGGTCAGAAATTTCACAGTTCCCACTTTTAAGTACTTCAAGAGCACCAGAACTTACTGGCAAATGTAATATCTAAACAATGGAAAAATCTAAGAAAAGTAGGATATGATTTTTTTTCTTTTTTAGAAACTTATTTATTATCAATATTACTACTAATATTATTATAAAGCTAGTGCACTTTTCTCTTCCTCATCCGTTACAGAAACAGTGCCTGTGTCCTAAAGCTCAAAGGTTGTCTCTTTGTGTGCTAAAAGAACAGTTTCCATGGAGCAAGCTGGCATCAACTCAAAACATTAAATGTGTGATCAAAGAATTTCAGTCAATTTCTGGACTACACGTCCTTCCTTGATGAATTTTATCCATAGATTGCTGCTGGCATCACCTGGAGTGAATCATGCATAGTAACAACAAAAGATTGGGTTCATTTAATTACTCTTAACTGTAATAATTCCAGAAGGTCTTTTATATCAAGTCTAAATATTAAGCGTTAGATATTGCTGAAAGACAAATGTTGGTACGTTTTTATTAAAGAGGATGTGATTAATAATTTCTCACATATTTCATATATTTCTTGATATGTTTATAAATATTGTCCATATTTATAATATTTATCACTCAAAATTTTGTCAAAAGCAAATTGACTGTATTGGCTACCTTCACCTTATTTCCCTTTCCTTCATACTCATAGTGAACATCCTCAGGCTTTCAGAATTGATATGCTTAGATTCTGATGCTCCTGCTGGTTTAAAAAAGAAATGCAACGCTAATAAATTATAATAAATTGTCAGTCTCAACGGGTCTGTGACCTTTAATCTGTAGGGGGTTATGTGCAACACTTCATTTCCCCTTCTTTTAGCTCTGGCTGTTTCCCTTGCTGTTAGCCAGTGTCCTTGATTTATGGGTGGGCCACCAGCAGGATATCTCACCTGCAAAAATAGTTCATACTGTGTTGTTTATTGTACTAAGTAGGCTTCATGCTGGCTAAGGATTTTTATAAGGGAAAGGAGCTGCTGTCAGTCTTTCTGTCATCTGAGCAAAGCTAGCTCCAAAGTTCTCTCAAATTTCTAAATGAAATCTAGGAGCAAGAAGTCAAAGTGAGCTATCAGCCCTTCTGTAGTGAGTCAGACTCTTTTGGTTTTTTGACTAGAAGTTCTACAGAAGATGAGAACAAAACTAATGGAGAACAGGGATAAAATAAATTAAAACAAAACAAAGCAAAACAAACAAACAAAAGAAAAACCAAATCCACTCTTAATTTAGATGAAATATTTAATGCTGCCCACATCTTTTTAAATATCTGATTTTCCCTCATTAAATTATTACCTGCTGTGACACATTGCCATTTCTTGTGATTAAGACAAAAGGTTTTGATTTGCTGAAGAAAAAAACAAACAAGCCTCAATTGTCCCAGTGTTGTAATTTTAGTGCAAATACAAGACAGAAACATTAGTTGCATATTTAGCTTCCAAAGCATGAGCTTAGAGGCAAGAAGAATGTTTAATTAAGTCAGTAGAATTACCTGCTTGTTCTGTTTTTTCTGTCTTCATATTTATGGCATTTTCTAAGAGAAGAATATTCCCTGTTTCACAAAGGTAACATTAAAGAGAAGTAAAGATAATATCTATTGATTTTGAATACATTTACATTGCCAGGTTACGAACAGGGCTTCATATAAAAGCAGTCTACTGTCACTCTAAAATTAGTAAAAAGCTCCAGAGGCTGTCAGCACTTTTGGAAGGACATCTGTTATTGATGGCAAAAATAAATATATAAGTAGATAGATCATCGTATAAAGTCTGGAAATACCCTTTTTCCATTGTGCTCTTCTTTAACTGCTTCTTATTGCTGTACTCACAAATCACTGGGAGACTATTAGCTGACATGGTCAGCTTTGTTGGATCACCAAGTCTGGACTACTAAAGTATTTTCCAAATTATGGAACCTTTATCAGCCATTATTCTGAATAAGGCTGAATTCTCGACTGAGATGATAATAAACGTGCAGTTGCATGATGCCTTCTGAGGATCTTAAGTGCAGATAGGATGAGATATAATAATGACCAATTTTGTTGTTTTCCACTACTTACTCATTTTTTTTGTTACACACCGTGTGTTTCCAGTCTCTTTGTTTGATCCTGCTACTACATTTCTTGTATTGTATTTGATTCTGTGTTGTAAAATGAAATATTACTGCAGACATATCTTTTTTTGTGTGTTTTGGTAGGGGCATTTTACATCTTTAACAATGTAATTGTGGTGCAGATGAACAAGCAGAAGAACAGAGAGGAAATAATTCCTCCCAACCCATCAAAAAAGTTACTGGGTTCTGGAGCATTATGCTACATGTACATGACATCAAGCTACTTATCTCATTAAACAAGGATGAACTGGCATGTAGCCATAAGATGAGGGGTAATGGCTGTAAACTGGAAGAGGGTAGAGGTAGACCAGATATTGGGAAGAAATTCTTTTCTATGAGGGTGGTGAGACACTGAAACAGGTTGCCCAGCCCAGTGAGGTTGTAGATACCCTGGAAGCATTCAAGGCCAGGCTGGATGGGGCTTTGAGCGTCCTTGTCTAGTGGGAGATGTCCTTGCTCACAGCAGAGGGGTTGGAACTAGATGATCTTAAAGGTCCCTTCCAATCCAAAACATTATATGATTCTATGATATGATTCTATAAACAGAACTTCTGTGATACAGCCAAACAAGTTAAAAGCACAGATGAAGAAAACCTAAAAATGAAAGTCAGAATTACATGTGTGCTGCAGGCACTCCCTCTCAAAGTGTGACCAACTATATCCCACTTCAGTAGTTCGTAATGTTTTCGTGTACTTCCTTATTGTCTGTCTGTTGCTAAAACACATATTGTGCTCTTCACCTCAAAACTTTCTTATGTTTCTTTGGAAAAAAGATGCTTAAGTCACTTACAGGTGCAACACATTATCTAACTGTCCCTCTATCTGCCTGCCTACCTACCTACGTTGTAATCACCAATCATTCAACTTTGAGGAGGATTCTTACCTAGAGTATATTTAAGCCTACTAAATAAGACATATTCTTGTACAAAAATATTGTACTGATGAAAGAATATTTTTTTAAATACCACTTTAAAAATCAGTAGGGTTGTTTGTTTTTTTTTTTTTTTTTTTAGAAAAAAAAAAAGTAAAGTAAGAAATAAAATAGAAAGTACTACATCTTAGTTATTAGTCTAAATATTTGCTGTATGCATATGCTTTTGATAGTGTAGTGGAAATGCTAAGTCATGGCTTGAAACAGTGATTGAGCACCTGATGGGAAGACAGAACCAATCCAGGAGAGCTCTGGTGCATGCAGTGCACCTGTGTAACTGGAAGGGGTGGAGCCAGAATCCACCACTTCCCAGAATTCACTTAAGGGTTGGCAGTGGAGGCAAGAGTGTTTTGTTGGAGGTCCCTGCTTATCTGAGGCCTTGTAAAGGTAAGCAAATACAGGCTGCTGTATTTTGGCTTGTTCTCATTTGCTGCAGCCAAATACTTTGCTACCCCACTATTATTGTTATAATTTCCATCACATTATAGCATTATAGATACATTGCCTCTATTCCCAAGCAAATTTAAGTAATAGTGACCTATGAACAAAATTCTTCTGGTTTAAAACTTACTGGTTCTAAGAAAAGTAGCAACTGTCTTACACGTTTTCCTGAATGGAAATTATGTATAAGATGAAATGTGTCTTTAAAGTTATGCTTTCTGGGTTAGTCTAGGTGAATGAATATGTCATGTGTTGTGTAGTCTTCAATTTCAAGAGACCTGACTTAAGATTTGGGCTCATTATTTATCAACGAGCCGCAGTGTGATGACTCCTTCAGAGACTGAAGGAACTGGGGCTGTTTAGTCTGGGGAAAAGGAGGCTGAGGGGAGACCTTATTGCTCTCTTCCAATATCTGAAAGGTGCTTATAGCGAGAGTGGGGTTGGTCTCTTCTTGCTGGTGACAGGAGGAGGGGAAATGGCCTCAAGTTGTACCAGGGTAAGTTTAGGTTGGATATCAGGAAACACTTCTCTACAGAAAGGATTGTTAAGCACTGGAATAGGCTCCCCAGGGAGGTGGTTGAGTCACCATCCCTGGATGTGTTTAAAAACCAGTTGGATGTGGTGCTCAGGGATGTGATTTAGCAGAGGGTTAGAGTTAGGGTAGTATGGCTAGGTCATTGTTGGACTTGGTAATCTTTAAGGTCTTTTCTAACCTGAGCAATTCTATGACCTCGCTTGTATCAGGAATGGTGTGGTGAGCAGGACCAGGGAAGTCATCCTTCCCCTGTACTCGGCATTGGTGAGGCCTCACCTCGAGTACTGTGTTCAGTTTTGGGCACCTCAGTACAGAAAGAATATGGAGGTACTGAAGCAGGTCCAGAGAAGGGCAACGAGGCTAGTGAAGGGCTTGGAAAATCAGCCCTATGAGGAGGGGCTGAGGGTGTTGCGGCTGTTTAGTCTGGGGAAGAGGCGGCTGAGGGGAGATCTTATTACTCTCTTCCAGTACCTGAAAGGTGCTTACAGTGAGAGTGGGGCTGGTCTCTTCTCACTAGTGACGGGTGACAAGACAAGGGGAAATGGCCTCAAGTTGCGCCAAGTTGGATGTTAGGAAACACTTCTTTACAGAAAGGGTGGTTAAACATTGGAATAGACTCCCCAGGGATGTGGTTGAGTCACCATCCCTGGATGTGTTTAAGAGTTGTTTTGATGCAGTGCTTGGAGATATGATTTAGCAGAGGGTTGTTAGTGTTAGGGTACTATGGTTAGGCTGTGGTTGGACTTGGTGATCTTTGAGGTCCCTTCCAACCTGAGTGATTCTATGATTTTCAATGCCAGGGATTTTCCACTTCACAGAACAGTGTGGCCTGTTCTGCTCAGCCTGAGAGACATTGGCAGAGACACTGGGGGAGGTCTTGCATTGCCTACATGCATGATGTCTGGCTCAGCAATGCAATGGATATGGCTACACTACCCTCATTTTTCTAAGTTGATGTTTTGAATATACAGTCAAAATATTCAAAGTTTTTTAATCTTTAGAAAGACAGAAGTTTGCTTGTGAATATTAAGCATGATTTATGTTAATTTTAATGTTATTGACTTCTACGTTGTCTTTAGCTCTTCAGCAGGTGTGGTATATGTGCTGAACAACACATATGGCCAAAACCCCATCTCAGCTTAATAGTCTGTCATCTGTCCATCTTTGTTCACAGCTGCAAGGACTAAACAAAGGAAGAATCTGTCTGTATATTTAAGGAGGTGGCAAAGTCAATTTATCTTGCTAGACCATGGAGACTGGTATTTGAATCCTTGAATACTGTCTTCTTCTGACCTGTCTTGCCTTGATGTCAGTATTTGTTTCTGCTACTCTTCCTGTAAAATCCAAATAATCTATGTAGACCTTAGTATATAAAGTGTTTTTCCTTGACAGTTTATTTGAGGGAAACATGTCTCCAAAATTTTATGATTGAAGCTCTGTGGAGACTTCATCGTGGCCTTCCAGTACTTGAAGGGAGCATATAAACAAGAGGAGGAACAACTATTTACAAGGGTTGGTAGTGGTAGGACAAGGGGGAATGGTTTTAAACTAAGACAGGAGTTTTTGGTTAGATATTAGGAGGGAATTTTTCACTCAGAGGGTTCTGACGCATTGGAACAGGCTGCCCAGAGAGGATGTGGATGGCCCATCCCTGGAGGCATTCAAGGCCAGGCTGGATATGGCTTTGGGCAGCCTGGTCTAGTGGTTGGTGACCCTGCCCACAGCACAGGGGTTGAAACTAGATGATCTTTGAGGTCTTTTTCAACCCAGCCCATTCTGATTCTTTGACTGTAGTGTTCAGAAAACTAAGTTATTAACTGTATTATTCTTCTTAGACCAAATAAGCTGCCAATTAAATTACGCACAATTTAATTTCTACCACACTAAACCACATCCATTTGTTGCCGTGCATCTGGCAACCCATGTTCTTTTAGCTCTGTGCCCGTGCTGGACTATCGGGTAAAACCTACCCGGGCCAAAGAACTGCATGTGAATACCAATATGGTGAGCAGAAAAATGGCGTTTATTGCATTGTGCGATTTACCTATATACCTATCCTCCTTCGTCTACGCCCCTTATGCATATATTAACCCTTTGACACCGAGCAAGGGGAGAGTCCTACCACGTCACATCCGGAATCCTTACTGTCGCCTACTACAACATCTCCCCCTCCCAATGCTCAAAGGTGAAAGACACCTAATATTTGCTTTCTATTCTCTCCTTCTTTCTTACTACTTATATATTCACTTGTCCCTTACGGTCTCTGAGTCTGTGATTCTGTGTTTCTATGGTTATTGCTGGTTAAAACAGAGTTGGATGGTGAGAAACAAAGATTTAAACTCTTACATTTCACTCTGTTATTTCTGACTTTTCTGCCTTCTCTGCCACGTACAGCACAGGAAGAAGAGTGGTTGAATCTACCACATAATAGCAACTCTGCAGCTAATTCCTCCCCATATCTTTCCCCTGCTCCAGCATGAGCTCTTCTCCATAGGCTGCTCTTCCTTCAGGACATAGCCACTTGCTTGGGTGTTAGGTCCTCAGTGGCTGCAGCATGCACATCTGCCCTGACATAATCCTCTTTGGGAAACACATGGTCCTCTGCAGGGAAACACGTTCTGACATCTGGAGAACCTCTTGCCCTTCCTTCTTCTCTCACCTTGGTAATTTTAGGGTTGTTTATCACATTCAGTGTGGTGTGTGTTTGGTGTTTTTTTTTTTCTCCCTTATCCCTCACTATTGGGGAGCATTTTGCCCTTTCTCAAATGCTATGCCGCCATCTTGGCTTCTGGGTCCAGTAATCCCTGTGGTGAGGCCATTGGAGTCAGCTGGAACTGGCCTGGACTCTATGTAAATATTCATTCTACTCATCCTATGTTCTCAAGGACAAGGAAAAATAGTCAGAGGGCACTGGCATAACTAAACTTGTCACAAAGAGTGCTTGGCTTGTTCTGAACTCCATTGAGAACAAATGTCTGCCTTGGCAACTCCAAGAACTGTGTTTGCAGCTTTTAAATGGTATAAAATGGAGAGCATGAACATTAAGCAATCTGGTTACTAATTAACACTTTACTTTCTAAACCTCTAAAGCTTTCTGAATTTGAATGAAATTGGCTTACCTTATTTTTCTACTTTGTGCTGAACAGTCCTTTTTTTTTTTTTTTTGTAAGAATGCTTAATACATTTTTGTCTGTTTTAAAATATTCTTGTCTCTTTTGGACTATGTAATACAAAGTGATTTGAAAGGGACATTAATATCATTAATGCTATTGAAAAGCATTTTCTTTTGGCTGTTTTTCTTCCATTTTCCACCCTCCCTCTCTTTTTGCTCCCCCCCCCCCCCCCCCCCAAGAATATTTGTCTTATGTTTAATATTTTACATAATATTTTATTTTCCTTTTGGCACTGAAACAACAGTCAAATATGAAATCTGGAATATGTTCCACGTTTTTCCCTTCTGTCTGTGATAAGTAAACTGTAAGAGATGAAAGGGCTTGCGACTTGAATGCTTCCTTTTTGTATTTTATTGAACCCTGGAAATAGTTTTGCATTCTTTTTCATTCATTCATTTTTCTCCTATCGGCATAAATAAAACTGATTGGGGTGGGGGTAAGTTAATTGTCTTCTAAAAATATGGATCTTATTTATTTAGCATGAATTTAACAATGAGTCACAGGAAAAGGATCTATATTTTCATAGAAGTGTTGGGTTGATTTTTTTTTTTTCCATATAAGATGCTTGGTATTCTTGAAAGGTTGATATCATCCATAAGGATATGACTATCATACTGAGAGCAGTGTGCATAGCTACACTCTATTTCTTGAATTTTTGAATTCTTCCCTTCTGTATTCAGATTTTATATATTACTGTGGCCAATTAAGTAAATCATCATGAAGTACATGCACTGACTGCATGTATTAGTGTCTGTGTTAAAGTATGATCATTATGTCCTCTTCTAGCTATCAAGAAAAAAATTACGGACTTGGAGAATTGTAATTTAAGTTTCATGTTGCTTACTTATAGCTATATGGCAAGTACCAAACTGTGATCAGACAGCTTTGAGTATAAATCAGACAAATGACTAAATTTACAGAGACCTTATTAAATAAATATGACATATATTGTGAATTATATGTAAGTGGTTTGGAAATATTTTTTTCAGTGAGCTAGAATGCTTGCTTCAGAAATATAAAATACACTGGAATTCAAATACACTGAGCACAAAACTTTCAAAATATGGCAGAAGCAAGGAACACTAAATGCATAGCACATTTAGAATGAAATAAATTACATTTTCTATTTTTCACAGTGAATCATTGAGTTTTCTTTTTCCCCCTTTCCTTATTTGTTTGTGAGGTAAAGCAGGAAAAAGCAATTGTAATAGTTTTTCCATTGTATTACAGCCCAAAATGCAAGAACTTCATTTTAATCTTCCCCTTATTCCAAAATTGCTCTGAGATAACACCATGTGTGACCTGCCTGGCTGTGTGCCATCTTCAGCATTGCGCTGTGCAAAGGTCTGCATTGGTATTTGTCAGTCATTTCTTGACGATTTATAACTGAGTTGAAGTCTTTCCTTTCCCCCTCCCCCTTTCCCACTACTGCAGGAATTTGTGATGAATAGGATGGAAAATCTACAGCATGTGTATTAGTTAACAGGAGGCTGTGACTACAGTTTAAATCTGAGCAGAAACCAAGTAGCCTCTGAGGAATTAAAGGGGTTTTAATTCATTTAAGCTGACCAGCCCTGGTTCAACTCCTCTACAACTATGGGCCTTTACCATCTAGAGTATCTATTCTGCGCTAGGAATAAGAAAATATACATCTTTTCCTTCTTTACAGCAAAGTGATTAGCTTCGTTTTTCATCTGCATGTCAAGCCATTCTGAATGACAGAACTGAGAACTACGTAATTCAGCTGAAGTTTAGAGCAGAAAATGTCACTTGAGAAACCATGCAAAGTTATACAGATAATATTAATGGCTCTTTCCACATTACGTAGAGCAAGTCCTGTAACATTTAGACTGATTTTTGGTCTCTCACAGAGAGCTTCCACTTAAGCCGAAGTCATTTTAGTAGAACGCTGAGAGGGCATCTAGACTGTGGAGCAGGTGCTTTCAGTAGTGTAAAGTGTCATTCTGGTTCCTCAGATGTTCAGCTCTAAGAAGCTGGTGGTTTACTTTATTTCCTTCTAATGGAAATCTGCACACAGGAAGAGGGAGAGATGCTGTGTTTCTTGGTCTCCATCTCAGCATAAGGGAAAGGTTACGGATGGAAGTCTTGGGACGCTGTGCTGCTGTAGTGATAGACTCTGAGACAATGTTAGGATGCTGAAAGAAGTGTACTCTGGTGAACCTAAAACTAAGCATATGTCTTCATATAAAATCTAATCTAGAACCAAGTTGATACAAATATCACACTAAACCATTTCAGCCTGTTAGGATTCTGGGGTTCTACATCATCGATGAATGGCTACTGACTGTTACAGTTCACAAGTGTCTTTTTTCCTTCAGGCTTGGATGTTCTAGTTATATACTACCAAATGCTATGGGGTATTTTATATTCCTTTACAGTTTGCAGGAAGTCCAAAATATATCTTGAATTGGAGGTTTACCATGTTTTTTGATTATCATACAGTGAGGAAAGGAGCTTTCAAGCAATCTAATCTATCTAGCTAAAGTATATATAAAGTGGTTCTCATGTTTAGCATTTCTCTTGAACTGGCTGTTAACCAACTTCTGCAAGTACATCTTTCTGCCAGAAGAAAGAGAAGACTTATCTTCATTATGTCCTAGGAGTTTAAATACTATATGCTAAGTACTGAAAAAACCAAAGCTCTAGAGCCAGAGCAGCTGCTGCTGGCCATATAATATTAATGCACTTAGGAAATCTCAGAGTACAGCTCTACCTCCACAGAATATACATCTACAGGAGTGGGAAAAATCTGTTCTTAGAGGGAACACGTGAGGAAGGCTGTGGCAAACCTCTGACAGCAGTTCCTTCCCTACCTCAGGTGTTCAGTCACCAGCATAAGAAAAGCAATAAAATAACTCATGGGTCATTGTCACCAAGCAATTTGTTAGTTCCTATGAGTTGCTACTAGTTTCAGACATCAGAGAATGCTTGCTTAGAAAATGATACTGTGTACTTAATGCACTTTTGTCTCTACTCTTCATTTCTTAGAGTTTCTATGATGAGACTGATGGGGAGAAGGTGAGGAAAATGTAAAGAAAAGGCTTTTGAGCAAAATACTATCTACAGCATTTTTGTAGCTCTACAAATCTCAGTAGGTGCAGTAGCGCAATTTCAAGCAGTTGTAACTGGGTATCATCGTCCTTGAGAATGCTGCCTTTTGTTTCCTCTACCTGAATTATTTCACTGTGAGTATCAGGGAGATTATTCAAGCAAATTTACTAGCACGCTTCTTAGTAATCTCTCCCTTTATTTCGTGGATAGTAATAGACTGCACATTATGTGTTTGTACTTTACCTTCAGTAAATATTGACAGGAAAGTTACATAATTGTTGAGATTACATATAGGTCTGCTACCAAGGGCTTCCTATCAAGATTTACCTTTGTGAAAAATCATAAAATACAAAACAACCTAAAATGAAAATATTAATGTAAATGAGAGAAAACAGTTTTTTAAGCCTGGTTAGGAAACCAGCATCAAGAAACATTTTTAAAGTATAATCTGTACAAAAATATATTACCAATCTTGCAGTTGGATGAATGGTATAAAATGTTTAATATAAATCAGACTTTAAAGGATATAGCTTTGTTTCTTTTGTCTTGTTGAATATTATTGCAAGTAATTCTATCAAACACATAGATAGGAATGTTTGTAAAACAGTGACTGACTGCTCCCATCAGTACCGTAGATGCTATCCATTGTATTTCTGAAAGTGAATGCCATAAGAAAATTCTAAATTTCAAATGGACATTCTGTTGCAAAATAATTAAGTTGTATGAATCCAAATGCAACTATGTGAACATTAGAAATGCAGTAACTGCTTCATAGAGAAAGTTTGTAAAGGTCACAACATTACAGCACTTCTGTGACTAATAATCACTCTTAGCTGGAGAGAAATTCCATTAGATCAGTGGTAAAAATCATTGTAATAAAAACCATACATTTTCATTTAAATCAGTGTGAACATGATTAGGAGGCTCAAGTCAGTATTAGTTTATACTTGCGTGTCAAATCAGAGCATTATATAATTACTTGCTTATGCTCTTTTGTGCATGTTTGCCTACACAGACAGTAAATTTACTCTGCTTTCCCTTATAATAAATTCAACCTTGTTGTATTAAGTTCTCTGGATAACAAAAATAGATTAGATTTATGTCTATTCCCTCTACAAAAGCAACATGGAAATTCCTAAAAATGTCGTCTTAAAAAACAGGCACTGGAATTTTCTATTAGATCTTTCATGTGGTGCTGCTCATATTTATTACAGTTCCTTCTGAAAACTTTGGCTTTAATAGAAGTGCTTCTTTTTCATTGGAAAAAATAAATAAAATACAAAGTCAGAGCAGGGTGGATGCTGGAAGGTACTTCTGGAGGTCTCTAGTCCAACCCTGTTGCTCAAGGCAGAGGCACCTACAGCAGGTTGCCCAGAGTTGTATACAGCTTGGTTTGTAAGTTCTACAAAGAGGGAGACTCCACCACTGTACTGTGCAGCCTATGTCAGCACTCAGTCAGCCTCATAATAAAAAAAAAAAGTCTTCATACGTGTAGATGTGATTTCAGTTTGTTCTTGTTGTCTTTTCTCACTGGGCTACACTGAGAAGAGTCTGGCGCTGTCTTTTCCATCCCTTGGGGCTTCAGGTATATAAACACATTGTCGAGTTTTAACCCGAATCTTCTCCATGTCAGACAACTCCAGCTCTCTTGGCCTCTCCTTGTATGGCGGTTATTCCAGTTCCTTCATCATCTCTGTTGTACTCCAGTGAGTGCAGGTCTGTCTCATGCTGAGGAGCCTAGAAGTTGATCAGGCCCTCCTCTGCAGATCTGTCTCCCAGCTGGTTGGCTGACAGTATGTATTGGAGCTCTGACAAAGGAAATGTTTTTATTGACTATTCAACCTGCAGCTGACTTGGAAATGTTATTCTGAGATAATTTTTTTGTCTGCACCATTGGTCAGAGCTTACCATAGTCATAAATAAATTGTAAAGTGCTGTATTAAAATGAAAATAAATGAAAAGAACTGCTCATGTAAACAATATATATGTGAAAATTAACTATTGTCCTATATCGTCTTCTTTACATGTAACCTAAAAAAGCGATTTGAAGCTGGATTGTAAAAAAAAAAAAAAAAAAAAAGATTTGACAACAGTTACACCCTTGAAGTTAAGAGTTAGATTAATCTCCTTCTTTATTTGCATCCTAGGCTCCCTTTTTTAATCAGTGGAAGGAGGAAGACTGTTACTATTACTGAGATATCAACTTAAAGGTACTGAAGTCAGAACTGCAAAGGCATTAATTTATTTTCTAGGTCAAATAAAATTCAGTTTTATTTCTTCAGGTGTAAGTTTATACATTTTATACTGTTCATATTTAGGTAGAAATAATAAAATTCACATACTTGAGGTAGATATATTTTTCTATATCCTTCATTAATTATGGATTAATAACAAACTGTTACTCTGCCCCAATACAAGGCCAGTCTGATCTGTTGTGACTCCCATAACGGGCTTCACTAATATCTACAGTATTCAATATTTAGAATAGTAATTGCTTGTTGAATACCTTGATGCCAGGAATCTAGGTACCTAGTCCAGATGAGATGATAAACAGGAGTGAGCAGATTAAACCCTTACTCTTTGACATAGGTGTCTACATGTTATCTGTTTTTGTTCCTTTCACTAAATTATTGTTAGGCTTCTAACAATATGATGGATGTGGTGCTTGGAGATATGATTTAGCAGAAGGTTGTTAGGGTACTATGGTTAGGCTGCGGTTGGACTTGATGACCTTTGAGGTCCCTTCCAACCTGAGTGATTCTATATAGTATGATTCTAGCCTGTCTGACTGCAGTTCTTCGAACTCCTGAGGTGGAGAACAAATAACTTACTGAACAAGACCATGTAACAGGAATAATTATTACAAAGGCTGTGTAGCCTGTTAGCCTGGTATTCCTTATGATATTTCTCAAAAACGTGAGTTTCTCAGCTGAAACCACGATACAAAAGGTGAGATGTTGACCCATGAAACCTATTCACAGAATCACACAGAATCACAGAATTGTAGGGGTTGGAAGGGACCTCCTATTCTACATTTTGGCAGAAAAAGCTGTTTTCTGATTTGTTCAAAATAGAGATTGAGGAAAGAGTAAGAATAAGAGATTCCAGAGAAACAATAGCTTAGTCATGAACTGAGAAAATCTTAAATAGAAAACTGTTCTAGAGAGTAGAAGATTGCAGGACAGAATTGGAAAGGCAAAGTAGAACACAGTTTTCCTAAGAATGGCAAGAAATAACCATAACCTTGATTGTGAGGGAACATAAATAGGTTGACTGAGTTGATAGTCTCCTTTTGACTTAAACAAGAACTAAGTCCAGATGAAGGAGTCACAATAACAATGATTTTAAACCATCTTAAGAACTTTTATTCTTAAAATAGAAAAAAAAAAAATGAGATAAAGTACATCTATCTGTGTTCAGTTTCTGTAGGGGCAGTTCCCAAGTCTGGGGGAATATTTTCTCTTTTGCCCCAGCAATGTGATACAGAGCACAACAGAGGAGAGACTTTCTCATGTGAAAATCATTATATCCAGCAGGAGATATTCACAGAAATCTCCTGCAATAAGTTTTTTGTCCAAAGCTTACTGCGGCCAGTGAAAGCTTTTCTGAACTTAACCTCTTGCTTAGAAACATCTAGTCCCTACTTTAATTCATCTCAGTCCTGTTACCAGTAGCAGCCATAGATAGTTCTTTCTCTTTTCTCACTTTTCCTGAAACGTATCAATTATTTTTACCACCTTCATTTACAAAATCATCACCTTGTCCTCACTCAAATCCCTTCTAAAATGGCACTGCTTTTTAAGCCCACTGGGAGTAAATTTAAGAGTTAAAAGAACACACTCAAACCCAATATTGCTAGCCTTAACTTTTTCAGCTGGGTCTAATCCACTTTGTTTCTGAATCATAGTAGAGGCAGGGAGTATCTGTATTTGTGGATTTTATTAGGTAAGGATTCTGTTAGTAGTTACTTAGTGAATAACTTAGTAACAATGATGTTAAGAGATTGCTTTTACAGTTGTCCATCTTCTTTGTTGTATTATACTGACAGCCTCTTTTTTTTCCCCCCCAGAGAAGAATGGTCTCCTGTAGTTTGTACAAGGTTGTTTTCCCTGTTACAAGATGGTTATTCTCTTTTTGCTTCTAGCTGAGCCTTAGCATGGTTTCTCTAATTCAAATCAAATGTGCACACCGCATTTTTCATCACAATTAAAGACTAGCTCCTGATAGAAAAATAGAATTAGAACGAATTAATTGTTGGTACTAGTTTGATACCAGATACAAAGAATCTGTTTTTAATTAAGTGTCCCTCTGGTGAAAATGCTGTGTTATAAAAACGGCAGCTCAGCATGCATATGAATACTGCATTATAACTTCGATGTCATGTTTGCATAGTTTACTGTTTTATGAAATGTATTGCTGTGCTCTGCCCTACTGGAATTGAATTAAATTATGAAACTCAAGCTGGCACAGAAATAATGGACTGAGGGTGTATGCAACATTACATTCTTCCCACTCCTTCTAATAACAAATAAACCAAAATGTCATCTGTTTCCATTTTTTTTTTTTTAATTTTTTTTTTGGAGGAAGTAGAGTAGTATAGGAAAGTCAGGAGGGGTGCTTTCATACTTTTTAATACTTACATTGCAAGATGATGTAAAATTCTGAAATAACTTTTCCTGGCTGGAGAAATACTCAAAGAAAAGTGTTTCAAATGTGACAAACAAGATCTCTTTTGATATGATTTTATTTTGAGCTGAAATTATACCGTGGAACTGTCAATGCAGCTGCGCATATAATTCAGGGCAGAAAATGTAGGAAATATATCTTCACTTCAAAACAGAGATTGAGACCTTAAGATTTGTTTAGCCCCATGACGCTTTTCACAACTGCTCAATTTTGAGTGTCTCTTAGCTATTTTAAACTTGGTAAGTTTCCTGCTCATACACTGTCTTTCCTCATCTCTCCTAGCTAGCATGTCCTGCTTTTCCTTTCATCAGCTTCTGCATGTGAGATTATACTTGAACTTCTCAACCTAGTTTTGGATTCTTTCTCTGATTTATATAAGGGAAGAAGACCTAATTGAAAACTGACTGTTTGATGTGTGACTGTGTGATATTTAACAGCCATTTTTCCATTATTTAATAGGGACTTAATGTTTGACTTACCTGACTGGGCTTTTGGAACCTGAATGTTTTTTGTGTCTGGAGAATACTGGAATAGAGGTACTTAATATGCCTGAATACTTTTCAATTTTTTTCATGGAAACAACATTTCTAAATTTCTTGGAATCATATATGCTATACTTCAAAATAAATATAAGAAAGATTGCATGTCATGTTTCAATTGCTTAGAAAAACTGTGTGAGTTGTTTCAAATATTTATGTTGCTTATAAATAGAGCACTGCTTACTAGTCATGTTATGATGAACTAAAATGAATTTGACCTACCAAGTGTAGCAAATTTATTCAGAAATAATGTATTAAAAAGCTGTAGTGGGGATTTCTTTCCTTGATTTTTCCAAATACATAAAGTATGTTAATTTTTTTTTTTTCCTTTGAGAACAAAGGAAAAAAACAAAAACAAAAAAAAATCTGTGAAAGAATCACAGGGAGAAGAAATGTTCTTAGAAGTCCTTTAGGAAGCTATCTCACTGATTTCCCTCAACAAGATGAAGACCCACAGAACTTGGATCACAACCTCTTGATTGTACCTCAGCCTTCTGTGGAAAAATTGGCCATCTTTGTGTAGATTCCTCTTTCAGATTTTCATCTGAGTCTGGTCCATGTGCCACCATACATGCTACCATACTAAACACATTATATCCTATCATAGTTTGTACAGTGGCATTGAAGAAGAATCTCCAGGAACATTTGAAATATGATATAGAACAATTCTAAATGGCTAGAATTTGGGGCAAGAGGGAGGAGACCACCACATTCAATAAAGATATCAGAGAGATTTTTACTTAAGTGTGTGGAACATCATAAATGAGTGATACATTGCATGCACAGGTCAGGCTTTCCCTTGAGTATATAAAATAAAATTGATTTTTTTAACAGATTAAATGATCAATCAGCAAGTAAAGAACCCAACAGGAGCAATAACTTGTATCATCACTTATTTAGATATTTTTTCTCTTGAAGGAAGATTCTGTCCTTATCTAAATGTAACATGAACTTTGCCAGCTGATCTGTTTTCATTCAAGAAGCAATTTCAAATCACCTTCACATTTTATCCAAATGAGTATTCATTTCAAAATAACTGCACTAGAATTGAGGACAATGTCTTCTGAAGACTGTCAGTAAAATAGACGTACTATTACTCTTTGTGCATGTTTGAATTAGTTAACTCACAATCCTACTCCCAATTATGTTAACCTTTTTTATCATTGCAAATGCCTAGAAATAAGCTTCATACCTATGTAAAGTGAACAAAACAGAATGTTTCGAGGTTCTCTGCAGCTTGTTCAGAATCTGCAACTTTCATCCATATAGATTCTACTGCATTTAGGACAGTATTTATTCTTGTGTTGCACTCTTTATTTTGTAACTTTTTATGTGAATAGTAAGCTGACTGATGAAAAAAAATGGTTGCTAAACCATAAATGTGGAAAGATTTTTTCGAGTTCTAAATCCTGCTTGGTCATAAAGAGACACAGTAGTTGCTAATGTTAAAAGTTAATCAGAGAAGCAGGTCAATAATTCCTTACACGTAGAAAAGAGTAATCAATGAGATAGGAAATGAACCATCTTGTTAAATTCACTGAAAATCAAAGAGGTATGAATCAGTTAGAATGACTGAAGCAAAACTAAAATGGTAAAGAGTTTCAGGGTCACCACAGAAGACTGAGTGCTGTCTCATGCTGCTGTATTAGCTGATTTTCTGTCTTTCTTGCAATTTAATCAATTTTACAGATTGGGAGAATATTCATCTCACATAATTTAGGTGTTAAAGTTAGTTAACACTTATTCAGGGTAGTCTCCCTAGGGACAGCTCATGGTGAATGAAAGAAAGAAGGCATTCTTTTAAACTGATCGCATTAAGATAGGCAATGTGAATTATTTCTTGAAGTTACATAATTGACCACAATGGACATCAGGACTTGGACTTCTTAAATGAGGAACCTTTGATTAGAGATCAGTCCCTATCTGTGCATATTGCTACAAACCAATTGGCATTTGATTCTGCCTGCTTTGTTCCTCTGTTTTGGCAGGAGGGAAAGAAGAGCCTTTTTTTTTTTTTTTTTTAAATTAAAAAATAATATTCAAGGAGTTTCAATTTTATTCAAGGATATTCAACTTTAGAGTTACGCATTAATTTAGGGTATGTATTTTTTGTCTGCAATGCTTGGATAACTTTTTAAGGGTCGCTTCTAAATTTACGAGATAGCTTTCTGGGAAACAGTAACATTTTAAGAAAAAAAACCCAAACCCACAACAGTGTCTTTAAATGAATTAGTTAATTATAAGAAAAAGATTGAAAAAATGGCCCTTGATATTTCAGCTGCAGGCAATTAGAAATTATGCTGTTGATTCTCTGGGTGCAGAATATGCTAATCTGTTTTATTTATATGTACCTTGAATTTGGTGCTCTGCCATGCCAGCATGGAACATCATTATGTCCTACAAAATGATAGCAGTCACATATTATGGTCAAATCTCTCACATCACTGAAAGGAAAAGGTGCTGATACTTTAGCAATACATGATAGGAAAGCAATTTCTGTATATGGTTTGAATTATGGTTCCTAACTATAAAATGTAGCAATGAGATTAAGTAAGTTGGAAATCCATATAAATGTATATACATTTATATACTTATGTATTTGTGTGTATATACATGTAACTAGGAAACAAAATGAAACATAATCTCACTTTATCATCAGATTGTCCTTCAAGTGGTAGGTCACCCATCTATTCAGAGATGCTGTGGTTGTCTTCCAGCATTGTGAAATCTCCATGCGCTGACATTTGAAACTACTGAGTTTGCTCCATGCAGACAGCATGATAAGAACCCATTCACCAGCATATTCAGGTTGGATACTAGAAAATATTTCTTCTCAGAAAGGGTGGTACTGTGTTGGAACTGACTGCCCAGGGAAGTGGTGGAGTCACCATTCCTGGATGTGCTCAAGAAACACATAAATGTAGAGGATGTGGTTAGTGGGCAAAGTGTGGATGGGTCAGTAGTTGGACTAGATGGTCTTAGAGGCATTTTTGAACCTTGATCATTCTATGAAAACTTTCAAAAACTGCTGACATTTGAAGAATATTCTGAAGAATATTTGAAGAATAATTCTGTTTTGGTTGAATCATTCTGTATTTTCTATAGCCAAAGTGTCATATATCTATGTGTTGTAGTTCAAATTTTTACTGGGACTAAAGTTTTGCAAGAAATGGTGAACATTTTAAGTTAAGAATAAGATATTTTGGATCAGAAAGAGGAACAGCAAGATGATTCAGCCAGATTACAATGGCTCAACAACACTTGTATCTAAGTCCATACTCTGAAATCAGAGGGAAAGATGATATTAAGGGAATATGCAGAAACTACACGTGGAAGGAGAAAAAGGAATAGATGTCTCATTCCTTTATTGACTGAGTAAAGTACTGGATTAGTTGCAAATGCATTAGTAGGAGCAAGCACAATTTACATTGTCAGATTTGTTGATTAGCTATTTCCTTATTTTAATATATTGTGTAAGTATAGATGCATGTTTTAGTTGGAGTGCATTGGTATGAACACTTGTGTAAAAATACTCGCAAATATAGACTAAGATGGTCACAGGCACATGATGAATACACTGTGTAAGAACTCATTTACTTAGAAACTGATCCAACTTTTCAATTTTTTTAATGTCTTGATTATGGTTTAATTATCTTCTTGCCTATAGATCTCTCTTTTGCACCTCTCACCATCCTGCTATCAGGAATTCCTGCCACAGGTGCAACATTTCACAGCAGGATTTGGCAATGAGACAATAAACATTGCAAAAACAATACAATATAATGTGTTTCCAACACTAAACAAGCTGAATACTTGGCTTTTAGTAACAGTAGCAGCCTGTAGAGTTCCACGGTATCCTCCTAGGTCATTGGTTGCAGCAATTCCTTACACTCAGTTGTAGGGAAAGAGGCAGCATGTGGACAGTCATAGAAGGGACCGTGAGGTAGCCATGAGATAAGATGCAGGCAAAACAATGTCAAGTGGTAAGAGAGATTTCTTAAGGATAATTTAAAACATGAGTACATGTGCAGGTATTTACTACAGAAGTTTTTCCTAAAACAAATTGATTTCTGCTGCCTGCTGCTTTGTTGTAAACAATGCAGAATGACACAGTGTGAATCTGTATAATTTGAACAGCCTTTATAAACATGCCATAATTACTGATAATAAAATTAGTCCGTAAGGAAAATAAAATCTGTAATAAGCACCTGAACAGATAGTCCTAATTTCTGCTATATTTTTTTTAAAGAAAAGGAAAAAAAACAACAACCCTGTAATTAAAAGTAATCCTATCTGTCTGACTGATATGAGGTACCACAGATTTAGAGTAAACATCCAAGCACTGATCTATCTTATAATTGAGGAGCTCATCTTCATGTGATTTGCCACAGTAGTTGAGTTGTTCCTATATTGTTTGCTCAAGTTTCTTGTTTCTTTTCTGATGATCTTTCAGAGTGCAAAGCAGGCAAGAATAAAATATCTTTGAAGAAAACACTGAGGTTATTCTCATAGCAGAAGGCACTGGGTCAGTAGTTACAGTCAGTTATTGTTAATTTTAACTAAATTGAATATTGACTTCAACAATGTTTTTACAGTGTCTCATCATTAAGTAATCTGTGAATACTTCTGTACATATATTGTTTTGTTTTGTTCTGTTTTCCAGTAGTAGGTTACAGTAAGTGGGTATAAACAACAGCTATCCTGGAAGCATCAGTGGGAAGCAACTGCTTTAAAAAAAAAAAAAATAAATAAAAAAAAAAAAAAAAAAAAGGTGTTTGATTAACAACAACAAAAAAGAATTTCTGCCCAAAAGGATTAAATGTGCTAGATGTTGTCTGTTTGTTTGTTTGTTTGTTTTTCCAGCATTTTACTGAGACTAAGTGTATTGGATTTATTTCAGGTAACTTGTCTCACCAGGTTACCATTAAGGTACAGGCATTATGTAACATCACAACTATTTTATTCATACCAGTGTGGGTTGGTGTACTCTTTGAGTAATGAAATACTGATTTGTCAAAGTAACTGTCGTTCATTCAAGCCAATATAAATGCAATTGCCCATACACTGCTGCATGCTCAGCCCAGCTGATGCATATTATGTTAAATGGGAAAGCTGTCTGCCGTAGGATGGACGTTTCCTTCTGTGTGGATTCCCAGCCCTAGCGAGGCGCCAGGGAGGGTGCATCCATCGCTGCAACACCCTGCGTCGGTGGCTCCTCCTCTTCCTTTCGAAGGGAGCTGCCCGTCTGATTTTGGAGCTCTGGCAAAAAGCCTGAGCTCACTGATTACAGATCACTGTTAATAAAGAGCATTTGTAATGCAGCAGTGGTGATACAATCTCCACACGCCAGTTCATGATGGCCCTTCAGTCTCTACAATTAAGTCGTCCAGCAGGCATGCCCCCTGTTGCAGCTGCTCTGTCAATCTCATTTTGTAGTACAAATGATCTTAGACCCAGTGTTTGACATGGGGTTTTAACACCAAAGAAGGCAATTCTGCAACTTCAAATGAGCCTAATTGGTTGTGCGCTCAGGCGTTCACTCAAGCTGCTTCAGTCCATCAGAGAGAGATTTCCAACTAATTGAACAGCTCAGAAGAAAAAGAACCACGGAAATCACAATGCACTGGGCCGACTGAGAAGGTTTTTTCTTGATAAAAACCTTCAAAATATTTTTTTTTATTTTATTTCATTTTTTGAGATATCAGCCACCTGTCAATCTAGAAAGTGGTTTCATCGGTACAGAAATTCCTAATGAGGTGTGGCCTAAAAATCAGGGTCTATTAATAGCAAGCTCTACAGGTAACTGTACATTTATGTTGAAAATGTTTATTTTGAATTGGCAATGTATTTTCTTTAGACTGGAATGTTTTTCTTAAGGCATATAATAGTTATGTGGTAATGGACAGACAGAGGAATGCCATTCAAGCCAATCTTAGCACTAAAGTGTGTAAAGTTATTCATGCGTACAAGTGTTGAGATTGGGCTTGGTGAGATTCTGCTCACGTAAGTATTTCCTTTTTTTTTTTTTTTTTTTTTTTTTTAAGCACAGTTGAATTTAAATTAGAATGTTTGTTCTAGAAAATTATGAAGATATTTTCTCTTCTGACTTGTACCATTTTTACCTCTTGTTTTCACTCTATTGATTTAAATAACTTCCAAGGTCGATTCTCAGAGACTTTTGCCCTTATGTTTACATACTGTATGTCTAATAATTCCATATCTATTCCACAAGTGACTCAAACATATAATTTATACAACATTTGTATTCGACATTTGAGGTAGTAGTTCACATCTGAACTGATGACAGCTCAGTACCTACTTTTTAAAAGGAAATAATGAAGATAAAACAGGCAAAATAATATGTATATTTATTTCCTGTTTAAATAGGAAGAACCCAAAGATTTTTGCTTCAGTAAATAATATAAAACTTTATTTCAGTAGGCTTTTTCTGGGAGGAGATGATTAACCCTTTATTAAAGTGTTTCAACACCTGTTTAATGGGTAACATAGTAATCCTCTGGTTCCAACTACCAAACTGGCTTTGTCACTGCTTGGATCTTGGTAGTATAGAGGACTGAAGCCATCCTTGTATACAGGTATAGCTATATAAATAGAAAATATAAAAAAGTTGTTCGAGGTTGTGGAAAATTCCTGAGGTTCTGAGGCTTGTGCCTGTACTTGTTTGTTTCGCAGCAATGTTTACGCAATTGGACCATAAAATAGTGGTATTTCCCAATAAAATAAGCCTCGAGTGGCTGCAAGGAATGCAGAACTCCATGAAGTCTAAGAGCATCCTTTGGTCCTTGACCAGATAATTATGCCATTATTTATATATTGTTTGCCATGTTTAATGCCCAGTGAAACCAAGCCCAGAGTACTGAAGTCTCATAAACTCTCATTTGAATTCAATGGGAAAATAATGCTCCAGTTTCATGAGCAAAGAATGGCTCCTGAGTTGTGCAGTGAAGAATAATATCTGCATGTTCTTAATTTGCTTTTTCCAGTCAGTTGAGGTGTTTCATTGCTCCAGTGTTGAATCGTTACTCAGAATTTGAAAATTCAAGCATATGTAAGTGGATATAAACATAACATGGTTACTTACATAAAATATCCTTTTATTTCAGGAATATTTCTTAAATTAAATTAAAACATCATTATGTTTATCTCTCTGAGGAAGTAGTTCAGTGTAAACTATACCTCAAGAATATTTTTTGTAAAATCTGAAGACTTGTACTGTACATATGATATCAAATGCACTTGTAATCCTATAGTAAAGACAGAAATTGCCAAGTGCTTCGTTGGTCCCCTAACAGTGGGATGGAGCTGTAGCTACAGGGATCCCTGTTGCTGAACTCAGCAAACAAACTGTCCGTGTGATTCCAGATGTTTCTGTTTTTTTGGGGCAGGGGACCTCCCAGGATCAGAATGCCAGCATGTCTGAGGCAGAGGAGCCACCCTTTGACACTGGAAACTCAGTGGTCCTAACCCTAAAGCTCTGTAAGAAATTGAGTTGGATCCTCAGGAGCAGACGGGCTAAACAGATCCATGTTGTCAACTTCCTTAGCCAATTGAATATGCCAATAATCTCGTGTTTAATTTGCACACATACAGCATATTTCCAAACAACAACAAAAACAAAAAAATAAAAAATAAAAAAAAATGAAAAGAACTGAAAATCTTATGCAGAAAAACAGCTGTACTCATTTGTGCTGTAAACCAGCTGAGTCAGCCCCTGAATCGAGCCCTAATTAATTTGTGCACGCGGTGTAGCCAACAAAGAGTGGCAACAGACAGAGGAATGGACGGTGTTCAGGGGATTTTAATCTCTTACAGAAAAGACGCCTGAGAGAGGGAGCTTGATGACAGCTAATTGCTGCCCAAAGGACCAAAATAATGGGCAGCCTGCGAGAAAGAGAAAAAAGAACGGGCTGGTGGAAGTAGTCATCAGGTGTTTGCAGTGATTAAGTTCATTGTCCTCACTGTTTACTTTGGTGTTCAGCATTAATGTCCATTTGGAACTGGCACAGTAAGGAGCCTTGTTAAAATAATAAGATCTTAGTGTGCGATGTATTGATGGAGTCAGAACTCCATGCAAGTGCCCCTGTCACAGTGGATATTCAGTCTGAATGGCATGTAGGGTTCATGCACTGGGAGCCTTGGAAAGAGCTGGATAGCCTGATGTTTTCACACCGCAGCTCCTGCAGACACTTAACATCTGCACTTAATACAACTTTCTCTAATAGCAACTGTTTAAGTGAGTGATGGCTGAAGAGATTTTTTGCCCTTTAAGATTTGTTCAGTCTGTTAACATCCTAGTTGTTTTTTTTTTAATCATGGATATATGGCGCAGTGCTACCAAACCACTAGTAGCTTAAACATTTTTCTGTACTATTTTGTAAGTGCCTTTCTAGGTATAGACGTTAAATACAGTTCTGTGGTTGCACCTAAAATTGTGAGGATGAATGTTTAATATTTGATAAAAATACAGCTTATTATCCTAATCTTATGATTTCTTGTACAAACGTGTTAATATTTGTTAAAAGAAACTTGCAACACTATTGCTCTAGTTCAAGTATATTGCCAGCAATAAGTGACACTGAAATTCAAGCACTGAAAACAGATGGACTGCAAAATCTGAACTCTGGCCTCATAAATGTATTTCGTCTTTTGCTTTGCACGTCCACTACAGCAGGACAGACATAAACTGTCAGAAAACTGCAGAACAGTGCTTTCTAGAAGAACAAGTAGCAATTCAAAAAAAACCAAACAAAATATATCTCTGTGATTAGAGTGTCATCCCACTCAGAAAGAGACATGAGAATGCCGTACATAATGCATATATAAACACTGAACAATCCATGGAAACATGTTCGTCCATATATAGACATATGAGTGGTTTATTAACAATAAATGCCAGCAATGGTTGATAATAGATGAGGTAAGCTATCAGATATTTAAAATTTAATCCTTAAAAAGAAGAGCAAAAAAAGAAAATCCTGTTGCTCGTATACTTCCAGAAAGAAATAAGAGTGTAGAAGAGTATGAAATATTGGTGCAAGAGCTACCATTAACTAGCAAGAGTGTTAATTCAAATCTAGCATAAGACAATTTAAATCTGCAAGACTGGAAAACTTATATCCCCCATTTATAAAAGAAAACCAATGAATTTTCTCATTCGTTGTAAGAAACATTGGTGTAATGTCCTGACATTAAAATAAAAAATTAAAAAAAAAAAAAAAAAAGTGTATTTTGAGTAATCAAGATGGCTAATCTTCTGAAGAAAGCCATGGAAAACCTCATAACAGGCATAGTCAAATAACAAATTAAAACATGTTCATATAATCAATGCCATTCAATTAAGTTAGCTGTACTGACATCATAAACAATGTAAGGGCTCAGTACTGTGATGTATTATGGTTAAAAATAGTTTAACAAAAAATATCATCATGCCTGTATTGAAGAAATTGAACTGATCTTCAAACTCTAATTCCAAAAGGAAAATCTACACCCAAAGCTGCTGGAAAGTCTAGTTAGATCCTGCCAGTTCCTGTTCTTGAGTGACCTGTACTAGTTTTCTGTTGTAATCTAGATAATGAAATCTTTGCTCATGAAATCATAATGATAAAAAAATAAATAAATAAATGACAAGAAAACTCTGAGGAATGTTTGCCTGATAATGAATGTCCTAAGATTTCAGAATTTGCCTTCATTCCAAGTAGGAAAGAAAAATTAAGAACCTGTATATTCTGTAATAAAGAAAAAAATAATCTCTATTTGACTGTATTTACTTTAGTTTTGCATCATTAGACTCTTTTAACACCAAAACACCCTCCCAGAAAAGCAAGTAGAATTAGAAAAGCAAGTAAAAAGTAATGAGAAAAGCAAGTACTGTGCTTTCAAGCTGTAAATCCCTGCATTGCCTTATTATTTTTCATTCAGAATTACTTTCCAGAAAAATCTGTGTGATTTTGATTCCATCAATTTTACTTCAATTAGTACTGATAACATAGGACTATAAATTAGGTCATGCATAACAGATGTGAGGCACTGATCTTGAATTAGGTGACATGGAAGCAAATTCAGAGCCACAGTAAAGAATTGGCTAGATATGAACAATACAAACAAGGAGTATTGATTCAGGATTAGAAGAGAGCTAGAAAGGCAGTCTTGTTTTGAAAGAAAAAAAAGAGAGAGAGAGAACAATAGAAAAAATGGAAAATCTACAGAAATTTTAGAAAAGTCATCAAAATTACATTTAGGCCACTTCTTAAGCTTTCCTTGTATAAGTTAAAGATGTAGAGCTTCACTGGAAGAAGACATTTTGAAATGAGATAATTTAATCTAGCACAATCTTTCCCAGTGTTTCACATTTCTCCAAACACAGTAAAGCTGGAATTACAGAGGTCACTCTGAAAGCAGCATCTCCTATTTATTTCTATGGAAACTACAACAGATACAAAGAGCGCAATAACACTACTTCATAGAGAAATTCTCAGCTGCAAGACACTATTTTTCAACACAGTCACCACCATTAGCTATCCATTTGTTGCTGGTGATGAGAGCTTGCATGCTGTGCTTGTAAAAATCTGCACCAGCTGAGGTGAACCACTGTCCCTGTCGCCACTGCTGAAACACACCACCCACTGCCTCACTGTACTCCACTCTTTGGTCTCCTAAATGTCCAGCAAGTGTCAGTGAATGCCAGTGGATGCAATATTTTTCTACACAGGAATTCAGTGGCACATCTTTCCTTCATATGTACTTACATATCAGATGCTACTTTGTCAGACTGCCCCTCTGCTGCACTCTGTCACACGACAGCAAAATGAAATACTGGCAGGAAGATTCAACCTCTACTGCCATGTCACCAACATCCATCTCTGACATTGTGGGCCAATGTAATAAAATAGGAGGTATTATTTTTGGAGCAGCCTCATACATTAACATGACTTGAAAACGGTCCTTGAAATAGTGACAAGCATAACTATAGTACAACTTTGTCTGTAGATCAGGCATGACCAGGACTAATCTCTGGCCTCAGCTGCAAGTAGTAAAATACAAACATGTTCATAAAGCTAATTTCATCTGCATCGCCTTGCTACCAAGTTCCCAGTAAGCCTGTTGGGTGCAAACTATAGCTTGTGTCCTCTCCTGAATGTATCAGGGCACTGCCTGGATCTTGGTCTGAAGTCTTGCCAAGAAGCCAGATAATAGTTCAACTGGATGGAAAGGTCTGGTCCTGGATAAGTTTACCAGCACACAGGTAGTACCTTTGGTCACATAAAATAAACCTTCCTTTTCCTTCATTTTTTGCACCATTTACTATTGATTTTCCTGTAATTAGAACTCACTTCTCCTCATAGCTGACCACCAACTGCCTTAAAACATTGAAGTAGTTCCGTTCTGCTCTAAAATTTATTATTAACTTGACTACTGAATTAAGCTGCTTGACCAGATTCTCCCTGACTGATGGAGATGTGAGGTGTGCTAGCTCTCCTATGGATAATCCTTTTTGTCTAGTGACTACAGTGTGAACTTGGGCAAGGATCCTCACTGAGGAATGTGAACTGGGGCCACTGAGTTACCTCCCATAGGTAATAAGAAAAATTAATTATGATTTTGCACTCTTGGACAAATGTTGATAGTTTCTTTTTTATTGGATAGTAATAGTGTACTTTGTGGAAAAGAGGTAAGCTATTTTTGCTTTAGGAGATTTTGGGTGGTTTTTTTTTTCCAATTACTGTTTATAAAGCATAGAGTGTTGTAAATCAGGCATAGGTGCTTAAGCCTCATACTGATAGTTTCCTTCTGCAGAAATCCTGCCAAATCTATTCCTTGCCAAAGGAATTTCTGTCCTGGGAAGTAATGTTAGTTGAAGTAGTATGTTCTTCCCCAGTCACTGATATGGCTCCAAGCTCTCTCTACCTGGGAGACCCCTAATCTTATAAGAGACTCAGATGTTTCCGTCTGCAAAGATCCAAATTGGTTTTACGTCTGTCCTTCGACTGCCTGAGCTCAGCTGTAGTCCCCTGGGGTATATTGAGCTTGGGCTTGGGCAATGAACTTCCTCTCTCCTGCCATACTGAGGTGGTATCTAACAGTTTGTGCATCTCTGACTGTAAGATGGTCTTTTTTATGTGAATGTAATGGATGAAGACTCAGGGGCAAACGGTTGACCATTTCATAACACAGACCCTGTGATATGCAAAGCTTTCACAGAATAAGGACGAATGCTTGATTTCAACTCTGCACTCTCTGTCTGTTCTAATATCCTTTCAAATTGTGTGACAGGGTTGAGAGACACGGCAAGAGGAAAGTGCGTTAAAAGGTTTACAATAGTTCTCTCTTTTCCAGGAGCAGTGTTAACAAGAAAAGACCATGTTCCTGGCACAGACCCATAGTAGACATTAATCTCAGTCCTCTGGGATAGCAAGGGAATGAAACCCTTGAAGACTCGATGTCTTTTCTAAGAGTTACTTTTAATAGTCCAGCTAAAATGGCCAAACTGGCCAAATAATAGATCAGTGCAAACCAGAAGTGTCCTATTTAAATTGTTATTTCTTAATTATTGCTTCTTCCGTTAAAAATATAAAAGTTTTGATTGTTCTCTTTCTGTCTAATCATCTTTTTCTGTAGTGCTGATGCAAGCATTTATGAAACACTGGGTATTCTGTTTTCCAAAGCAACTTAATGGCCAAGGCTTATAGACAGTAGTCCAGAGATTTTCCAGTTAAAAGTGCCAAGCCTTTCAGTGGGAATGCAAGCAATCATTTCTATGTATTGACATTTTTAATTCATAGACCTGGAAAGTAATGCGATAATGAAAGGTTTATTTGTGATGGCTAGATAAACAAGTTACTGTTGAATAGAGAACAAATGTGTGGTTTTGCTGTGTTCTTCAATGTGCTTTTCTTACAGTAGTTCTCATGTTGGTTTTAGTTGTTTGGCACAGTTCACATCTTAACATACCAGATTTTGTCATTTTCTTGGCTTCTGCCTATTTAAAACATCTATTTTAGTGATTGATGCTGGGGACTTCTCTATCAAAATCTTTCATCTAGGTAGCAGTAAGAATGCAAAGCTTTCTCTGCAGCTCAACCCTGATCATGGGACTCGGAAGGGAAATAAGAGGATTTGCATGTTCTGATGTGTACATCTTTTTCGGAATGTATTTATTATACTCATTTCTAGCAGAAAAAAGAAAATGTTACTGAAAGTGTGCACAACAGAAATCAACTTAGAGGAGAGTGTGGTTATACAAATGTTGACAAATTTATTCCAGGAATACTGACCATGGTTCTGTTGATAGCGTAGTTTCTATATAAAGCCTTGTGTTTGGCAAGCATGAAATATGATCACCTGTCTTAAACATTGTTTCTTCTAAAATGTTTCGTTGCTAGCTCTCTTAAATCCCACTTGTTGTAAAATATCTCATTGGCTATTTATTTTGTTATCCAAAATGGAAATAATACAAATCTCATCTTTCATTCACTAATTACAAATACTCAAATCAGTGTAACTGCAGAATATGGACACAGTCAAGCCAAACTGCTATGCATGTGATCATCAATTTCATACATGAGACAGTATTTACAAGTACTTTCTGTGACCTCTAAAATCTAGTTTAAATATTAAATGGCTATTTTTTCCTATAACCAAAGGAAGTACATCATACAAGAGATATTAGTAATTAGTCGTTAGTACTGATTGAGTACAGAGATCTTGTTATGAAGCCAAAGGCAATTTTTGCATATTAAAATAACTGGATGTTATTTTATTTCTTTTTTAAATTGATATTCAAAGGGTTTGGTGTTGATGCTAATTTTGATTATTATATGTTATAATGCATGATGGATCCTATAGACAAGTGCTGTGTGAATATACTATATCCTTAGGACAAATCTCATCAGTTGGTGATATATTTGTGAGACAAAACCAACAACCAACTACCACTTTTTGGATAGATATGAGTTTTGTTTTTATCATATTTCTTTTGCTTACATGTCTTGCTAACTATGTGGTTTCTATAGCAACATCTATTGACCATTGAAATAATGAAAGCAGCTCTCCTGCAGTGAAATCCCTCATGCTGACAAGCACAACTCCTATTTTCTTTGTCCAGTGTTGCCCATTACTTACATGACTGACTCATCTGTCAAGATGTTTGAGACATTTGATAATTACTTCTGAATTAGACTAAACTAGACAAGGCATCTAACCTTTACTGTACCTTCAGACTTCATATAGGAATTATTTTAGTGTGCTGAAAATACAATTTCATAACAGGAAGAATTTCAAATATGTATTTGTAATATTAAAAACAAGGCACTTAAATTTTGGAAAACAAAACCAAACAAACGTTAGTTTCTGTAACTTTTTTTTTTTTTTTTTAAATGTCATTTTGCTATGGCTACCTTTGAAATGCAGTATTTTTGCTTCTTAAATTTGACTGTAATTTAGCAGCAAACAGTATCAGCACCTGAATGCTGGACCTGAAGGAAGGACACAGAAAGAGCAGGAAGCTGTGGCACGTTAGCTTTGTATCTCCCCGAACAAGTGGTTCATCATGAAGTTGGTGGGAACATAACTGTTGGAGTTCCCACTGTTCAGCCAACATCCAGCTGAAAGAAAGAACTAAAAGCTGATGCCTCCTCACTTGCTTGCTGAAATTTCTGTGTTAATTTAATGATGCTGGCCATCATTCCATTGAAGCAATTATATTTCCCAAATTAAATTCTCCAAATGGTTACACTATGTAGGCCAGGGTGATGAGCCCATGGCAATTGGTCAGGTGTAGCTCTTCTGCGACTGAAATGAAGCTTCTAAACTGATATCTGTAAAATGGAGGATGGAGGCCACACAGTTTGGACTTCTGGCTGTGTGAGTATGAAAGCCCATGGAGATTTCTGTTTTGCTGTGGCTCACTGCAACCCCATCTAGGCAGAGGAACAGCAAAATCTGTGGAGAGCAACTGCTTTTGCTTTTGGACTGCTTTCCAAAACTTTCTCCTAGCTCTCAGGTCTGTTTGGCTGTTGATATAGTGTGTTCATTGATACAAGACATGGAGGAGTCATGGCTATTTCTGACAAAAAGTGATGATACTCTGATTAGCTTCTTCTCCTAGAGTGGTGTGTTATTTTTCTGCGAACTGATAATTACTATATGCATTTTGAAGCTGGATGTAGCACTTCCTTATTTTTGTAAGATTTAGCACTGATGAATTGATTTCAAACACTGGTGGAATTGTTAAGCTGAGCACTGATCATAATCAAATAATGAGTCCTGGTAAATTGTGAAGGTACTTGACATTTTTTAGTTACTTGTTTCCCTTTTAAAATAATTGGTTCAAAACAAATTCAGAGACCACAAACATTATTTATTGTATCCTTTTGGATCTGCCTCAAAAATGCAAAATATAACTTCTGGGTCTTTTATTTTATTGGTCACATTATTTATCCTTTTTTAAAAATGAAGTATGGGAAAAGATAAGGATGAGGTTAAAACCTAAAAAAGCATCAAGATTTTAATTATTCATATAAAGATTTGACTGAACAATTTGTGAATTCATCTCACAGAACATCAATGCAAGAAACAGTGCAGATGAGCAACACTATCAACCTTGTCAGCACAAAGCAGCATTGCTGAAAAGGATGAGTAGAAAGACTGTAATGGAAAGATTACTCCGTTGGAGATGATCATGTTTTGCAAATGGTTAACTGGCATTTTCTCTAAAACAATTCTAATTGATAATGCTTAATTTTTTTCTTCATCTGACATGTCTGTGTTTGTGGAAGGGATTAAATACAATGCAGCGATAAGTGAGAAAGTAATATTTGCTGGTTAGAGCAGGTTTAATAATTATCTTTGGTTTGTCTTCCAGCTGGAATCATGAAGTACACTGTTTGACTCAGCTTTTTTTTTTTTTTTATTTGTAAGATCTTTCACCAGCCAACTCCAAACTTTATAGATTTCCAGCACAGCAGTAGACACAATTGATAAGGGACTGAGTCATACATGGAAAACCACAGACAGTTTTCCAATTCTCTGTTAATCTGATTGCAGTTCCAACAAAAACACTTACTGCATATTGGCACTTTGAAAAAAATACTGTCAAGCAGTGCTATACCATCTCTCTTTTAGGTAAGAAAAACTACTTTAATGTTTACTGAAACTATGTGCTGAATACTACTTAATGAATTGGAAAGCTAGAACCTGCTTCTCTAAAAGATTTAGCTATGAAACATTGTTTATATTTTTTTTTGTTGTTTAAGAGCAGATGCTGCCTGGCGTAGTGTAGAACCTACCTTGAATGTGACTTCTCAAGGCCTAGAAGAACTCAGCAGGACCTGAGAGCAGTTGTGAGGCTGAGAATAGCTGACTTCAATCTTTCATCTTGAAGGTTGCAAGCACAGGCAGTCACTGCCTTTCCTACACTGTAGTCAGTGGTCTCTAGCAGGGTCTCCCAACTCCCACTGGATTTGTGGCCATATCGTCCCTACCACAAAGAACTGAATGTAGTCAGGTTTGAATCTACCTTGCAGGAGAACTGTGGGCTGAGTGAAAATAAATTCCCAATTTGTCTGAGGATGTTTAGATGCTCTTTCAGTTTCATCAAGAAAATTCTGAAGAGTTCTAATTTTATAAGGGAAAACACAGGTACTTTTTGCATGTAGTGAATTAGGAAGCAGTTTAGTGCAGGTTTTGATCATCTGACTGTTACTTAGTAAAGGATCTGCATCTCTAAAGTTTCATCTAGTTGTAAGTTTAGAAGTGGAAAATCCAAAAAAGTAAATATTTTTTTTTTCTGCTTCTTTGTAGGTATTCCAAAACCCACAATTTCCCTCCACACTGTCAGGGTAGAACAGCATTTTATATTTTTCCTGCTTTAATATCTCAAACTTTTCAAACTTTAGTAAATTTAAAGACTCTTCTGTTTATGTTTTGTTTGTTGGATAGAATAGTTAAGATATGAAGGTCTTCTCTAGATTCATGGAGAAGCTTTTTTTTTTTAGCAATTTTTTGTCACCATCTAAAATAATTTCAGATAAGCCTTGCACAAGGGAAAAAGAGGGTCTTCAATAAACCGCTTAGTATTGCTTTAACACAATTGATTTTTGTGTTAGAGCTTGGTAAGCTCTTAAGAATTTAAAACCCATCAGGGTTTTAACATACAAATGTTCAATACTCAGCTTTCTATCATCTTTCATCTGAAACAATCCAAAGAGGATTGCACAGGTTCCATTTACCAGAGTGTGTTCTAACTGGTTTACTTGTCATATAAAATACACTCTTTACAGTGAGTCAATCTCAGGTTTAGTGGTGAAAACTGACTAAATTTATTAGTAGCATGGATTCTTCTCAAGGTTTATGCCACAGTAGCCAAGATCAGCTATGGTCTCTTCCGTTTAATGATGAGGTATTTGGACAGATGACTGTTCACTTGAGTATTTTGAAATAGGAGTTAGTTACTGTGCAGAATCTGTTCAATCGGTTTCATGGCTTGTCCTTGGCTAATGGGTATCGTCTTAATTACTGCACAGAAATGTTGCTTTGCTGTACAGTTCTTGCCATGGTAGTATGCTGTTTTCAGTAATCATCTCTCAGGAATATGTTGGTGCTAATTTATATATTTAAATTCATTCATAACTAGCCAACCATTTACTAACACATGAAAATTGAGAATTTGATTTTTTTCAGATGAGCTTGTCAAATTTGTTTATTGCATAGAACAATTTTATGGGCATAAATGTCTAGATTTATAAATTACCTACATCTTTGAGCCAAAAAAAATACTGTAAATGTTTTGGATAATCAGCCTTGATTGATATAGCCTGGTAAATATTTTACTGCAGTCAAAAAAAAAAAAAAAAAGGTGAAAAACCCTCTAAAGAGACACAGGCAAAAAACTCATGCTATTAGCAGTGTTATATCACTTTTACTTTCATTTTTAGCTCATTGTCAAAACAAATAACCTTACTATCCATCTTTTGTAATTAAAAAAAAAGTTGAGCATTAGCTTTATGTTCATGTCTCTCCTCTTCATAGATTAATGTATTATATTGAACGTATTGTATTTTCGCTACAATAAATCTGCACTGAATCTATGGCAGTTCTCATGTATCAAAAAGCATGTACAATATATTTTAAAAGGAAGTTATATTAAATCAATACACCAAACTTCTTCAGAATTGTTCAAAATTCTTTCTTACATGATGTTTGTAAATTCTTCTCAGTTCCTAAGAATGAGTGTCTCTGCTTGTTGGGCGTATTTTATCTTCCTACTGCCTAAGAACATAGGGTTAACTCAGATAATTCACACAGATTGAACACCTAACTTCCTGATGGGTGAACATAAGTGGTATGATGAACATGCTATAAAGTGAGCATACAAACAGTATGTATTGGCTGTTGTATTTTCCATGTAGAGGAAATTTTTTTTTCTTTCTTTCAAAATAGGGCAATGCTTTCATACTGCTTGAGAGTCAGGGTGACAGGAAAAGAAAAAAAAAAAAAAGAGGATGACAGTTCTATTAGCAAAGCACATAGCCCAAAAGCTGGTTTTACCACGCTCCAAAGCCAAGTCAAGTCATTTCTTAAGTATCTCTGTTTTTCCCTCTGTAAAATGTGGGTAGCAATGCTACTCTGCAGTAAACCACAGATATGTAGGAGTGTATTCCACTTCTTGTATGACAGTTCTCATGCAAGTGCTAAATATTCTGTTAAGTAATATGGATGTTCTTGCATGTGGTTGCCTTTTGATGTTAAGGAAGGACTGAAGCACTTTAAATACAGCACAGATTTACGGATGGGTGATATGGATACAATTGATGAGGCAGTCCATCTGTTACCCTCTGTGAAAATGTTTTGTGCATTAGGAAATTAGTACTTAAGCACAGATACTTTCCACACTGCGTAAGATCTTCTATAATTCTGCAAGACAAATTAGATCCAAAAGTAAAAGTTTTGCACTTTCATCCATAAAACAGATTGTCAAGAGTATGGACAAGACAACAAGTTCAGTGACATTGGTAGAAGGCAAGGAGTCTTTAGGGATATTTAAGTAGTCCATTCACCAGTATTCTTTGTCTCATACCCAGCTATGAGCAGGCTTCCCTCTTGTCAGATTTTTATGACAATCAATTAAATCAATATGGCTGTAGAGACATATGGCAACAATAATGCTCTGAGTTTCTGCCCACTACCACTTCAGCAGGAAACCAAGAACACAAAGTATTTGTTATTGCTTATTTAGAGAATTCACTGAAAAATATCTCTTTCTTAAATAATGGATTCACTGTGACTGTGTCAAAGGCAATCAATACCATGGATGCTATCTGTGCTGCTGTTAACAAAGCAGTGTGCAGGAGGAGTTAGCTGTTTTTCTGCCATCTAGAGCCATATTCAGAAAATGTTGCTGGAATCCTAATGTGCATCTGTTCCTGCCAAGACATATTTTAAAATATTAGATATTAATCTTGCTACAGAAAACCCTAGGAGACAAGCCTACACTAATGTGCATTTCTGGGATTTCTGTTTCATGGGTGACTAGACATTTGAGTGCTGCAGACTTCACTAAGCACAACTTCTTTCAGTGAGTGCATTAGAGCTATGATTTGTGGCCTTTATCAGCTACGAATTTATTTTGGAAACTATGCAACTTGCTCCCTGTACTTCTAGGTCCTAACGGATTTTAATTCAGATAATTTCATGTTCACAGAGCTCAACATGCAAGGCAGTTTCAGTAAAAGGTTTAACTCTGGAATTTCCATTTGTTTAAGAGCATAAAATGGACATAGTCTAAAGTCTGCCTTTTCTGATTAGTCATTCTTAAGTAAGCCTTGATGACCAGAGACTGTTTGGAGTTCCCCCCATCCTTTCATTTTTGGCAGGAGTTTTTATTTTTTGTTGTTGTTGCTTTGTTAAGAGGAGAGAGATCTGTTCTTTACTGGAACTGTGATTTATATGCAGAAGAAGTGTGGATATATTTAAGAGGAAGAAAACATATGGGGTTGCACTACATAAGATGACCATGAAGTTGAGACACGAGCAGTGTGTTGGTATTAAATCCACGTAGAGCTGTTGGGTACAATAGTTAAGTGGCTGCTGGTACCTCAGTAGCCTAGCTTCTGTATCTGCAACTGAATGTTAGAATAGTACATAGATATCCAAAAGAGCATAATAGTTTTTTGTGACAATGTCAAGCAGTACCTTTTTGATGTTCCTTCTCATTCTTAAGTTGTTATTGCATAAATCACATATAGGTATAAATCTGTGCATTTAATTGTGATTACAGCCTCCCTTGTGTATTGTAATCACAGTTTCAACTGAGAAGCTAGACTCTTTAAAACTACACTACAGTTATAAATTATGGGCAAGGCACATGAAGAGAGATTGTTTTAAAAATATTTTTTGGGTAGTTTTTTAATGTCTTTCTAAAATTTAAGGCTGGCATCTTTCAAGCTGGAAGTCAAAATCTTCAAAACATATATCTGTGTATGTTTCACTTGAAGTGAAGCAAATTGAAATGTACTTTGCCCTTGCTGTTGTAATAATTTAACAGTTCTTACATCAGAGGCATCTGTGAGTAGAAGTAAGAGAGTGCTTCAAGAGTTTACAGGAAAGTTTGAGACCACAGTAAAGAACCACGCTTGTTTTCCTTTTTTAAAAAAATTCAAATGAAAAACAAGACATTAAAATTCAGCACAAAATGAATGCTAAAGTTTTGTCTTGGTTGCTTCCGTTGACTTTTGTGTGTTTGCCTGATAAAGAGTGAACAAAATCTTTTGGATAAAGCCAGACATTCACCCTTTTAATGAATGTCAGGTGTCAGCTTTTTTCAAAGCTAACTTCACTGAATAATAATAGAATTTGTTATACAATAAACTATTCTTCAAAATTAAAAAAAAAGATAATTTCAGACTCCTCTTCCTCTCCCCTCTCCCCCCCCCCCCCCAAAAAAAAAGTTAATATTAGGCTTTAAGCACAATTAAAAGGCAAAATAAAACTCACAAAATCACTTTACATTCAGACTTTTGTATAATGCTTGCACTTTTATTAATGAAGTGATTTAGAGAGATTATCCCCTGCACTGCATGGCTTTAGGAGTGTCTAGAAATTTCTAGATATCTTGCTGGAGTCTTGCTGGTGGTCTTGACATTTTGATAGATGGTGTCTTAAGTTCACATTCTGTACATTTGCATAAGTGCTTTGACAAACAAACTCTCCCTCAACTTCATCATGATCCAGCTGGAAAGCAGAAAAACTGATGAGTACCTTAGTCCTGAGAAACACTGGACTCTAACTACACTGTTAACAGGGAGAATACAGATCCTGTTTTTCTAACTGTGGTTTGGTAGGGTGAACAGTTCAGTGGATAAATAATTGGTTGGATTGTTGCAGCCAGAGCGTTGTGATCAGCAGCTCAGGGGTCTTTCTTAGGACCAGTGCTTTTCAAAATCTTTATCAATGACCTAGACAGCCGGATTGAGTGTACCCTCAGCAACTTTGTTGATGACACTAAGCTGAATGGTGCAATTGAAACAAAAGAAAAAAGGGGTGCTAATCAAAGGGACCTGGACAACCTTGAACAGTGGGCACAAGTAAAACTAACGAGGTTCAAAAAAGCCAAGTGTGACACTTTGGACTTGGCCTGGGACAATTCCAGATATTTATGCAGTCTTGGGGAATACATTGAGAGCAGACCTGCAGAGGTGGGCTGGGGGTCCTGGTGGACAAAACGCTAGACACGAGCCAGCAGTGTGTTCTTGCAGTCCAGAAGGCCGACAGTGTGCTGGGCTGCATCAAAATAGGGGTGGCCTGCAGTGAGAGGGAGGTAATTATCCACCTCTGCTCTGCCCTTTTAAGGCGCCACCAGGAGTACTGCATCCAGACCTGTAAAACATTATAGTGCTTCATATTATAATTTTCCCATGTCTTTAATATTTACCTCACTCATATCACATGAAAGAAAGACTTTGTGTTTGGAATTAACATTTTTCTTATCCTTCTTGACATTCTAGATAGTGTAGACCCTCAAAGTGTGACCATATCATGCCTTTGTTTCACAAGGGAACAGAGCCGAATGTGGCTATGTGACTTTTTTCTTTTTGAAATGGAATAAGGGAACTGATAATGATCACTTGCAGCGTTTTATCCCAAACATTGATGGATATTTTGATCATAGAGAATTTCTTTCTTATTTAGAAAAACACTTCTCTAAATGTTTGGTGGAAAAGGGCATTTTCATAACTTCTTGCTACACCTGCATGCCTGGCTTTATTTGACCAAGATTAAAATTGTTGTAGGTAGATGAGAAAAAGAAATATTTCTACTTAGGCATATGCTTCTAAAATAATATTTACATTATTAAATGTGTAATTCCAGTTTCGTTAACAGTGAAATTCCACCATGAAAATGATAACATACTGCTTTTCTTCTTTTCTGTATTGTTTCACAGTGTTTCACCTTGCAATGTGTAGTCAATTAGTCTTTGTTTTCATAGAGATAAGCTGCTTTATTTCCACTGTGGAGCTCTGGAATAGCTTGCATCAGTAATGAGGAAATAACCAAGAACAATACAAATTCAAGTCATGATAACATATGTAGTTACACTAAAATCTTATTTCAGCTATTTTAGAAATATCTTTCATTTTCATCAAAAACCTTTTACCACTTCAGAGAAGGCACTGCCAGGAAGCCAAGAAAAGCCTCTCCCAGACAGCCTTCATTAGAGACATGCATTATGTGAATATATATGGAAAATGTCATCATTAGATGTTGAATCTTTATTTCTATCAATTCAGTCTTCTTCTTGGAAACAATCATGCCTGAAGGCTTCATCTGTAGAATGGGATATTCAACTTCTCAAACTTAAAAGGGCTAATTATAGTACACAGCCTAGTGAGATGTATGTAAAGTACAGATCTAGCTAGAGAAAAATGCAGTCATTGAAAATAGGCCAGTAAAAGACAAAGCCAAGTTAATTTATATCTCTTTTCCAACTTACAGGAAACTGATTGTAATGTTTGTTATTCAAGGCCTTTATAGTTTCCATAAATGTACAATGTGAAAGGCAAACTTAGAAAAACACACATACTATCCAAATTAAGCGTGATAGTATGAAGTATATTTTGAAAAATGTAACAACAGAGAAACCTGTCTTTCCTAATGCCTTGGCAATGTTTTTGCATTATTTGTTCCAATACCTCTTTAGGAAGTGTCTGGATGAGCAAGGAAGAAAAAACAAAGAGCTACCAGTGCCGTAAGCACAGTTTTATAATGAATTCACAGTATTTTTGCCAGATGCCTACAAGAGGTTCATCTCAAACTGAAAAACATTTTTGATCAGTACCCAATTTTTGATTTTTGATTTGAAGATTTGCACAGAAGGAAAATATGGTTTATAGAGAGGGCAAGAAATTATTGATTTGTCAACTGAAATATTCTGGTTGTGGGGAAAGTGGAAAAAAACAACAACTGAAATGCCCTTCTTTTCATATATTGAGAAAGGTGTGAAATTAGGACTATGAAACTCTCTTCTCTTCAGGCCACTAAATCCCTCTGATTTCCATCCTACCATGTGGATGATGTTCTGCATTTTACTCAATCTTACTAGTACAAGGAATGTGTGGTCCTTTTTTGTTATCTATTCAGCCAGTCAGAAGAGCCTTGTAGCACTTCTGTAAGTAAAAGAGTAAAATTGTAGTTCTGTAAACTAGAGAACTGCAGTTCTGTTTTACAGTTTACTGGGGAGTGTATAATGCAAGGATGTGATTTAATATAGAATTTGGGAATTGTTTCCTTTCTTTGAGAAGCGTCTAATAGAAAATATTTTAAAAGAAATTTACATTTCAAAAGAAGTTTAAATAACCATTCATTAAACAAGCCAAGCTGAGTAGTCCAGTTATACACTAGAGAAAAATTTTTTCAATCAAATTGTAAGGTCAGTGGGATGGGTGCTCACATTTTGTATCATGTCTGTCTACCTTTTGCCTGCTTGCATAATCAGAGTATTAGTATAATTGGCTGTGCAGGCAGCTGATCACTAATAACTGACTTTGTTGAATATAGAGCTGGAGCAGTAGATCAAGTATCAATCATATCAAATATGGTATTTCGAAGAACTTTCTCATTAAGAGTTAAATTCTCAGTTTTACAGCATATTGGCTTGACTCATCTGAGTTATCCTTATGGGTTCATATGGGTTGACTCAGCTAAGCAGTTCTTTACTCATTAGGATTGATAATACATAGCATGTATACTGCTCTGAGTCCATTAATTTTGAGGAGTTTTTCCGGGTTTAAGGTTGCATAAGACAAATGTCTCTGCTTGTGCAGCCAGAGTTCTCGTGGTGCCTAAGGAACAATCCCTTGCCTCCAAACCAGATGGTGTAAGGTGGCCCTTAACTGTGCACAGCTCATCTTTTCTGGAGCAGTGTGAACATATTGAGCTCATGAACTACACATTCTTCTTGACCTGTTGAAGTGCTCCTGCAAGTTCAGATACTGTTTTCTGGGTATTCGTCTTTTTCATCAAAACACGCTTAAACAGTTTGAAGAGTGTCACAATGACCAGAATACTGTTTTTTACAGTATGAACTAGTTTTTTTTTTGGAGAACTGCCTATACTCAGTTCAGTATTTTCAAAATTAAATCACAGAATAGAATAAAATCATAGAAGGTTAGAAAAGATCTCTAAGATCATCTAATCCAACCATCTACCTACCACCACTATTGCCCACTAGCCCATGTCTCTAAGTACTATATCTACCATTTCCTTAAACACCTCCAGGGACAGTGACTCCACCACTTCCCTGGGCAACCTGTTCCAATGCCTGACCACTCTTTCTGAGAAGAAAGTCATCTTAAAACACAACCTGAACCTCCCCTGGTGTAGCTTAAGGCCATTCCCTCTTGTCCTATTGCTTGTCCTATTGTGGGAGAAGACGCTGAGACTCGCCTCTCCACAACCTCCTTTCATGTAGTTGTAGAAATCTATAAGGTCTCCTCTGAGCCTCCTATTTATCCAGACTGAACAACCCCAGTTCTCTCAGTTGCTCATCATAAGATTTGTGCTTCAGACTCTTCACCAGCTTTGTTGCACTTCTCTGGCCATGCTCCAGGGCCTTGATGCTTGATGTCTTTCTCATAGTGAGGAGCCCAAAACTGAGCACAGTACTCAAGATGTGGCCTCACCATAGCTGAGTATGGATGAACAGTCACTTCCCTGCTCCTGCTGACTACACTATTTATGATATAAGCTAGGATACCATTGGACTTCTTGGCCACCTGGGCACACTCTTGTTTGGCTGAGTGTTGACCAAGGTCCAGGTCCTTTTCCTCCACACAGCTTTCCAATCACTCTGCACTAAGTGTGTAGCATTATATGAGGTTATTGTGATCAGCACTTGGTCTCGTTGAATTTCCATGAAAATCCCAAATAAACCACCTCAGGAAGCATAGATGACATGATCTTGGAGGAACTGTCCAGTGCACTCTATAAGAAAGCCTGGGAATAAGTGCTGCCTGAGGCAGGGTTGAAGCATAGAGCAAAAGCATGGAGGTAAAGTATTTGTCAATGAAGATCAGTCTTGTTAATGGCAAGATGGTAATGCAAATGAAGGTCTTCTTAAAGTTGTCTGGTCTCATCAGTAAAAGTTTCTACATGTGGTTATTAAGAGAACTGAATAGAAATGATGGGCTTTTGCAAAGTAGAGGGTTGCAAGTTGCACTCAATTTTATTTGAGATGGAAGAAGTCTGCCAAATAAATATGATTGTAATGCATAATTGTGACTAATTCAAAAGAAGAATTCTGAAAAGGAATCACTAATGTTTCAAACTGAACTGTTTTCTATTTCCCCAGGCAAGTAATTGGATTTTGGTAATGGTTTTAAATTGCGTGCTTATATGTTACAAATGCTTTTAAAGGTTTTAAATCTGTACCTGGTTTATATTCAGATTGTGTCTCTCTGTAATTTAAATCTGGTACGGTAATAAGGAAAATAGTAAGCACAATAATCAAAACAAGATCATGGAATAAAAGTGATTAAAGTGCAAATGCAACCTTGCTATATAAAATAGTACTAATACTAATAGCTGAAGCAAGGCTATTTAAGATCTAAGGATCTTGCATTCTTTTTTTATGATCTAATAGAAGCTACTATTACAGCACTATTGTTTTGCTATAAGGCCTTTGACTAAATGGAAAAATATTTTTTCTGAATAACTACTCAGACACTTAATAAGCTGTTTTAGCTGAAAAGACATCTGATAAAAGTTATAAAATTTCTGTGAGAAGTTAAAGCTATCTTTCCTAAAAATTTGTCACTCTTTTCTTTCCTGAGTAACTGTAAAGCCATTATGCTCAAATTCACATACTCTATGGTAAGCAACTGGGAACTATTATAAGTTAAAGAACTGGTATTTGGCACTTATGTATGTGACTGAAATACTGTTTCTTCCTGCAGAATTCGGGTGTGCTTTTCATCAGCATGAGTCTATGTCTGTAGTGTGAAATTCCATTAGCTGATACTGGAATAGCCTTAATGCAATAGCAGCAATATGAAAAGGCTCATGTCTAATTCACTGCAGTACACCAGGCCTCCCTGTACCTCAGTTTTTAAGTGTGTGATCCTCCCATAAAAGAATGCTGGTAGACCTTCCTCCAAAATATGACTCCCTGGGATGAAATATGGGACTAGTTCATTTTTTGTAGACTTCAGGTACCCCTGACCTCTTGATCTTTTGTATGTCTCTATTTTTTTGGCTTGACAGACCACATGCCAACGTGCAGCCCAGAATTCCTCACCCGGGTGATTTATTGTTTACAGCTGTTTCTGCATTTCAGACATGGCAGCTGCTTTTCAGATGTCTTCAAATTAGAATGAAACTCCTAGATAGAGGTCTTAATGCAAACCTGCATGCTTGCATAAAGAAGGGGAAAAGTTGATGAAAAAATCATCTGAATTCTGTTCTAAAAGCTCTCAATTGATTCTAGCCTTGAGGGCAAAGGAAAACGTTTGGTTTATTTCGTAAGCTCATTAGGTGTGGGAGAGCCTATTTGGCATTTGCTATTGACTGGGCCTGGGCGAAAAGTGATCACTGGCAGGATGCTCAATAAGAGATCAATAACAAGCGTGTGATTGGATTAGCTATTTGATCAATGCTTTGTGCTAATATATTAACAAGCAAATTACCAGGCAGCCCATAAGAGCAGAGTGCTGACTATAATTGTATTACAAACTATCATGATCTAATGACCCTTGAGGTGCAAAAGGTTATTTATACAGTGAAAAGGCCTAAAAGTGCTTTAGGTGATGCTGCATTATTTCACAAAGAAAATGTTCCCCTCAATTAGCTAATGCTCAATCATATGGTTAAAAATGTAGCTTGCATTCTTCCCACATTTTCACACTGGTTTTAGCCGTAGGTCAGATAGAAATGGGAGAACGGGTGACAGCATTTTGGTGGGAAGTTAAAGGTGGCAGCATTTCCACAAGAATTCAGAAATAACCAGAGAGGAAAATGGGAAAGCTTTTGGGGGTACAGGGGAGCATTAGAAGTAGCAAGATCCAAGTGGGAAACTTGCTATGCAGCTGAGATAGTTGCTGAAAGATATGTATGCCTGCAAGACACAGCTGTGCAGATACTTAAATTTAAATCTGAAAATTCTGCATGAAATGTAGAAGTCATATCAAAGGTATTGTAAAAACAGAGGAATAATGCTTTCTAAAAACTCTATGTAGATTTGATTTTTCTGCCACAAGACCAGAGTAAGGTATCTGCAGCTTGAAGTTGCACATATGCTATATCTTTTAAGTTTCCATAAAGAACCAATGAGCATGTTTAAATGCAGGATCAATGTCAGTTTTGAGACAGGGGACCAAGTCTATCTTCTGAATTTGATCCTCACAGTTAAATTGAAAGGTAGGAAAAATAGCAGGAAAATAAAAACCAATGCTGTACTCTTTCTAGTTAATTCTCGTTCCACTTTATAGTGCAAAAATCAGAGTGATTTCATTTCTGTTCTTTATAGACATCATCACATTTGCAGGAGGAACAACAGAACAACCCAGGCAATTATACTAGAGGGGAAAAAAAAAAAAAGAAAAAAAAATCACCACTTCTCTATCAGCTGGGCAGAATTTCAGCTGCAATTTCAGACTTCCAGAGCTCTGCCCTCCCTGCTCACTTCGTCTTTTCCCTGTCCTCCAAGGGAACGCATTTCTTGGGTATTCTCTGGGCAGGCTGCGGAGTAGATACAGCTGAGCAAACAATGGCCATGCTGCTCCCCACAGCGTTCCATGCAGCAGAGGAGGAGATGCTGTCAATCACAGTGCACATCTGGGCAGTGGGGAGCTGCTGAGCCGGTGATGGGTGCATGTCATTTCAGTGATTTCAGACTGCCAAGGTGAGCCAGGGTACTTTGCACAGCACAGCTGTGGCCAGGTGAGCTACCTGCATCATCAGTGTCAGTTCTCTCAGTATGCACACAGCTAAAAATGTTTGTCCATTTCACCTCCATCTGTGTCTTTTGTTTTTTATATAATTTTACATAAGAAGCTTCCCACAGATGTCTGTTGATGAAATGGCATTCTCTGGTGATGATGGCTTCGAACCATGTGCGATTCATTTGACTTCTCCTTTCTTTTATTTCCCTTTTTAGAATTCCAAAGTGACCATCTGAAAGTGAATGTTTTCACAGCAACCAACACCTTTACAAATGACTTCAAAGTAATCCATTTCCTTTTCAAGGCCACATGTTAGGAACTGAAAAAATAACTGTAGTCATTACTTAAAAGCAAGTGTGGAGGAATTAAAAATTAGAAATATCTCCTTGTTTCTTTTACAGGTCCCTCCCTTTAAAATGTTTAGGCTCTGGACATGACAATGAAACTAATTGACTGTGACAGAACAGTTTAGTCAATGGATCTTTGAGTAATCAGATCTCTTAACATAATGTCTGAACATACTTTAGACTTTTTGCCACCACAAGATAATTACTTAAAGAAATATGTGCCACCTATTGCTCTAACCAAGCACATCCAAAGTCTTAGTTTGCAATTTTAGATCTCGGTTTGAAGCTAAAGGCAGCACAGAAGTTAAAGTGTGTAATGTCAAAGCAGTGCTGAGCCACAGATCCAGCTATCATTTGTACTCAGTCATTGTACCAAGAATCAGGAAGAGTTGTGTATTCCCATCACCTGCAGTGTGGGAGAAAGGAAGTGGTCACATATAGCTTGTCTATTTAGATGGTCCCCATCCAACCTAAACCTAGGCTCTAAAAATTCTTGGAAGATTTAGAGATATTTTCTGTTAAGTAGTTATATTAAATAACATCTGTGTGTGTGCCCATGTGTATGTGTGTCTATATTTTCTCACAGTTGTTCTGATAACTATCCTCGATAAAATCAGTTACTTCTCAGATTTTGATTTTTCCATAAAGAGTTTTGTCAGGTTATTGTAGACTGAGAAATCTGGAAGTTGGGAATGCTGTTCACACTTGTGCAGTTTGAACACAGCTTAGCAGCTTAAAATAAATACATTTTTCTCTTTAGCAAATCTTTCCTGCCAGTCTTCACAGGCAACAGGTACTTTTCCAACAATAACAGTGACGAGGAGAACTGTAGCTCCTCACTAAAATAAGGTTCTCCATGACTGAATAAGGGCATTTTTAATGACAGTTTATAAATCACTGTCAGCTCTAGGCCAGTACTGTTACGTCACAACCTTCAATATAAAACAAAGCCACAAAGTGGAGTTAATCATTACATCTTCAGTGGAAAACAATACTTCTTTACTAAACAGTAAAATCCCATTTAATTCTTAATCTTCCGTAACTCATCCACGGGTTTATCAAATGCTTAAAATGAGCCGTTAAAGATAATCCTGCATCTTAGCAAAGTTCCTTAATGCTATTAGCTCTCCTTGTGAAGATGTAAGTTAATACCGCTCTCCATTGCAGACAGTGTGGCTGATGGTACTTCTAGGAATAACTGCTAGAGACGTTTCTTCCTAAAAGAATCGGTTGCACGGAGTGAACTCTGCTTTCTTCAGTGAGCACCATTTGGTGAAATCTTTAGGGAAAAAGTACTGCCTAGGCTCTGTGCCTTGTGGTTGGCTGTGTGGGAGGAAGAAAGGGAGAGAGGGGAAAAAATAAAAAAAAATCTTTAATTACTATATTACAGGCTGGAAAGATTACTAATATACTGCTAAACCATTTCAGCAATGCCATTAAATTAAAGAGAAATTGAATTGGAACCTTTTGACTTATTTATATGCTTATTTACACAGTGACAACATTTGAAACACAATTTATTCTCCAGCCAACCAGGTAGATGAAACAGAAGAGTCCTAAGAACAAATTTTCAAAACCCCTAACCCCTTTCTAGCATCACTGCCTATATAAGAACTGTGGGTCATCCTGAGTCTGTCTTCTTTCTTCTATGAATAGAAACAGAACAAGCATGTCCTAGGGAACTGTGGAAGGTGTCCTGTCCTCTTCTGATGGGAAATAAAAAGTTTCATATCATGTTTATCTCAACATCATAGGTGATAACTTTCAGAGTCTTCCTCCTTTTTCCATCTGACACCACATAATTCCCACTGATAAGTTCTTGCTTTCTGATCTACAGAAGAAATTGGTCATCAGAGTAAAATCTCACTGACATGCAACAAATTGCTTTCTTCTGATAAGGTTTCTTTCTAGGATTGCTTCAAAACCCAGACAGGCATAACTATGTCAGTTATAGTTAGTTTGAATTTCAACACTTCCTTGAAAAATGTGGAGAGTGAGAAGATGAAATTTCTTTTGAAATGAAAACTGAGACTGAGACATAAGAAGCCATGGCTTATGAAGCCAGGAATTTAGACTAAGATCGGCATAAAGTACCTATCCTTTAATCAGGTACACTCCTAAGCCTGTTTTATGACCTGGTTCTTTGATGAGGCCCTTCCAGTGTTTCTTTCACATTAAGTTTTGATTTACACTTTGAAAAGTTAACCATTGGTACTGAGAATCTGTAATGGCATAACTGAACAAGAATGGGCAGCTTTTTCTCTTGTTTGGCAGCTTTGCTTCCTGAAAAGGGGAGAGGACAGAGTCAGCATTTCCACACCTTTTACTTCCCACATGAAAGCACTACATGCACCCGTGGAGTCAGGATGGCTTGATCATCTGGCAGTACGGAAACTTGGTATGGAATAATTATTAGCAGTGATTTACTGAGATGTCACCCTCTTGAGAGAAGGTACAGTGCTGAGGAAACCTCCAGGGCAGAATACAGTGAATGTGCAAAGAATCTCTTTCATGATGGCTCCCTAAGCAATACAACCTGCAGCCTTGGAGCTGGCAGCATTAGAGGAACTTCAATGCTGTCTCTGAGAGAAACAGCACAGAGAGAAACACCTTGGCCAGGCTCTGTGATAACATCACAGGAATGGGAATTTGGTGGTACTATGGAACTGTTAAACTGCATAGTTTTTACCCTGAGTCAGCAGTTTTCTTTCTTTTTTTCTTTGTTGAAAACACACTTATGGGAGTCTAAGCCCATTCTTGCACAGTCCTGATTTCAGGACAAGCTGGATCACAAGGGGATTTATTTTCTGCCACACTTCCTTACCCCTTAACGCCACATCCTGGTGTTCTGAGAGGGTCCTCCACCTGGGACCCTTCCCTACTCAGCAGCATGGTGCAGACAGGCAGGTTTGTAGGAACAGCTGCAGCACAGGGATCCTGTTCTCACTGCTCAGGTGTGTGAGGGGAGGAATGAGCACTCCATCATTTGGCTCCTTCACTGCAGTGGACCCTAAGGGAAATCAAGCCTCTCAGTGAGAGAAGAGGATCAAGAAAACCAGGCTGAGGGATTTACATGGGCTGTGTGGGTCTCAGAACCAGTGTTAATGTAGGGTAAGTGACCCTGCTTTCTGCCTTGCCACTCATCTGGAAGCTGAAGAGGAAGAGGGAGATGATGCTGTAAGGTGAATCCAGGGACTTAGGCAAGAGTAGCCAGTGATCAAGATCAGTTATCTGCATGCACTTCTAGTGCTTTGGATTTTTTTTAAGCAACGAGTCTAAATGATTTGAATACATTCCCTGTGTGTTTATGATTATTATGATTATTGGTTATGAATGCCCTATTTTTGTTAGAGAGTCTTTTATTGTTCTGCCTTTCCATTTTACCTGTACCTGGTATTTCTAATCACAGCTCTGCTCGGGGATTTCTAACTTGACAGTAATCCTGCTTACAGGTGCCACGCACCTCAGTATCCCACAGCTCTCATGAATGAGTGCTCTGGATGCAGTTGTTCTCGAGGTCTCAATTAATTCTCATTAAAAAGAGGATTCCAGTAATGTAGGATTTGGAACTTTTTTTAGTGTCTCCAAGTGAACTGGTTTCCACCTTTTTCTATATATTGCAGCATCTCCCTGGAACCAGACCTCTGAGTAGTAAAATAAGGATGATAATAGTTGTATTGTTATTATATTATCCAAATGATGAGTTCTAAGTATGCAATATTTAATAGATCTCTATAAAAATATTAAGAATGTGTCATAAGTAAGAGAAAAAAGGAAAAATGTATAGCAGTTTCACAGAACAGGTTTTGATCTTTTTTTTTTTTTCTTACTGCTTGGAACATTATGTGTGCAACTTTCAAAAATATTTGTAAAGCTTACTGTATATAAAACCAAAAATAAAGAAACAGGTATTCTATGTGTGGCAGTGTTTACCTGGCATTTCTGCCTTCTTTTTCACCCTTACTCATAACAGAACAATTCATTGCAAGGTATCTATGCCACATACCTTGTTTACTGAGTTCACATCTGCAAAAGTACTATAGCATGGATATTAGTGAGAGTCAGTGGCATTTCTTATTCTTATTAGTACTTCATTAAAACAAATTTAATGGAATTAGCAAACATCAAAGTCTACAAAATATTCTTGCACTATATATCAACATGCCAAACAACTTTGCAACATTGTTAACTGCAGAAAAATCATTGCAGAGCTTTACCAGCTCTATACACTTCAAAACAGCTCACTTAAAATCTCCCGTTCCTTTGATCAAATACCTGGGAAATATGCCTTAGTGCATTGGCAGTCTGGAATAATCATGCTTTGGTCATTCTAATGCATAGTTAATGTTCAAAATCACATACAGATTTTTGAGATAAAACACCTTTTTTTTTTTTCTTGTGATACGTGTTAAGGTAGTTTGGTTGCTTTGCAAATTTGTAGGAAAAATCTTCACAATTAACATTCAAAAATTATTTTGCTGGTAATTTTGTCCCCTCCATCACCACCAGCATTAAGGTTTCCATGATGAACCCGGGATTACAACTGCTTACATATGCTTATAAGTTAGATGCTTATTTCTTATTTTTCACTTGCTTTGGGGTCTTCTACAAGGCCTAGTTTTGACAACACATATTGTGAAGGATGTAGATATTTAGTAAAGTCCTACAGTCATTTCAAACCCCATTTTTTTTCTAATTCATAGGAATATTATGGTGTGTAATTATTTTCCACTGTGCTTTACTGTTGCTAGTTAATTTAATCACACTGCACATCCATAACGTCAGCAATTATTATATTAGTTCAATTTCTTATGTAAGAAAACAGACATTGAACATCTGTGCAATTTGTTCAAAGACTTACCTCAGCTAAATGGGAAAGCGATGAAGAACATCCAGATCTATCTTTAACCACATGATGATCCTGCCAGACCTAAAAAGACATATTGAATTCTACTTAATCACTTCTTGGAGCATGATAAAACACTCAGCAATAAACTTTGATGAAATAGACACTTTCAAAGTATTAATGATTGGACACTACCATTACTTTATAAGTAATTAATTACTTCATGAAGACAGAATTGTCCCTCTCATTTGCTATATGGATTTCTCTATACGTCATGGCTGCATGTCTGTGCTAAGGCATGTCAGTGTGCATGTCACTGCTAAAGAATTTGATATTCTGAACACTAAATGACAGTTTATGTCTTTCAGATATTTCCTTCATGTTAAGTTTTTATTTTAATTTTTTAATTGAATACTAGTATATGCTGGCTTAATACTTGTAAATCACTGAACTATTCTTGTTATTCCCTGAAGAGGAATTGATTAAATAATTCATTCTGAGCATGTTAGTCACCCTGCAAACTTTCCAGTGGTCCTCTGTGTAGCCTGCATTTCTATGAATGCAAGTTTTATATGCAAATCATTTTTATGGGTCTTTCACCACCCTGTCACTGTCATACAAAATCAATAGAATGTGGACACATCAAACCTCAATCAGATGAGGAAATAGCTTTCAAACCCATGGTGAGAGACCATTTTGGAAAGTGTAACTGTTGAGGTTTTTTCTTTTCAAGCCAGATTTGACTTCTAAGAACATCAAGCCAGGACTATGAAGTACCTCCAGATGTACCCCATTATTCCACATTACACTCTTTTTACAATATATTTATTATCTGTGTTTATTTAGTTATTTTTCCACTACTTTTCAATGATCTGGTAAATCTGTGTCAATTTGGTAGTGTTGTAATGCTTAAAGTATGTCTTTGCATTTCTGAAAATTAACCTGTTCTTTGTATTGTACATTGCCATTGTACAATCTGTGTTATTTATGCATAAGAACGTCAAAGGACAGAGTTTAGAATTTGTAGACAGTGAATGCATTTATATATACAACAACACAGAAATTTCTGGTATAATTTGTATTTATAGAACATTAACCCAAGGTAAGAGAATGTATATGGTATTCGCAGAATGGGCTTACAACATGTGCTTCACTAGATTGGTTGTTTCTGAACGAGGACTGGAATTAATATTTAGAAAAATGTATTGTATAATGAAATTTCATGTATTTATTTATTTATTCTCTTTAGAAAAATTTTAATTTAATTAAAATTTTTGAGAGTGCTAAAGTTGAGAAGTGGAGAAATTTGTAGGGCCCAAACAGGAACTAATTAAGACAGTCATAACACTATCCTCTGTATGTAAGTATTATAGTAAAGTCTTTACAGGGTTATAGCAGCATTTTTCAGTTCCCTGGTTTTGCCCATCTTTCAATGGCACTTTCAGTGGCAGTTCCAGGAGATCAAGAATAAAGAGCTAATAAGCAGTTTAAGGGGCACTGTATTACCTTCTGGCATGCTTTCTGAGTTTTACAGGAAATTTTACTAAGATTACGTAACTTTGGAATGAATCTGCAAAGAAATTTGCAAAATATTGTGCATTGAGATCTTTCAGTATAGGGGAAAAGATATGGCTGTTATGACTGTCCAAATTTGCTTGTATATTTCATGTCCTATTCAATACACTTAAGTGGCTCCTTTAATAAACAGAATCTGTAAAGAAAATCAGGAATATGGCATAAGAAATGATACTGCTCTGTTAAGATGCTGGTTTGGAAGGGGAAGCAGTAGTCCTTCTTGCACATATAATTGTTTTGACCCCATTAGTTAATAAAATTTAAGGAAATTTGTAATTAGCAGATTGTAATTTCACAGAATGTCCAGGTAGTACCACGGTTAATCAGTTTAGCTATAGATGACAGCACATCATAGCACATAGAAGTAAATTCACATATTGGCCAATATTTACTTTTAAACAATAACTAAAAGAGAATATAGTTGAACTCATGGAGATACCTGTTCAAACTTTCTGAATAATTGAGTTTATCAGTCACTGGCCTTTTCTATTTTATTTACTTATATTATTGTTTCAGAAAAATTCTCCATTGCACTAACCATGTTGAAATCCTTCTTCAGAATAAGATCAACATCTGAAGCTAGATTTAAACCTCAGGAAAGGTAAAAGAATCTTTAATTTATGAAACTGAACAAGTAGACTTATCTAAACATCTCTAGGGTTTTAATGGGGGATATCTATAATTCTCTGAATTGTATTCCTTTCACAGTGATATTTTGTAATTCCATTCTATTACCCTTGCTTAACATTAATGAGATAAAAAGATCACATTATGGCGATTGATGTTCTTCAAATTAAATGCACGTTTCCATGTACAAAGCTGTCTGCTAATTTAAAAAACATAGCATGTAACATAGAATCATGAGCATGGTCATCACTCAGCTGGGATCAGATAGCATTTTTTATCTATTCATTGGATTTAACAAGGCATGAGATGGAAGCAGAATACAAAATGTGGGTAGATTATCCCGTATCCCCCTTTTGGCCACTTCTTGGCAATCTCAGCAAGGAAACTGAGGCTTCATGTTGTCATGGAAATAAACCTCAAGGTCAAAGGGGCATATGGAAGGTCAGGCAATGACAAAGGAACATCTGAGAGGCCATCTGGATGAGTGACCTGACATAATTAGTCATTAATCCCACTCTTGGGAACAATAGAGTTAGTCGAGAATGTGTTTGGACTTTGATCATGGTCAGGGTGATCTCATGGGGAAAAGGGAAGAAAGCTCCACTTGGTAACTAAGCAGATTACCCTGGCATGCTGTTAACTAAAGAAGAGTAGTCAGAAGAGGCCAGTGGGATATGCATTTTACATATGCTGTGTTTTCCCTTTAGTTACTACGGGCCATGTGGCTCTGGGATTAGCTTTTGGGTAGTGATTTTTTTATCTTTTTTTAACAATTTTCAATGAAAAGAGAGCAAGTGTCCCAAAATACTTCACTTAAAATTCCCAGGCAACAGATGGGAAGAGAGCTGAAGAGCCAAAGGCATCAGCCAGCTTGGTTTACAGGTGTCAATATTTACTAAGTAGAGTTTGCCAGGATGTCTTTGGGGAAAAAAGGGAGAGAATGGTTAATCAGTAAAACAATAGCAATCATCCCTGTTGTCTGTTTTATACTGAATGATTAGAATTATAAGATGACCGAGTGTGTGGCAAAAGCTCCCCATCAGCACCTGTCTTTCCATTCCCACTCCATTCCCCTTCACATGTCATGTTTTCATTATTCGGACCAGCGCCTTGATGAGAGGATATCCCTTGCATGGAGCTGGGATTCTTCTGCTTGAAAAGTTGCTGATATTTGGTGATTGATTATTTGCAGTTTTGTGGGGTATGAATGTGAGAATGGACTATGCTAAATGCATGTAACCTGAGACATGCAAAACTGATTTTTTTCCTTGGATTAAAAAAGACCATACTTTTGACTGTATCATTAAAGGATAAAGTGAAGTGCAGTGTGTAATGTAATATACTCATTTGGATCCGGGGTGTATTCGTTAAATATCTCTTAAATATATATATATATATATATATTGTTGTTGTTGTTGTTGTTGTTGTTCTATCATAAAATTTCTGCTTAAGTGGATTGCATTTTCCTGTAAGAAAGGCAACACACCATTTTCCTAGGCTAAGGGCAAAAGTTAAGACAGTGATACTTATCTATAAAGAAAAGTAAGATAATTTTTGCATTCAGGAACATTCATAGAGAAGGTCAGATATGACATCAGCAATTACAGTCCTTTGCTGTCTATGTGTAATGAAGGCAACTTTTGCAAATGATTTCCACCATGAACAGGTTCCATATTTTGACTTGTCTTTATTAATTGAATAAACTCAGGAGGAATGTGCGCTGATTCCCTATAATTAGTACTTGATTTAAGAGTAATAGAGGAAACAGAGCAGCTGACTTAAACTGGCCAAAGAGATTTTCCATACTTTATGATTTAATGGGAAAGGAGAGTTTAGAAGAGAGTGGAAGATCATCTTTGTCCTGCTCGCTTGGAGGCTGGCTGGGCATCTATCGGTGGATGGTGAGCAATTGCTTATGCATCCCTTGTTATATACAGGCGTATATATACATATATACATAATTATTATTTTCCTTTTCTCTATCTTAGTAAATAGTTTTATCTCAACTCACAAGTTCTTCTTCCTTCCCCCCCTTCCCCCCCAGTCCTCTCCTCCATCCCACAGGGAAGTGGGATGTGAATGACTGTGTGGTGCTTAGCCACCTGCCAGGTTAAACCACAACAAGACCTTAATGAATGGCCTTTGTATAAATAAACACAAACTAAATCTTGTCAGCTGTATTATTATGTAGAGGCAAATATCAAAAAATTTTAGCATTACTCTGGAAGGAATAAATCAGCCTACATAATCAGTGGAGCTCACACAATGATAAAACTCAATAAAGAATGAAGGATATATCTTTGAGCAACAAATAGCTTTTCAATTTCTTTTTAAATTATTTTTATTTTTTGCAAAATCTTGTTTTCATTGGAGAGAATTAAGCCTTTCCCAATTTATTAGATTTCTGTAGTGTCACATTCTCTCTTTCTCTACTCTTAATCTTGAAAAAAATAATGAAAAATAAAGAGAAGTTATATAACAACTCGGCCATTTTACATGACTTCACATTGCCCCCAGCTGGAAGGGTTCATATTTGTTTCAGGAACTGTGCTAGTATCATATTTGTTTCTCAAGAAGATGGAATTCTTAACAGTTTTAAGGTTCTGTTTATGCTGAAATATTTGGGCTAGGTTTCTGTACACTAGATTATGAAACAGCAGTCTGAGCGCTGCATTAGACCTGTCCTGAGTCTGTTTCTGTTGAGAGACAAGACTAATGATGTTACATGAAACACCAAGCTAATGCATCTCTGTGGGCTGCAGCATCTGAATGAGTACAGATAGCCCAGCTGTTTCTTACAGAACATTGCATGACAAGGAATTCAAGCACCAGATGTATTCCTAGGTAACTGAGGTCAGATTTTTCTTTTATTGTGAAGTCCAAAATAAAGTTTAAAAAGTAGGAATGATTTACTGTCGGTAAGTTCTGTGAAAGGATCCAGTTCAACGGAAGGTTGCACAGCCATAGTTCTGATATCTTCTTTTCACCATGTGCATGCAAAAATAGTGATCAGAGAGCTTCAGTAAAATGTATAGTCATGATTTTTATATAAATATGAAATCACAGTCTCAGGATTGGAAACACATCTGGTGAGACTGGAGGCAACACCTTAGAATCATTGTAAGTTGGAATATATGGTTCCCTTATCAAACAACATCTGACATTTGTTTTTTGGATTTCACTCCAACATGTCCATTGGAAGGCTATTTCAAACTTTTTTCCTCTTAATGCTTCTCCATTTTCATATTTTACAGGTATCAATAATAAGTTTTCCTAATATTCTTTTCATCAGAGAAAACGAGTTCTACACCTGTCTGCTAACATGATGGCATCTATCCATCAGGCATCTACATCCATCAGGATAAAACTTACCTTCCTGAAACATGTAAGACCAAAACTGTATCTTCAGTATAAATTTACCATTATGAAATCTCACAGAATTTTTTACATCGTGGTCTTGTTTCTCAGCTCTAAAGACAGTACCTTCTTTGCTTTATTTCACACTCTCATGTAACTGGGTAGTGTGAGCAAGCCCTTTTGGTTCTGTCCTTTCCTCCTGCTCATAGTGTTGGATATCACTATTGCAGATGGGATCTTGCACTTTGAATGATGAAATTTCTCTAATTGCTGTTTTTCCAGATCATAAGTTTGTGCAGGTCTTCCTTTACAATATTCTATTCCTCCAGCAAAAAAAAAAAAAAAAAGAAAGAAAAAAAGATAGTAAAATAAAATACTGTGAAAATATGTTTTGGTTTTTTTCTGCCATCAGTTAGAAGAGGTACTTTACTAAGAGAAGAAAGAATGGTAAAGAAGCTGTTTTCATTTTATATTAAGAGGTGAGATTATATCCTTCCTTCAACATCACATTCAAATACAAGCCCTTGATTTCAGCACAGAACTAGTTAAAAGAAGTCAGTGTATTGGCAGAGAGGATCCTGAAAATGTATAGATTCTTTTATCTATCTCCTCCATATAAGAATACGATGTGTTTATAGGACTCCATCCAAACTTCATGTACCATATTGTTCATTAGTAAGACAGAACAGAATGGCTGAATGAGGATATAAACAGGCCATTGTTGAATAGCATTGTTGGACTGCTTAAGATATGACTTGGGGTTGTTCAGATATTGTATTTCAAAATGACTCATCCCAATACCAGTGGTAACAAGCTGCATTCAGTTTCATTTATCAGTGCTATTAAATAAAATACATTTTCTTTGTCCCCACTGCTGCTGAATACCTAAACAATACTCAAAGGAGAAAACCTTTACCCTGCTGAGTTTGATTTAACGGCTCCATATAATGCAAGAAAGTGTTGCATTCATACTTATCAGTTTGATTATTTCTTGTCTACGTGGAGTTTTGAAAACACCTTCTCCTTGTTTTAATTGACATTTTGGAAAATCTGAAAGTGCTTTATTCTTGACCTCTGTGCTGTCTCCTACACACAGGATCACATTGTCCCTCCATTGCATCAGTAAGCAATTTCTCCCCCTGTATGAATAAGACAGTGTTCTATTGCAAATTTTACATAGGTTTCTTACGTCCCTTTCAGAGTTATTAAAACTTCACATGCAAGAAATCTTGGTCCTAATCTACCAGCTCACTACAGATGTTGACACCTGTCTGACGGCTGCCAGGCTAGGCTAAGTGGCTTTTTAATGTAGACCTGAACCTGGGCTTGTGGTTGCAGTTCTGGTTAAGTACTTCATCTCATGGAGTGGGGAGGAGGATGGAAAACAACTGCCGGAAACAATGGAGCATATTTTTCTTCAGTTTTCACTCAATGGCATCAGTACAAGGGCTCCTTCACAGCATCAAAGAACAGCTGAGGTCAGAAAGAAGCTCTGGAGATCATCTGGTCCAACTTCCCTGCTCAAGCAGTGTCTCTAAAGCAGGTTTTACTCATTTGCTTCAGTGTTCTTTCTCTCCTCCCAAGTGAATGAAGCTGAAACAAACAAACGAAAATCAACATAAAAAAAAGAACAAAAAAAAAAATCAACACCTACCTCAGTTTTAAGCTTCTACTTTTTGCCTCATTTATCCGTATTTCTGCATTGTTCTGTCTCATTGAAGAAACCCTAGGTCATTAAGCAGTGCTGGCTAGTACCTTGCACAGGACCTCTGGGGAACTATGAGCCTGGTGGTAGGGACAGCACTGATCAGACGTGACTTCAGCATGGGCACTTAATTAAGTGTTGGTGAAGGTATATGTCATTTCACATGGCAAACCCGCAGGACTGGAATTGTTCATTTTCAGCTACCTCTCACAACATTCCATGATCCCTGAGTCACTCTATCTATTTTCAAAATCCTTAATTGAAAAATGGCTTAGAAATACTAAGAAAGTTCTGACGATAATTGAAATATCGATTGAATACTGCTATTGATATTTTACCTTGGAAGATTCATAGGACTCTGAGGTCATTTCCAACCCTGTTATTTGTTTTCACAAAATGGAAGCCAGAGGTTATTAGCCAATTTCTTATAACCTCGAAACATTCCAGGTATAGACAGAGAAGTTGCAATAAGAGTTTATTGCTTCTTCTGAATTTGTCACTTCATGTAAATGACAAAGAAAGCCCCAAGCTTCTGAACTCAGTTTTTATTGCAAGTCTCTGAAGACTGAAAAGCATACATTTTTAAAGGGAGTTCTGAAGGAATCATTTCCAGTATTAATGTTTTATGTAAAAATTTAAATAATGAACAATTATGAATAAAAATAAGAATTCAAGCACTAAAAATTCATTACATGAAAGACTTGCAGTCTGGATGCTCTTGGCTCAAATTCATACTCTAAAAGATGTAAGAAGGGATTGATCTTCAGTCTTCTGCATGAACATACCAGTTACTGCATGTTGGGAACCGGACCCTTCCTCTATAATTTTTTTAAACTATTAGGCCTCTCTGAGCCTCAAAAACAGAGACTTCATCCCAAAAGAGTTAGAAATTGTTTAACACTTCTAAGTATCCTTTTGAGTTAAAACTCTAAGACATGACTTAAATTCCCAAATAAGCTTGAATTTGCTAAGACTATGTTTTCAAATGAGTCCTAAAAATGCTGAATATACATCAATTCACTCATGCCTGTATTTTCCAGAATCATAGAATCTCAGGGGTTGGAAGGGACCTCTAGAGATCATTCTTTTGCTAAAACAGGTTCCCTACTGTAGGTTGCACAGGTAGGCAAGAGGAGTCTTGACACAAGGAAACTTTACAAACTCTCAGGGCAGCCTGTTCCAGCGCTTTGTCTCTCTGACAGTAACACTTGTGTTAGCATGGAACTTTCTGTGTTCCAGTTTCTGCCCATTGCCCCTTGTTCTAATATTACTCATCATCTAAAACAGTCCACACCAGTCAACTTGACTCCCACACTTCAGATGTTTACTAACAGTGATGAAATCCCCCCTCTGTCTTTTCTTCTCTTCTCCAGACTGAACAGCCTTTCCTCATACGCAAGATGCTTCAGGCCCTTAATCACGCATGTGTTGATTTAATGTATTTACACAGATGTAGTATTTAGCAAAATTAAGTTGTATTTATAAAGTTATGGTACCGTTTTCTGGACTCGAGTAAAATCTGGGTAGATAAAATAAGAACAAATTGTGTCTTTGATAATACTTACAACTTTTATATTGCTTATGACAGCTGTTAGTTTCCAAATTGTAGCGATTTCAAAAATATTTTAAGCCATGTATGACGCTAGCTGAAGACAGAATTCTGTAGAATTCTTTATGCTACTTGCATTTCTTTAAACTATGAAGAATAAATGTTTCCAGAAGCAGAACCTCTACTTCAAGAAACACTAACATAAAATTAATATAAAAATCTAAAATGATACATAGGCTTAAAAAGTATTAGGCTTCGTATATGCATTTTTGTAAGGGCAAATAATTTAGGCCTGTGTGAGGAAGGCAAATAAATGGTAAATAGTCCCTAAGGAATTTTAATAAGTGTATTAGGAAAAAGAAAACACAAGACAGCTGAATTATGTGTTTGTTCTTGTTGTTTGTTTGTTTGTTTGGGGTGGGTGTTTTTTTTTCAGAAGAAGAAGACTGAACATTTATTTGCTTGTCATATTGGAATTTAAATTAGGTCTTGACACTGACATTTCAGACTAAAGAGCAGCTTGGAACAAGTTTTACCGTATAAATCTTTCTTTCACTGCAGAAAAAGCCATCAGAAGAAAATATATTTGAAGAAAGTTTAACTCATATTAATCCAGTGTTAACATTCCACATAGCACGTAGCCTGAATTTACCAGTGAAGAGCATGTAGTTTGTACTTACACTGTGGTACTTTTAATGCAGAATACAGAAGGGATTGAAATCACCACTGACTAAGTAAGCCAATTAATTAAGCACTAATGTGCAGATTTCATACCTGTCTGCACAGTTCTGTTACCATAAAGGTAAAAAATAATAATTTTGATATTATAGTTATTTTGAAAGTAGTTGGGAGTTGAAACAGTTGGGATGTCCCAAAATCTCCTGTAAACACAAGCTTTTTTATCATATGATTTGGGAGCATCTGGTCAAAGTATTGTATATAATCGTAGTAAAATTTAACATTACTGAAAAAATTATTCCAATTAAGCAAGTAGGAGAGACAGTTATTTTAGTATATTTGAACTGAAACTGGAGCATAAGTTTTTAAAAGTGTCCTAGACAGAGCTGTCAAGAAGACTGATGTAGAACCCAAGAAGTCTTTGATTTTTCTTACATTAAGGATGGCATTGTAGTCTGAATCTCACTCAGTGTTTGATGTATGGTGTTCTTAAATAAAAGAATTGAACTGTGATTTTGTGATTCTGTAAAATGGTCTATGTGGCAAAATCAGATTTGTCAGGTATCATTCAGACAAAATCAATGGCTACTGTATGTTTTCAGAAGTTAACCGACTGATTTCTGCCCACCTCTCATAAGCTACTCATTATCACCACTGCAACCTTGGGTATTAGGAGTGGGCTTTACAAAACCGCAGCGAGCACTTTCCATCCTTATACAGCGAAGGAAAAAAGATACACCTAAAAGATGGGTATCACAACAGTGAGCATTCTTACAAAAAAAGCACACCTGTACCAGGAGTCCCTCAAGGAAATTTCGGAAGACAGTTGCCTGGCAGTTTTCTCTACCCGAATGACCACAGGCTCATATCACTGAGCCTATGCTTTTTGTTTGCTATCTTCATAATCTAAACAGAAAATGCTTTGGGGCTGGAACACAGAGGAGAGTCTGGAAGAAAGACACAAGTGCTCAAGCTCTAAAACTGGACTACCGTTTTTGCAGCAAAGTGCAGATGCAGCTGGCTTACGTGCTGTTTTTGATATTAATGCATAACAGGTTGCTTTTTATTGTTTCTCAGTTTTGCGTTACTGGATTTTGAGTAAACTATTCTGCTCTGTTTCAGAGCAAACTTAAAGATGCAAGTTTAAATCACTGGAGTCACAGCTTTCAGTCTTCACCTGCTTGATTTTGCTTTCAAAGGGACTGCATGAATCCTCAGTCAGTTACCAGGTATTAGCTGGAAGCCAGGATCAAACAGCTGAGAGATGATAGAAAACAGCTCCAGAAACTACTTCTCACTTATTCCCAAACATATGAGCTCTTCCAAACTGCTTGTTTGATTTTGGCATGAGGCGAGTTCAATTTAAGTTTTAGTCTTATATTATCAGCTTGACTCTATCTTGAAAAGGAAATGCTCATGGAGGTATTGCTGGGAAGAAGTTTAGGAAACTGTTCCTTGCTGCCTCTCAGCTGTAAGTTAATGGCTTCCAGCTGAACTAGCTGCTTCTCCCACAGCCCATCCCCTGCAAACCACTGCCGGAGATGGACACAAGCCCCATCAGATGTCTTAGGTGTCAGAGCTAGGAGCCATTGTTTCTTAACAGTAAGTTTATTGCTTTCCTGCTTGTCTCCAAGTGAGTTCTTGTCTTCAGCTTTGCTCCTTCGGTGTTTTTTGTGAAGTACTGCTAGAGCTTCATAGCCAGTGTCTGCACGTCAGCTGGGAGCCATTAACTGACAGCTTGTGAAATGGTAAGGAACAATTTCCTAATTGCCTCAGTCAGTAGCTGACTGAGGAACTCTTGCAGCATGTGTCACCGCAAAGCCAAGCAGGTTATTTGGGTTATCTCAAACAGCCCTCAGCAGAGAATTTGGCTACTCTATTCCCAGGCATATATACAGACTGGAATGAGCAGTCCTTGAGTGTAGCCCTGCAGAGAAGGAGCTGGGGGTCCTGGTGGATGAAAAACTTAATGTAAGCCAGCAGTTTGCTCTTGCAGCTCCGAAAACAAATAGTATCCTGGACTCCATCAGAAGAGGGGTGGCCAGCAGGGACAGGGAGATGACTGTCCCTCTCTATTCTGCCCTTGTGAGGTCCCATCTGGAGTATTGTGTTCAGGACTGGAGCCCACAGCACAAGAAAGACAGAGAGCTGTTGGAGAGGGTCCAGAGGAGGGCCACAAAGATGATCAGAGGGCTGGAGCACCACCCCTGTGAAGACAGGCTGAGGGAGCTGGGCTTGTTCAGCCTGGAGAAAAGAAGGCTGCAGGGTGACCTCATTGCAGTGCAGCCATCCAGTACCTAAAGGGAGTCTATAAAAAAGAGGGGAGTCAACTCTTTACAAGGGTCGATAACAGTAGGCCAAGGGGAAATGGTTTTAAATTAAAGGAGGGAAGATTTAGGTTGGATATCAGTGGGAAGTTCTTTGCTATGAGAGTGATAAGGTTCTGGAACAGGCTGCCCGGAGAGGCTGTGGATGCCCTGCTCCTGGAGGTGTTCAAGGCCAGGTTGGATGGGGCCCTGGGCAGCCTGGACTAGTATTAAATAGGGAGGTTGGTGGCCCTGCTGTGGCAGGGGGGTTAGAGATCCTTGATCCTTGAGGTCCCTTCCAACCCGGGCCATCCTGTGATTCCATGAGATATTCTGGTGTTATTTTTGCGGTGGAAAACGCATGAAGTCCTGTGATGGAGAAGGTATACATCTATAAATACCCGCTTTTTTCAGTGACTTGCTCTCCACTCAGATACAGCTATCCATGATCATACAATCACACGTGTGAGTCACAGGGATAGGAAGCGCTCTGTGACTGAACTGGGAAGGCTTGCCAGCATCTCAGAGCACACCCTAGACAAGCACAAGCATCACTGCCTTGTGTGCAAATTGTGTCCCTTTCTTTGGAAAAACAGTGGAAGGAGATTAGTGCCTTTTTTTTTTTTTTTTTTTTAATGACAAATTACCTATGAAAGGATTAGTGTAGGAAGAGAGCAAATTATGTTAACTTTTCCAGGCTTAGCAGCTTTGAAGCCACATCTCACAGGCTGTTTTAACTGCCAGGTTGCAGAATGACCTTGGCTGGGAAATGTTTCCCTGCTATGCTTAAGGTTGAGCATCAGCACAGCCAAGAGTGCAAGGGCTTTTGTATCAGAAGAGCAGGAAACAAGCGAGTCTATGTATCTGTAGCCTATTTTCCAGGGCTATGGGTTGCTAGGCTGGGTTTATGATCCTATTTCCTGAAAGGTTTCTGTATTTCATATTAGGCATAATCTTGCTATTTGGAGAGCTCAGCAAGTGGCAGTTAAACTGCGCTGCTCTGCTTTTCACTGCTACAAGCTCTGTAATTGAGAGTTTTCCAGCAACAGTGCTTTCTCACCTGCTATGGTGAGCCTAAGTTGAGGTGCTCCTCTATCATGTGCTATCAGAGCAGAGAGGAGCAGAAATAGACCAATTAAGATGAAACATCTAACTTAGAGCAATATCTTGGAGGGCTGGTGATGCAGAACCAGAATTTGTGCTGCTATGTCCTTGCATAAATTGAATGACTTTTTTCCTGGATAAATGTAAAAGGCAGAACCATTAGTCTGGAGTTGAAAGAGCATGATTTATCTCTGCATTCAAGAAACATGCATTGTACAAGCACATTAAAAATGAGAAGTGGACTTTCTAACTCCTGTCAGCTTGTGAAAATTGATTTTTATTTCAGAAATTGCTTATACTAAAGAGATGTAGAGCTTAAAGACATTAGCTGACACAGCAGAATTGGGCCCTAGCTTAAGATTTCAACAGGTCTCCAGGACAGAATGCAAGCAAACCAGAAGGGGCAAGGCAAAGCTTTTTTGGAAAGGTAGCTAACCGTTCAGTTTCATACATTAAATTAGGAGACAGCTTAAAAGCTGTTAGTATCTATGGAACTAGTTGTCTGAACCCCCTCCCTGATGAGTAGTTCTCAACAGTAATCTAAAGAACAAAAAAATCTGAAGACTGAACCTCACAGTCCAGTGTATGTACGTTGCACTGCTAGCTATTAACTGAAACCCCAGATGGCTTCGTTCTTCATAGTGTAAGACATCTCCGATACGTTATCATAAGTGACCAAAACAGTAAATGAAAGCAGCTGTATTGGGTACTAAAAATGTGCATCATTCAGAGAGTGAACTACACATGGACATCTGATGTCCCAGAGTTATGAAGCACTTGTATTGGAAACACAGAACCTTCCTAAATTCCTATCTCAAGCAAAAGGTCTTATATATTTTTAGTGTGTTTGCTTGAGCAAGAGCTAGTTCTACTGGAAAAGATAAATAGCTGATGCTGTTCAAATAACTGTTCTGATTGTCACAAACTAATTAAGTGCTTTCAGCTGTGTCTATATTGTGCCATTGTTTACTTGGCTCATTCACACTTAGCTGCAGGTGGTTCTTCCAAACATTCTTGTATTTATTACTTTAGACCCTCTTGATTCAGAGTGGTTTTGGGATGGTATTACATTGAAAAATGTCAAACTTTCACACCTTGACTTGTAAATAAAGGAGTCAAAAACATGCTAGTAGTCACTGTAAAGGAATTCACAGAATGCAGATGTAGGTGCTTGGGAGGAATAGCTACCCTTGAAACTTCAAATCACAGCTGCTTTCAAAGCAGATTCTTTAGGAACTGGAGTGCAGTTCTGAAGATCAAATGCTTGGTACTCTTTAGAATGTTGATATCTTCATGGCAATGAAACTTTAATTAAAAAAAAAAGTTTCAATTTTCAGATGAAGTTCTGAGAAGTTCCACGTAAGAGCTTAACTTTTGCTCGTTCCTTTCCAGATATAAATTCATTAAATGTGTTAAACAAACTAGATATTCTAGATGTCTGAAAGTGACAGCAATCCAATATTTAACTGATTTCCAGTTGTATTATGTCTGAATGTAAGTAAAGTGTCTGTAAAATGCACATGACATTGTAATAAGGTTGTTCTCTCTGACTTTTAAACAGAGCTTTCTAACATGCAATGGCTGAGAAAAAGAAACACAGAGGTCCAAAACTTGCCTACTCATTCATCTATCCAAGCCAACCCACTTCGTTCATGCTGTTAGGTCTTTTTTACCTATGTTACAGAAAAAAAACATAAAGTGCATTCTATGGATGGACTACATGACCTCTGGAGGTCCCTTCCAACCTAAATTAGTTTACATTTCAGAAGATAACTAGTAAATACAGAAGATACAAAACCAGAGTGGTAATTCTTCTTCACCTGCTTTCCTCAGTGCTCAATAGCTACACAGTTATCAGAAAATACTTTCAAGCTAGCTTAGCATGAGCAAGTCACGGTTTTGTTGGTGGAACTGCACTCACTTTTAGAAGATACCCCTGGGAGCACATCTGGGGGATCTTAGCAGGGCCCATCTCTTTCCTTCCAAACTGAGTGAGGTTTTGTCTTAATCTGTAATGGCAGCACTAGACAGAAGGCAACATAGATCTACCAGGGTTTGAAAAAACCCTGTGTTTTGATCACACACTTGAGTGAGTGGACTAAATGATATACTTTACAGAATAGTATACTAGCGCTGTGAGTACTGTAGGAATAAGCACATAGGATTAGAAGAGTTTTCTACAAAATGCCCATGCTGAGGAGAAGCCCTGATAGAGAGCATGAAGTAATGCTACAGTAAAAATTTGGATACTGCAGGAATATCCAACTCAGCTCTGAATTATGTAATGCATATGATACTGGCAGTCTGAACATCATAACCCAAAGGGTTTGCACAAGCTAATTTACCCTGTTTCCTATTGAACGTTACCCTCACATTCCTGCTGCAGCCTATCAAGCTAAGACAGACCCTCAGTCTCTTATTGAGGCTGATGGGAAAAAAGAAAAAAAAAAGAAAAAAAAAAAAAAAGAGAGAATAAAACCTTAATGGGATGATAGTTCCCATTGTTCTCAAATTGCATCCAAAACACGGTGGAAGCATTCCATCGCTGCAGCTTGTGTTCAGTGGTTACAGTCATGGGCAGCAGTAGAAAATCCTTTGACAAATAGATGTTGATCACTTTTGAAAATGTCACCATCAATTTTTGCTGAATGCTTCTGTAAGGAGGCTCCTTTATTTTCTGTAGTGCAGGAATGTAATAGCAATGCAGTATGTATAACATTTATATATCATTATAATCATCATCATTATCATAATGTGTTATCTGTCTGGCAATCTGCTTGCAATATGAATAACAATTCTTCATATTGGTTGTGTTTTTCCATGAAGCAGATAATTATTGCTGGCAGAGAAAGGCAGTTTGGATTTAAGAAGGCACCAGATGTTACTAAAACTGCTTTTAAACTCCTCTTTGTTGTTTCCTGGATCTTGCACCATACAGAGAAAATGCAGTAAAGTACTGCTTCACCAGAACTGGTAGCCTAATCTCTTCAGCTGTTTTTGTTTCAGTTTAGCACTTCTGTCTCTGTTGTGGACATCCAAGGAAGCCCATAAATCTAGTCCAGCTCCTCTGTATGGTCCACTGGCATCAATTAAAGATATTGATAGTAGCTAGTATCTTCCTTGTTGAGAACAACCATGACTGAGACCCATACCAAAGAGACAGCTCAGCTTGAGGTAAAAGAACCTCCTAAATCTACTTAAACACCAAATGTCTTTCCTTTTAGCAAAATATTTTGCATTTTGTTTTGGCAGTACAGGGCTAGGGTTTGACACTGAGTATCAGCTATTTGGGAATGCATATATTCAAAACCGATCACCAGCTTCAGAGTTTCCTATTTAAGAGACTTTTTCCACTGGCTCAAGACCTATATTTTGCATGTGTTTGTCCTAAAATCCACATTACCTAAATACAATTAATTACTTGAAAGCTCCTGAACAGAGATATAATCAAACATAATTTTATCATAGATCAAAATAAAAATGTTGAGAAGGATAATAGAGAAGAAAATTGTCTGGATTGAGCCTATTGCATGATTATGTTATGTATGGAAGAAAAAACATTATGCTCACCCTACATTACATACACAGTAATTTATGGATGTTTAGCAGCAAACATTCTCAGTTATTTTTCTAGTTTTATGGGTTTTTTTCTTTTTTTGTTAGCTTTCCAGCTTCTCAGAAAAAGGATTACATGATTTACTGTCTTTTGGAAATGGTAGTTTTCAGTTAGCAAAAGAACCTTTGGTTGTATTTTACAGAGAATTTCAGATAGTGTAACATCATAGTAAGTTTATTTTAAAGGTAAGTCGGGTTTCATTCTATCTTTTACAGACACAAAATTACACAAGTATGATTACTTCTGTGATATTTCTGTGAAGATATTCCCAGTTCTACTGCTGTAAGAAAACAAGGAATAAAGTAGTTCATGTAGATTTCAAATTCTTCAGATTGTCCTAGGGTATAGGGAGAAAATGGCCAGGAGAAAATTATCCTGAAATGAAAACAAAACAAACCCAGTCCTTTTTAACCTAGCCAAACAACAAAGTTCTTCAAAGAAATCATATAATCAAGCAGCTTTTTGCACTGATAAAACATGTAGCTATCCAACTGAAAAAATGATTTTGATTTTAGATAGCTATTTATGTTCCATTTAAATTTGTGAACCAGATCCTCAAACATGACAGGTCAAATCACCCCCATGTCTGTATCTATCAACTCAACATTTTAGTATTTGTAAGTGCAGAAAAGTTTAGTGCAAAGAACAGCTGGACTGTTAGAAATATTAACATTTCATTGCTTTTCTTCATTAAAATATCTCATGAAATATCTCATATGTAGATGCAATGATCTCCTTTTCTAAAATGCTGTGACTAGAAGAAAAAGTTAAAGGTTAAAATTAAATGTAATTATGTGCCCTAGGAATAAAATGGATATACTTTAAAAGTATAGTTAGGCTGTAAATTCATTTAAGCTGTTAAAAATTACAAAGGGATATATAAAATGCAAATTAAAGGAGAAAATCTTATTTATCTCCCCTGTTTGTATGGTAATTGGCCGCTTTTAATGAATCAATCTCATGCACAGACTCCTGCTAAATTAGACTACCTATAATGTACTGTCTTCAAGTAACTTCACATTCTCATTATGGCCTTCCTAATTTCTAAAGTAAAATTAATATAATTAGGGAGCAAATCAATACGTATTGATCTTGAGTTACTTCAATGGAACAAAAGAATAACAGATTAAAAGGAAGTGATTTTTGTTAGCATTGATTTTGTTAGCATGCTGAAACAACAGTGCTGAAGAATTAGATCTTAAAATATTTCTTTTCCCTGAATGATATCCTCTGGACATTTTAGATTCCCTGTGAAGCAAACAATTCTGCTTGGCTATGTTTGAAAGAAACAAACAAAAAGATCTTTACACTCCTTGTGTTTGGGCACCTATAGCATTGTTTTCTTATCACAAAAGACACTGACTATATTTTCTTTTCATGAGATCAATTTCAGGCTGCAAATTATTTCATCAGATTATGTTTCTTAGTGTAAGCTGGATGCATGCTGGCAAAAACTACTTAAATAAATCACTGATAATGCACTTGGATATAATCAAACATATAGAGTAAGGAATTTGATATTTGTAATGAGAAATAATAGAAACGTTAACAGAAATCAAAACATCTATGCTTTTTTACCATTACCATTTCATGTTGAAGAAAACAATACTTCCTATCAGAAAAGAGTAAGTTCTCTTTATTGTATTTGGGAAGCCATATTGAGCTTCTGAGAAACTGGCATTAGACCAACATTTATTAGGAAGGTGTGAAGGGAAAAATAATACTGTGCTGCCTCAACAGCTGAAGTCTGTATCCTAAAATTTGTAGCTGGGGATCAAAATGTCTCAGGTGGTACCAGACGAAGGCATTGCTCCATGTTCTTACAGAGCCTCCACAGGGCACCAGGCTGCTGCTGCAGGTAGATTTCACCCAAACTCATAAGAGTATGTTGATTGAAGTCAGGCACAGTTAATTTGTTTTTCACATCTTAAAGTCTCTACAGAGCACAAACCCTTTTTCCTAGCTCATATTTCATTTCTGTATTTCACAGATGCTTTATGATATGTGAACAAATTCCCTTGCTGCATGTGATAAATCTGAATTGCTTTGTTTAAAAAGGTAATTAATTTAGAGTTTTTCTTTCAATTTTCACACCATACGAACACAAATAAAAACTTTTCATGGTGTATAAATTTATCTACAGTGATTACCCAAATGAGTGGCAGAAACAGCTGCAACTTAAATCTTTACCCTGACTATTCTGCTTTAGCTGAAGCTAAATTGCAGATTCAAGTTACATTTCAGGCATTCTTTTAACATAATTTTAGGCAAACAATAGTAGTACATGTAAGAGATGCTAAAAACATTAGAGGAAGAGCTTTTATGCTTTATTTGCAAATATACAAAAGTTTTTGTACTATGTAACTTTGCTTACTTGAAACACGTCTGTGAGAGAGGAATGACTATATCACTATTTAACAATATTCCGCATAATGTTATATGCCAATCTAGTTCTAATTCAATGTATTGTGTAACAGTATGGAAGTAAATAATACCTGGCCTTCTGCATGATGGATGAGAAAGAAGTCGACTACTATTAAATTTTGTTATTGACAAAAGAAAGAATATCTTCAACAAAAAAATATTGGTGAAAACAAGGTAGTTGTAATATGATGTAGATGGTATCACCAAAATGTGTTATTTTTCTTGTATTAAGACACAACTCCATCCTAAGAAGGCAAGGAGAAGCTAGTGACATCTTAAATATTGAGTCAGTGGTTGTTTTTGTTTGCTTGCTTGTTGTTTAAATTGATAATTTAAGAAAAAAAACCCTCTATCATAGATAAAATCATCTACAGCTGTGCGACAATACAACATTTCTGGGAAAACAGGGATTTCCTCTGTTCTTCTATAATCATATATGCTTAAGCTGTTCTTTTTTTGTTATTGATTACTCTCTTTCCTTGTTAGGAGAGATGAGATTACCTTATTAAATATTATTTTCAAATATACGTAATATTGGACCCTATTTGAAGAAATGAAATTCCAATGATAACAGATTTTTACCTGAGGGAAGGTAAGCATCTGTGCTGAAAACAGAATAACCTCATCCGAGTGCTACTGAATGACAATTATTTTGATTTTAGTTTAGTAGGGAACCTTCAGAAAAATAAATCAAGGGAAAATATGCCACTTTCAGGAACAGGTAGATCCTGAAGCTTGATAGATAACTGGCATTTCTTGTTGGTGTCTAAGAAAAAGAAGTTGCAATAGAGGGACATCCCCATATTGCCCATACAGGGCAAGAGTATCACTATCAGGAGAATCTTAGGTCTCAGGTTTATATTCTCTCAAGCTGAAGTTAATGACACAAAGCAGTACTTATCTCTCACTCACTCATTTTATCACTCACTGATAAAAATCATTATTGAGAAGTGAGGATTTTTGTATTTGACTGATTTCTTTCTTTTCCTTCTTTTCTTTTCTCTGGCAGAAAAGTCCTCTTCACATTGCATAAGTATTCCCACACCGAGAACTGAAAGGCGGGGAAACAAATCTTGTAAGCGGAGGGCAAGAAATTGAAAAAAACTGGATTTCTAAAAATTGAAAAGGGAAAAGTGAAATTTGAGAAGCACAAAAAAAATTTTTGACCAAAAAAAGAATTGAGAAAACTGTGAATAATAACCAGGAAACTACCAAGTATGCCAAAAAGAGTGAAGCAAGTGCTCCAGAGCTCTAAAAGTAATGTCTCCTACTTTTTTTTCCCCATGGAAACTAGAGCAGCTATGAAATGCACAATAATATTATTTGATACAAAACATTATTTTGTATTTCAGCTACAAAACACTATTTTTCAACCTAGTCATCACCATTAGCCATGCATTTTTGCCAGTGATGAACAGGAGCCTGCATGCCGTACTCATCAAAATCTGCACTCACTACAAGAAAGACATCAAGTCCCTGGAGCAAGTCCAAATAAGAGCAACAAAGCTGGTGAATGGTCTGTAGCACAAGTCATATGGAGAGCAGCTGATGGAACTGGGATTGTTTATTCTGGAGAAGAGGAGGACTGAGGGAGATCATATTGCTCTCTACTACCTGAAAGGATGTTGTAGTGAGTTGGGAGTCAGCCTCTTCTCTCAGATAACTAGCAATAGGACAAGAGGTAATGGCTTTAAGTTGCATGAGGGGAGGCTGAAGTTGGATATTAGGAAAAACTTATCTGAAAGAGTGGTTAGGCACTGGAACAGGCTGCTCAGGAAGGTGGTGGGGTCACCATCCCTTGCAGTGTTCAAGAAGTGTGTGGATGTGGCACTGAGGGGCTTGGTTTAGTGGACAGTGTTGGTGGTATGTGGACAGTTGTACTAGATGATCTTAGTGGTCTTTTCAAAACATAATGATTCTGTGGTTCTATGATTCATACACACATCCATTTCAAACACCATTTTGTCAGACTGCCCCTCTGTTGCTGTTTGTCACACAGCAACAAAATTTAACAGAATGTTGTCCGGAAGATTCAGCATCTACTGTCATACCATTAACATCTTCTAACATCATGGGCCAACATAATAAAATAGGAGGAATTACTTTCAGAGCAACCCTTGTAGATGGAAGAAAAGTAAAGAGAGAAAAAATAGGAAAGACAAGTGATGTCATCCTGGTGCCACAGAGACAGAAGGGTACAGGTTTTGAGCTCCTAGGCATATGTATATCCATCCTGTGAGTACAAGTATGGAAAACCACTAAATAGACTGCATGGAGGAGATTTGCTGGAAACAATACATTTGTGCCAGAATAGTCATACAAATAAGTTAGAAATCAGCAAATCCAGTGTCCTCTGAGATATTTCTTGGGGAAATATCTGTGGGTAAATTCTTTTTTCCTTTTTTAGAAGGATGTAATCTTGGTCAAAGAAGATTTCCTGAAGAAGAAAGATGTATGGAATTAATCTGATGTTTTAGGGAAAGAAAGGTTATCATTCTTGGCCATGAGCCAGCAGTGTGCCCTGGTGACGAAGAAGGTCAGTGATATCCCGAGATGCATTAAAAAGAGCATGGCAAACAGGTCAAGGGAGGTTATCCTCCCCCTCTACTCTGCACGGGTGAGTCCACATTTGTGCTACTGTGTCCAGTTTTGGACTCAGTTCAAAAGACAGAGGTCTTCTAGAAAGAGTTCAGCAGAGGGCCATGAAGATGATAAAAGGAGTGGAGCATCTCTCGTACAAGGAAAGACTGAGTAAGACTGTTCAGCCTGGAGAGAAGATTGAGATGGGATCTGACAAATATCTTTAATTATCTAAAGGGAGGTGGGAGGCAAATGGATGAGGCCAGGCTCGGTGGCATGTAGCAATAGGACAAGGAGTAATGGCCTCAAACATGAACCTAGGAAGTTCTGTACTAACATGCAGAAGAATTTCTCTATGGTGAGGGTGGCAGAGCAGAACAGGTTGCCCGGAGAGGTTGTGGGTTCTCCTTCTATGGAGATATTCAAGACCCAGCTGGACACCTACCTCTGTGACCTATTATAGGGTACCTGTTTTAGCCCTGGAGTTGAACTTGATGTTTTGAGGTTGCTTCCAATCACTGAGATTCTGTGATCCTCGCTTCCATATCCATACCTTTATATATTGTCACCCCAAAGAATCATTGAGAAGATTATATTGATCAGTAAGTTAATTTTAGTCTAACAATAACACTGAGCTGAACTTCTATTTACTCTGGTATTTCAAGTATTTCTTACCTTACTTATCTCACTCAGTATCCAGCAAGATATATTTTTCTAGTCATTACTGTAAGACTTGCTAGTTTATTGAAAAAAGCCTTATAATGACCATTATCTCTTAGATTGGTAGAGAAAATATACTTTTAAAAAATACTGAATGAGAAAAAGAGAACAGGAATACTCCTGATAATGTTGAGAACTGAATTCAGAAACCTAAAATGAATCTCATACATGGAAAGTTATACAAGATGGATTGGATTCAGAGGATTTTGAGAAGCTTATTCTTATGCAAAAATAATAATAATTATTTTAAAAACAGAATTCCAGAAAAAGGTTGTTTAGAATTTTACTGCTACTGCAGGTACAAAATAAATCAAATCTTTAAAACTTCATCTGTCACAGAAGACATCAATATGCTTCAATTCCTGCCAAATGCATGGGGAAAAGTGCACTAGCAAACAGTGGTTGGAAACCATCAAAAGCCTCCTGAGCCATAACAGTGATGACTGTCAGGGACGTTTAATGTTTAAACACTGGTGGCATTCTCAGACTAAGAGATCCCTGATGTATCCCAGAATGGCTGATATAATAATTAGTAATTACCTTACCCACATCATACCTTTGGAATAGTGCTAACCATATACTTTACAATCTTGCCAAAATAACCTTGATAGCCAATAAATGAGATGGAAAGGGCAGGAGTTGACAGATGGAAGGACCAGACACATCATATAATGAGTTCACAGTTAACTTCAGAAAGGATAGCTGCTTTCTAAAGTTAATTTATTCCATACATTAATGTTACTCTTATAAAAGAGATAGGCAAATAGCTGATATTTCATAAGAGCAGCACTTTATGTTTCATATGCAAAGTTTCTCACACAAGCCTGTTCCTCCGGTCCAGCATTCCTCATTATTTCCCAGAAGGGAATTGGTCCAGTAAAACAAGAAGAGCAGATGAGTATGAAGCTTTTTTTCATCTTTCCTGTCCCCTTTTTTTAATGGTATGGGAAGTTAAATTTGAATTTGACAAGAAAAAGCAAAAAAGCAAACACTTGGAGCAGGCAGTTTTCTCTTTCCTGTCTTCCTAAAAATCTTCAAAAACAATAACAAAATTAAATACAGAACATCAAGCCTATATAGCCAAAGTCAAGAAATCCACTAAGTTTTCAACAACTACTGATCAGATTCTATAAATATCCCATTCGTAATCCTGTTTCCTTGTTAAATGTGAAACTTAATAGATTATTGATTACGCTATAAAATCTATACCATAAAATATACAAGATATGAGCAGCGATAATGTTGAGATAGCTCTTGCAGCATTAACTTTTATGTTTCCTGACTGTGGATTTTAACTACAATCTTAAATGTTACATTTTTGTACTGTCAGTTCATATAGCTCTTACTGAAATAAATTGCAGCTACCTTTAGCATTTGCCAATAGACATATTTTCCTCTAGAAAAGTATGACAATGGTGTTTTCATTCAAAATTTGTTGTGACAGTCATGGCAAACCTAGATAGTAACAGTCTTAGTGGCAGGATTCTTATCTTTTTTACTAGTTCAGAAAGGTCTGATTGATGTGAAAGAACAAGGTCTCTCTAAAGATAATTTAGCCATTTCCATACAGTTTACGCTTGTGTTAGCTGTATCCTGCAAGGGAACTCCCAGAGGGATTTTCTCTGACCTTCCCTCTAAAAGGTAACACATAAGAGATTCCTAAAGGAACCATCATCTAACAAGACTAATGATAGCTTCCATGCCTATTATCATTCAGTGAGAGTGAAAGAGACTTTAAAAATGCAGTACCACATTCCTCCCTTGATGTTTCTCGTGATCTATTAAGGTATTAGATGCCAGATAAATTAATCATTAAAAACTTACAGTTAAGACTTTACAAATAATAACCAGGTGTACTTTGATTATTTTTTATCTCACTATATATATTTATATATTTCTGTCACTAAGCACAAACCACAAAAGACAATTTGTTTATTAATGGCTAATGGCTAGATAAAGTTCATGAAAAGGACCGTATTCTTCAGCCTTTCAATGTGTTAGAAAGTCAGGAGGATTACAGAAAACCATCCGTTATTTATTTTTAAAACAGCTAATGATCTGTCACTCAGCTATCCTTTCAAGCTATTTTGGTGAGTGTGAGCTACTGTGATGACTTTTAATTAGTTCATATAGCCTAGCATTTGATTTATTTTTTCCCCGATCAGTGGTGCTTTGCTTAAAAGTTCCTCCAGTGCAGAGTTTCTACAGAGAGTGTGCTTGGAAACTAATTTTTATTACAGAAGCAATTCTTCCTTAGCTTCTTATTTCAGCACAAAAGATGTGATCTACATTTCTGTTTAACCCTTTGTCACCAAAATAAGATTACTGACATATTTTCCACTGTAATCCAGTTTACATTTTTAATTAAGAAATATAAAAAGCTTTTAGTGTAGTGATGACTTGTTGAATTTCACTGCTGTCACAAAGATCTATTTATTTTCAGGGTTTGTGTTGAGTTAGTCCTTTGAGGACTGTGTGCCTGCATTTCTCTGGTGAACAAGTTGCTTTCTACAGATTTTAAGTTTTAATTTTAAAACAGAAAATGATTGATCACTATGACTATGTTCAGTTGTATTTCTAGATCCCTAGATAGGCATGCATTTGCACTGAGTATGGTGTTTCTTAACTGGAGTACAACAAATACATATGAATTCAACAAAATAATTATAAATGTAATTTTAAATGATGAAGCAGTATTCCAGAGATACTGTTTCTTAATTACATACTTAATCAGCATATTTATCATTTTTCAATGTCTCTTTAGTTTTTATTTTTTCAGGGTCTTGATTTTTGTACATGGATATTTGAAAAACTGCAGGATCTACTCTATTCATGCAGTTAAGGCCAGAATATTTCTCTGGGATTTCTCAGTTTGATATACTGATATAGAAGTATATATAAATAAATACATACATAGTAATATACAGCTGTACTTCTATATATGAAAGATATCTGGAGGTCCTTGTGATCTCCTGGCTATTCCTAGTGGATATGTGTCTACAACAGATAAATCATTTTGTGACCATTCCTATTATAAAATGGGAGCACCGAAGACAATAAAAACACATCTCGTCTTGGAGGAGGTTATTCAAGGTACAGATTAAGCAGAGAGGTGAATCAATGTGAAAAGTATCTTTTCTTATAAAGCTTCTTCCCCCTGATCCAATGATTTAAACAAAACGGAAACATGTTTAGCAAGTAAGAAGAATTAGCGTGCATGGAATCCTGGAAAGAATTTGGAAAGGAAAGATACACTTTATTCATATTCAGACAAGATGACAGATACTTTGCTATGCCAAGTCTGTTCCAGCGAATAGGACTTGTACGCTGTTGCATGCTTTTGTTTCAAACTGTTGTTGGGTATGCCAAAGCTCTCCTCTACCTTTCTCAAAACTGTGCAGAATGGTTCTTAAACAGCAGTGGCAAAGCTCCTGCTGAATACACATCCATACTCAGTATATCTACAACTATGGTGTGACACATTATCTAATAATAGTTTGTCTTTGTGAGAAGAGTGTTAAGAAAGAGGCAGTGTAGCAAAACTTAAACCTAGAAGAAAATTGAGAGATCAAATGATGATTAGTGAATCAATCAATAATTAATTTGAATAATTATATCTTTTTCCCATGTTATTTGAGCAAAGTCATGACTTTCATATGTATGTTATTTGACAAGTTTGGCCTTATTTCTAGAGATAATCCATACTCTGCCAAACAACTAGTAGAAATATCTTAATGTATTTTTTATATTGAAGACCGAAAAATTTTAGTGATGAGAAGTGATGGGGCAAACCTATGATGGTTGGAACCTTATCTGTGTTCATTAATATAACTTACCACTTTGCGTTTCCATGGTCTCTAAAATATTTAGCTATTTGTTTCTAAGGCCTACACCTTGCATCCTGCATTGAGGTTCCAATGCCTTTCTCAGTATAACAGTGATAAGCTCCCACCACTACATTTATTTTCCATTAATATTATACAAATATAGGAGAAACTAATAAAAAAAAATTCAAATGTTCTGTTAGTTGGGAAACACCTTTGTAATGTATGCAAGTCAATGCAGTAATGTTCAACTGCAAACTATGTGAGCTATCACACAACGTACGTGAAGGTTAACCACAGTCAATTCATATAAATCAGTTCTCACACTAGGAGTAGGCTTTCTAAGAATTTTCTAAGAATTCTAAGAATCTACCAGAGTAGCCATGTAAATATTTGAAAATATATTTGCTCAATATATTATGAGCTATTTATCCAGCTCTATTATTGACACTTGAACAAAGAAAAGGAGATGAGAATTCTCTTCATAAGAGAACTGTTCCCAAAACCCTTACTTAGTGGAAGAGATAAGACTCCAGCAATTGTTATAGACATTGCCCTCCTTTCTTCTAATACATTCAATTAGGCATCAAGATGAAGAACCCTTTTTGCCACAGAAAATGTGTTTTATGCAAGGCAAATTGTTAATAATGACATTTACACACATACCAGCAGAATTGAAGTACCTACATGACATACACTCCCTAAGGGTCAGATACCTATTCTACTATTGGTCTGTAATAGAACCAAAGTATAATATATTTTTCATATCGTTAAATGAAATACCAAAAACTAGGAACTGCACAGGTACTTAATTTAAAAAGTCCTCATTTGGCAAATCTGAGAGACAAGAAAAACAACACAGTGAAAGATGCAACTGCACCTAGAATTTTCAGAGACCTCATAAGAAAATAATCTCACAAAACAATTTAACGCTAGCCAGAAGGGAAACCATAAATAATGCCATCCTCAGCTTCCTCTTTTGGATTATTCCAAAGCTGGAAAACAGCTTTGTCCCATCATGTCTACATATTTACCTGATTAGGAGTCTGGTCTATGGGCACCAATGAGGACCATCAAGGACAGGTCAGATGTTAAGCAGGCTGAATTGCTCTTTGAAGATTCCTTTTTTTCTCTCCAATGGAAGGACCTAAATATAGAAGACTTAATTTGATCAGCATTTTTCTGACCAAGAAGGAAAAATTCTATTCAGTAGAAAAGAATACCCGTAAGTATTGACATGCTAATCTCTTTCAAGCTGAATTATACTGTTGTGGTCAACACCATGATGGCTTGATGCATATTCTGGTAAATGAAATAAAACTTTTATTTCCTTCATAGGAATGGATGTGCTATAGTTCTAAATGTGCCAGAGATTAACACTTTGAGTTGTTCCTTCAGACTGGATGCAGCAGAGAGTTGGTCAAGGAGGCAGTTTTGCAATAGGGCTGGTAGAGAGAGAGAAAAGCTGTGGGGTATTCTGCATATAAAAAAAGCTGAGTGTTATTTCCTGAAAAGTTTGATGTACATCCAACAATTTTATGTGATCTCTACACAAGTATTCTGTTCATTGATTAATTGTTTTTTGGTAACAGAATTGCTCTTTTGAACAATTCTCATTTGATTCTATAAGTACCCTGTTGAAGGCTATAAATGCAATAAATATAGAAATGAATGATTGCCTATAGTGTTAATAAGCAATAAAGACTCCATCATGACTTACTTATATAAGGCAAGTGTTTTATTACTGGAATTAAAAAAGGTGCAATGTGATAGAGATCTGGAATCTGGAGTGTGGAAATGATAGAGGTTCAGAACACTGTCATAGGAAAAGAATGTTATACGAACAAAGAGGAACAAGGAAGTGATGGGAAAGCACATCAGAGAACCAGTCTCTTCGTCTGTGGCCTAGCTGTTTCTAAGCATAATAAAAATGAGAGATATGAGCGTAATAAAATTCATGCTAGGCAGATCTCTAAAAGGGAACTGACCAAAGAATAAAAAAAGCCCTTTCCTCCCATATGTTTTAAATTTTCCAAAGTGAATTCACCTCCAGTAGCGGAGTACAAAGGTACCAGTGGTCCCTGGCTAATTTAGAATATAGGCAGTTCTGATGAAGTGCAATGTATGCATGGAGCAAAAACTTACTTTAGTATTGTTCTGAAGGATACTTTTTCACCCCTGCTTGTTTTACAAATGTTTGCATTAGGAAGAGGTTCATTCAGGACATCTGCAGGATCATTGTTTCAGGACTTGTGAGTATCCTTCTTAGCTTTATCAAAGGCTTGCTATCAGATGACTATGCCATGATTTCTTCATTTTGTAAAAAGCCTATCCTCATGTGGCTGCTATGAAGCACTGCACTTTGACTTCAGCCTCAACACTACAAAGAATCACTGAGTGCAAATATTACCATTTAGTAGTAAATAAATAAAGATTTTTTCTTCTCAATACTCTTCATATGTCTTATTTGTGGCAGACTGTCTTGAAGTTTGGAACTCACGGACAATGAGAAAGTTCATTTGCATGTGTGCAAATGAGAGTGTATGGTATGGAGTCCCTGGGCAGTAATGAGTGGCCCCCTGGCTTCAGGGAGATCTACAGCATCTTTTCCACATGTAAATGATATGTCAGCCTCAGATCCCAACCATAGCTTGATCACTCCTCCTGTCTCTGTGACAGTTCTCTAAGAAATACTAATGTGAAAATCCAGCAATTGGAGAAATGCTAGATATCCAAGTAGTGCCAGAATGTATGGAAATAGCAAGAAAATTACTGTGAATATTGGGGGGGGGGGAGGAAGGGTGGTGGGATGGGGGGTGGAGGAACAGACCACTTTGAATGCCTTGCCTAAATAATCACTGAAAGTAGCAAACTGAAAATACTACAATTTCATAAAGGTTTTGCTGCAGATAGTAGTACCTATGGAACAGAGACTCAGACCAAGGCCGATCCCATGCTAGGGTGTAGTTTTATAATAAGCAAAACTGAAGAGTAACTTCACTCTGGCTGCTTGTTTCCATGTCTGTGTTGCAGTTTGCCACCCACTCAGCCATGCTGACAGACTTGCTTTTTAACCCTGCGCAACCACTAGGACAACCACAGAACAGATTAGGATATGACACCACAAGAATAGGAATGAACAGTGAGGAGGAAAAGCAGGCCTTCTACCAGTTCTAGTAGAAGATTCTACAAGCTCTTCTGCTAGAATAATTGAGAGAAATGCAGCTCCTGTCATAGTTACAACCACAAAAGCATTATGTTTGAAGAATTCAGCCTTAAACTGACATTTGTGCTGAATTTTTTTTCCACAGTTATTTAGTTTAATCTTGAAAGTTACATACTCGGATTCAGAAGTAGTGCAGCATTCCATGGAAACTGCACTATATCTGTTCTGTGCATAAGTAAGTTCTCCTAATCCACCTTCCTGACCATCATACACTGTAATATCACATGTATGCCTTAAAAGTATCTGCCATGGTGAGTTTGGAATGGAGAAGAAATTCTGTCTGCAAAAGAGAAGAGTAGCACACACACACACACAAAAGAAAAACCATTCAAGAATCCCTCAAAAATCTATTTTCCCTTAAAAACAGATTTGATTGAAAAAATTTCAGCCTCCTGCAGCAGTCTCTTAGGAAGGCTGCTGCTATTGCTTTGAGAAAACCGTTCTTTATATCTTTTGTTTGTTCAAAAGATTTTCAGTGTCCTGAAGCACTGTCAGCTACTTCCTGAATAGGTTGACTCTAGTCACTACAGTAATTAAAGCCAAAACTAGTGCTCCAGTCAGAAGACTGAAAGGCAGTGTTCCTGATCCAATATGGCAAGTAGGACTGTATTTACACAAGCTCCCTTGACTCTTCATGCCAAGAATAGCAGAAAGGAAATAAAACTGACATGTACACTCAGATGCACATGCACACGCTCTGCTGCAGATACGAAAGTTTTGGTCAATATAACAACGTTGGAAAATTCAGATGTACACATTTGTCCTAAATTGCACAGCATGCACGTGTGAACTTAGTGTGAAGTTTAGAGGTGACTTTAATAATGTGAGGTATTTTAAACAGTATGTTTTCGAGGGATTTAGATGTCTGTATAATTTTGAGAATGTGCATGGAGTACTGCTAATTGTTCTACGGCTTCATACTATTGTTAAACTGGGAGGTGGTGAGGTGGAGGGTTACTGATAAAATAATTTAAAATTATGTGTTCTGACACCTTTTATTTATCTGGGTTCCTTCCTTTCCTCCTTCCCTCTTTCCTTCCAACTTCCTTTCTTCCTTCCTTCCTTCCTCCCTCCATCCCTTCCCTCCCTCCTTCCTTTGATAGTCATTTCTTTACTCAGAGATAAAAATAATTTACAGGAGACAAGCAAGTCCTGTTTACACTTAACTCGGTAGCAAAAAAAAAAAAAAAAAAAAAAAAGCATTTTGATGCCAGCAAAGGAAGAAGAACAGAAAGAAGTCACTTTGGAACTATCTGTAGGAATGTAATTAATAACAAATAATTCAGAAATCCTTTCCTGAAATAAGAAATTATCAAGGGTATTTGACCATCTGGAAAGCTTGAGGCAAATAACATGTAATTCTTAAACCAGAAACATCAGACAAAAGTTAAAAGTCTCAAATGATATGGTTTTGTAGAGCCTGTTAACTCAAAAACATTTCCAGCATTGGAAGAAATTTTTTTTTTTTTTTGCCCTTGGTGAAAATCCAGCAGTTTTGAAAACAACAACAAATATTTTCAAAACCAAGAACTGATTTTTAGTGCTGAAGTTCTTGCATATCCAGTATGAAACTTATTAATGTCTGATGGGCACATCATTTTACAGAACAATATGCACCAACCAGACATCAAAATACAGCAGTTTGGGCACATGAAAGCAGAGGTAGTCAAAAATCACAAGTTAATTAAAAAATTGGAAAAAGGGGATTTTTAGTCAAAGTTAAGAGAGTAGTCAAAGCTTCTGCAGTGCTTAATATTTTAAAACAAGTGGAAGAAGCCCTTGAGTTCCTTTACTGAACAGAGAGCATAAAAGGAGGAATTAGCAAGTACCCACAGTAGCTCCTCCAGTGATAACAGCCCTGAGTCATTTCACTCATAGGATGGGAATTGATCACACTGAAACAGATGTCTCTGTGCATACAGAAACAAGGGAAATGATGTTGCAGTAGGAAGAACAGTGCAGACACACAAAGCCTGTGTGGCACTGAGAAAAACCTGACAGGCTAAGGGCAGGCTTAAAAAGAGCCAGAACTGCAAGCATGGAAACTCTTCCGCTGCTTGGTTCTTGCTGTCCTGAAGAAAATAGCACTGGGTTCTTTTGGAAACAAGCAAGATGACATCCAAGACACTGCTGATGCAATTTTTTCTCCCAGCAAGCACACCCCAAAGGATCCTGAGATTTGGCTGAAGTCTAGGTAAAACTTTTTAAATTAATTAACGTTAAAATTAATTAATTAATTAATAATTAAATTAATGTTAAAAGTCTACCTTCCTACTTACGTACACTAGACTTCTTCCCCAAATTGCAATAAAACACCTCTTCATAATAGTATTTGTCTTTCTCTTGTTTTTTTCTTACGTGTCAGTATCTCCCATAAGATGCTATGACACTTCTGCTGCATGATTCAAGATGAAAAAGGATTAAATATCAGTTCACACATCTTAAGATACCATGTTTTTGTTGCATTTCGAACAGCAGATAGTGGTGGTTTACCAGCATGTGTTAACAATTACCAGATGATTCATTTTAGCAGCCACTTCCCTGTAAAGATTTCAAGATTTCTGAGCACAAGGACTGTGTCATTTGGCTAATCTGCTTATTTTATTGTCCAAACCAAAGCTTGCTCATTCTTTGAATTACATGTTTGCATTCACAATCCTTTTGACTGCAGGTTTGGGAAGTACCAAATGCTTGCCCATCTGGGAAGGACATTTTAATCCCCAAAATGGACCTGCTGACATGAAAACGTATTTGGAATCACTCACAACTACTGAATAGTTCTTTGCAAATGGCACTTCAGGCATGGGGCATGGGAAATAGACTTTTATTACCCACATACCCTGCTTATAGAAATGAAAGTAATTAGTAAAGCATATTATTCATGTATTGTCTATTTTGTGGTGTTATTTCCCTTTTGCTTCTCACCCAGTAACCTTCTACTGATGTGCAGGACCCCTAAGTAGCTGTCTGCCATCACAGCTGCTGATGGTAAGTTACATCTTACAATGCCGAGTCCAACCTCTCTTGAAGGGAGTGATATATAGGCTCATATCTGACAACATGAGAAAATAAAAGCAGGTCTGTATAACCACACAGAGCAGGAGGTTGCCTTGGGCAGCAAAATATAATGGGCTGCAAAATGTTAAGAGACTGTTTACACACTGGCTGCCTATTGTGCTGCCTGAACACAAATCATTTCATTCAGATAAAATTGCACTGACGCATGTAGCCATATTTATGTACAGCTTTAGGGAGTAAGTGAGATGTCCTTCAGCTCCATGCCTGGCTTTTCTTAATGCAATTAATTGTGTTTTCATCTTTACCTAAGAGGTAACACTTTCAAAATTGCATTGGGTAGAGGTAGCCACATATTTTTTCCATCTGGGAGTTGTGCTGTTTCTTTGATTCAAACAGGAAGACCACATACAGACTGTTCAGAGTGAGGCAAATTACAGCTGTCCCCAACAAATATGAGAACTTGTGTTATAAAGCCACAGCTCCCACCTCAGCTTGATCCAAGCAAGTCTTCTACAACCAACATAGCATATGGGATCTTACTGGAGTGATCTTATGCACCACCCTGTCCTCAGCTGTAGCTACCACTTGTGGCCAGAAGAAGCTTTCCGACCTAGAAAATATCAAATGTTTTACAGGGTTTTTAAATAAATGAGCAGCATTCAATTGTAGATCAGATAATTTCCTAATGCCAACAGTGCCGAAGGAACAGCTGCTAGGACATGAGCAATCTTAAGCTTAAAGTCTTTTTAAAATCTTGTCCATTTGATTTGGAGATACATCTCCATTTTCAACATCTACACGCACATTTCTACCTGTAGATTTGCATCAGTATTTTCAGCAGTGTATTCTGTAGAGGTGTTTGGCCATTGTAGTCAGTGTATCTACCTAAAAACTCACCAAGAAATACATCAAATATCTTAATTTATGGAGAAGTATCTCTCCAGAGTTTCTAACATAGCCTCTTGGCTCATAGTACTCACTTTGGAGTAAAAAAAGTACATGAAAATCTGATCAATAGTGGTTTTAATTCTCTCCTCTCCTGAGTGAAAAGAAAGGGCATTTCTACAAGAATATAATTAAAAGGAGCTCAACAATTGATGCAAAATTTTTCCATTGGTACTTTCTTAAAAATTTCTGCAATCATATCAAGATATGATTGTGGGTTTTTGTGCTGATTTTCTGCAAACACTAGAGATATTGAATATAAGTGGCACAAATATAAAACCAATTTCAAAAAGATATATATATATAGTTGCAGACAGAAACAAAGCTTTGCATTCACAAATAGCAGTAGTTTTTGCTGGAAACTCTAGGGGGCTCAACCAACCAATGAAAAAACTGTTCTGTTCCAAGTAGCTTAGAGCACTTAAATTTTGAACACCTGCGTGCATATCTATTTACACAGACAGAACCTGTGAGTGTAAATTTCCCTATGCAAACATGCTATTTTAATGTAAAACACATCACTTCTTTAATGTTTATTCTGCAGCTGAGAAAATCGTTCATCAGTTATTTAAAAGCTTGGATCCTTTCAGCATCAAATTGACACAAGAAAGGGCAGGTGTGAAGAAAAAAAAAAAAAAAACACAACCTCCAAAGCAACTCAAACACATAGGAGATGAGCCCTGAAGTAGAAAAAGCCTTTCTTTTCTTCAAGTCATCAGCTTGCTGTAGTGGTTAACTTCAAATATATGTTTACTTTTTCTTTAACACTGGAAGTCAAAGACTATACTACCACATATTTGACTTTGTATTTAGTGATAAACAATAACTTTGGTTATTTTCTATGCCTTTCTCATGTCTTAAATTCTGCAATGTTGTTCTTATGAAAATTCACATTTTCCTATGTTCCCAGGTCCTTAAGTTTCAGAAAGTCTTTGAAATCCTTCACTGCTTGAGCTCTGTGACAAGGTAACATGGAAGGCATCAAATGAAGGAAGAGAACAGAGGGAGAAAAGAAAAAGAACAGAAACAGGATTGAATGAGCAGCATAGCTGTCCTTATTAGCACAGAGTAGATTTTAAAATCAGGTAACGTGGATATCTATTTCAGTGTGATATGACATAGAAGATCTGTTTTATACTGCAATATTCAAAGCATAGAATTTCAAGAAGCAAAATTGAATAATCTGTAGGTTAAATCTTAAATTTTTTATAACTTTACATTTTTGTAGCAGAATTAACACAGTATAGTAACCCTGTACCTAGGATAAATGCATGTTATTAATAATCACCATCTTTGCCTCACACTGTTAATGCATTTTAAAAAAAAATACTTAATTGCAAAGTGCTGCGAAAACTTTTGTATCACTATCAGAAAAATAACTGAGCACACCACCCTACTTCAGCTCAGCCTTTTATAAAGGTTCTCCCAGCAGACATCATCAAATGATTCCACCTGTCTTCATTATTGCAGTAATAGAAACAAACGCTGCTGGGAGAAATCAGCATTCATTGACATCATTGATCTGACATGCTGAATTATAACTTAAGTTACAGTTAAATTCCCTGCACATGGTAGAATGGAAATCCCATCACAGGGATTAACATCTCAGTATTACTGAACAGAATAAGAGTGATAGGCAACAGGTACCTATAAACTTCTCTGATGTTTCTCAGTTCTTAAAACTGAATAACTTACCTGCAAAATGGTATCTTGGCTCCTACTCATGCGTCTTCTTGCTCAGCTACACTATTTACCTTATTCTTCCCTGTTATGCTGAGAACTCTTAAGTGTAGTTTCTTTTTGAGTCTTTGAACAAGCTGCATGAGGGCTTTTATCACCTTCTTAACAGACTTCTCCCCTAGGATTTGAAGTACAATTTCACTTGTTATTTGCCTTTGTATTTCACTGAAAGAAATAGTCAAACTAACAATTTCATATTATTTCATGAGATAGGAAAATAGTTATTTTGCATATTCTTTTTCATTTAATAAGAAATAAAATGCCCACATGATTTCACTCAACATTGGCCTTGGTTCAGTATAAATACTTCATGTTATAGGTTTGCCTCTGGGAGTGAGGTTGAAGGAGCTTCAGTTTGAGCAGCACCAGGGGTGAACCTGAGCACAGCTGTTCAAAATTCACTGCACTCTCTCCAATTACTATTAATTCACTAGTTGCAGGTAACTCCCAAGTAAATAGCTCAAATATGGCTCAAGCCATACAGAATCCTTTTTTTTTTTTTTTTCAGATTACTTCTTATTTTTAAAAGTTTCAAGGAAAGATTTTAATGAGGAAAACTGAATAGCTAATAGGAGAGCTAGTCTGTCCAAGGGCAGGAGCTTTACATTTGCTCTTATTTTATTTCAAATAGAAGTTTCCCCGAGCGTTTTGGAGGTAGATTTTTAGTGGATAGATCTCTCTTTTGTGTGTTCTCCTAAATTCTGCATGGTTTAGAAACAAATATAACCAAATACGTGTTCCTATAAATACAGAGATGCAGCCAACAATGATAGCTTTTACATTTGCCTGTTAGGTTACTCCAGTCCTCTCTTTTCCCAGAGAATTTCCCCTCAGACCTAGCTTTGAGATAAACAGTGCTAAAAATGCTCTGATTCTAGTTATTCCAGTATAATAAAAGTAATAATATCTCATTATTTTCTTTAGAGGTTGATAACTGGATTCAGATCACTGGCTCTGCTTTTCTCTTTCGTGACCTCTTACATTTGATTTTCTTTCACTTGGGGCTGCTTCGAAAGTAATGCCTCCTATTTTATTATGTTAGCCCACAACATCAAAGGTGGATGTTGATGGTGTGGCAGTAGAGGTTGAACCTTCTCAACAATATTCCATTAAAGTTTTTTACCTTACAGTAATACTGAAGTGGTGCGCACAGTCAGGATGGGCAGCAGTCAGGAGACGCAGAGGAGAAAGAGCCCCATCAGGTGACCTTGCCAGGAGTTATATCTCCTCTCTGACCGCAAAGCCCCCTGGGGAATGTAGTTCTTCTCTTCTGGGCAGGTACTGGGAACTGGAGCATTTAATTTAAACTGGAGCATTTAATTCCCAGTGCACTGCATGATGTTATGATGTGGAATACCAGTAACCAAAAATCACAAAACCATGACATTCCACCCCTTATTCTACATCACTACATCATGCTTAATATATACAAACAAACCATAATTAACAAGGATTAAGCACATACACATGCAAACCTATATATATATACATGCAATTAGTGACTGCACTCCCCCAACACCAAATTCCCTTGTGGTACACACTGAATATCCCCATTTTTCTGCATCACCCACCAAGTGGACCCAGGTCCCTGGGCAAAAACAGTACCACAAAGAGGCTTAACCTTCCCAGAAGCTGGAAAGACCTAAACTGCTTTTCCCAACATGTTCTTTACGTGTACTACAAGGACCTTATCTCCCTTGACAGTATTTAGGGAGCTGGCAGGACCATTGCGATTGATAGAACCTTGGGTGTTGACCAACCAGGTGTCTTCTGCCAAATGCTTCTTCCAGTGCTTAAGTGTTCTGCTACCCATTGCTTTCAACATAGTTTTCAACAACCCGTTGTATTGTTCAATTTTACCAGAAGCTGGTGCATGATAGGGGATATGATAAATCCATTCAATGCCATGATCTTTGGCTCAAGTATTTACATGGGAATTTTTGAAATGTGTCCCATTATCAGACTCAATTCTTTCTGGAGTGCCATGTTGCCACAGGACTTGTTTCTCAAGACCCAATATGGTGTTTCAGGCAGTAGCATGGGGTACTGCAAATGTTTCAAGCCGCCCAGTGGCTCCCTCCACCATGGTAAGTACATAACACTTACCATTGCAAGATTGTGGCAAGGTGATATAATCAACCCGCCATGCCTCCCCATATTTATACTTTTGCCGTAGCCCTTCCCCCCAAAGGGGTTTCATCCTCTTGCCTTGTTCTATTGTGGTGCATGTGTCCCAGTCATGAATAACCTGTGCAACAGAGTCCATAGATAAGTCCACCCCTTGGTCTCTAGCCCATTTGTATGTTGCATCTCTTCCTTGATGGCCCGAAGTCTCATGGGCCCACCGAGCTAGAAATAATTAACCCTTGTTCTGCCAGTCCAAGTCTATTTGAGCCACCTCAATTCTGGCAGCTCGATCTACGTGATGGTTGTTTTGTTGTTCCTCAGTAGCTCAACTCTTGGGCACTTGAGCATCTGCATGGTGCACCTTTACAACCATATTCTTTATTTGGACAGTAATGTCTTTCCACACTTCAGCAGCCCAAAGAGATTTACCCTTCCGTTGCTGGTTGCTTTGTTCCCACTGCTGTAACCACCACCATAAGGCAATTGCCACCATCCATGAGTCAGTATAAAGATAAAGCATTGGCCACCTCTCCCGTTCAGCAACATCTAAGGCCAGCTGGACAGCCTTTACCTCTGCGAACTGACTTGATTCTCCTTTACCTTCAGTGGCCTCTGCAACTTTTCATGTAGGGCTCCACACACCAGCTTTCCATCTGTTTCCCCACAGTATGACACGATCCATCTGTGAACAGGGCAAATTTCACTTTCTGGTAGTTCGTTGTACAGTGGGGCCTCGTTAGCACGTGATACTTCTGCTAGTGATGTTCCAAACTTTTTACCTTCAGGCCAGTCCATGATCCCTGGACAGCTGAGGTTCCCCATCTGAGCTCGTTGCATAATCAACGCAATCCACTTGCTCCAAGTGGCATCGGTAGCATGATGGGTGGAGGGAACCTTTCCTTTGAACATCCAGTTCAACACCGGCAGTCGAGGTGCCAGAAGGAGCTGACTTTCAGTACCGACTCATTGCCTTTGTCTTGCAGTGCAATAACTGCAGGCCTTAATCCAGTTTGAAGACCATGGAGGACATTGCTGACCTTGGGTGGACTGTCTTACCACACCCAATGTATAGTCCAGATTTGGTGCCTTCTGACTTCTATTTGTTTGGGCCAATGAAAGATGAACTGTGCGGGCAATATTTTCCTATCAACAATGCATTCATAGCAGCTGTGAAACAGAGGGTCGCCTCCACTGATGCCGGTTTTTATGAGCATGACATGCAGGTAATTGTTTACCGCTGGTGAAAATGCATAGATAATGGGTGCGACTATGTTGAAAAACAATGTTTTGTATCTGAGAATTTGCTCTATCAAATAGCATCATTGCGCTCTTTCTATCTGCTCTGGTTTCCATGCAAATGAACAAGAGGCATTACTTTCAGTGCAATGTATGCATTATTGTATGTTTTCTCTTTCCTTCTGTTTTACAGTTTCTTCCTTACTTATACTCCTGCCAACCATTTCAATGAGATAAGAACACACATCAGCACAGTCTGTCAGATAATCAGCTTTTTCAAAGTCTAACAAAAGCCCTTCACACTTTTTGTTTTGAATGTATATTACAATTTCAAATCTGATTTCTTTCTGAATATCAGTGTTTAAGATGTCTAAATTGGGACAGCATCAGTTCTGAACTTCAACTTCTTAGTTATGATGGAAAACTTTCACCCAAATCTAATTTTGCTGCTAAATGGGAATGTATATAAAATCAATATTGTGTCAAAATATATCTATGTAATACTCTCTATAGAGTTTTCTTTTAGTCACAATAGGATAGGTATAATCTCTAAAAAATATATCATTCACTGTAGTATGGAAAAATGAAAGGAAAATTTTAGAATGTATGCATTAAGCAAAAAATGGGTTAGAGAAAATCAGTAGGTGTGACAAGGCTAGAGACAGAAAAGTGAACCATTATGAAACACAGACCACAGAGTGTAGTACAACAGCATGATAAACAATCTTACCTACTTCAGGCATCTATCTTGAGAGGCAGTGAACTGGCATTTCTATATGCCTCTTTTTCTTTATTAACTGTGAATGATGAGTACATTACATCCTATGATTACATTTAAATGTCTAAAAGCTGAGGAAACAATTTCCAATCTTGTAGTTTTTTAGAAGGAAGCAAATACATTTCCACTGCTACAGCAATTACAGATTATAATTAAGTGACTCAGGTACAGTTGGCTTCTCTTAGCACTTTCAATTCCCAGTAATGCAAGTGAGAGAATTTAAATCTTGAGTGTGCACAAATATATGTCTGTCTTGTAACCTGTTTGTAGTTCTACACAAGTCAAAAGGGTGCTTCTGTGCTGGAGAGAGTGGGGCAAGCCATTGAAATAAAAGATTCAGTAAATGTTGTACTGGGAAGTGGTGGAAAAAATACATCAGTGTACATCTACTTTTATAAGGGAGCATAATAAAAGAAATTTTAAAAACAAATCTTAAACTGAAATGCATTCGAGGCAAACTAATTCAAAAAAAGGAGGAAAATTGGGTTTCATTGGTATGAATGAAATCTAAATACTTCCATTATAAATGCAGAAGAAAAATAATGTCAAAAATAAGAAAACAATGCTTATCCTTCTGTACATTGCCTTACTTAACAGAACAATTTCAAATTAGAGAGATCCAGTAGGACAGTAGAAAGATGCTCATCCTTGTAGACTTAGATTGCCAAAGAACATAGGAGGAAATTCTGGTTAACATCTGTATAGTATTTATATATATGTATATATATATATACACACACACTAATGAAAAAAATATAATAGTAAAACAGAAAAAGTCAATGAAAGTCCAAATGTAAATTGGGAAGCTGAAGACTGCAATATAAACCCCTGGAGATGTTTCTACCACAGATTTTGCATGGGCCATGAAGGGATAACCTCTAACTATATCAACATATTGTTTGTTGATTGGCTGCCATGTGTGGCAGAATCTTTTTGTATTAATCCCATAGCAGATGCTGGTGAATATTCAGCATAAAATAGAGAAGTTCATGTTAGCATTCCTAGAGCTGTGATTATAGCCCATAGAATCATGGCTGTAAATGGCCTCTTGGGATAATCTGTGTATAAAAGAAGGACTCCAGATTGAGAAAATAAATCATGACCAAATATTATATAATTTACACCATTTGCTAACTAAGAACATTAGTCTATTAGTCTACGCAAATAGAAGAACAAATGAGCAAAAATTTTAGCCAGGGGCATTTGAGCATTCAGCTTAATTTTTGTACTTGATGTAATCAATACTGTGCAAAAATCCATTTTGACTTCGGTCTTTGGGTCCTTTTATCTATGAATGTTGGTGGTATGGAGGCAGAAGACAACAGTGCACTATAATAGTAATGATTTGTGTGCCCCATCAACTACTCCTGACCATCTACAAAGCTATGCCCCAACCTCTGCTCCAGCAAACTGAGCAGCTGCCATTCCCACAGCCAATGCAAATAACTGCTGCTACAATAGACAACAAAAGCAATGCTGCAGCACCTGCTACCCTGGCCAGCCGAGGAGATGGTAAGCTATCATTCAGGCCAGTGGCAATAGGGCCACATTAATCCAAACACACTCCCTTGTGAACTCAGCTGCTGCCCTATCTGGGCACAGGCACATGGCTGACAGCCAGGTTCCCTCTCCTTGTTATAACCCTCAGGAAGCCTCAGCCTGGCATCATCCTGCTGGAAAGGCGAAGGGAAAAGCAAATCAGGATATCTACCTCTGTGGCAGAGTGCAAATGCCAGGACTTCAGTGGGACTCTGTCAAAATTCGCTCTGTGTTTTCAGGTCATACCATGCGGTCATGAAATAAGCCTCTGAGAGGTTCTTCAGGTCCACAGGGATGTAACACTTTCAACTGCTCAGCTTGTTCTTTCTTAGACACTTTAAGAACTTTCCTTATTGTTTCTTATGGAAACAGTATGACTGTAGGCAATTTGTACTGGGTTCTGAAGTATGATTGGTTTCTCAGCATCAGAACTCTTGGGAGAATGATAGCCTCTGTCCTGAGTCCAAATTTAGTTCTAAGAACTATAAAATTCTATGTGACTAAAACAATGATCTCTCTTCTTACTGATATATTATAAAGATAATTATATATTGAATAACATATTACCAAAGGCTTGACAAGCTCTAGGAGAAAACACAGAACTTGAACTTCCTTCTAAAAAGTTCCAGATTGTTTTACCTGCTTTTTTTCAGACCTAGCATGACTGTAGGACTCTGGAGGACCTACAGAGGGAATTCATTTAAAGGAAAATCAGTAAGATGATATTAACAACTTCATTGTTTTTGTGCTCTGTAAATAAGAATGATTAGCGTGACAGTGTTTTCAACAGTCTGAAATTATTCAGGACTTGAATAAAGTCTAAGAATAAGCAAATCTTGACCTCCAAGAAGTGTGGCTATCAAAGCTTTTAAAACACTAAAAGACTTGAAAGCACTTGAAATATAAATCCTTAAACTTATTAAATCAGTGCCTTGCCATAGACTATTTGCCCAGGGTTTTGTTTTGTTTTGCTTGTAATGAACAAAAAACCCAAAAAAACAGACAAGCTGAATGTGGGTTCCTGTTGAGATCAGCCTGATTCCCTTCCAGTTTACCTAGCAGAGAGTTTGGGTATTCCTGGCTTCCTGCCATAAAGCCAAGCATATGGATATCTGAGCATCCTGGTTCCCATACAGTGAAGTCAAGTTCTCTTTATTCTAGTAGGACTGGAAACCATAACTGTGATGAAATTTTCCAAACAAAGTATTTTGATTGTATAAATGCTAATCATGTTTTATTTTCCTCTCCATGGGAAATTTCTAAGCGGATCTTATTTCCAAATTCAGATGGAAGGACTTTTCTTTTTTTTCCAGAATCCTCAACCAAATATGATTTTTGGCTTTTTACCAAGCCTCTTAAGAGCTGGTTTCAAAATATATCATGGAAAAGTAGAATTCCATGCTGTTGAGAGGATTGTACTCCAAGTAATGGTTTTGTGAATGAAAAAAAAATGCTCTCTTTCAATGAGTACTTAAGGTTTGAATAAATCTTTATGCTGTCTTCATGCTACATTTTACAGCAGCTGAGAGCTTGATTCCAGTGCTCAGGTCTGCAGAACGCAGTAGAGATATTTCAATACCTGCTAAATGTACATGCTTAAGATAGGTTATAGTTGCTCCAGTTTTTTCTCTCACCTAAACTCATTTATAATCTGAATGGCCTTCTTCATGACCCTACCTTGCCTCTCCACCTTCCACTTGTGTGCTTTGTATTCAGTGGCCATTCATGTGGCATTATGCTATTTTTGCCGTTAAATTCACATCTTGTTTTTTGTTCTCTAAGGAAAGCTCAGTTTTCTTTTTATATCTCACTTTCTCCCCATACGCTTTTACCCACTCTCAACTCCTCTTTTCATTTCATTTTTATAAATAAATTCCATATTGAAATGTAAACATTTGCCATGACAAGATATAAATACAGACTTGTGGTATACCAGCATGCCAAATTTAAGAAATATTGTGGTAAATGTGATGCCACAGAAGAGTATTTGTTTACCTTTTTGAGGCGCCCTAGTTATTTAAGTAAAATTAAGTTTGAATCTTTTTTTCATAGGTTTTTGTCCATCACTGGAAAGTATTATTGGCACTTACAAAATTAACAGCAAAACCCCCTGATTTTTTACTATTCTTTAGAAATAACTTTTCACCCACAGAAAGAAGTAACATGACACATTCTTACTATGATTTTCTAGATTGGGTGGATCCTTTTCCCAGTTATGAGAAGTTGTAAGAAATGTGGGTGATAAGTCTACAGTAAAAATAAAAGTAACTGGATATATAACCAATATGTCAATAATATTTATTCTTATGGAAAAAAAATATTTCTAACTTTTAATTTGATACACACTTTAGAAATAATATTTGACCATCGAAACTTTGAAAGGATATAATTATTTGGAAAACTGAAGCTGTTTGAATTATTTTCTTAGCAACATTTGTCTAGCAAATAATTTCCATACCAGAGATGCTCTCTGGAAATAATTCTTTTTCTTAAGTAGTTGCCAAAATAATTTCTTTCAATAATTTCAGAATTTGGCAATAGTGCTACATTTTCCATAGTGCTAAATTTCTTACCAGTCATATGTGACATAAAATTGTTTCTGACAGTTATTTGTTGTCTTTCTCTTAATGTCCATTTGTTAAGGAACTTTTTCAAAATCACAAATATTCCCACATATTTCTGGTATGAGTATTTGGTCTAATTAAGTATTTGTATGAAAATGAGCTTAATGATTTGGAGCATTTCAGCCTTAGCAACAAAGAGAGACAAAATGTCCATGCACCATGAGTTTGCCTGTAAGGAAAGAGAAACAATCCAATTCAGGTTTGATGTATGATACTAATGATTTATTTTTTTATCAAGTTTATAATCACATCTACACTTTTCAAAGAAGCTTATCTGATGAGTCTGAAATTCTTGTTTCTATGATTTTTTTCTTCTTTTAACATGAAAGACATTGAAATGAAAAGTTGCAGGGCTTTTCAAATTTAATGCATACAAATATCCACTGTTTTTTATATTTTTACTAATTTTAATTGGCCTTAAGAGGCCAATAAAATAACATTAATATTTCCAAATCTGAAGCATTTTTTCCATTGCACAAAACTGAGTCAGGCACTGAAGTCCTAAATGTTTTACTGACTCTCAATACGTTACTTGCAGAAGTTGCTTTATTGTTTGAATACTAGCATTTATTCGAATATATAGGAACATACGTGTGAACATGGTGGGAAAGGGCAGAAGCCCATTTAACTTTGTGACAGAAAGGAACAGTGGAAGTACAAAATGATCTTTCCCTCGCTGTCTCTCCTAGTTCCTTTCCTGAAATTTGGAGTTTTCTACAGCTACAAGTGGCATCAAAATCATGCAATTTAATAACCCTTGACAGACTTTTATTCTCTCCTTTTTTTCTGATATTTTATGTCTTTTATACTTCTTATGTTATTTTTTGCATAGGAAGAAGAAGTTCTTTTCCTTTCCCATATGCATGCCATTTAATCATTTTATTTGGTGTCTTCCACATCCTGAGCAATGTGAAACATTGAATAATTATTTCCCGTTCATCTTCTCTCCAGCATTCAGGATATTGTATTTTTTTCTCATATCTATTGCCTGCTCAGCTGAGTCATTTCCAGACTGTACTGTTCTGGTCTGTTTTCATCTTTCTCTGTACTGGATTGACTGTATCCTGTTTCATTTGATGCAACCAAAACACCAAGGCACATTAAATATCTCTTTTGCTTTGTTGTCAATTCTTTCATTTAATAGTAATTCTTAGCACCCTAATTAATTTTAATCGCTGAGGAGTATTGAGCTAATAACTTGAGAAAACAGTTTATAGTGTCTACATGATCCTTTTCATTAATTAAAGTACCTTATTTCTAAGTAGGTAACTCCAAAAGTAATGCCTCCTGTTTATTTCCATGGAAACCACAACAGATACAGAGAACACAGTAACACAATTTGGTAGAACAAATTCTTAGCTGAAAAACAGTATTTTCCTTCTGCGTCTGATGCATGGACTCAGATGTGAACAATCCAAATCGTTTATTACAAGTTCTCACATCACTTATATACCTTCACAAGTTTTGTTCATCAAAGAAGATTAAAAAGTAACACTGTTGTTAGTGTGCTGATCCAAGCAGTACAGGCTCAAAGCTCTGATCATTGTGTGCTTTATAAATAATAGCTTAATTTACATTGTTGGAATGTATCTTTTGGATGTGCCCCTGTTTAACTAATGATCTGATGGTAAGAGTAGTCTCTTGACAAATGGGAAATCTTGGTTCAATATAGGCAGGCATGTATGTGAAGACAGTCCAACAGTCCTGGAGTTGAGTTAATCACCAAACTAGTGAGCATTCCCTAAGACACTCAGTGTCTTAGGTGTGGGATTTTGTTGTTGTTGTTGTTTACAGTTGTTTGTTTCTTGTCTTTTTTGAAGGAATTTTTTGAAAGAGTGACCTGACTTTGGTGCTTAACTCCGCAGGAGTGTTCAAAGTAGTGAACTTCAATATTCCCTTCAAATTGCAGCAAATACCTCTGGAGGAAGATAGCTGAAGGTGTCTGAAGGAACCAGATTGGTCTTTGCCAGTGCATTTGTGCACCTTTTTATTCATTATTTGTAGTTGCATGTAATTTTAGGCAACTCTCTTCCTGGTTTTCTTGCTCCTGTCTGTTGGATGTGAAACTAGGCTGAAGACCCTAAATGATGACTCTGCATAGGATGCCACCGACATGTTAAGAGTTTAAAACCCTTGGTCTTTTTTAGAAAGTATAAAGACAAAAGCGACAACATATTTGGCTGTAGATCCCAGCTGCCATGGCCAGTTTGATTATGTTTTGATCCAAGGTTTACATGGTGATATTTATAAATGTAATTAATAGTAAGTGTAGCTTTATTTTTAATATATATTTATAGATAAACAATGTTAAAATGTATCCTTGTTTCTGATGGAAACATGGCACTCATACTTGGGGACTAGAGTGAGACTGAGAATGGAGGAACAGGCTGATGGATGAGTTTCAACGTTACTGAAGGCCAGGACGGCTCACACAGGAGAAAGCTCTGGTAACAACCTCAAACAGGAAAATGCTTAACTGGAGTTTTGCATGGCTTAGATACTGAAGTCAGTGACAGTACTGAAAGCTATAGTAAAGCATGCTTTGCTAATCTGATGACTACCAAGCTGTTTTTCAAACAGTGATAATGTTGAATTACTTTATGTTTTTTGTAGAAACTTGAAACATAAAAGTTATGTCAGTTTTATATGGAAGTCATATGCATTGTTATAATTGTTACTATTGGGCATTCTAATGACAAGTAAAATTTGATGGTTTTGTTTTTGTTTGTTTATTTGTTTTATAATTACTTAAGCCTAAGGAAGAGGTTAGATTTCCACCTCCACATTCAGAGGAAAAATGAATTGTCTATTGAAACCACCAACAAAAACACCTTCATTCTAACTGGGCTGTCTGTGAAAGAATTTAAAACAAATTATTGGCAGAGAATTGTGACCAGCATTGAAATAAGTATACCTGCTTGAGATTTGTGTGTGTGTCTGTAATGTTGATGCTAAGATTGAACATCTGCTGTGTAGCTGTTGGTAGTGAGTGTTAGCAAGGGTAAAGCAATCTTTCCCTTCTTGCACTTTCCTTTGCTGGAATGAAGCCAACTCTGTTCTGTAAAATATAGGGGGAGAAATGGAAATATGTAAATCAACTTATAGTAATGGACTACATTGTGTTACTACTCTATCTTAATCTTGTTTAATAACACTCTATCTTGTGTTACTTCTCTATCTTAATTCTATCATCTCTGTATTGCTAAAAACAAGCATGTGTTTGTCAAAATTCTTATACTTACACTGGGAACTCTGCACTGTTTTGACCAAGCCTGAGGTGATAGTCAGTAGTTCAGTCTGTGGATAGCTGTCCAAAGACTTTGAGAGGCGGTTCCTAAGTTCTGGAAAAACATTTCAGATATTTGTAGGGAACAATTAAGAGTCAGGAATACATAGTTGTTGGACTAAGAAATAGTCAAACTCCATCACTGCTGGTGGAAAGCAGCATTAGTGAAGAGGATCACCTGTCCTGAAATGCAGCCAGCACACATCTGTTTCCTCTGTGTAGAACTTTTGAAAATAAAGCAATTTAGCTTTTTAAAAATATTTTGGAGAAAAACATGAAGAAACAAACGTATTATTGGAAAAACAGTAGTACAGAAGAACCTCAAAGTAACTGAAAAATTTCAGATCTCCACCACATGCTTAAAAGTGCTTTACAAAGACAAATGTACAGTTTCCACAGGCCTGAATGACAGCAGTCCGCCTAGCAATTCTATCCAGCTAAAGCACACAGCTAAAAGGTCATTTAAATGTTTCTCTCTACTCACAAAGTTGGGACATGAATGGCTGTTTTCTCCACCAGATGAATGCCTTAATCACTGCAGGCTACACGATATTCTGAGGTTGCCCTCTTGTTGGACCCTTTATACAAACAGCAAAACAGCAGAATGATTGGGATGCTTGGCACTACAATGGCAATTCTAATTCCTTCAGAAAACAATGGACATGCTTACATTGTTTACAATTAGAGCAGCCATCAATGAGACAAATGAAATCTCTAGTTTCCTACAGTTTTGGCAATCATATTTAGTCTGAGTATATATTATTCCTTTTCATTCAATTATTCAATTAATTTGATTTGAATGTCTAGACAAGTTTGGAATTACCTACAATATTTTCACATAAAAGCTCTAATTATCAGCATAGTACAAAAAGACAAAGAATCAAATCAAAGAACCATTTATTTTCAACATTTGTCTGTAATATCTGGAAATACTCATTGTGGTGGATGAGCTGATAGTTTCCTAATGTAACAAGATAAACATCTACATCTAAAGTAATGCTACTCTGGATTTCGTTATACTGATGTTATGCATCAATGGGCTAGAAGTTTGTGGTTGCTTAGAGAACCAAAGATACCAATGACAGGACTAGTGGCAAAAGAAGGTGTGCTTAGAGAAACTAAGGATAAGAGAGGCATGAGACTTCATTTTAAGATATACAAGGAATACATTCCCATTAGAAGGCAAGTCAAAGGGAAGAGGTTCAAAGAAATAGGTTTTCTGCCTATAATTGAGGAAGACCTAGATATCATCAAACAAAGGTCTCAAAAACTGATGCACTGAGCAGACAATTGCTTCAATCTAGTTGATGAGCAATGCTGAGGATAGGAGTTGCCTGAACTCTGATTTTTCTCTTAAATTCACAGGACTGTTCCTTATCTATGAGGCATCTCTATTGTTCAAAAGTTAATGAAATGTCCTTATACAAACACTGGAGAGTGGCCCATTCCCCCAGAGTACTTTATAGTTATAGCTGGAATACTTGCCTAACAAGTAGGTGAGTTATTGTAGGCAGATCTCCTTTAGGTTAAGGGGCTCAAAACCCTCCTTTCTATAGAAGGCTGTCATAATGTCTTGGTGCAGGAAAAAGATACTTCTGCACTGGGTCATGCTAGAATGCTAAAATGTATGCCAGATCCAAAGGTGAGTAGGCGCTTCACACCCTTCATCTGTAGCATTTTGGTTAGATCCCTGTTGGAAAAGGTAAATCAAGTTTTCCAATCATTGATCCATTGATCATTCTGTTTGGATTTGTTTGTTTGTTTGTTTGTTCATTTAATTTTAAATAAGCAGTATGATTGTGCCTCTGGGCAATATGGACCAAAACCCAGGCTTTCTCACCTTTCTGAGGAGCTAACAATTGCAGGGAATATTTAAAGCCTCTATCTACAGATGGGACTAAATCAAATCCTCTTCCCCTTCCAGCTATTTCAGTTGAACAAAATGATTACATGCCAGTGTTATGTTTGGCATACTGTAGAAGTCTGGCATAGAATTTTGGTGTTCATGTTTTAAAGTGAAAACTTACATAGAAGGGTGATGGCAATATGCTCTATAGAGAAGGAAAAGATGTAATTTCTACTGTCTGTAAAACAGCCCATTAGTCAGGATAAAAAGCAAGTTGAGTAGTGACTTGATGACAATTCAGAAATACTTTCTGAGAGTTGAAGCTGAAGCCAGGCAGTACTTTTAGCAATTACCCTTGAATCCTGAACGCTATCTGGGAGGTACGCTATAGCCCAAACTGTATCAAGCACAGCCATGCACACCACTTGTGGAGCTATGTTTTGAGCTGAACTAATAACTTGTAGAATAGTTGTTGGGTGGAAAAGAAGCTTTACTGTTTTATAGGGGAAAAATATGAATCTTTTCTGGGCACAGACAGAAAGCTTTGGGGGAAATATAGAACATTAAGACCTCGGGTAGGACTTGTAGCACAACTTTCTTTGACTTGGTGCATTTAGTGTTCCTCCTGAGCTGTATTTTAGATGTCAAAGTAATATTTCAAAATTCCCTGTGAAACTAAGAAGCATCTGAATACATTTTCTGGAATATGTAATTTTGGAGCTGTGAGCATCCAGATCCTGGAAACAGAAATGGCAGACAGTGCTACTCCATTACCATACCTATTATTTTTCATTTTTATTGCATGCTGCTGTTCTGTTCTCTCCTAGGTTGTCTCCTTATGGTTAAGAGAAACAGTTTGTATATGCTAGCCTAGAAAAGAAAATCCTCAAAACATATTTCATTGAAACAGGTACTAAAACTTCTGTTTCCTAAACTCAAACAATTCTCAATATTTGTAACTGAATATTCACTAATTTCTAGTTATTAACATTTTCAGCAAGATCTACTGCTCTGGAGTAGTGCGACATGCTGCAAAACCTGAATGCATATCCAACATGGAGCCTGGCTCTGTGTGCTCAAAGAAGTGGGTAATCTCCTGCTGTAGGATGCAGGCCTGATCACTCCACATCATCCCTGCCAGGCAATTTGTGCACCGGCATGTAGCAGCAGTTAAATGAAAAAGCCTTTAGGCAATCCTCCGGAGTTGAAGGTGAAGCGCTTGCTGCACAGGAGGCAAAATTGAGAAATAAAAAATAAAAATGTCACTACAGAACAAGTAGGAGAAATCCGTAATTATTTCTACTTTAAGAAGTATTACAGGAAAATCCCACTGAGGGAAGAAGCAGGATGCAATTTCAGTAGAAGCTGGGCGAATGTCCTTTATCCTCTTGAATAAAAGTTATCTGTATTTCTTGATAAATTGATCGTTTCTCTTTTAAAATATTGCATTTTGGTGCATGAAACATTATCTACATGATTCTGAAAGCCCACTTTTTGCATTGTGGCTGGATTATTTTGCCCCGTGAGGTACAGTAGTATGTTTGAGAAGTATGGAAGCCACGCCCGGGAGAGTTTTACAAAGTAACTCAGCAGAAGAACAGTATGTACAACAGGACAAGCAGCTGCACTCATCTGTGGGAAGAGCAAGGCTTGCACTACAGTTGGAATACACATTATAGAAGGATTTGGGAATTTTCAGCCAGATAGGCTGAGGCTAAAAAGTGTTGTCATTTTCCCTTAAAAAAAAAAAAAAAAAAAAAGGTATTAATGAATATGTCATGAATATGTCTAAGTATGACTGGAACTTGATTTTATTGCACATCAAAATGAAAATAAGGTATTCTAGTGTGTTTCTTTCATAAAATAAAAACTATTTTGGAGGCAGGTTGCTTGACTGAGATATGAGAAAGCCATATTCAAGTTCCTCTTTTAGACTGACTGTGCTTCTTGGGTATGGGACTGTCATGTTCATAGTTTGAATTAAACACATTTTCCAGACAGGCAAGCACTTTCTCCAGAGCTTTTTGTTCATTCCCACCTATGTTAAGAGAAGGGGACTAACTGTATGGTACAAAAGGAATTTCCATGCGAAGATGCTTTTGTGATGTTTATCTTGTAGTTGAAAGCTGAAATAGTCAATGTTGGGTAAAAATGAGGTAGAAATGCTCTGAACAGAAGCTGAGGCACCTCTGCTTTGGCCTTTTCTGAGTGCTCAGAACCCGGGTGGCACAAAGACACCTCTGCTGCATCTGTTTCCACCTTGACCCTTGCCTCACCAAAATGTGATGTCCTGCACAATGCATTTATTATTATTATTTTTTTTTTACTTGTACAGTGTGAGACGTGGTACTCCTGGCTCCTGTAAACAAATCAAATCCGTGGTCTGGTTGCAGATATTATCACATCATGTAGAGTAAGAAAGGAGCACCAGATTAAAGTAGATGTAATGCTCCGGTTCATATTAACTTTATCTGTTTGTGTTAAATCTTTAAATCTTTAGTAGCTGTCCTTATGCCTTATGCCTTTAGTAGTTTTATGCCTTTAGTAGTCTTCCTCAGCTTGTATCCCCATGTACAAGCCCCTCTAGTATCCCAAAAGCTGTAATAAAACTGTATGGTGCTAAAACTAATAGGCTGTATTCTATTAGTATTCAAAGTGAGATATCTAAAGCTGAGAAGATTTTTAATTACTTTATTGTTACTTATACCCCTTATTAGTGCAGAAAAAAAATTACACACTCTTCTCTTGTAAACAAAGGTATAACCTCACATAATGGGACATACAAAGGGGATTGTGTGATTTTCACAGCACCTCTTTGTGAGTAAGGACTTAGTGAGCAAGAACAAGAATTTTGAAAATCACACCCATAGTGAATTAGTGGAAGAATAATTATTTCTAGCATAAAGAATTGTAGAAGTACATTAATCAGTACCAACAGTTTGCCCACGTTTGAACAAAATAACTAAAAATGGGATAATAAAACTGTGGAATCCTGAAGCTTCTCCAGAACATTATTTTATTTCTGAGAGCAGTAAGTGGAAACACATAATATTTGCTCCATTATGCAAAGCAGACCATGGGTTTGTTTTCAAAGATATCTGCAATTTGCAGATCTAGGTTACTAAAGTCCCTCAAACCTCTATAAAACAAAACCTCACCTGAATGACCTGCCAGAGATGTTGTACCTTCTTAGACAACCTCCTCGCTACCTCAATGCTGTTCTCATTCATCAGTAGAAAAAAAATGAAATAGAAACTTGGCAGTATTAAGATGCTATAATGTACCTATTTCTCTTCCAAAGGGAAGTAATTAACCTGATACACTAGGCATTTGTTTTTGTGGTCGTTACTTCTTCAATATTTGAGGACCCTGCAATTTATCAAATGTAGTAAGATCTTGGATTTCAGAGAGCTCGGTACCTCACCATACCATTCATTTATTCCGTAAATGGAAAAATGCAATGGAGAAATTTGTAGACCAAAAGGATGAGGAGTGATACTTACTCAGATGTGCTTGTAGTAGAGGATTGACACAGATTACATGTACTCTTTTTTTTTTTTTTTTTTTTTTTTTTTACTTTTGTATGATGGCAAAACAAGTTGCACATCTATTCACATCTATTAATCTATATACTGTTGAACCTTAGAGAAAAAAAAAATCATATATAAATAACTGAAGCACATTGTTTTCTGGGTGAGTTTATACAACTATTTTTATACTCTTTTTTTTTTAGCACTAATTTTTCATTTTTTTTTTTTTTAACTGGTCTATATTTTAGCCATTTAAGGGTCTGCCAAATGTGTATCAGAAACCAAACTGTGTATTAACATCTACTGATTTCTCCTTATCTACCATGTTAGTAATGCTTTCAAACATGAGATCTCTTGCCCGATTTTATGCTTCCCATCTTTAATCAAGCTGTCTCTTACCAGCTGTTGTCCATCTTTAAGATAGTTTCTGGAGATGAGCTCTGTTAAAATACATCTTCTACGGTAAGGAAAGAGGTTGGCTCTGAATTTATGTTTGTAGCAACTTGTTCATAATAGACCTCACCAAAGTCAAGAGTAACAAATGTAAAATTGTGGCTTTGTGCCTTATTTAAGGTTTTCCAACTGAACATCTAGTGGCATAAGCTACCTGCTATTTTCAAGCCCTTCTGAAACCAAATCACCTTTAGAAATCATGAATTTAAAAGTTAATGTATGAATTTCAGTTTTTATTGTCTTAAAAGCATGTGGAAGGAAGAAACGAGTGACATTTTCCTATAAACAACTGGTTCTGTACCTGTAGTACTGAAAAATGAACATCTATCTATCTTTTAAGTTTTATTTTTGTTAAGTGTTTTAAATGAACCAACTTTTTTAATAATGACATTAATGATATTAGCATTAAGGTAACCAAATATTCAACTTTATCATTGTTAGTAAAACTGGAGCATCCAAGAGCATGTAAATCATAACATTATTTTTAGAATATGCATCATTTCTAAATTTGGAAATTGTCAGATTAAGATGAAAACTCTTTAGTTGGAACCTAAATATCCATTTAGCTTGATGGTCTGAGTATCAAGGGACACGTTGTTAAAGTAAAGTAAAATAATGGAAGCTTCCAGCCATTTTCATCATTGTTGATGTCTGCACATAGTGTAAGCAGTTTTTGTTGTTTATAAATGATGTCATATTAGCAATAATAAAAAGCATTCATGAGAAAATGCTATCTTGCAACACTCAAAGCAATTTGTAGGATTAGTTCTATACAACAGAGTGCAGGATGTTGCACAGTTTCAGTCCATGTATTCATTATGGCTAAAACTGAATTAGCTAGCATTTTATTTAAACAATATTATGTGTAACAGACAACTTAGATTAGTGAAGAGCTAGTGTATAAGACGAGTATATAAAGTAGCATGGAGTGTGGGGAGGTTTTGTGTCTGATACAATGCATGTTTCTGTCATGCCCTGCTAACCAGACCATTTGTCTGAGGTATGAGAAGAAGCAAGAGCTATGATCATACCTGCGCAAGTGCAGGATGGTGTAACAAGATCCATATTTAGGAAGCTCTGAAAGATAAGATTGGGTACATATGCCTGCTTCTTATACAAGGTCTGTAAAACCCATTTTCCTCATGACTGGGTAGAAGAAAAAGCACAAGCTGTTTCAGTTACAGCACGCTATTTTTTTAGCATTTCCTTAAGGATGCCCAAAGGCACTGTCACTTTTAAAGCTGGAAATTTTCAGCCCCAGAGGAAAGCCATGGGATTTATTAGTAAGGCATTTGTTCTACCACTGGATACAAATTCGTTTAAAAGAAGGTTCACCTTAGCAATGCTTTGTTTTCAGGCGCTTTGTTTTGGGTTTGGTTTACCTTCAGCGTGGGGTGTGAGCTTAAATACTGAGGCCGTGCTGCCACCTTGAGGATTTTCTTGAAGCATTTCTCTTAGCAGAAGGGGAAATTTCATACACGATTTTGTGTACTCGTTTGTATACCCATAAGCTATATTAAATAAAATCATATTAAACATGTACATTCTATAGAAAATTTACTGGAAAATATATTAATTCTGTTAAAAGTTTCTGTAAACATAACTGAAACAATTTAGCAAGGAGCTGTATCATAGACAGACTTTAAAATAATTTTAATTTTTATTATCCAAAGAACAAAATTGACAAAATTGACACTAAGGGTCATGCATACAGGTGTCAGATCTGTATGTGAAATACAGGCAGATTGGTGAGTTTCAAGGCAACTTGACATGGTTACAAGATCAATATCATTTACATGACCTGGGACTTAAAGAAATTGACTGTGATTATGGATTATCTGTGATTTAGGACATGTAGATTTAGAGATCTTCTGCTTGTGCCTAGCTGCAATGGGAGCTATGTCCTGCAAGAGACAGGATGTAGCCTGTACGTAGACTTGCATCAGAATGTCCCAGTATGTAGCCTTGCATCAGAATTCAATATCAGTCAGTGCTACAGATCCACATTTGAGGAGATTAATGGAGGTACATTCACTAGCAGGAATTAGGGGCTTTGTTTGTTTCTTTGTTTGTTTGTTTTCCCCAGGAATTTGATACTTCATGCTGACTTTCACAAAATGCAACATTTAATACTCTGTTCAACTGTAAACATCCACAGGCAGGTATCAAGTTCTTAAGGTAAGATAAAGTTTTGGGTGTGTTTCATAATGAAGACTACTGATGGGTGTAACAAATACACATTGCTGATAAGAGGAATGCTGTCCGTATAAAATGCTGAGTCTGCTAAGAGAGATGTACATTCACAATCTGGAATCTCTTCTAAATGGCATCTGCACCTGCCATTTAGAGAGTAGAAGGTTGATTTGGTCTTTTTGGATACAGAAAGAGCTACAGAAAGTGTTGGCACTACCCTTTCCATGCTGCTGCTCAGTGGATACAACAGTCACTTACTTAGGAAATAAAAACCAGGAATTTTAGTTCCTTCTCAGTCTGAAGTGATGTAAAGCAATACCTCTTAATATTCAATTATATTGTGTTTTGCTACTGGAATTTTTCCCAGGGTAAGTGCTAAAGAACGATTCTTCTTACACCTCTTTATTTCTGGCTTTATGGGATATAAGACTATAGCAGACGGTTTCAGCAGCAGGGATGAACAGTAGTCCTTCCTGTCATCTGCTTTAGGTCCATTGAGTTAATGGAAGATAGAAGGAAGTTCAGTGCCTTGGACCAGTAGAATTTAACAACACTGATTAAGCCAGATTTCTCTGTGAATGGAGTGAAGGTATGCCTAGGGTCAGCTGTCTCGCATATCTTTAGGCGGGGAGTTACTCCGTCCCTCAGTGGCAGTACTTTGGAAGATGTGCAGTAATTAATTTCTAAAAAATGCAGGAATTTCATTGATGAAAATTTTGTGACCACAAATTTCTGGATTTGAGGAGGATTAGTAGGTTTGGAGCATCACAACCTTCAAACTCAGTGTTTAAGTTAAGTTCTGGTCAGCTCCCATTTTAGTGTCCAAACCTCTTAGTAGGTTGACTGAATTAAATAATATTTAATGTTATCAAGGGTAATGAAGTTCATCACTTGAAAGAAACATTTCATTAGTAGGCACTATAATTAGCTTGAATATGCTTTTAACTTGACTAAAAAATTGCAACTGTTCTTCATCAGCCAACAACAGAGGACCTACTGAGTATTTATAGTGCACAAGTCATTACTAATAGGTGACTAGGCAGACAAAGATTCTCTGCCAGATTATGAGTACTGTGAGGTATTGTGAGTGATTTACTGATAAGTAAAGATATTACATACCTGCTTATACTGCATGTCTAAAGAAGAGAGAAGGGTTTAAAGAAACTTGATACTAAAAGCCTACATTTGTCTGAGGAAATCAGTGACACAGAGAAGGTTTTGGTGGAGGGAAATGATGATACTCCTTAAACTTCAGTTGAACTTCATCTCTCTGTGCATCTCAAGGCATAAATATGTTCCAAGCAAATTTTAAAAGCTTTCAATTGCAATCAGCAGATGAAGTTACATCTGCTTTGCATCCATTCAGTTTACATCACTGCAGAATTTGGCACAACTACTCCACCAGGTTCTTACAGGGAAAATATTTCATTATTGGAATGCTTTTATTTATTTGTTGTTGCTTAAGATAACGCAACGATGAAACAACTGGATTTTATTCACTTACTTAAATGCATTTCTTGGTCTATTCATTAAACAATAACATTAAAATAACAGGGAGAACCATCTGGCTTTTTGAAGTTTTTTTTCAATACATTACCAAACCACATCGAGTATTTTACCAGGAAATAATGTCTTCCTGGATAGTCTGGATACTTTTCCACATGTATGGAGGGAAACTGTCTATATTTCTATCCATTTCTCACTTCAAAATAACTGGCATGTGGAACTGAATGTAGAATTATATGACAGCATTTTATATGTGTGCGTTTATGGGGAAAATGACTTGTCTATGTGCGTGTACAATTATATCACTCACAAATTTTAAGCTAACTCTGTTTTAGGTTGTTTCACTTGCATGTGTACAATCCGGCCACCTGAGTCATCTAAAGGAAGAGTCAAAAGATGAGCAGAACTGCTGGGTTTAATAAGTTATAATAAGATCTCTCATGAAGTCACACAGGACTTTGCAGAATCAAAAGGTCTATCTGTTTGAAATACCACACACAAGGAAAAGTTGCTTTTTAGTAACTCTACAGAAGAATTTAGTGGATATTTTCCAGTTTTCATTCTTGAAGGTGTAGGTACAAACCTTGAAATCAGTGAAATACAAGATTAAATGTAAAAATGAACAAACTGGAAAATAGTGTGGAAAAAATTTAGCAACACAAATGCCAACATTTATTCCTGTGCAGGTATAATCAACTGCATGAACAAGACTGAAGAATGATGGGCTATGCAGACGTTCTGCTGAAAAGCAGTTTGAGTGAGAGCAGACAGTCAGTCAAACACAAGTCACCAATGCTGTGATGTTTAAAAAAAAAATAAACATCATATTAACGTCTGCAGAGAGTATCACATGTGAGCTGTACAATTTCTTTGGCTACATGGACCAGAATAACTCATCCACCCTAATGATCTACATTTTAAGAAATATGTGAACAAGTTGAAGAAAGTGTCAAGAGGAACAGGAAATATCAAAGATCTAAAAGCACTGTCTATGAGGAAATCTTGGTAGCGGAACAGGAGTAGTTTACTTCAGAAAATAGAGAAGGCTGAGAGGAAGTACCAGAAAGTTGCAGATACATAAATCAGATACACAGAACATAAAATCTAGGTGCAAAGAGGAAAGATTTTAGCAGTTCTCTGTATCTGTGAACAATAAAGCCCTGAAAGAGTTGCAACACTTGCTTCACTTGTTTTGAAGAACAATCTGAACAATCTCTTTCAGGATGCATAGTTGATTTTCCTTTTGAGGCATGAGGATGGAGTAGATTATCCTTTGTTATCTTTTCTTAATCTATTTTCCTATTAAATTAATTGGAAAAAGAGTATCAAAGTTTTCCAGGCCCAGAGAGTCAAAGCTGTAGTAAGGTACAATTATCACTATTCTAGTAATCAAATGCTACTGGAAAATGTCACTAATTCCATTGCCAGCATGATTGGAGTATAGTAGGCTTTCTTAGGGCCATTTGCTGCTGAATTTTCATATTTCCCCTCTGTTCATGGTGAACATTATATATTTTCTGTTTATCCCCAGGTTATCATCTAAAGAGGAAGTGATGATGGTCAGCTCTTCATTAGGCACCGGCAGGGTTTCGACATCCAAGTATTCTCTTTGTGTTATTTATGAACTAGCTTTCAAATCATCAAACACACAGTATCCTGAAGTTTCCTAAATTCTGGTCATCGTTTGAGCCAACTGCAAAATTGCCTTCTTGCACCAGAAGAAAAAAGTTCCATTTAAAGATCTGACTCTCTGTAATGTATTTTTTGCCTGGTTCATAATGTTGGATGGTGTAATGTAGCCTGGGTGAAAATACTATCCTTTCAAGAACTGCTTTTAGCATTTCATTTTCCTCCTCATTTTGCCCTGTAAAATTGATATTTTAGCAATGTAGTATCCCAACTCCTTGAAAATATATAATCTAACATCTGGGGGAAAATAATTACTTTTATAAATATTCAAAGTATGGGCAAAACTTAGACGGCTCAAAATTAATATAGAATACAAATGTGTACTTGTCTGTTCTTTTTACAGAATATTTAAACCAGTAAATTGTTATTATTTATAAATCCAATCTACTTAGAAGATGCATATGTTCTCCCCAGATACCTGTAACTGTCTTTATTTGTGAAAGTCACATAACTGTTTCTACATCTTTTAAGATGTACATAGTATGTACACATGAATATATGCGTACATTATGCATCTCAGTTCAGTGCTGGCTCTCTAAGATAAACACAATTCTGTTTAATCTACTTCTCCATCTATAAATAGCGTGGATATAAATGCTTTTTGCTCTCATAAAATTTTTGGAAGGCAAACGACAAGGTAAACACAGATTTCTTTTTTTCCTTCTATATTTTGAGTTAATGATTTTTTAAAAGAACGTCTTTGTCCTAAATCAAAACCACATCGCCTGTCAATGGCTTTTGGTGATTTAGAAAACAACTGTGAATCATATGGCACACAAAGGAAGAAAGAGTTCACTGAAACTATCACCAAACAGAATTTTAGAAACAGAAATAGAACTGAGTAGGAAGTGGTTTTCCTGTCCCGCGAAAATTTTCGAGATCTCATTTTTCCCGTTATGCATCAGAATGACACCAAGGCCTGCCAAAGATGAGACAGGGGGTACGGTAATAAGCCACGGTCTGCTAAAATGAGAAAAAGAGAGAGATGGGTGGGGTAAAGCAGTGAGGTCACAGCCTCAAAATCTAGGCAGCTGGTTTGGTAGGGCACTTTCCTGGGACAAGGAGCACCATGGTAAAGTTTCCTTCTCTGACTCCAGCCTGAGTTCTCAGTCTTCAGCGTGAGTGTTAACCATGATCAATAGATGGACAGTAGAACTGGTTAGAAAACTGTAATTATTTTGATGGAGATGTCTTGTTTGTCCATCTCTCCTAAAAATTTTTTTTTTACAAATTACTGTTATGAACCAAATATTTTCCTCTACTGAGAAATCTCTTCCCTTGTTTAGTTCTCAAAGAAATGATTTTTACTTACAATATCCAGGGGACACAAAATTTCCTGTTTGTTAGTGTTCTAATAGCTGCATATGAACTAGAGATAAAATCTTGGTGCCAAATCCTCAAGGGCATTTAGTCACCTAACTCCCACTGAGAGATGCAGATAAGACAGATAGATAAACAGAAAGAGATTTGGGTATCACCTCTATGAGCCTGCTGACATCTGAGAATTGCAATAGAATCCAGATGGACAATTTCTGCCTCAGTATAGGTGTACATTATAACACTAGACCAACTTTGACAATGGAGTCTCAGTGACACCCTGTACCCTCAGGGAGCAGTTATGCTGAGGATGATGGAGAACTATCCATTCTGAGGCATCCTACAACAGCTGGCCTGAGCCTGCCCCTGCTGCCTCATCTGTACTATTACTGATATCTCAAGACACTGTAGTTGATGTATTTATTTTTACCCAAGGCCAATTCTGACCTTTAACTGCAACCTAAATGTATTCAGTGCAGAGGCACATACACATCTCCTTTGCGAACTTCATGGGATTGAAAAGAGAATAGGCAGAACAAGGAAGGTCCTTTGGCACCAGAGTTGCTATATCCTCACAACACAGGTACAGGTTAAGTTTCACATGGGACATTTCTTGCTATGATATAGCCATATTCTGATCCAAGTATTAATCTGGAACTGCTTTAGCTGCATTTCATCTGTCCTCTCCACATCAGAGCCTCCAACCTCCACTTATATTGCAGAGGTGAGAAATGCATCCACACATTAACAGCAAGTCTGCCTCCAGCTGCTAAGCTAGATGACTGTTGCTGGTTTTCTGGTGACATCACTGTTCCATTTCTTCAGGTCTCTCCTGACATGGACAGCTCATGATATCACTACAGCCTCACGTGATAGTTCAGCGCTATCCTAACATTGCAGGCAAATGAGGTGACTTCTGGAGAAACCTGTTTGCTCTCCTCTGTTGTTCATCGATATAATTAAATTCCAAAATCACTTGATGGCAAAAGATGACTGGATGCTTTAAACAACATAATTCTCACAGAGTAGAAAGAGAACAAGTGGTCTGCTGCACAGCTGTGCACAACCCACCCACTACACATGGATTGTAGTACAGCCTTACTTTCTTATAAGGGCAATAAGTGTGCACATAGAATGAAATTAAGAACCCTTCCAAGTTCCGGGCCAGGTGCTGGGCAGATGTACAGCGAGGGGGTGGAGAGACTGTGGGGAAGCACTGAGAAGAAATCTCATGTAGGCCACAGGCAGCTGCAAGAATTCCCAAAGGAAGGTTCATCTGATTCAGTGGCTTACCTGGGCACGCACAGCAGGAGATGATGTGAGTGTTATGCTCAGTAGATATGGTCTTGTCATGCTGCTCTCCATGCAGTAGCAGAAGCATTGCTCCTTTCCCTCCCCTGCAGAAGTGCCACAGGACTGACTGCTATGGCTGCACGTCCTCCTCTGAGTTGTGCTGACACTCACGGATAGCTCTCAGAAGTGAGCAAGGGACCTTGTCTCCTGGTAGCTGCTACCAACTTGTACAGTATTGCTCTTTGAGACAACTGTGTGGAAAGAATACCTGAAATCTGTATTCCATTCCTAGCATTCAATTGATAAACATTCACAAATGAGATTTAATGTCATGTAAAAACTGATGAAGACTGCGCCTAAAAAAATGAATTGTTTACACACATTCTCTATATAATGCAGGTTATCACTTTCTGTAAACTACACCAAGATTTGCAGTGACAGATGAACAATCAAAGAATGCAGTAGTTAGGCTGCTGACAACGAATGTCTGTGAAACTCATTTGGCTTTATGGAATGCAGCAATATTAAGAGAGGTTACACTTAAATGTAAATACACTTTTTATGCTGCATAAAAATAATGTGGAAACCACCAGAAAATATTTATTCCCAAGCTCCAGTCCTTCAACTAATTTATACTTTCTTTTTTCTTTCTTTTTTCTTTTTTTTTTTTTTTTTTGTACTTTAAAAGAACACCGATGACATCCAGTGGCTGTAAAATTCCCCAACTTCTTTTTCTTCTGTACTTAAAATCATATCTAGTGTAAAGGATAGATTTATTCTTATTAAAATTCTAAACCAAGATACAAACTGCATTTTGTCATTAGTAGATGCTAAATAGAAGTGAAAAGCTTTAACATAAGGCTAACCCTTTGTAGTAAATCTATAGTATATATGTATAGTACATGTATGGGTTTTTTTTGTTTGTTTGTTTTGTTTTTTGTAAAAGTGAAAGAAGCGCCAGGAATTTTCCCTAGAATTCCAAATCCAACCAATGTAACAATGAAAACTGAATCTTCTTTTCAAAAGTACTTTATATCTGTATGTGTACACTAGAGTGAAATCTTTCTTCTCTAACTGTTTGATACATATAGAAAGCAGGAGTACCTGGTGGCACTTCTAAGCTCTGTTTTGTGGACAAGAATCTTCTCAATACTTTTCTCATTTTTTCCCAAAGAACTGAAAACTCTTTGTGAGTCTTCTGAATCCACACAAATCTAAAACAATCAAATCGACATCACCTGCAGATACATTCATCTTACAAGCATCCAAGCAGTATTCACTATAGTGTACGTACCATACCACACCTAGGGATGGTTATAGTAGGAACGACTAGCTCTCCATCATTATTTCATCCTTCCCTAAAGAAAAGCATAATACAGATTCCCATAAACATTGAAGGGGGAAAAAAAAAAAGGAACATAGTAAAGCCTGCATTTTTTTACAAGGTTCTTTGAATAGGACTTGAAATGAGTGGAAACTGCCCCAGCTGAATGATAATCCACCAATACAACTTAATTTTGCTTTCTGGTAAATGTTCAAAATATATTAATACAGACATTCAGGAACTAATTAATTTGAACAAGACTTTTTTCAGCAGGTAACCTAGTAGAGAACTCTAGGAAATGTACCACCACAGTCATTTAGCCATTTTTGTTTCTACAGACATCTCACTTCTCTGAATACCAGCACTACAGAACCCACCTCAATGGGAGGTTGTCACCTCCTGCTCCAGGGTTATTGGAATGACCAAGTCATCAACTCAGACTGAGGTAGCCGTGTGCAAGGCCAACAACCAATGCCATTCTCTGTCTAGTCTCTGTCTCACACAGCATACACCACCTGAAATCCCCCTCCTGGGCTCAGACAGCTTTAAGGCTCCCAAGCTCCCACCCTGCAGTAGGTAAATCACAGCTTCAGGAGCTGGAGACAATCTACAGACTTCCTAGGGAGCCAGTAAAACCTTGAGCTGCAGCAGGGAATGCACAGATTGCAGTTAACCAGTAGTATTTTAAGCAACAGTGGGCTTATATGGAAGAAAAGGGATTCATTTGTCTCTCCTGTGGACAGTTGGATTTAATGAGATGGCTCTTGCTGTGGGGATTTGTTCCACAATCTAGCAGTCCAGCAGGGATACATTCATAGGTGGGCTGCTATTTTTTGTTACCTAATCTTTCTTTTTTCCTTTAGATTGAGGTAGCGCATGCCAATACATTTGAGAACGCTAAAACTGGTGTAGGAAAACTGACTTTAAAGCAGAAAATAAAACTTCTGAAAGATAAGTGCTGTATTTCTTTTCTCCTGGGAGTAAGTCTGCATTTTGTTTCATAAGATTTTGTAGTGTGAAAATCTGTGAGATTTTTCCTATCTAAAGTATATTTTACTTCCATTCATTTGTGTGTATTTGGCAGAGGTACAGGCTGGCTATCCAGTATGAGAACTGTACCTAGATTGACACATCAGCTGTACTAGAGAATGAAGTAAGCTGCTCTCAGCCTTTTCTCCTCTCTAGCAGTATGTGGAAGCTTCTTTCGCCCCAGCATGGAAGAATTTACGGACCTTGATCAACATATTTTCTCTGTGAACCTCTGAATGAATTGAATATCCACAATCAAAAAAAAATCAAACTGTTACAGTGAGGTGTAAGACACAGACTTCATGAAACTGAAAGGTATAATTTTTTCTCCAAAAGGATTGGCATGATATCCCATGAAGCAAGGAAATGCATTTGCTATTTCTCCACCTGCTGCATGGATTGAAGAGGAATCAGTGATCCTCCTGGCATAACTCTTAGCAAAATACTATCACAACTGAGTGGAAAGAAAGATGGCCCTTTGTTTCTTCCTCACACAGTATATGCAATTGGCAAAGTCTCCTCCAAAACAGTATTGCCACAAGCCTTGACAGGAAATAGGCACAGTCCTGCCAGGATCCATATTTGGCTTCGAACATTTGAAAATGTTGAGGAAAAGAAAAACAGGATGAGAAGTTTTTAAAAAAGTTTGCTAATGAGCAATGAAGCTTGCTTACTTTCTCTATTGTCTGATCAATGGCAAAAACTGAAGTAAAACATGGAATAGAGGTGACCTAATTATCATGTATATATATCGTGTCTAAGGAAACCACTTTTAATTATAAAGGCATATTGATGCCACTTTAGTATAGAACATACAATATGAACATATTTATACTGAAGTATAGAGGAATTCAAAGTGTGAATGAAATGTAGTGCAACATCTTTGACGGTATGTAGATCTCAAAGGGGAAGAAACAACTTCCCTGGCTATAAAGCAGCACAATACTCTTGTTGTTCAGCATTACCCTTTATCTATGGCAGCTGAAAAGAGAAACCCCCATAGACACCAGACGGCATCGTTTCATTGACTTTATTTGGGTGAAACCAATATACAGCTGTGAAGAATCTGCCCCTGTTATCTTTAGGGCTTTAATGCCCACTACCATCTCCACCACCCAGCCTGACCTAGAGCTCACCTCCTTCCCTCTCCATTCTTCCACTCTCTGACTGGTCCCCAAGGACTCCAGCCTGGTGTTCCTGCCCAAGCACAATGGGGTACCACCACATTCACAGCAGCACAGGTGTGTTACAGAGCACACACTGGAGATCAGTAAGTCAGTGTTTTCAGTGCAGAACAAAGCATTCTGGCACCTCACTTGGAAATCAGATAAGTGGTTTCCCTATGTGAGTGGGAATTGTGGGTTACTTTCCAGGTACATCAAAAGCATAACAGTTTATCTGTGAAAACTTGATTAGTTGACTTCACTTGTCAAAGTATATGTTCTCCTCCCAGGAAAAAAGAAAAAGCATCCATGGATACTTACAGGCACACAGCAGCAGCATTTCACTTTTTATTATTGTTGTTAATATTACCTTTGTGCTTAGCAGTCCCAGTCAATATTGAGGAACAGAAACATGCAACCACCAAATAAAAGTCATGTCCCCATACTAACAAGTTCACAATTTAGAGGCAGCAGATGGACCCAGACAAATCGCACGATACAAGGGCACTATGAGACAGGGGTGATCTCAGAGCAGCCTCCTGCCTTCTATTGCTGACCTTGGGTAGCACTAAAGGTCAAGTTTTACATGCTACCTGAAGAAAGAGGAGGTAGGATCAACAGCTGAAATTTTCAGTCACTTGTAATGAAAAATTCTTTGTAAGTATAGAAATACTTACACCTGTACACATGTATCTGTAAATCTCTTTGTCTCATATTTTAATATCATGTGAAATACATTCAGCATTAGGTGATACTGCAAAGTCCCAAAGATACTTCCTGCATAAGAGAATGCATTGCTTTTGACTCCAACTTCTTTTTATATTTCATTGACTTACCAAACTGGAGCAGTTTTCTCTGTCTATCACCTATTCAGCTGTTTTTCTGGCAAAGAGAGAAATGGAGACACAAGCTTTGGATATATAGCATTTTCATTAAACATAAAAAAAAGAAAACGTCATTTTGTTAAAAATGTTTCAGTTTGTCTAGTACCCTAATGCTTAAAAAAATAGCCAAATTTAAAGCTATAACCTTCTGAAAGCTATTACCTTTATACTAAATGTTGAAAAATCCAAACTTGGCAGGAATGTCAGTGTAATACAATAAAGTTGCTCAGGGGTTTGAATTGTCAAACTTCTTAAGAAGTTTTGTAGTTGCTGTATCGTAAACTGAAGAAAACCAGTAAAGTCATTTTAGTAGCCGCTCAGACCATGCAGGATCTAACCATAACAGCTCCCAGCAAGCACATTTTAGATAGGCCAAAATCGTAAAGTTTGAAAGCGCCAAGAGTACAGTAGCCATCCTTGTAAAATAGATGTTTCCAGCTTAACTGATAGGTCAAAGTTTCCTTAGGGGCCACAGCAGATACAGTCTCCGGAGCCCATTTCTTTTTATTGAAGATAAGTCTCCGGTTTATCTGCCAGCCTGTTCTCAGCTTTTGCTCATAGGCTCCGTCCTCCTTGCAAAGTTTCCATGTAGTTCCAAGTCCCATTTTAACTTGGGAATCCAAATGGCAGCAGAATCTTAACATGTAAGATCTGGTTTATTTTCTCAGTCCAACTATCCTGACTTTATTTTATGAGTTCATAATGCAGTTGATCTGTCTCCCTTTTGTTTTTCTTTTTTATGTAGGAGAAAATGGAATGATTTTATTTCTGTTCCTTGGTATTTTATTAATATTTGTTTTCGTATTAATGCCACATAGTGAATATTCCTCCCCGCTCCTATTTTACACTTATCCAATGTGAAACATCTCAGACAGTGCTGTCTTCTCTTTTAGCACACTTCCTTCAGACTTGAATCTTACCCTCAGCCAATTTTTGTTTTCTTATATGGAAACTCTAGAATATCATACCCTGACTCACAGTCATGAAATCTCAGCTGATGTAGCAGAATGTGATCTTCCTCTTGAGATTCTGATAATAGTCATTAGCATGGGTAACTAGCTGGCTTACCCTTAACAAGAGTAACATAGCCTAAAAGAAATAGCTCTGAAGTCACAAAAGGGATACAGACACATTTATCTCATCTTGAACTCTGTCTGCTCTCTGATAACAGATACACAGACACCACTGAAATACACCAACTAAACCCACTTTTGGGCAATCTGTTCCCTATAAACAGCCTTTTCAGTCATTGAATAATGGAATCATAGAATAACTCAGGTTGGAAAAGAATATCAAGGTCATCAAGTCTAACTGCAACCTAGTCATACTACCCTAACTCTAACAACCCACCACTAAACCATCATATAGCAGGGCTTTCTCATTCAGCACGTAGGCAGATGAGTTTTCCCAGCTAAATTTGAAGACATTGCCTCTTAACAACATCCCTAGCTGTGAGGAACTTTCCCAATGCAGAAGTTACAGCTGCAGCAAGTAAATGAACAAGCAAGTAATTGACTAGCTTATCGTTCACAGAGCAGCCCTGTCATTAGCAGCAGGGATATCATCCAGTCAGAAATTTAGGACTACAGAAGCCCCATATTTTCTGCTCGCATCTTTGAATACTCCAACCACTCAGCTTACCTACAACCCCTTCTCTTATACTCCTTGCCCCTTCGTACTGCTGGAAATGAGTCCTCTTTTTTTTTTTTCTTTTTTTTTTTTTTTAATAAACTGTAAGTTTCCCTGTATATTGACTGGAGGCTGCAGAACAGAGGGCTTCAGTGATGAAATTGCTGGCAGACACTGAATTAAACAGGCTCCAAAAAACAGCAATGGAAGTTAATGTTAACTGGAAGTCCAGAAACTTTCTTGCAGACTGTAAACAGCTTTCTGTTTTATAATTGGTTATATAATTGGTTTATACTTTATTCAAAGGATAAATAACAACCCTAGGAAGGAATACCATCATACACTCAAGTATCATTTAAACTACTACAGTTTAGTAGACTTGATAATAAACAAGCTGAAATTATTAACATACATAAATAAATCTTTCAAAACAAGTTTCTTAGTCATCAATGTTACTTCTGAAATCCATGTAGGATATTTTTTGTGTTCACTTATGCTTAGACAAACAGAAAATCATTTTCAGATCACAGTTATAAGCCTGATGAGTTTCACCTTCTGATTCAGGCAGATTTGTGGAATACAGACATTCAGAAGTATATGTAAAACAACTTCTTACTTTCTAAAATAATGCTATCTTATTAAAGCCAAGGTGACATACAGTATTATTTTCATTTCTGCACAGGCTGCTGTGAGATTTATAAAAACTTTTTAAAATTCTGCTAATCCTGAACCTAAAATTGTGATTTTCCTGGTGACAAAAAGAAATGTATGTTTTTATTTCACAACAGCTGACTGGCCGTATTTCTTTCGATATAAAACTCAACCATGAATGGTGAACAGGCAGTTCTCATCCTGCTAAAGTATTTAATGATAGCCTTACACTTTCTCCCTGAATTTTGTCTCAGCCATGTAGATATAAATACTGAGTGGATAATCATAGAATCATAGAATCTTTTCAGTTGGAAGGAACTCTTAACATTCCTCTACTCCAGTTCTGCTGCAATGAACAGGGATGCAGCAAGATCAGGGTGCTCAGTGCCCCCGCAGCCTGACCTTGGATGTCTCCAAGGATAGGCCATCCACCACCTCTCTGGGCAACCGCTCCAGTGCTTCATTACCTTTATCATTTTGAAACCTCTTCCCCTTGTCCTGTCACGATAGACCCTGCTAAATAGTCTATTTATTTTCTTCCTTGTTATAGCTCACTTTTAGATACTGAAAGCACCTATCTGGTCTCCCCAGAGCCTTCTTTTTGCCAGGCTGAACAGCCCCAGCTCCCTCAGCATCTGTACTAAAATTTTACATCAGGGCATCTACTTAAAATTTTTAGCAAAAATCAACTACAGGGTACCTTTTTTTTCCCCCCAACCAACCATAGTCTATGATTCTTTGAGCGCATTTCATTTGCAATGAAAGGGAAAATGCATGTTAATCTGGTTTTAAACGGAAAACTTAAGTGCACACTATGCAAATCAATGTTACAGCCACAGTTTTCTGAATGGACCTTGAGCCATCCAGGTAAGGGAAGAGAGAGGAAAGGAGAAAGAACTGGAAACGAGGAGCACCAAGGAAGATATGTCAATTGCAGGTCTTACAGTAATTGCTCTGCCTCTGCACAAAAATCTCCATTGGAACTGGGTGCTTCAGTGGACTAATGTGCACAGCCAGGAGGTCTTAGGGGCCCTAGCAGAGGGGGAAAGACAAGACAGTATCTTTTTATTGGTTTGTTCCATGCAGCTTCATTTCATTTTAATCAAAGAGAAATACTGTCTTTCTTCTCTTTATATTTTTTAAAGCCATGGGGGCATTGTAACCTCCAGCCTCTCTGCTTTGTCTTGCCCATGCTGCAAACTGAGAGCTGGTGTGATCTATTGTTAATGTTTGAATGGATTTCTATTTGGGCTGGGATACCAAATGTATGCTTGGTGAGCCACACAAAATAAATAATGGACAGGAAAGCTTGTTTTCCAGGCTGAAGTGCAGTAGGATAGGGAGTAGGGGTTATGGAAGGTGGGGCTGGAAAGGTAGTTGGTTAAGATTTATTTGACAGACATGTACAACTATCCTTTTTGAATTGTATTTGAATTAATTAATTTCATCTGTGTAAACTGGGTCAGTATCCTGTAATTTCCTAAGGGTACGGCTGTATCAGGAAACTGAGTAGTCAGGAAAGCTGGCTGAATAGTTAGAATAACTGATTTACAAATATTTCCAGGAATAAAACCACTGAGTTTTGTTTCTTATGATTTATAGGGCAATATAGGAAAATTTATCTTACCTGAAAAATGTCCTTTCTGTTAAGAGGGGAAGTCCACAGCTCCTTGGGTTTTGCTCTCATGCTTTCTGCTCTCTGGAGGCAGAGCCAGGCTGGTCAAATGGGGCCATACATCAGTCCCACAAGTTTCCAGTACAGCTTCAGAGAATGGAGTCCTTTACAGCTTAATCCACATCTAAGCTGATATAAATAAATAAATATATACATACAAAAATTTCTGCTGCAGAACAGTTCAAACTTTTGAACAACTTTTCCATGAAAACTGCTTATACACTCCATAGTGTCTCTGAAATCTGTATGGATAGTAGACAGAGACAGCATTCACAATGAAAAATAAAGCAGCATGCAACCATACACCTTGACTGTGAACTTCACTTCTCATACTGAGTGGGCAGAGGAGATCTTCATGTTTTCTTGCCAGAAGAGATCTTCATGTTTTCTTGCCAGAAGAAGTGAAATGTGTATAAGTTTCCTCCAAGGAAAGACCACACCTTTACTACAATGCATTACCCATTACATGTCAGGTAGTGTGAGAAAATAAATAGTAAATGGAAGAAGTATGCCTTCTTGCCTTTTCTTTAAAAAACAGAAGAAATGTTTGATTTCAAAAATGCTGTGACTAATATGTTGCTTCCTTCAAATAATGGCAGGATCTGAGGAGAATTGCCTACATAATTTTGCGAATTAAAGAAAATAATAATAAAAATTCTTCATATAGTTTTGTATGCTGCAAAAAAGCCGTCTTGCCTGAAGGCTTCTATGGCTAACAGGGAATAAACACAAATATTTGAAAAAAAGATTGCTGGATCTTGTAAAACTCCTTGGTGAAGTATCCATTCAGTCATCTAATAACTGGAGAGTTACCAGGAGGATGTTATTTTTCAGTTCTAACTAATGAGTAGGACTAAAGCTTATTATGATGATGATAGGTTTTTGAATGAGATAGATAGATAGATAGATAGATAGATAGATAGATAGATAGATACTTGTTTTTATAGATATTCTGTTATCAAAGATTTCTCAAGGAATACAAGAGAATTTTTTTTTTCATTGTTTGAAGGTTTTCTATTTCTTATGTGCCGGAGTGGTTTGATTTCCAGGTAGGATTTGTTCTCATAAGCACAGGTGTGAGAAATTTTGTATCTGGTTGTGAGGACAGCTCTGCAACATTACAAAGTCTATAGTGCTCCAGGAAGTGAGCTCATTTATCACCTGTGGTAAATAAAGAAGATATCTTTTTATTCCCAATTTTTTTGGTATTGCTAAATAAATGAATGAGAGAGATAAGATCTTTGAAGTTGGCTGTATGCTGACTATTTTTTCAAGGTTGCAAAAAGTGTGGTGAGCCCATCTGGATAGCCTGTTTTATTACTTCCTCCCAGATCATCTTAATTCTTTTCTGGCTAAGAGTAAAATTTTGTGGGTTACCATACCAAGAAGAAATTTTGAGTGAATCTTGTGTCTTAAAGGAATTATAGTAGGTAATGAGTATTTTCCTTCATCTTATGCCATCTTACTTTCTTCACAGACTTCAGACACAAAGACAAAAGGAAGGGCCTTGAAAATTAATTTTGAAGATAAATGACCAGAAGTTTCCCTATTTTTTCCAGCAAATCAGAGCTATATCAACAGCAAGCTCTATAGCCTTGCAGATTGCAGATGCAGACACGGATGTAGAGGTCACTGAACTCCTTCTGAAATTGGAAGGAGCCCAGCCACGTCAACATGATGTCATCGTATTTAACTATCATAATTAACTAATGGCAAGATGGCTGCCACAACACTAACATTTTGCACTGCTCTGTGCACTGCAGACAGATCATATTTTGCCAGTCTTTTTGGCTATCTTAATGTGCAACTGTAGTTCATATATCAGTATTAATAAAGTTATACAGAGATGCATTAAAAGAATGTGTATACGCACACACATGAAAATTAAAATGTGGAGAACAAAGCTTGGATGAGAATATGATGTTTCATTATGCTTCTCTAACATACATTTTCCAACACATTTCACTGTGGGTTCTAAGTAAGTGTTAGTAGCATTACAAGAAGCAGTGTGCGCAGTGACATTTAGTTGACTAGGAATCCATAGTTTCATTTTCAGAAAGATGCCATAAATCACTACCTCTTTTTCCCAGTTATAAATCACTACCTCTTTTTCCCAGTTATTCCCTATTCTCTTTTTCCCATCTCTGCAATGGTTCAACAGTAACCTGCATGTATCGGTGGGATTGCAGTCAAATTTAAAACTGTTCTCTTGTGTTGACCATATTAACACATTACAATAAATTTTAAGCAGTAGTAAAAAGAAAAGTAGAAATTAATTCAGAAATCTGGTTGAGATATTATTGTGGTTGTCAATAGGAGTAGAAAGGATTCCAGAAAACTTTCTAGTAGGAAGTAATAGAACTTAGTTTTGAAAAATTAAAAACTGAGTATGTTAGATAATAAGAGAAGGAAGCTTTTTAATGTGCTACCTTGTTGGTCTAAAATAGCACTGAATTATAAGACCTGTATTTTGAGACGACACTTGAGTGGTTGAAGCTGTGTTGACATCAGAGAGGTTGATTCTGTATTTATACAACAACTGTGGCCTTAATGATGCTGACAAAAAATATGGAATCATGGAATAGCTAAGGGCAAGTTAATCGAAGTCAAACAGTAGAATAAAAGGAACCAAATGTATTACGAATATGCGATTCTAATAGTAGTAACAGATACATATGTATTTATGTATTTCTACAGAAGGCATAAATGGCAGATTTAAGAGACAGATTTCTTTAGAGCACCTTTAATGCTCACATCTTTGTTCTGCAGACCAGACAGATGTGAGAATGAAAGGGTTAAAAGTTAATTATAATGTTTATATTGTATGTCAGAAGGCTTCTTTAATCTTGCCATGAAAAAAGTTCATTCAGCTTTCTGCTTACTTAACACCATAATACTCGAAATAATTGTTTCTATTATTTGTTTTGTGACTCTCTTGTTCCCAAACTGATGGGAACCAAGAAAGTGTGAATATTAGTAAAAATGGAAAATATTATTTTATGGTTTGCAAAAACATTATAATGAAGTTTTACTAAATATGCAAAAATAGAAAGGATACATCATTTCAGTTTAAAGCTAGGATAGTTTTTATAGTTGCATCAAATGGGACCCATAAATACAATATCAATAAGTCAATTATTAAAAAAAATAAAACCACCACAATTATTTTCAGTGCTTCAAAATCCTGGGACCAGCAACTAGAATGGTAGCTACTAATTACCCAGCAAGCCCCATCTCCCTCAGGATTTTGTGGGATGCAGATTTTATCTCAGGACTCGTCAAATAGATAACATGGTCACAAATACCACATTTTAATAGGCAGTCTTTGTTACTAAAAGCTAAAAGTGATTACAGTTTCTGGTATCCCACTGTGTTTACTTAAGGAGCATTTGAGTTCCAAAACAGTCTACACTATTTGGCCTAATTATTTACACATTTCCAATGAGCTTTTAAGGTTGTTTTCCATACAGTAGAGTCATGCAGATCAGACAGCCCACTTCCTCCACAGCAAAGGGGCTTTTGTTTGTTAACCTGCTCTGTGTTCATTAGGAATTTCTTGGTGAGGAAAAGAAACACTGTGCAGGTCAATTTGTTCAATTGATTGGAGTATGCATATAGACTTAAGCACATAAACAGAGTTATTTAAGGCAACAAGACTTTTGTTTCTAAGTAGTGACTGATTCTTCTGAAAAGCTATTCTGTATTTCGTGTATAAAATTCTTGCAAGTAATTTTTCTTCCTATCCAGTAAGTACAAGAAAACTAAGTTCTTCGTGTTAAATATCTAATATTTAAATCTCTTTACTTTTACTATTAACTTTCTTAATATTATGAAAATTTTATCAGTTCTACCCATAGCATAAGTCATTTCCTATGTCCTTCTGGGGAGCTGCTGGGCCTACTGTCTTTTAGTTTTCTATGGTTTTTCTACAATTACTGAGCCACTCTGTTGTACATTGGCTATTTTTTTCTTCCCCCCACCCTCCCCAACCCCCACCCCATAAACAAGAACATGAGTGAAAGTAGCTGAATAGAAAGGAAATCAACATTTTTTCCAGAATTGCAAAGAGCTGATGGATTGCTTTATAGTAATGAGAAATATGGGCTTTCTGGAGTCTATGAAAGATTGTTTAGTAGAAGCAAATGTGAGAGAAAACAGAAACAGGATATATTCAGAGAAGAGGCACTCCTTATTAGAAAGATAGCTTTAAATAATGAAGATTATGTGAAATAACTGATTAAGAAAAGGAGTAATAATCTGAAATAATTGGATAGAAGAAAGAGGAAATGTTAAGAAAAGCATTTAATGAGGTTGAGAAAATGCAGAGAGTAAAGGTAGAAATGAGAGACAGAGGACATCATCAGAGATGAATATTTTCCCACCATCATGCCAATTGAATATTCTAAGTTCTAGATCGCTGACCCCACTGATGTCAGCCACAGTGATTCAGCTTTAATGACCAAGGCACTCTTCCTAAAAATTGAGGACTGGTAGGAAGATACATGATCAACCTGAGTGATTGGACTAAAGATACATTTGCCAACAGGCTGATCAACCTCGTGAGAACAATTTTAAAGTAGCAGTGATGGGGAAGGGTGATGGAAATCCCCAGTCAACTGTGGAAGTGTTGGACTAGGTTGACAAGCAAAAGGTACAGCAGGATGTGGATAAGAGAACTCCCAAAGTCACAGATGACAAAAAAAACCTGAGAGAAATAGTTGGTAGACCATATGGCTGTTCTGCTATTAAGAGTGAGCTGGACAGGCTGGAGAAATGGGCCAGCAGAAGGCACATTGAGTACAGTCAAAGGAAATGTCAAATCGTGCAAATGAGGAGGAGAAACCCCAAGCACACGTACATGTCTGGGGGCCAACCAACTTGGAAGCAGCTCTGAAGAATCTTGTCTGGTGGACAAATTGAATCTGAGCTAGTAATGTGTTCTTGCAGCAAAAGCAGCCAACAAGCACCTATGTGGCAGGGCTTGGCCAGCATGCTAAGGGAGGTGATAGGACGCACCTGAGCGTCTCATCACACGCATCCAGGAACAAGAGAAGAAAGTTTTCAGGATATGCTATTGAAAATTATTTTAGAATTAAACTAAGCCAAACTGAGATTCAGTAGTTTCTTTTAGAGTTACCATGTTGTTAACCTGTAGGCTATAGTAAAGGAAAACATAGATAAAGAGAAGATCTGCATTAACTTTCCAATTAACAAATAAAGAAAAACTGGTTAAAGTTTATTGAATGTGGTCAGGTTTATAGATTGATGTAATACAAACCCTGTCTTAAAAAGACTACATTCCAAAATTAGTACTTACGAAGTAGACCAGGTAAATGCTGTAAAGAGCAGCGTGGGGTGGGGGGGGGTGGGGGGGGGGGAAGTTTATTTTAAAATGTGTGATTTTATTTTCTATTTAAAATTATGATATTACTTAGTCAACAGTGTTTTTACAGCTCATTTTTTTGTTGCTGTTTTGTTTCTGCTATTATTTGACATCCATTTTGAGTCTTTCAAGAGAGTGAACACAGTTAAGTTACAACTTTCTGTACCAATTCATTTTATTTTAAGTAAATCCTCCTTTTTTTTTTCCCTTTTAGGTCATGTCACTCAGAACACACGGTACAGTTCTGCTGACAGAACTTGATAGCCCTTCTGCAAGCCCTTCCTTCCCTTACTCTATTCATTTACCCCAACTTTTCTTTTGACAACCACGTTTCTAAGTTATACTTTATCCTTCCACGTATTCTGTGTAAAGCCATCCGTAACACCTTTTGAATATGTCTTTAGTAATGTGCATTGTTACTAAAATCACAGCAGAAACAGAAATGTAACATTGCTATGAGCTGGGAATTACATGGAGATCGTAGTATTTGGGAGCACAATGATCTGTAGTCTTTCCTGAATTCTTCATTGCTTGCCTTCACAAAAAGCAAGTAACCGACTTTTCTTTCTTCTCCTCCTCTACTACTGCTTTCAAAAAATAAAAATCTTGGGATTGGGATGGCTCAGTGCATGCATGAAAAACTTGTTGGCTGAGTCTTAGTCTCCAGAAGAAGATGAAAAGATGGCTGGAAAGGAAATCATCCAATGAATATGGTAAGGAAATTACTCTCAATTAAAGGAACAGATGTGGTTTTTGCTCTTTTCCGTTGTAGTTTAAACTGAGAATTTTTGTTTGATACCTGAGTTGCAATTATATAGTGAAAATTATTCATTATTTTTACATCACCCAATTCTCTAAAAATTCATGCATCTTTGTAACTTTACCCATTGTCTGTAGACTTGACCTTTTCAGGGTTAGATTCCTCTGTATGACTTAAATCCATCTGGTAACTAAAGCTAGTGTAAAATCTGGCTGTTTCAACCCTGGCTGATCTTCTAAGTACTCTGCCTTTGTGACATTTACTGCACTTTTGCCATATGATCTCCATTGACTATCAGTAGACATTTGGGTGTTTTGACCTTTTAAGCCCTAAATGACTGCGTACCCAAGAGACTAGCCTCCTCTTCTGTTATTTCTGAGACAACTGCAGGCAGCAGGCATGCTGGATTCCCTTTTATCTATCAAAGCAGGAGCTCTTGGCAAAGTATGAGTGGTGATAGCTCTTTCAGGTTGCCTATTTAGTCTTAACTTGCTCAGCATCCTGAAATTTTTACTATTTTGGCCTTAATCTTCAAAAGATTGTGGTATTAAGCAGAAAGAAAAAAAGAAGATGATTAATGATTGAAAAGTGGAGTCTTTCTTAATCTTTTCTTTGATGGTTTTGTAATTGGGGACCAGATGGAATTGCTTCAAATTAATTGGCATCTTTTCTTAAACAGAAAGAAGGACATGATGTAAATGTGCAACTCTCTTAATTTAAATTTGGGCTTCCTGCTTCCATGTTGCCTAAAATCCATGGGTATTGTATGATTTTTCCTGAAGCCCCTGTTTAGTTGTTAACCTCCTCTTTCCATGTCTGCATCAGGCATCAGCTTAACAAGTGTAAGCCTAAAGGAATAAGATGGAGACTGAACCTGGAGTACCTGTTACACAGTTGAAATTGGCATAAGGAAGGTTGAGATTTGGCAAAAACATCCAGCTGCTAGGCACAAGGTCTATTGAGAATCAGCAATGTTTAGAGAAGTCAGCTGATGTGATAAGGCCGCTAACCTTCAGAATGATGGTGCCTATCGATTTTCTGGAGAATCAAATGCAGTAAAACCAAAGTGATCAAAAAAAGCTGGCTGCTCCAGCCAGTGCTTCAGCTGGGACCAGATGGGATTAGGAAGTTACAATAGGTTTCCTGAGTCTCCTGTTTTCTTCTTTCTTCTTTTCGTCTCTTTTTTTATTGGGAAAAAAAAAAAACAAAACAAAACTTTTGTTTTAGGGGTAAGAAATCTATAGCACATGCTTTTGTTCTAAGATATAAATCTGGAGTGTCATTTAAATAAAAAGACACAACGTGGCCCAGAAGTATTTGGTAGATAAGATGGTGAATATGCTAAATACCACACACTAAATAGAAACCTGTTGCACAGTGAGGAATAATTACACAGAAAAATGTAAGGCCAAAAGGAACACTAATGAAGAGGTAACAAGACAGCTGTAAGGACCAATAGTTACTAGGCCATGGCTACTCTTGAAATCAAAGGGTAAAATAACTTATTTCACAGATGAGCTATAAAAGGGTCAACAGACAAATCTTGACAGATGAGTAGCTGCGTTAAAAGTTCAAACAGTTTTACAGTTCTCATCTACAACTTGATAGATTCTTTAGAAAGTGTTCATTTGCTTAAGAACTGGAATTGCTTTTTTGCCAAAATATTTAGAGACAGGCTTGATTCTGCGTTTAGTATTCAAAATGTTATCATTCACATTTGTTTTGGCATTTCATTTGCGAAGCAACAGGAGATCATTATCTAGAAACAGGAGACCGTGATCCTGCAACAGTACTATGGTTTTTCCAAGGTATATATGGCAGATCGAACTACTCCAGCTGACTAATAATTCATTTGCCTCTGCTACATCTATCTGCACAGAGTAATTACCATCAGAAATAATTCACATAAACACCGTGTATGCAAGGGAAAGGACAGAATGTCTCCTGATAACATACCAAAAAAAATGGCATTCAACTTCTTTCACATTGAATCACAAGAAAAAAAAATATATATATGGGAAACAATAAAATATCAGAGCAGTGAGCTGTGCAACCACAAGCCAGGGACCACAATTTGCTGCCACAAATATCAAAAGATTGACATTTTCAACACCAAATATAATAGCTCTTGGAGCTGAAGCACTTGCCAAAAAATGTTGCAAATGACATTGCTAAGTCATTCCAAATTCAGTCATGAATTAGAAATTAATAAAGTAGAAAAACACAGAGAATGAGTGAGCACATATAGAAAGGCTGAGAGCCACTTCTCCCTTCCTGCTGTGTTTACTGACAAAGCTGCACTGGAATATGAAGTCGGGAAATATTGTGGTGGGCATGTGCAGCCTCATCCCATGTTAATGTGCCTGATACAAGTCTAGCCAAATTCAGTGGAAGATTTCTAAGTATCTACGATGGACATGGGATCACTCTTCATTATCTTCCAGCTCTTCTCAGTCAGGGGTAAACATGATGTGGGTAGAGTGTACCTGACGAAGCAGACACTTGAAAAAATTCCTTGAAATTTCCTATTAAATGTCTTGGTTCTGCTAATAGGCGAACACAGCTGACATTATCATGACAGAATAGCTTAAAAGCCCTAAGAGATGGCTGTGCCTGGAATACAGTGCCAGCACAGATATTTAGTGGGAAAAACAAAGAAAAGAAAAATCTTTTGCCTTTCTCCAGCCTGTCATTACTCCCTCACTCTGGCTGGTGCTTCATATGTTCTCGCAACATGCTATGCAATAGTGCAGCTCCCCACACTACTTGTTGCCATACCCCACTAATCCTAGCTTTCCTCTCTTTACTGTACTTATGATTTAGATTGACAAAGCAATGGTTGAGAGGGGAAACAGAGACATGGAGGCATGAAGTGTCTTATCAAGGTCCTCTAACCTTTGTATTTCTTCCTTCATTTTATGGTTCTCCAAAGAAAGCAAAAATGTCCCTTAACAACATTATGCCACAGCTGTTTTGTATGTCATACTGTGACATATCTTTATAGATTTTAGAGAAGGAGCATTTGCCCAACATACTTTGTGTGCAGATACATGCATACAAACAATATACAAGAGTAAAGGATTAGGATAAGAACAAACACTGAGAATACACTCAGAACAAGTGAAATCCATGTTCTGCCTAGTTCTAAAATCTGTGCTCTGCTGGGCAATGAGAGGACAAGAAGAATGGGGAAAAAATGGAGGACAGAATGGCTGAAAAGCTCTCAAACCACTGTCCTCATTAACTACGTACAGTTTTTGTAATGTTATAGGTGATATAGGAAAAGTGTAAGAAAGCAAGGTTATACAACATGGGTGGTAGAGAGAAGAACTAGAGAAAGTGGGCAAGAGAAAAAAATAATGCTATGAAGAAAAAATGGTTGGAAAAAAATACTGAAAAATGTTGAAATTAGAAAAAAAAATGGAGGTATCATTAAACACATATTTGTCTTTCCTCTTAAATTACTTGTATTATCAGATGGAAATTTACACCTCTTGATACTGAGCCCCTGAAATTAATAAAAGCTAGAAAGCAGTGCTAGTCTTCCTGCCATCAGTCAATCTTTTCTGTAATACTGTTTCATATTGTGTACATTTTAAAGTTTCCTGCTAGACTACTTTTGTTTACGCTATTCTATTTCTTTTTCTTTCTGATTCAAGGAATTGTTTTTTACCACAGTTTTCCAAATAAGCTATTAATTCCAACCTCAACAAAGCTGTGAACCATTTTAACAGGGAATTGAGACTGAGTTTGGGATTGATCTTATGCTAAAGGCTAAATCTTCAGGCAGCTAAAAACTGGGATGGGTTCAGTCTTATTCCAGTGTAATTTAGAACAGCTGCAGAACAGTCCTAAACCAGCCTGTCCTTCCATTTCCCAGCAAGGAAATTCCTGGGTATGACTAATGGTGGTATACGTGGGAATAATCAATACAGCACAGAAATAAAATCAATTATTTTTCCAAGTACCTTTCTGTCTGGACATAATCTACTTTGCTCCAAGAATGAAATATAAGAAATATGTTCTTCCTAAAACAAAAAGACAGCATGCTCTAAACAAAGGCTTTCTCTTGAAAATCTTACAAGTTCTTCATGCTACACAAAATCTTCTGAAATCTCAGAAAAATCTTCCAGCATCTCAGAGTCACTCTAAAAAAAGAAGAGAAGAGATTATCAACCCCTAATTGTTGAGGGAAAATGGCAAAACTGCATGACAGGACATCTGCCTGACTTGTGAGTTTAGAGTGTGCCATCCACAGAAGGCTTGCCATGGTGGTAGAGAAGTGGTGAGAAGGGAGTGTAAATGGGAGGTTGGTGAGCGTGCCATGTGAATGCAGTTGTCCTTTAGCTCTGAAGCCCACTGCCACAGCTTTGAAGACATGAAAAACCCCGGCATTCAATGCCTCAAAAACATATGAAATAGAACTTTTAATCTGTGAATCTGGAATAACTACGGATCAATGTGTGTGTCATCAAAAGTGGTGACAAAAGGAGATGTGATTATTAACAACCCAATATGACTGGTAATTCACAAAGATTATCCATGTGTCATTTTCTCATTAAAAACTGCATTACTGAAATCATCTTCGATTTCCATAGAATATCATATTCATTTTTTTTTTTTTTTTCTCCAGGAGAGCCTTCTAATTTTAGCCACATAATTTAGAGCACGCCATCTTGTACCGGTCATACACATTAGGGTTTCAGTAACAGTGATGATGGGTAGAGCCACCCTGTGCTGATCGAAGATGGTTCTTGCCAATTTGGCCACCCACATACAGCACACTGCCCTGAAGACTTCAACATATCAGAGGAGCACATGTACCTCTGCTCAAACTTAGAGAAGAAAAAAGGTGAGGACATGTCAGGACATGCAGAGGAGGATATAGAAAAGAACACAGTGGGAGACAGTTGAAAAGAGGACCTCCATGCTAGAGGGGGCACATCTACAAGGGATTGCATCTCTGGGTGACCCACAGTGGGGCAGGGACTCCCCCAGAGTACCGAAGCCCATGTAGAAAGTCATGCAATGGCAGATCAGATAAAACGTACAAGAAGAAGAAACCCACTGGGTACTGATCCCAGCCTCCTGTACTGCTGATCACTTCAGTGAAGGGCCTGAGTGTAATGGGTGGAACAAATAAGGGGAGCAGAGAGGTGCCAGGACAGAAACAACCTGGGAAAGGAGTAGAGATGTCTTTTTGTAAGTGCTTGTTTAACTGTCTATCATCTTACTTTCTCTCTATCCAAAGTGACAGAAATATATCAAGAAATTTGACCAGTTATCAGAAGCTGTGTTCCAGTAACAGTGAACTAACTGGAAGACATTGGATGTGTTTTAATCTTTATAACATTTTCAGTCTGAACTTTGGCAGTTTAATTCACAATTCAGTGCCTGTTCTTTCTTCCTCCACTGCTCGAATTTCCCACTTGAAAATATACTACCTAGATAGCTTAACCATCTCACCAAACCTGTATATTGTATATCTTATGTCAGGACTTTAATGTGATTGTGGCCAGCTAAATACTACTGTAATGTAAAAGCAAATATAAACTAACTAGTAAAACTAATAAGTAAGGTAACTAATAAAAAGGAGGCATATGCATGTGAGAATTTTCTTTTAGATCATGGCAAAAGACAACAAATCTCTTGCTGTCATAACGCAAGCTTACAAGAGAAAAAGGAGTATGAACATTGATCATCATTTGTCTCCTACTTAGAGGTTATTCTACAAATTCTCATTCAGGCAGGCAGAGCAAGATGGCAATTTAAGAGATGAATATGTCGTTTCTTTAGAATTCTAGTCAAACAAATTGGTCCTGAGTGCTTATTTCTCATGTACACACTGCATCATGTAAAGATACTTAAACTTTAAGACAATTTCAAAAAAATCCTCTAGGAAGGTAAAGTGAGATCTAAGCAAACAATATTGTCTCAGCCCAAATTATGTCCTGAAAACTCTATCGCTAATCCTAAGGCCAGCTAAAGTCTATAGGTTTTTAGAGTTGTAATATTTCATTTTGACAGGACAGATCTCTTCCTCCAGAATACTGTTAGCTGTAAGTGCAGCTCACATTCTTTATTTCTACATGGATGGACTTACATTGGCAATTTTATGAGGAAAAGAGAGATAAAAGTTTTGTTCCATTTGTTTTTCTGAAGGCAAGGAAACATCCATCCTCACTGAAAGTGGCAACATTATTAATTCTAATATGGTATCTGATAGTCTTGATTGTCAGATGAATATGGATTCAGGTGAAATTTTTTCTGCCTAAATCTTTAGTTCTGATCAAACTCCCTTTAAAATAATTGATTTGTATTCAAATTATTTGGATTATAGATTCATATTCATATTTGTTTGAATTGAATCTAATTCAGTTTATCATTTACATTTATATTCAAAACTTCATTTTTTCAGTACCCCCTTCTGTCTAATAAAATACACAAAAGTGTGTTCACTTACAGAATATCATAAAGCCAACAGTCTGAGATGCTAAACAAGAATTGTATACAAAGCAATGCAGACTTAAGTCAACAATTAGAAGCACGTTTGTCTTTCTGTATTAAAAATTTTGTCTATCATCTCTAAAGTTAATATAAAAAGATAGTTTCTTAATTTGAGCAAATAAGCAATGATTAGTGTCCCTCAAGCAAATAGGAAGACAAAAGTAATATTTTATGACAGACTTTACTGAAGTAATTTCTAAAGAATTATGCATGATGTTGTTGAGATCCATATAGATGCTGGTGCTTCATTTACTCATTTTTTTCTGAATTAGTTTCCTAAAGCAGAGTGACATTAAAGAAGGTATTTTAAAACATGGACAGAAAATAAATCTAAGAAAGTTACTGCTTATAACAGGCCTTCAGTGTACAAAGAATTTATGTGAAAATATTTGTGGAGTCATTCAATCCACCGAAACATTTTCCATATCGTCTATTTTCTGTCTTTAGCATCCAAGCTTTGAAAATACCTCCATCTTTTAAAGTACTTATTGCTTCACTGGGAGGCTTTACTTTTCCTACTGATGCAGTTATCAGCAATTTATAAATGCAGCCTTTGCTCTTCTAGAACACTTGCCTCTCGTGTTGCTGCCAGTCACTTAGAGCTGCAAAAGCAAAGTAATTCTGAAGGGACCAAACAGATAATGCGCAGCTTACCTAGCCATCCAGTGTGCACAAGGAATCAAGTATGTTTTATTCAGACAGCATATATGGCAAAGCTATCAAACAATTTCAACTTAAATTTCCAATCTTTTAGAAGAAAGAGGTATGACTGAGCAACAGTGTGGTAAAAACCCATTTTCAGAGGCTTAGAATTTCAAACAAAAAAAATACCATTTGGATGCAATTTCCAATGGCTATTGTCAGACCAAAGAAAATGTGGAGTGTGTGTTTGTGAGAATAGTTTGAAAAAGACTATTCATTTATTCTACAACAAAGTGTTTTTCAGCTGCTTTTCATCTACTTCCTTTCTTATTCCTCTCCCCAGTGAAATTGCATAGAACATCAGTCCAACAATATGCCAAATACATTTTGATAGATTAAGTAGAAATAAGAGGAGGGGCTCACACAGCACAAGGAGGTGGCAGGAAGCATGGGAGAATTGCTTATCTGAGCTGAGAAGAAGGGGTGGAAGAAGTGACCTCTGTATGTTTAAAGAAAAAATATTACAAAATAAAATAATAAGTTCCAAATTTTAATCTTATGCACAATATTATTTTTGCTGAAAAGTGTTACAATTAAGCATGAGGTGCGAGTTTGTGGAGTTGTATGAATGAATTTGCAGTTTGCTTCTTTTTGCTGTTGGTTGTGATGGTTTCTACCCTCTCAGCAAGAGAAATACAAACCCTGGAAGATGAAAAGCAAGCTAAAAGGCAATTTTTATTTTCAGTGTAGTTTCACGATTTTTAGACTCTGAGTGATAATTCTGCAAATCTTGTCTCTCAAAGGCACTATCTATGTCACAGAATCACAGAATCACCACAGGATTTGGAAGGGACCTCAAGAGATTATCGAGTCCAATTTTAAAAAAAAAAAACAAAACGTAGAAAAACAGTTGAAAAGTCATTTGTGACTTCTGCACGGTATTCATACATTTATAAGAAATGATGGTTAAATCAGTGAAGTTTCTGTTGTCTCTATCATATTTTCTAGAAAATTATATTCAAAAGCCATAGAAACGCCTGCGGAGTAGAAAGTTATTGTCAGCCATGTCTGCAGTTCCCAGTTAGACAAACCCCTCTTCTGGCAAAACACATATAAATCTTCAAAGAGCCTTCATAATTTGCCTTTAAATCTGTGGGGGAAGCAAAAATAATTTTTTTCTCATTGGGCTTTTCAAACATCTTTGCCATTTTCTGTCATGCTGGCACCAGTGCTGCATGACCATATTAGCAGTAAGATAATGTGAATAAATAATACATTATTAAATGCTACTAAGTTATCCAAGTTATCATGTTGATAGTTAATAAATATTCTGCATGAAAAATTTCTTGCATGTATAAAATAGTTCAGATTTTATCTCCTCAGTCTCCAAATTGGCCAGTATATGATACATGAAAAACTTCAGGTAGAAAAAATTGTTTTGAATGCTTATTTTCCTTGAAATTTATAGAAATCTAATGAGGTCATGACAAGTCCATTATTTCACTCCCCACTCTCAGTACATTCAGAGTACTCAGTTTCTTTTTGTAATTTAGACTGATATCTTTACATTGAGGGTATGAACAGGTCAGTAGAGCATGTGAAGCTAATTTATAGCCTCTGGAAATTACTGACTCCTAAAGTTTCCTAGTAGTGCCAAAGTTCTGTTAATGTTATTTTTTCAAGCCACCTTCAATTATAAGGAATATAAAAATAAAGGACTATACTGTAGAATGCTATTAAGTGTTGTGTTTGTTAAGCAAGTCCAAATATTGGTCGCAGCAATTCTAAACTGGTATTTTACCACACACCATTTTAAGAATATCAGACTGTCTTTCTCGGAAGTGTTTATTTGTTCTTTTTATTTTTTTTTTTTTTAAGCTGCCTGCATATATCAGTATTCATCTTAGAAGATATAAATAAAAGGCAGGGAAACACAAAGAAAGACAGTAAGACAGCAATGCACAGCTAAGCCATGGCCTACCCAGTTCACTCATGGATTCCTGATGGCTATTACATCATAGTGAGCTCTGCACATTATACCAGCTTAGCTGGTAGAGGTATAGCTAAGGGAAATGTTTATTCTTCACCATAATAGAAAACTATTTTTTTGCATTGATTTCTCAGCTTCTATCTGCAGTACAGGATTTTGGTTTTGATTTGTCTCAAATCATATGTACATATTATAACCGGGAATCCATTGGATAAAAAAAATAAGAGCCTATTCTGGACATTTTTAAGCAGTTAAAATAAGTAGCAGCTATCCACAAAGAACTTGTTCAGATGCACCTTTATACACATATGGAAATACTTAGCTACTCGTCACATAGGTATTTTCTATAGATTTGACCTAACACACAGTAGTAAAGTTGCAACATTTCATAAATTTTCTAAGTATGTAGATTAAAATATTTACAGGATATACTTTTAAAACTCCCAGGAGCAGGTAGGTTGGAATACAATATTTTTCTGTTGGATTTGGTTTGTTTTCTTCGTTTGTTTTGGTTTGGTTTGGTTTTGTGTTTGTTTTTCTTTTTGGAATTTTTACTTTTTAAAACAAAGTATAAATTTGAGATAAAGTGATACCACAAAGTTGGCCAAGTAAAGAAGTAATTTATATAAACTCACGTACTAGATATTAGGCATCTGGCTCTTGCTGTAAAATGGATAAAAGGTACCTAAAAACAGTATTTATATGGGGCACTAGAGATTCAGTTATCAGGCTCTACGGTGATTGCTGTCACTTTATTTTTAGCTGCTCTTTATTATATGTCCTCCACTGAGTACTATTTTTTTCCTGAAAGTTAGCTGGAATTCCAAGATTTTTGATCATCAATCAAATCCCACACAATCGTAGAAAATAAAATAGGACCCTTCTTTGAGGCAGCTAATATATATATCATTTTCTCTGGTTCACACACAAAATTTCTTTCAACAGATAAACCAAGCAAGGGAAGTGGAAGTTGAGAATTACAGCTTTGGTCCTAAGATGGGATCTTCCTGCGTGAGACCTTGACAAGAGTGAAGCCCTACTCATAAAATCTTTGGAGCAAAAGAATACAACAGAATCATCAGCGAAGACAGAGCACTGAGGTGATCTCTGTGATGGTGGATCTGGGAATTTATTTAATATTGCTCACGTTTTTAATAGTCCACTCTGAATATTTAAATAATTGAATAATTGCTAAAATGTCCATCATGATAAAATCTCTCTTTTTTTTTTTTTTTTTTTTTTTTTTTTTTTGGTCTTCTTATATTTTTTATGTCTACTGCACCTGTAGGGTCATCTTCAACCAGATATGGCCCAGTATAATTTTCCTTCTTCATGTAACTATATCACTATACAGTAATTGCTTTCAGAATTCAGACAGGGGAAAAAAAAAAAGGAAAAAAGAGAAAAAGGAAAAAAGAGAAAAAGACAAAAAGAGAATGAGAAAGAAAAAGAGAATTGAAAAAGAAAACTGGAAAAGAAAAAAAGAAAACTGGAAAACAGTTGTTTTAGGAACTCACTTCTTCCTAACACAAACTCTTAAAATAATAAAAGTAATAGCAGATACAAATTATTCTGTTATATTTGTTATTGCCCTGACAGGTTACATAGTTACGTTATTTAGAGATTTATGTCCTGTTGCACATCCCACTTCAGGTATTCCTGTCAAGACCACGATCCTCAAAACCAACCAACTGGCTACTCCTCAAGCACCAGGCTTCCAAAATGTCTATATTTCTCAGCTTCCACTACTGAAAGCTTAGAGACAACTTATTCCTAGTCATCTCCACATGAGCAATCATGTTCCAATACTGTCCAGAAACTCTTGGATATAATGCCAGCTTACACTCATTACAAAATCCTAATGGAGAAGATGTTGTAATAGCTAATACCTGGGGAAGTTGTTCCCATACTCCCTGTTTCCTGGGAAAGAAATTATGAGCTCACATTGCAACAAGGAAGGTGTAAGACACAAGGAGGGTTAAAAGTTTAAAGAGTATAAAAATGTAATAGACGTCCTGGTGGTGAACATGTGGGTTGCTAAGTGGAGAGGGTGGGGCTTCAGAAGTCAAAACTACAGGTTGCCTCTACCGATCAAACAGCTAGTAGACATTTGAAGACAGTGTCATAGAATCATAGAATCATTAGAGTTGGACGGGACCTTTAAAGGTCGGGTAGTCCAGCTCCCCTGCAATGAACAGGGACACCTACAGATAGGTCAGGTTGCCCAGAGCCCCATCCAGCTTCACCTTAAATGTCTTCAGGGACAGGGCATCTACCACCTCTCTGCACAACCCACTGCAGTGCTTCACAGACCTTACCATAAAAAACTTCTTCCTTATATCCAATCTATATTGCTCCTCTTTTAGTTTGAAACCATTTCCCCTTGTCCTATCACAACAGACTCTGCTACAGAGTCTGTCCCCTTCTTTCTTATAGATATCTTTAGATATTGAAGAAAATAGCAGATAAAGTAGTTTCTCAGGTAAGGGGTGAACATTTTCCTCTGGAATAAGGAAGATTTGGGTTTCAATCCCTTCTTCAGTAAATAAATAACTGTGTATCTTGTGTAAAATAGACACGACACTAAAAAGCATTATATTATTTAACTAGAATATGGTCAATTGTCCTTGCAGCAAAGATAATTTGTTTGTTTCACTGGCTGCCTTGAAAATCATTTTCAGGCATTTTCTGCCACAAACTAAGACATATTCTCCTCTTCTGCTTCCATGTAATCCAGAATTATGATTAATACTGTTCAGTGACCCCAGCTGAAACTTCTTTCTTAGCCAAAAAAGGCACATTGCACATAGAAGACGTTTCCATTGACCACTCTGCTTAATAGCTAGTGAAAACTAAACCCACTTAAAACATGGAAAGAACAAAAGGTAATGTAAATTATACTGTGAAATCTGTCCTCCTGAAGCAGTAATATTTTGGGTGGTTAAATTATATAGGAAGGAGGCTGGTTGTAATTTATCCTGACCAACCTGCATCACAGCCTACCTGAGTGTATATATGAAAGACTTCATCTCCACTTTGCAATAACTGCATGAAGCATGAGTTGATGAAGACTTCTACTTCCAGATGGACTTTCTGCTTTAAAAGTTTCTTTTTCTCCCTTTTCAGTATAATTTTTTGCTCTGTCCTGAGCAAATATTTGAGCAACAGTAGTTATAAACAAACAAACAAATAAATAAATAACATAAAAAATCCAAAGATTGCACTGGAATATATAAGCAGGACAGCAGTTCATAAAAATGATTAGCACAGCACATAGGGACAGCGTGCCTCAAAAAAGCCTCCTTTACTAATGAGCAGCCTTAAAGAAAAGCATTAGTTTATATGCCTGTTCTCAAAACAGAAGCTCCAATCTGATGCTTTTTCTGTGGATAGTCTTGGGAGACATCAAGCTAACACTGGCAGTCATTTCAGCAGATATTGTTAACTATTTTCTGAGTTTACTTAGTTCATAGTGCTTGAAATGCAGTTCTTCCTTATGTCAGCTTCTGTGACTGGTTAATTTTTACTGCATTCATCATCACTCATCCAAACTGATCTCAGCTTTTGATTCTATGATATTTCTAATTTACTTAAAACTTCTGCAGCTGTACTCTGTCAATTTTCTTTACCTCAGAAAAAGTGCTTGAACCCTTGGCATTTCTTTTTTCCCTCACCTGTTATTTTGAACAAGCTCAACATTCTATAAAACCAGTCATCAGAGCTTTCTCACCACGTTTTTGCTATGGCAGTTTAGTTATAGTTTTGGTTGTGTATTAAGCATCCCAGTACTCTTGTTTATTTCTCACATTTTTTTCATTACTTTTCAAAGCATTTAAGTTTAGTGCATAAATGTTATATCAATGAAGCAATGGGAGAAAGAAAACAAACAAAAGAAACAGAAACTTAAAGAAACTTAAAGAAACGGAAGGGAAGGGAAGGGAAGGGAAGGGAAGGGAAGGGAAGGGAAGGGAAGGGAAGGGAAGGGGAGGGGAGGGGAGGGGAGGGGAGGGGAGGGGAGGGGAGGGGAGCGGAGGAGAGGAGAGGAGAGGAGAGGAGAGGAGAGGAAGAGGAAGAGGAAGAGGAAGAGGAAGAGGAAGAGGAAGAGGAAAGAAAAGAAAACGAAGGGGATATTGGCTTAGTCTCCTCAGGTTTTAGACTTTCTGCTCTTCATGCTGTTGTGTGAACTTTAAGCTGCCACTCTCTGCTCCTAAATTAGCTAGATGCTCACTAGATGCAGATGGCAAAACAAATTGAATTCCTCTTTTATCATGAGGCAGAGTATACCCATTGTGAATAAAATTCTAACACTCATCCAAGAAAGTCAAAAGCTCATTGGTAACATCATTTTGTAGCACCCATTTACAGACCTCACTTTCTCTGAATCAAACCCATGAGGAGTGAAGAGAAACTCTCCCAAGCTCTCTGCTCTCATCCTTTTTCCCACAGCCTCGTAACAAAATTCTGTGACTCCTGGAAACATTAATGTTCATATTCAGCTAGGAAAAAGAAACCACATAATATGCATACTTCTTATAATACATGCTTCATGAAATAGCTGTGCATTCAATAAAAGCTCTATTCAAAACACGCACAAGTACTCCTTATGGTGTACACACACAATTTGTTCCAACATTTCCTATCTTTGAAAATGCGATAAAGCAAAGGTAATAAGCTAGTTTAATATGACAATGTACAATAGTACATTCTGTTCAAGGAATATTTTCAAAGACAATTTCAGATGTAGTCACAAAAATAAAAATAACTGTGTAATATTAACAGTCAAGAAACATCTTTATGTGGGGATGTTCTTACTCATCTGCTATGTATATTTATATAACATTTGTTACATTCTACTAGCAGTGTGTAGCTTATATGAACAAAAATGATAACACAGTTGGCCAGTTTCATACCACAGATTTAGTGCAACACATGTGTATTGCCAAGTCCTTAATTCTCTAAGGGCAATTGTGCAATTATGCTCTGAAGCATTTCCACATTTGCAGATCTAGACACCTCTATTTATAAAAGTTAAACAAATAACTTCTTAATGAAAGTGAATGTACACTGGTGACGTATATATGGAGAAGGTATGTCCAATGAGTGTATGCAAGAGAGAAGATAGTAAACAGTGAAATCCTGGCTCTAAAGGTCGTGAAAAGCAAACATGCTGCCATGAAGCAAGATAGCTGGGGGCTCATCAAGGTGCCAGAAGGGGACTATTGTAACGTTTTTATCTTAGAATTGGAGCCATTTTGGTGTTGCCAGAAGGTCATCACAAAATTTCATCACAAAAGACATCAAAAATAAATCAATAATTTCTGGACCAAAAGTACTGTTCAGATGTAGACTTTTAAGATTAATATCAAAGAACAATAATTGATACAAAAGAGAGGTTCAAGTATTATTTTATTCAATGTCAATGAAGCAATATTAGCTTCCCTTAATACAGTGTATAATTCTCCTGTAAGAAAAGTTTGCTGCAAAGATGCATAGGATGAGCAGCCAGCTGTAATTAGATCACCTGCTATCCTAACAGAATTGCAAGAATTTATCCACTTTGGCACTTAGCTGTGTAGATTCCCAGCCTCCACTTATGATGGCTATAGCTCACTTTAACAGTGCATGCCTCTAAACTTTTAAGGTTGACAGTCACAGATGGTTTCACAGAAGTTTTTCTGGTATATTGGCTACAAAAGCTGGTTTGGATTGGAATCAAGCTGTTTATTGCTGAGTATGATGTAACACACTGATGGTGGTGAATCAATTAGGTGTTTCTGCAATAGCCTGCAAAGCAAAAATAGCATCTACTGCCAAGCGGTAAAATTATTAAGTATAAAATCTGGAATCTATTTTTTTCAGGTGACTAGAGAGAACATTATGTTTTAAAATCATCTGGAGTTCCCAGAGAGCAATCTAAATTTATGGCAATGTAGGTGGGGGACTCATCAGCTGATGGGGTATAACGGATGAATTATGTGCTAGTTGTAGTAAATCTGGATGTATTGTCATCCTCTGCACTCCAGAGACCAGATTGTCACAGACTGCATACCTTTCGTCTTCCTCAGGCACAGGCATGCTTTTTCTTGAGCTCATAGCTGATGCAACAACAGTATGTTCTTGTCTCTGAGCTAAGTTACTTCACTCTTCTGTGAACATTAATCTCAAACTCAGAAAAGTTAGAGAGATTTCCTTTGAGCTTCAGAATGTACTCTTGATAGATTTTTTCTACCATGTACACTGAGTAACTTTTATCTGTATCATTTGATGTTTCTGTGACAAAATAATCATTTTTTCAGTCTTTTATTTTTCATTACTTGAGAATGGAAAGAATTTAGTCCAGACTGAGACCAAGACATTAATCCCTGTATTACTAAATGTACTATAGTGAACATTCTAGTCTAGAATTCTGTAATCAGCAGTAAATTGAGAATGTTTACCCATTACAGAAGTCATAGCCCTGAAGCTTTTGTTAACAGAAATAAATAAAATAAAATAAAATAAAATAAAATAAAATAAAATAAAATAAATAGAAAAAGGAAAAAGAAAAAAGAAAAAAGAGGAGAGGATAAAAGCAGGAGAGGGGAAGGGAGGAGAGGAGAGGAGAGGAGAGGAGAGGAGAGGAGAGGAGAGGAGAGGAGAGGAGAGGAGAGGAGAGGAGAGGAGAGGAGAGGAGAGGAGAGGAGAGGAGAGGAGAGGAGAGGAGAGGAGAGGAGAGGAGAGGAGAGGAGAGGAATTACAGAACAGTGATCTAAAATAGACTCAGAATTTCCTTTCTTATGCCATTGGTACATTTACTGTACAGATTCTGCTAGTAGGATATAAAATTCAAGCCCAATCCATTAAAGCATTTTAAAATACTTTGAAAAGCATTAAAATGACATTTTATGCTTTTAGAATCACAGAATCACCAAGGCTGGAAAAAAACCTCCAAGTCCACCTATTCCAACCACCCACCTATCACCAGTATTTCCCGACTAAGCCATGTCCCTTAGTACCACATCTAAATGTTTCTTAACACCTTCAAGGATGGTGACTCCACCTCCCTGGACAGCCCATTCCAGCTGACCACTCTTTTGGAGAAGAAATTTTTCCTAATATCAAACCCAAACCTCCCCTGGTGCAACTTGAGGCCATTCCCTCTAGTTCTACTGCTAGTTATGCAGGAGAAAAGGTTGACACCCACCTTGCCACCAATTCCTTTCACATAGTTGCAGAGAGCATAATAATTAAATTAAAACAGTTTAATGTGGACTCAATGTGTTTTCTAGGGCATTGTTGAATTTTGTCACTCTTTTTGTCCTTTGTACTGCTGGAGAATGACAATGATTTAATGGTGTTAATTAAAGAGTAAATAAACAAATCATCAATCAAAATTGATTTTTTAAAATATATCCAGCTTATAAAAAGAAAGACAGATAAGAGCTCCAGTTGGTCAGTAGAATGGGAATGCATGAAGAGAATCTTTTAATATATGCCTCCTTATCCAAGTGGGATCTCCATACGTAGCTTCATGATTAAAATACTACTTTCTTTAAAGAGCTAAAGGCACTTTCTCAATGAAGATGTAATACAGAGACAGGATTTCTTATTTTGTTTTAATTTGGCCAAGTTTATGGAAGAGGTCAAAAGAAAGAAACAATACCATTTCCTGCACGTATATTCTCCCCTAGCACATCTATTGCATTTCCCTGTCCTTAAATCCACTAGGTACTTGTAGTTGAATTTTGAATACTTCATTCTTTCAGTACACTGGCTATTTGACTGAAAAATTCTCCTGGCACAAATTCATATTGCAGCAGCCAGATATACTAATGGGTATTAATTTGCATCAAACATTACTTACATTTAAGTAAAACACAACCAAACAAGCTTAGTTTCCAAATTCCATTTCTCTAAGTCATTAGTGGCCTGATTCCAAACATACTGATGGAAAAACTTTCAAAGCTTTAAGTAGGTTTTGGACTGAAAGGTCAAGTAATCACATTATAAATCCTTTTATTTTTTACGGTCTCTTTCCTTTTGACCCAAAATTTAAAAATCCAGCTATTCAAAATGCTTGCTGTACACAGCATGTAGAGAATCTATCTCTATTTCAGGTACAGAATCCTGGAGTAAAAGGAAGGGGCAGATTTCACTATCCCTATATTTATTGGTGTGGTAAACAAGGTTTTGATTACACCTTCCCCCCATTAGATAAGATGCATTATTTCTGATAGACTCCCTCATCCAGTGCATTTAGGAAATTCAGGGGTTTCTGGAAGATAATTCAGAGTGCCAAAGTATCCACCTCTTTCCATTGGCAGTATATGAAATCTACAGAAATGTTTATAGTGGCCTATAAACAACTGTTTTAGCAATAGAAAATTATGATGCACCTTGTGACTTTCTCAATAGCTTTACACTTAAGGGACTTGCTTAGAAGTGTGAACACCATCTCTAGGATTTCCATTTGTGGGTAATAATGTCAAATTAATTTCTCCATGGCATTTAGCCAGGAGCAATCCCTGTGACCTGGACTATTCTGTTTGGTCACTACCTCTTGAAGCTCATCAATATGCATTTTGTGTAAAAGAGTCACAGAGCTTAACTGTTGCCTGAGATCTGTCAGAACTGAACACCCACGCAGCATTTCTTGGAAGGTTCATTCATCTAAAAACTACTGGAATAAAAGTTGAAGAACCTTCTAGGAGCAGAGCAAAACCACTGGTCTTACCTACGTAATCTAAAAACCATAAAGGAAAGACAAAAATTAGGTGTTTCCTTTTCCACATTCCTGACCTACAATTTTCACATTCCTGGAGAGACAGTGTCTCAACCTGGACAGAAACACTAGCTGAGGAAGTGTTCCATGCATCTTCACATCAATGGCTAGTACAATTTCCTGACAATATAACTGCTAATCTTGATATGTGCTCATCCTTCCTCCTCCTGGAAAAATGCTTCGGTTAATGCTATTGTATAAAGGATAAGATACCCTATCACTGTTAACTGAGATGCTTACTCAGTAGAGTAGCACTGGAAAATACGTGAAAAGTATCCTCTCTGCATCTGGCCTGAGCTGGCTGCAGAGGCTGCATATCTTCAAAGAAGCCTGCACAACTATGGCACAAAAATACTGCTCCCCCCAACCTACTCCCCTCCTGTGTTTTGCAGAAAACTGAAAAAAAGTCATTTTTGTCCCTTCTCATTTTCTACATATGATGTTCTTATGAGAGCATTCTGTACTCTTGTCCTTTCTTTTATTGACATCTGTGCTTATATTAAACTTTTTCATGGACCATGTGAAGCCATGGTACTTTAAGTTACACAATAAATCAAGCTAACGTGAGACAAAACATCACACTGTCACACATTTTCTAAATGAAAAGTGCATGTGATGTTCAAGGTCAGGTCTTTTCATTTGTGTTTGGTTTTGTAGTTTTTATTATATTTTATTTTAAGATGATTAAAAAACTGCCACATTGTTTTCTGGAGATTGGGAGGAGGGGGTTTGTTTTGATTTTATTTTATTTTTTCCTATCTAACCTATTTAACCTGGTAAGCATATCTACTGAAGTAAGTTCATTGGCCTGATTGCAATTAAGGTCTTGTAGTTTCTGCTGCCATTATTATACAAAGCTCAGAAACTAAAATTCTAATATGCCAATTAAAATATCGATCAAGTTATAACATATCAAACAGTAGATCTATAATAGATTATCTTCCATAATCTTTATATCCGTGTTTAGTTGTTCATAAACTACTGAGTTAATTAGACTTACTAATTATGAGAATGTTACAATGTCTGGCTAAATTAGTGTCACAGAATATATTAATTTATTGCAGTAAGTTATAGCCAGGTCACATTATTCTGCACATAAACACATTTAAGTATACTGTGAGAAAATATGGTGGTTTTGAAACATGCGTTGTATAACAATTCATTTCACCATTTTTCTTAAGTTCATGGCCTTCCCCATGTTCCTAAAGAACATATATTTTTTATACCAAACTTGGCTATGCTATTCCACTCAAACAAAATACATCAGTGATCACTACATACACTTTGAACTAAATGAGGTGGTAAAACATCAGTTCTTTATTGATATGAAGTTAGGGAAAAAAACAAGGTTTGCTCTATTATCTCTAGATAATAAAAGACATCAGGCTCATACTTTACCTCTTTCGCCTACAACTGGAGAGCTTCCCTCAGAATCTCTTCTACAGAGAGGAGGAGTGATACAGCTTTCAAAATGTCATCCTTTCCTAAGCTATCACAATAGACAGGACACTGATTAAATTGGCAAATACTTCATTCTCAAGATTCTTCTCTTAACATTACTGAAACATACATCAGATTTAGAACAAAATTCAAATTGCTACTACAGTATAGGCTACTGAAACTAGAACCAAAGTCATGAAAACCCTCTCTCATTGTTCTTGAAATTTTTAACGAGTTGAACTTCAGAAGCTCTTGCTTTGTGACTCTGATTATACCCAGAAACTGCTCAGTTTTGGCATGTTTAAAAACTCATGGCCAGGATCCGTATTGTCTCAAGCTCCAAAAATCCATCTAATCATCTGAGCAAGTTTTTGGAGACATCTTATCTTGTAATTACTCACTGAAGATAGATATTTAATACACTGACATACTCAAAATCCCCAAACATGCCAATAATCTCATTTGTCTTTTAAATCAGGAACAGAATTAAAAACATATATATATATTTATAGAAGTCATCCAAAAAAATGCAGAAGGTACCTTTTCAAGAACTTGAGTGCACTGCTTCTATGTCTATCAGAGAGGGCATTCCAACACTTCAATAGTGATTATACAGGTATATGAGGGACATGAGAGGAAGAAAGGGATGAAAGTTTCACTACAAACTATATTGTGAGGAAAGAATTCAAACTCCTCTGGTCTTGAAGGAGACCACAAAAGCAAGTTTAACTCTTTAAGTTGCCTGTGTTTGTAGTGATACTTGTGTTGCAGGACAATCCTTTTCAGAAGCATGGAGAAAACAATAAAGAAATACTTCTGAAGCACATACTAGATCCTTCTGTGGGCAGAATTTGTTTGGATGGATGAAAGAATTTGTTTAGTGTCACTACCACTTAAATACCGCATAAAGCAAAATGCCCATGGTAGAAGCAACAGCAGGAAGAGCTGCTGTATTTCAAAAGGCCAAATCTGACTTTGTCATTGGAAGGAAACTGTATCTAGGACTGGGTGCTGTTTCACAGAAGAAGATGTTTCCTTAAAAGGAGCTACCGTTTTCTTTCTCCTTCATTAATTCTGAATATTTGCATACTGTCTTTACCCTATTGTGCTGGCTGCAACAATTCTCCATCTAAGGTGCCTTCCTCTGCCAGAATGCTCAGAATGGCCATGCTGACAGTTGTGGATTTTACCTCCCTAGGATTTAGACTTGACTCTCAACAGAAATTGTTCTGCATAAAAACATTCTGTGAAAAGCATTGATACATATGTCCTACCAGACTTATGAGTTCTTCAAGGAACCAAGTAAACTATAATTCACCAGTGGCTCGTAATTAGTAATAAATTAATCGAATCATTAAGAATATAGAAACCACAGAATCATAGGAACATTTGAGTTGGAAGGGACCTTTAAAGGTCAAATAGTCCAACTGCCCTGCAATGAACAGGGTCATCTACAGCTACATCAGGTTGCTCAGAGCCCTACCTAGCCTGACCTTGAATGTCTCAAGGGACAGGGCATCAGCCACCTCTCTAGGCAACCTGTTCCAGAGATGTGTGAAATTCTTTCATATGAGGCTCAGTTCAGTTTCAACTGAACTGAATTAAATGAGTTGTTGGACAGCCCCTCCAAAATGAAGTAAGCCTCATTGCTATGCAGATGTCCTACCCAATAGCATCAGTTACCAAAGGAACTCGTGCATCTCCAAAAGAAAATGGTCAGGGATTATTTCTACCATGATACTCCTTGGTTTCTTACATTCTCTACTGACAATCAAAAGTCAATGAAAATGCATTGACATCATGCATCACAATAAAAAGTCTTGTACAAGCAGGAAACTGTTAATAATTAACTGTTTCTAATAAACTTTATGGATAGACTGTCCTGGTGTTGTGTAAGTGGACCTCATTCAGCTTGGTAAAATTCACTTTTTTATTAGAGCATAAAAGTTACACCTCACTTTATTGACATCACTGGAACATTAATTTTAGAATAAAGCCATTTGTTTTGAATTATCCTGGAAGTAAATCATTTTAGAGGTGAAATACAGTCACTCTAGGATTGTTGCAAATAATACACTTTGCACAATGTATTTTTTCCATTTCCAGTGGTGCATCCTTCTGTTCTACTCCACACCAGTATGAGGACAGCGCTGTCCTCATACTGGTGTGGAGTAGAACAGAAGGACAGCGTATTCATACTGAGATGAATCCACGAAATCAGTTAAGCAGTCAGCAATAACTGTGACACAAGTTTGGAAAGCCTGGGAAAGTGAAAGAGTCAGATTTGTTCAGCCAAAGGAGAATATTCTTGATACAAGTCTTCAAACGTGTAAAAGATTTCCGAGCAGATTTCTTTTCCTCACTACATAAGGAAAAACCAGTTGCAGAAAGTCAGGAAAACTCCTGGAAAATTAATTAGTTTATCAGTAAGATTTAAAATCTTTTGTGCAAATGTTCTGCGTACTTCTAAGACTTAACAGGCATATATCCTTCAGTATTTGTCATATTCTTCAAAAATAGCTACGCATTTGAATCAATGTATTTGTTTTCCATGGTCATAAGTTTATATTTAGACCTGCAGAGAAAAAATAAAACTAATTAAAATCAATCTCAGCGCTTTTCCTAAGTAACTATAGCAATGTATGCTGCCAATATATTTGACAGGAATTTGAGATATTACAATTTTAACTTCATATTTTAATATTACAGTATGAAAAATCTGTTTTATCTGACTTGTTCTATAGAAATGGGGATTTTAAGGACTCTTCAAACTTTAAACATTCCAGAAGGAGACTGAATTGCTGTGAGAAGTATCTATTCTGAATATTTCAGTTATAGTGTAATTTCTTCAAAACAGTTCTGATTTCTGAAGATCCACATTTTAAGTAATCTAAAGAAAAAAATAATAATCCTGAACTGAAATAAATTGCCTTCTCCTAGGAGTGATATGAATTCTCATTACCAGATTTATATATAATCTGACTTTCTTATCAAGAAAGTTAATACCCATCAGCTAAGTTAAATGACTGTAGTGCTATACAAGCATGTACTTCTTGTTAGAAATGGTTTCACTGTACTTAAAATAAATTTTCACCTTAGGCTTGAAGAAATTCAGTGACCTAAAAAAATAATACTTTCCAGTTTCCAGTACACAAAAAATCTTAAAAAAGTATTAACTGCTAAGATTTATAGATCTCCCATCAAGGTAGAGTTTACAATATAATTATGACTGCATTTTGTCTATAAAGATGCAGCTTTTCTAGTGAAGTACTTTCTCTGTTCTTGTCATTCAGAAGATGACTGCAGTGTTTATTTCAATAGAATTGATGATCCTATTGTGCTGAAAAATAACTCTCAGTACCTAGCACTTTTCATTATTTCTTCTACATAGTTGAATCACAGGTATGATCCCATGCTATAATAAGCTATAGGCAAACACAATTCTCTTCCATTAAATACTGTTTTAAAATAAAAGTATGAGTGATAGTTGGATGGTTCAGAGAGCAATGGTCTCAAAAGAAAAATTGTCAGGGGGAACAGACTCCTTACATTTTCCATGAAAAAAACAATATGTCACAATATGCCCAACTAATTCAACCTCTGTACATCCTTGTAGATGTAGTTTCTCCTACTGAGGTACAAGGCAACAAAGTACTTTAGCTCTTACCTTTTGAGCTACACCTACACTACCACTTCGCTCAGAGTTAGCCTTGTATTGTTGTCCTACTTGCATACATGGGGAAGTCATTCTTGCTTGTCCCTTTACTTGAGAACTGGCTGTCACAAACCAAAGCCATGGTATATTAGGTCTCAGTCCTGCAGGCTCCTCTATTATTGGAATTGGAAGCATGTAGACCCTGTGTCAATTTCACATCTTTCAGATCTCTCAACATTAAACAATAACTAAGAAGATGCAGATAAATTTGAAGAGATTCATAAAGCTAACAAGGGCAGGACAGTTAGCAGGATATATTTGCACAAGACTAGGATTTAATAATGCACATCAGGCATACATACTAAAAAGATGATTTAGATATATATTGGAATTTATTGCTTCAGCCACACAAATGCAGCTGAGGATTAACTTTAGATCTTATCTTCTTGTTCAAACTTTCCCTTTTGTACCTGTGGGAATATAAGAAAGACTATTCACAGCAGCAGCTGTGAAGCAAGATAAACAGCATGAGAAAGCAAGGCTGACAACCAAGGACATCTCTAGAAGAAGAGAAAAGCAAAAGAAACAGCCCGTGGCTCTGGTTGGATAAGCACCTGTATGTAAGGTTAAGGAGTGTTTGTGGAATACTTTGTTGACATGTAAAGGTAGATGGGAAAGTTGTAAGGGTGGATGGGAAAGCTAAAAAAGGAAACTTGTGAATATATATAAGTTATGTGAGAACCTGTAATAAATGGTCCATGGCTGGTTGCCACATGTACCCTCTACTAGTACTGCTATGTCAATGCTTGTTACATCACTTACCGGAAAAATAATTTACCTGCAGCATAGTCAGGACCATGGTGTTACTGCAAAGAATATAACACTGTTCCCTTATAAATTTATATTTATACTGTAAGAGCAGAGTCCAAGCCCACCTCAGGAGATTAAATGTGTACAAGTATATGAGGCTGAACAACAAGCATTCCAACGTCCTGAAGGAACTGGCTGATGTGGTTGCCAGCACCCTCCATCATATTTAAAAAATCATCGCTGTCAGGTGAAATTCCCACACACAGGAAAAAGGAAAACACTCTCATTTTCAAGAAAGGGAGAAAGCAGGACCCAGGGAACTACAGGCCAGTGAGCCTTACTCTGTGCCTGGGAAGGTCATGGAACAGATCCTCCTGGAAGAGATGTTAATTCAAATGAGGGACAAGTCAAATGAGATCCAAGACTAACAGCATGACTTCACTAAGGGCAGGTTGTGTCAATCTGGTGGCCTTCTGTGATGGAGTAATGGCATTGGTGAACAATAGAAGGGCAATTGATGCTGTTCACCTAGACTTCTGCAAGGTGTTTGACATGGTCCCATACCACATCCTTATCTCTAATTGGAGATATACAGATTATACAGATAATTGTGATACAGAGAAAGAATTGGTTGAACAGTCATAGCCAGGGGGTTCTGGTCACTGGCTGTATGTTCAGGTGGAGACCAGTAAAAAGTGATATCCCTCAGGGGTCTATCTTGAGACTGATGCTCTTCATCATGTTTAACAATGGCATAGACAGTGAGATCAAGTTTATTCTCAGTGGATTTGCTGATGACACCAATCTGAGTGCTGTAGTTGGCACAACAGAAGGATGTCATACAGAGGGAGCTGGGCAGGCTTGAAAAGTGGGCACACAAGAACCTATAAATGTTTAACAAGGGAAAGTGCAAAGTGTTGTACGTGTTGAGGCAATCCCAGATATGCATACAGGCTTGGAGAAGAACTCATTGAGAGCAGCTCTGCAGAGAAGTACTTGATGGTTCGGGTGGATGAAAAGCTGGACATGAGTCAGCAGTGTGCACTTGCAGCCTGGAAGGCCAACTGTATCCTGGGATGCATAAAAAGTAGGGTGGCTAGCAGGGAGAGGGAAGTTCTTGGAGGTGACTGTACATCTCTGCTCTTGTGAGGCCTCATCTGGAGTACTGCATCCAGGCCTGGGGCCTCCAGTAGAAGAAAGATATAGAGCTGTTGGAGAAGGTCCTAAAAATGGCCAAGAAGATGATCAGAGGGCTGGAGCACATCCCCTGTGAAGAAAGGCTGATGGTTTAGCTCAGAGAAGTGAAGGCTCCAGGAAGACACAATTGAAACCTTCCAATATTCAAAGGGGGCTGATAAATAGGAGGGAAATCAACCTTTTACACATTCTGATAGTGATAGGACAAGGGGAGATGACCTTAAATAAAAAGAGGGGAGATTTAGATTAGATGTTACAGAGAACTTCTTTACTCAAAGGGCACTGAGGCACTGGCACAGGCTGCCCAGAGAAGCTGTGAATGCTCCATTCCTGGAGATGTTCAAGGCCAGGTTGGATGGGGCCCTGGGCAGACTGATCTAGTGGTTGGCAACCCTATCCATGGCAGGGGGTTCAAACTAGATGATCCTTAAAATCCCTACCAACCAAAGTCATTCTATGATATGTTTTTGGGCACAGCACCAGGGCTCTTGGCTCTGAAGCCATGTTATATATGCCAACTACTGTGAAGGAAAGTATGCAAATAAATGCTGAAGATATTTCTTTGACTCTGTGTCAGTGAGGAAAATAGCCTCATCAACTTTAAAATCATGACTTTCCATGCACATTCCTGAAAGCCCTTTGGCTATGAGGTTATAAATGATCTGAGACATAAATGAGTTGACTGAAGAAAGAAGAAGGACAACAGGAAAATGAATACCTGACTGACCTTTTATATTTCTCTAAAAAAGTTAAGGGTGGTATAAAAATAGCTCTCGCAATGCATGAAATCTTTGCACTAGAAACTGATTTATTTTTTATACTCTTATTTCTAGTCATTGGTAATATGAAAAACACACATTTGAGCAATAAACAACTGCTTACTGGAGGCTTACTTATCTCGGGCAATCTACATACGAGCCAGGATGTTCTGAAGTACCAATTCATTAGCTAAAAAATGTAAGGGCACAGAGGAATTTGTTAGCATTTGGTACTGTGTTTTCAACAAATATTTCTCATCTTTTATTCTGCTGGTGCATGCTTCAGTAGTAATAATAGTTCTCTCCAGTTATATATTTTGCAGACCTAAAGTACTTGGGGAGTAAAACAGAGATTTATTATGTAACAGTAGGATTATATTGCTTTTGTACTCTTAGGCACATGGGAGCAGCAGGCATATCCAAAGAAATCATGCAAGAACAGAATCAAAAAGGTGCAGTCTGTGCTTGCTCTAGGTGTGGCAGCTACTACTTTTATCCCAATTTCCCCAGTTTTACTGTGAACATATCTACCTTCAACACTGCTATCTGGGTAAAGGAAACTTATTAACAAGATTTTTTTTTCATTATCCATTTTCCCAAATTCATTATGCATTACTACACAACTCTGTCAAAGAGAAGGCGATGGCTGGACTCTACACACCCGCTTGTTTCCACAGAATTAGTGGTAAAATGTATTTTACTTTGTAAGGGAGGGGAAGGAGTTGTCAAAATGAATGCAGAGTTTTGGTCTTTTAAACATTTGAACCCAATAAAAAAAATGCTTATTTGTTAGGAATTTTGGCTCAGGTATGTCTCTTCTTAGGTCCCCAGGCAGAGATGACACCCTCTTACTCTCTCATCCCCAAGGAGAACAGTTTCTTTATGAAAACGACCAAGCTCAATTTAGATACTTGGTAGATCTTCGGCCTACTGCACTTTGCACAGGAATTAAAAAGATGTGGAAAAGGATGTTTTGCAGCACCACCTGGTGGTACTGATTTATTATAGTTACTCTCTTAGCCCTGGGAAGCATCCTAGCTGTGTTGTACGGGTAAGAAGGCAACAGTAGCAGAACACTAGAAGAAAGCAGCACAGAGTTGTATCACTGCTGATAATAGTGCCTTTTTGTGGTGAAATGAGAGAACAGACTAGTTATTTGGGGCTTTGCACTGAATGTGCCTTGAAAGATTTGAGCTTCCATGTAGAAATATATCTGCAAAGAAACAGGGGGTCAAATGTAGGTTTTTCAGCCCTCTTCTCCAAAGTGATAAAGACATTCTGGTCAGAAAGAATATTATGTTTTCAGAGAAGTACATTCTGAAGTCTTTCAGCACCATGTAGGGATACAATAATCAAGATAAACTCATGTGAATTATATGTGACGTTTGTTGTTGACATCTAAAATGTCAGAGTGTGAGAACAAGAGACTAGAGGCTTGTGACTTGCTTCTGAAAGTCACCTCTGGAGGATGGCTCCTCCGTGCCATTTGCTCTTCTCCTTCCCCTTCCTACTCCTTTTTCCTCCATGTAAGTTCCAGCTTTGCCTTTCTTAGAAAGCAGCTTTGCCTGTTTTAGAAAGTAAAGAAAATTATCATGGCATTATTTCTGATTAATCCAGCATCTCTGTGGATTTGGTAGACTTGGAATAAATTCATCTCTGCTGTCCAAGGGAATTTGCAATAAGCAAGGAACTCTGCCATCTTCTCTTCATGTACTTCCAGTCATTCTGAAATAATTAAAAATCACTGTACCAAGAGAAAAAAAAAAAAAAAAATGAGCACACAGAGTCCAGAGTACCAGTCTACCACGGTTAGATCTTAATTTAAATTACTTATTCCTTTTATCTCTCTCTTCTGGGTAAACATCCCTCAAATCAACTAGGAGTCATTTTTCTTCCATTGCTTGTGCCAAGCCAGACACAGCGGGCTTTTGTGCAGCTCAGACAGGATAAGGTTGCAGCATGTTGCTGATCATGAGTCAAAACTGTTATGAATCCAAAACAACTATCAATTTTCTCTGTTGAAGATGAAGAATAAAAAGAAATTAAGTAATATTTTCCTCTCAGTAGGTATTTTCTTATTTGCTGCCTTATTTGCTTCGAGGTACTCAGCATCACAAACTGCCAAAAGGATCTCCATTCTGTCACCATATCTGCAGTCTGAATATATGAATCCATACACAAAGCTTTGTCCAAAAGGATAAGTACCACATTTTCCAACTGTGGCATCAGCTTTCACACTGTACCGAGACCAATTGTCTGTCCTCCTATAAAGTAATTTAAAATATAGTATTTCCAATTAATTTCCATTTGAGCAAGGGCATATGTGTCAGAAAAACTGACCACTTTAAAATTGTTTCAGTGTTGCAGAACCTGTCTTTAAACTTGGTAAGATGTTCCAATGATTTTGCTACAAATTTACGTGTTAATTCCATTGCTTTTTTTTCTCTGATTCAGTCTCCAATCATAGAATCATAGAATCACAGAATCACAAGGTTGGAGAGGACCTACAAGATCATCTAGTCCAACCATCCTCCCATTACCATTGCTACCACAAGCTACTAAACCATATCTTGTAGCTCCTCATCCAGATGCCTCTTGAACACTGCCAGGGACAATGACTCCACCACTTCCCTGGACAGATCGTGCCAGTGCCTGACCACTCTCTGAGAGAAAAAGTTTTTTCCAAACTCCATTTAATTGCATTACTGTCTGTGCAAAGAGCTTTTTCTTCTATTTTTTTTTCCTTATGTTGATATCCATAAACTGATAACATTATAAGCTTCTAATCTTTTCTTTGCTAAAGAAAACAGATTCAGTCTCTTCCCTTCACCCCATGTCTCTCTCTACATGTCTGTTTTCTAGGCTTAAAGTTGTCCTCCTTTTCCGAATCTTCCATGATTTTGCTATTCTGTAAAGACATTAAAAGGGCATAATATTCCCTACACCAATTTAAGTCAATATCTCTTCTTGTTCTCTTCAGTATTTATGTTGATATTTCTAAGGAGTGTATTGGCCACATTCATCTGTCTTTATTTGATTTTCCACGCTGACCTACATTGATGTCTGCTCTTACCAAATAATACTTTCCAACAGTATTCCATCCTGAGACAAACCCTCTACATTTGAACCACAGTCCTTGCTCTGGGCTGCTTGTCTCTGCTTCTGCAGACCTATACCACCCACCACCTCCCTGTGCTCACATCCACTATTTGGTCTCCATAAATGTTTTGTAAGCATTGATGAATGTCAGTGGGTGCCATTTATTTTTTTATTTTTTTATTTTTTTTTGCATGGAGGAATTCAATTCCACTCCTTTGCTTCATACGGACTTCCATGCCACATGCCATTGACTCAGACTGCCCCTCTGCTCCCATCTGTTGCATGGCAATAAAATGTAGCAGAATCATGGTGGAAAGTTTCAGTCTCTACTGCCGTATCATCAACATCTGCCTCTGATGTTATGGGCCAACAAAATGAAATAGGAGGCATTACTTCCAGAGCAGCCCTCAAATTACACATATTATTTACTTCTAACCTGGTTCTGCCAGACTGACATAAATTCATTTAATTTCTTTTAAGGGCAAATTTTTCTAACCCTGATCTTTTGACAAGAGCAGGGTAGGAGCAATGAAACCTGCAGCTATGCTGCACATCTCCAGTAGAAACATTGGGTGCAGCTGAAGCATCCCAGATGGCTTAGTCATGGGCACAAAAGGCAGCTGGCAGCAATCTGAGAAGCCTTCATTTCCAGAGCATATCAGTGAGGAATATGCCCCTGAGGCTTCCACTTTCCTTTGGGTGTAAAACATACACTCTTGTTTCCCAAATTGATTATTTTTCCCAGCAGCCTTTCTCATGTGTCTGGTCTAATGAAGCACTTCATGTTTCTTATACCCCTATGTGAGCTGCAGTGCTCTGAGAAGCACAGAGGGATTTTTTTTATTCTAAGGCAACTGAGAAAGTTTGGGTAAGTTGTTTTCTACACAATATGAGATGTTCATCTGGTTAATCTGAAACTAATCAACTGATAGATGTCTTTGAAGTGAGAGAAATCAGGTGCTTTACAGCTAAATTAACAGCAGGACAAGGGGAAATAAATAAAAGCAGGACAAGGGGAAATGGTTTTAAGTTGAAGGAGGGAAGATTTAGGTTGGATGTTAGGGGGAAGTTCTTTACTGTGAGAATGGTGAGGTGTTGGAACAGGCTGCCCAGAGAGGTTGTGGATGCCTCATCCCTGGAGGTGTTCAAGGCCAGGTTGGATGGGGCCCTGGGCAAACTGGTCTAATAAATGGGGAGATTGGTGACCCTGCCTGGCTGGGTGGTTGGAGATTCATGATCCTTGAGGCCTCTTCCAACCCAGGCCATTCTATGACCCTGTGATAAATTAATTTCCAACCAATTTGAAATATTTTTGCTGAAATGATACTGAGGAGTGAAAGGCAGTGCTGGGAATAATCTGTCAGCACCAGGGTGCTGCCATAGCTTATCTTCAAGAGTCCTCAATTCATATATTTATTGGATATAAAGTATTAAGATTCTCTCTCTCTCTCACACACACACACGCACACACACACACACAAAAGAGGAATAACTACCAGTTGAATTAATTGTATTCACACACTCCTATTAAAGGAACTGAAAAATTATTTATGACACTGTCTTTGCTTATCAGAATCAGAAACACATGCTCTGCTTTGAAAATCCTGAACCAGAGCTGCCCAATGCTCTCTGTTCTAGTACAGTTCAGCAACTGTGCCACAGTGCAGTAACACTCACTGTGATGAGAGGCAGATAGGGCCAATTCTGCTCTCCGTCCTATTTTATTATGAAGGACTCTGTGAAATATCAGGCAGGTTTAAAGCTGCATGGATATAAGTGTCATGGAACTCAAAGTAAGCAGTGAGGTAGGTATGAGATAGGATAGCATGTTTTCCAATGATCTTTAAAATACATTCACAGAGTGGAATTTTGGGATGTCATTTGCCTGTTTATTTGTCTCTCCAAGGTTACTATCATGCTGGTTTTTAGATTAAGCACTTGTGAGCTTTCAGCAATGGGCATAGCTTGGGCTGCATGCTGGGAGCCTCCCCCTGTCCTGCTGAAGGCACTCAGCAAACCAGAGCCCTGCATGGCCACATATGAGTGAGCTCCTGGGTGGGGGCTGGAGGGGCACAGCACAGTCCTAGCAGAGGTGGGATCTGGTGGATTCAGTGGTGTTGGCACTCTGTAGGCTCCAGGTGCTGCTGCTGCTCCTGGGACAAGGAGGGTGAAATATCCTGGGGGCTCCCAGGGACCTCAGTGAGGGGAAGGGGCATCTGAACAGAGGCTGTTACAATTTTATACACTTTGAGGGATTTCTTTCTTTTTAATGATAAGTAAGTAAATGGAAAAATAAATAGGCTTAGAACTTCACTTTGGGATTGATGCTTATCTTATCTTTGGTGCAGGGGTGTGTCCACATTTAGTAAAATCTTGGGGATGGTTGGCTACTGGGGAGAAAGGTGAAGGTTGGCATCTTGCTAAACACAAAGTCATCTTGGAGAGAAAGATGTTCTGGCATGATCTAAGGCAAAGCGCTTTGGGCAGCATCTTTACCAAGAAGAATGTAGTAACTCTACGAAAAGATTTGTGGGATGTGGTGGATGTATTTTAAGTCAGGAGTTCAACTTTGGAAAGGAATTATAGTTTTCCATTCCCTTCAACTCACTGGGATGGGTCAGGATGACCTTTTCCATTGGTCATTTATTGTTTCATATTTATTAAAAAATAAGGAAATATCTTTCATTTGCAGCAGAAATTCAGTCAAAAAAAATGAAATGTAGAGGGTTTTAATAAAGGCTATTGTGCAACATAACTGTCAAGCAGTAAAATCGTGATTAAAATCAAATGGGGCCATTATGTTTAAATATTGTCTTTTTCATGACATGTTGCCTTATTTTCTGTGCATGTTAATATCAGACTCATATGAAGTCAAGTCATATGGTGTGAAGAAAAATGTTTTCTGTTAATAGCTGAACTCCAGTTCATTCATCAGAATTATAGAAATACACAACTCTGCTCTGTAATGCCAACTACAAGGTAGTTAGGGATTTACTAAAAAAAAATGCTATGGGAGATTTTCTTCCATTGAATTTATATTGGTCTTGCATATAAATCTCCAAGCAGTTTCTGTTGCAATGTTATCAAAATTCTATGATTCAAGGAAAATGTCACATACTGAGTAACATTTTCAGCATTTTCTGATCAGTATATTCTTCTTCTCCCCCTCCCTCCCTCACCCAAAATAAAAATTGATCAAATAAGACAGAGACAGTTATCCACACCAGTGTTATTTTAATCCAGCTGGGTGGGCTGTAGACTGCATGAGAAACCAAAGAAAGACACAGGAGCTTTGTTGTAGGCACAGGAAGAACATCCAGAAGGCTTCTTCACTCTCCTACCAGCAGATAGTGTACCACACACAAAGACCAAAGATTGCATCTGACATTGACATAGAAAAGTGATGTCAGACAGTTAAAACATGATCTTGAGTTTCTGTCCTTCATTTTACTTACATGAGTCAAAGATACAGTGGAGCTGTTTTTACGACACTGAAACATGGAATCATAGAAGCAGATCTAGCAGTTCTCCTGGCTCTGTGAACACCCCAGCAGTTTAAATGGCAGAACAGATCCTAAGCAGTTCAGAGACTGTTTCTGCCATCCTGTTTTACTTGCACTGTGTCCAGGTAATGAGGATTGCTCAGTATCCAATCATAAAAACCTGTGAAACTATTTACATATATGTACTGCTTCGTACATTAAGTAAGTCTTCAGCCCCAGTGGATGTAAGTGGCGAAACACAAGCAGCTGTCACAGTTTTGTAATTTTTTCTATTGGTATTCCACATCATAACATCATGTGGAGCACAGAGAAGAAGAGCTACACGTCTCAGAGGACCTCACGGTCAAAGAGGAAAATATGTCATGCAAGTGACACTTGCTCTCTCACTGCCTGGCAGCAGGTGTGGGTGTGCTTCCAAGCTGTGCAACTTCAATTTCAATGTAGGCTTCTCAGTTTTCAGAAAACTCTCTCTCTTATTTTACTTGATTTATTAGCCTCAATTTCAATTAGATTGTATCATATTATGTTATCTTGCATTCTGATATCATAGCTAGTAAAATAAGTTTTCCTCCTTAGATCGTTGCCACTGTTCTGTTTCCTTGAGCCCAGCTTCCATCTCCCTACCCCTTTCCCTTTCCCCTTCCCATTTTTGGGGCTGAGGAGGCCCACGGGCCTACTGCCCCCCTGTCACAGACAGAGATTGATCTAGATAACTCCGTCACAGCAGTAATATCTAACTTGCTTTTCCAGCACTGGTCTTGCCACAACAGTGCAGATGGGGTTATTGCACAAAAGTGGAAGGTTCTGTCTCAGCTATACTCTGCAAAACTGTCCTAATTTCTTCATCAGTTCTTTGCCTAAGTAGGTGGATCTCTGTTTAAATACTTCTCTGTTCTTCACTTAAATAAAACTATTCCCACCTAACTGTTGATACACGCTATCCTTATGAACAATCTCATGCTTTATATTATTTTTTATCCCAGAAATAAGAAGCAAAACTGCATCACTTACAAGAAAGGCACAGTTGATATGCAGAAAAACTGGCGTTTCTCTCACATTTGTGTCAGCAAGTTGACTCAAACCACAGCTTCTGCTTACTTTGACTGCTAAACAATAGCACCTTGCCATGTGAAGTATGGCATGCCTTATAGGGAAGCATGGGCAGGACAAACTGCAGCATCCCAGCAGTTTCAGAGTTCTAGTACACCCATTATAATGACTTACTTATAATACAACAGTTCTGTTAAGTATAAAGTTAGGCAGTTAGACGGTGCTCAGAGCATGCTTATTTTAAATAATTCATAAGCAGAATTTAAAAAAAAACTTTAACAATGAAGTCTTTGAAAATGCGAGAGGATGCATATGAAACAAAGAAATGAAGATGCTTCAGTATTTCAGAAGCAGCCAAAGAAACACTAAGCAAAAGCATAAACAGTATCCTTCAGTACAAATCATAGCTTGTTCCAAACATTCCAAATATATTTTGATCTAATCACAAGCTGCCCCCTTTCAATCTATGGGTTGCATTTTTCCACCATATATTCTGAAGAAAACACTTTCAGATCTCATTTGTTGATTAAAAGAGAGGCAATGTAAACCTTTAACTAGCATTTCTAGAGAGAAAGAGTGCAGTAGAGAGAAGATAATCTGCTTCATGAAATACACTATTTAAAACAAGATACTTTTATACTATTCCCACCTAATGTATTTTCTGGTAGCATTACCATTGTTTTTTCCTGGACGGATTTTTCGGGGGACAAAAGTTCAGCAGAGTTGCTCCCAGTGTGTTCTTTTAAATCTTCAGTGCATTTGAATACAAGGCCTCATTTTCAAGAGTTTTCAAGTACTGTTACACACACAAAAATACATCTTTCACTAATGTCTTAGAAGCTGAATAGAATTTAACCTTATAATTCTTTTAGGAAATGGCTGACCAGGAAAATCCAATAGGTAATAAATACTGTAATCAAAATGAGCAGCATTTTGCTCAGAGTTAAAAGAAAGTGAAGCTTACAATCACATATGAAGAAGAAACTGTACTTCTTGATGTGAATTATAAACGTACTCAGAGCTGTTTGTCCTGTTTAATCAAGCAGGAAGACACACCAGAGGACATGCACCGAATCAGTGGCAGGAACAAGAATTAAATCCACATCTTCTAGTCTTTCTAGTATACAGGCAGTGGAGAAAAGAGCAAGATAAAGGATCAAAAAGCAATGAGAACAGAAGATGCATTTCCTTGACTAAAATGAGGTGAACATTTGTCTGGTACCAAACTGGAGGACTGTGTAGCAACCAGATGTGAACTTGTGCTTCAGACAATATCTAAGCATGCCACAGGCACCAGAGAAAGTGAGAACAGTGATAAATGACATCAAACCCGAGTGAAAGCAGCAGTCGGGTTCTACAGCTGGCTTTTTCTATGTACGAATTGGTCTGGAATGGAATGAAGCTGAATAAAAAAGCACTTATTTTGTCTGTTTATTTGAATAAGCTGACAACAAGAACTATTCCTTCAGAATGCAAAGCTTTTGGATAAAATTTGCTAGTCTTCTTGACTGATCTTTCCTCCAATAAAAATATACTGTGTTGCTGAAAACAAATCAGAGTTAGTGTGCACTCATTCCTGTAATATCTGTTGGCAGTTATGAGGAATAAATTCAAACTATAAATTCTATGTATTTTAAGTGTCTGAACTACCTGGTTACAGATATTTAATAAGAAACATAATTATATACAGCAGGAGAAGCAAAAGATTAGACACATTTTATAAACACTTCTGTAGTGTAAGAGTATAGCATACACCAGAGAATTCTTTAGGATATTCATTCAGTCAGAACTCTTCTGTCAGAACTATTCTGTTCCAATCTTTATTCAATTTCATCAGCCAGTTTCATCTAGAGTTCAGGGAAATGTCCTACTCCATGTCCTAAATGTGCGTTCTTTTCCCTTCTGGGAAGAGGGGCAGCTGGGTACAAAATTAAGTTCTTTTCTTTACAGAGAGAGTGGTGAGGTGCTGGAACAGGCTGCCTAGAGAGGCTGTGGATGCTCCATCCCTGAAACTGTTCAAGGTCAGGTTGGACGGGGCTTTGGGCAGCCTGGTCTAGTATTAGAGTCTGGTGACCCTGCCTGTGGCAGCGGGGGTGGGGTTGGAGCTTGTTGATATTTGAGGTTCCTTCCAACCCAAGCCATTCTATGATTCTGTGATTCTGCAAAATTTACCTTTATGGTAAATTTGTGGGCAGCTGGATTCTGTGACCTGAAGAAATGAACAAATACTGGTTTTAATTTCACCCATAATTCTAGTACTCCTGTAATGGAGCTTGCTTAATTTTACTGCAGATAGTGATTTGCCATCTCTTAGAGGAAAGAGAAGGATGGGTAGTACAGACACTACTGAGCACGTAGTCTTTGTTTCTCTGCCACCGGTTATAGGAAGTGAGGTACAAGTTATGCTGCCAGACCATTTGGGCCCCTAAGAGGAGACCTTTGTGCTTATCTTCACTGGGCTGAGCATACAAATTCTGCTTTTAAGGTTCAACAAAGGTTTCCTAAGATGTTTTTTTCCCTTACTGACTCAGTCTTTCATTTTTGGGTGGTAATAGCTGGTCTGAGAAAGTGTAGAAATAGAACATGTATTAAACCTGAAGTTCCGGGGAGTAGCTTTTAGCTTTGACATTCTGTCACTTAAAAAATAATCTTGATGACACCCTGTTGAATAATCTCTCTTTACAGGGTTGATGTTAACTAAATTATAAGGCTTTTTTTCTACTTTCCCACTGAAATCTGAAAGGTAATGTTGTGCTGTCGTTTAATACATCATTTGAGATAGTTGGATATTGGAAAGGGAGCAGCTCGGAAGCTGCTCTCTTACAACTTCAGCTCCATTTCCTAAAGTAAATGATTACTCTTTTCTCAGTTAATTAACAAAGAGATGATCTTACATTTTCACACACTGGGAAATATGACTTTATTGTTGGCTGAAAAACAATAATCTCTTTTTATTAAAAAAAACAGTACTTGCTTTATAGATTCCGAAAATTAAACAGGTATGATACTCTTTAGCCAAGTGTAGTTCTCATTAAATGCTCACTGGAGTGATCAGCCATTAGAATGAGTTTACATGGATAACAGAACCAATTTAATTTTTGCGTGGAAAGTATGTGATTTTGCTATTATATAACATTCAAGACTTTAACATATCTCACAAACTCCTTAGTAAGTATGACCTCAAGAATATTTGTGAGAATAAATTGTTTCACAGGGGTATCTGATTTTATTTTATCTTCTTCAACACAAGTAACTGTCTTTCAGTCAGGTTTCATAAGCTGCAAATGGTACTTCACCATCCAAAGACATTTTCCTGCATCAGGCTTTTGTTTTGAAATAAAAAGTTCATGAGATCCTTAGAGTTAAGTGCATTATACCTGTATAAAAATTACCCCACTGTTTGCACTCAAGAGTTGCAAATTTCAGTAAACAATAGTAAGTTTATTTTTAAATCAGATTTTAAAACAGTCTACATTTGCATTCCATTATCATTAGTTCTCCCTACTTCTGATGGCCTCCTAGGCCCTGGTCTGGACACTCAGACCAAGTCTGTATCACCTCATACCTTCCCTGCATCTTGAACCGAAGAACTCTGTGACTCTTAATTTGCTGCTAATAAAGAGCAGCGAGTCATGATCCCGTGAAGAATACATTTGCTAAAAGGATTATTTTATTATTAAATTCTTAGGCACATTTTTATCATATTAAGGATGTTATTTAACTTCAGAATTTCTATTAGTTTATAGAAACTGTAATTACTGAAATAAAGATCAAACTTGCCACAGAAATAAATTTGTATTAAATTAGGATTAAAAATACACAACTATGACTTACCCATCGATTACCTATTTGGTATGGGAGTGACTGCAGGACAGTTTTGTGAATCAATTATCTGAATTCAGCAAGGTTTACTAAAAGTTATTTTGCTTTTATATGCATAGTTTGCTCTGAAAGTAATGCCTCCTATTTTTGCCATCAAAACCACAACTGAAACAAAGAGCACAACAACACTATCTGATAGAGGTAATTTTCAGCTAAAAAAAACATGCTTTTTTTGAGATAGTCACCACCCTTAGCTATGCATTGTTTTGTGAAAAAGTGTAACTTATAGCTGAGAGAACTATAAAACCAGAAAGTACACTTAAATACTATACTTCAATCATGCTAATCAAATAATTAGTTCATAAATAATATCTTTTCTATTGCTGCTACAGAACCAAGTATTAATGTTGCTGAAGTATGAGTGAATTTTATCCTTCCTGCCAGAATGCTGCACAAGACTTCAACAGGTCTTGGAGAGAAAAGCATCATTAGAAGCTGATCAGTGCTGCAGAGACACTCATCCTTCCCAACCTGACTGGGATAATCTATTCAACAGTCTTAGTTAGAAATATCTGTGTTTTGTTCACAATAATCAGGTATGGAATTGAATGTATTTGGCAACAAGATTTATTTCAGGGGGGAAAAAAATATGCGATTGCACTAAGAAAATGAATTGCCCAGCAAAGAAAAGTGTAACATGTTATTCATGTTTCCTTCAGTCAATGATATTTTTCATTTAAAAAAAAAATAAAAAATGTAACAATAGATGCGGTAACATATGCTTACTTAGCTTCTTCTGCTCTTAGAATTTAAATGCATTATAGACTTCAAGCACAATCAAGGAAACTGAAATACATTTCTCACTCCAGTGATATCACTATATTTAGTAGCGGGCTTTCCACTGGCACCAGAAACTTTAGCCGTGGCTCTAGCCCGACATTATAATGTTTAAAGAATTCTGTCAAGATCACATCATATTATTTTTCTACCTTGAAAACTGCACTTCTACCTACAATTATTTCAGTGAAAGAGCTCAGTCTAACTTTTGCCCATTTACAGAATCTTCCTATAGTACAAAGCTTTTTCATCTAGCATGACCTTGATTCTGGAGACAGGGGCCTTAGCTCCTGTCAAGGATTCTCACATGATGTGAATTTATGTCTCAAGATTTTTTCACAGTATTCTAAGAAGGTAAAAATACTGAAATTGCTAAAGTTTTTTGGGTCATAAAATATGAACCAATGTTTATACAAGAAAATATCTTCTTGTTTCTTGATTTTAAGAGATTTTTTTTTCCTGTATAATATGTAATTTTCTTCCAACTGTCTGATGCTACCATAAATTCTGCATCCACACATATCACAAACGAGGAAGGGGTGACTTTTATCTGCAGTGAAAATTCAACATGAATATGATAATGTAAGGCATACATGTTACACTCATCATGGATTAATAGGCAGATCCCACACCTACATACTGGAATTATAAAAATTTCCAAAGGCCAACTTATGACTGACTGTATGTAAGCCCTTGAGCTTTGGTAAACTTCCCTTGAAACCACCAAAAATCTGATGGCTGGTGAACTTGAAAGAATTCATGGTCTGAACACAGAAGAGAAGAAATGTGGAAACAGTATGTCTGAAATGAACGTGATTGCAATATGACTTTTTTAAATGTATGAATGAATAGAAAGGAAAAAAAAATCATTGATTTTCTAAAAATTAGTTAAAGTCTCTAAAATAATAGAATAGAAGGAAACTGAGAAAGAACAAAGATATTTTTCCCTCATGAAAGGCCTTTGTCTAACTTAAACAAAAAATATGAGAGACAGAGGGAACACACAAAGACAATTACTTGCAAAAAAAGAATATAATTTAAACCGTATTTGTTCAATAAAATTACATTCAAATTTAGTGTAGTGAACATCTATACATAGGAAAAGAATTTGAAAATAGTGCACTAAAAATTTAACGTGGTAGTTACAGCACTAAAAGGGACAGTGACAAACTCAGACTCTTTAGATGAATTTATTTTTAAAACACAACTTCATTTTGAAAAATAACCATAGCAAATTCTCACCTTCCTCTAAACAGAGCTGATTCTACTCAATGACTCAATAACTCAGTGACAGAGTTGTGTCTTATCTCTTTATGGAACACATTTTCTCATGCATGCCTTTCAATTTTTTTTTTTTAGCATTACATAATCAGTACTTCTAAGAGACAATAAACTTGACTGTTTCTCTAATAAATCAGAAATGTATTTACTTCCCAGTAAAAAAATGCATTTCTGCTGATGGTACAGAAAGAACCTCAGAACTTCAGCTCCCCAGTTTTCAGGTCAGCCATCTAGGAACACACATTTTAAGTGTGAGTTAAAGTAATATTATCTGGAACTTATTGTGAGAGAGTAACTGAATGTCCTAAGGAATTTCTCACATAAGATTTTCCTGTGCACTGAGATCTAGTTTAAAGATTACTATTAATTCAATGACTTTCAGCTGTCCTTCCTTGTGTAAATAAATTTCATCTCTAGAGATTAACAGATGGAATTGAGATATTTTGCTATTAAATTAAATAGAAAATGGTAGAGAAAAGACTGCAAGAGTTCAGTGTCAGTCCAGAGGAGCCGATTATCTTCACCCCAGAAATCTATGAGCAGCAACACCAAAAACTACAGTTCTCCTAGCAAATCTACTTTGGCAGACCAGCTGTTGGGACAATGGCCATGGTTTTGTGTGAAAGATGGAATGTGATCCAGACAAACCTAATCATCCACATTAGTCTAACTTGAAATTTTGAAGAAGGGGTATCAAGAGAAAAGGGAATGAAATACACTTTGAATTAGCTATAAAGACAACATTTCAGATTAACTTGATTTTTAATAAGGAAACTAATAGCAAGTGATAAAATAGCATTTCTCAAGTTAGAGATTGCAAATAAGTGTTGTAGCACTTAACACTTTTGCAGCCTGAGTCTTCAGTCGGAGAATGTGTACTCATAACTGGAAGTAAAGTCACCAGTAGATAACTTCTGAAAGTGCTGCAGCACAGCTAGTCTGCTCAGATCAAAGATTTCATTACCAGATTTTATATGTTATCATGCTGGAATTCATTAGTTCATCTAAAGAAAAATCCAATAAGTTAAAGAATTATAAGATGAGAAGAGAAAAAAAAAAGTTAGCTAAGATGTGGATGGTACATGGGAATGTTGACAAGAAACAAATTTTCTGAAAAGATTTTGAGAAGAAATAAGTTAATTTGGAAGTTTCAGGATGCAGGACCAGTCAAATCTATATTTTTTTCTCAGAGACCAAAGCAAAGTGTAAGGTTTAGTGTGTAAATGTTATTACTAATGATATACTGTAGAGATTTGGCTGATGTAATGAGGTGTAAGGCTGCTGTAAAGAAAGAACTAGTTTAAGGATTGAGGAAGAATGAGAGCCATAGAAATACGGTAATAATAGTACAAAGCCACATAATTTTCTTTTATAATAAATAGGAAGCACTGCTGTCAGTTGGAAAACAACAGAGGAAAAACTCCTGGGATTGCTGTGGGCTGCCAGTAGGCTAAAGCTGCGTGAGAGACACACACAGCTGAAATGCATGTAAGGATCCGCCTTTCCGGAGAGAAAAGGGAGTTGTTAATGCCATTTTCCAGGCTTTACAATGAGACCTGAAATGCAATTCTTACCAGCTGTTTCCAGGAAAGAGAAACTGGAAAACAGAAAAAACAAAAAACAAAACAAAACAAAAAAAAAACTGCTAGAACCAGAAGAATGAATAACTAAGAAAACTCACCTAGCTTTCATTAAAAAAAAAAGACAGAAAAGAAGGCTTAGAGATGTGTATTTGCTCTCTATAAACCAAGACTAAATACTTCAGAAAAGCTTTATTCTGCTGAGATGGAAAAGATAAATTGTCTTGGCACTGAGACACTATGCTGTATATTTACTCTGATTCCTAGGATTCTATTTGTTTCAGATTATTATTTTTTTTTAAATAACATACTTTAAAAATCTATATATGTTAGAAATATGAGACTTCCTACAGTGACACTGGCAAAGAGATTGACAAATGTCTTTCTCATGTGAATGTGAGATTTATCTAGGTAGTAAAATATTTTTGGATCAAAATATCTTGGACAAATGTAGCTATTGCTTATCACTGATTCAACAGATCAGATAGCTAAATTACTTGGAATTGAATACCTCATTGCTAAGTAAGATTGAATGAGAGAAGGCATGGAGGCAAAGGCGTAGAACTGTTCTTGGCTACTAGACGAAAATAAATGTGAACACAAAAATGTTCAGAGAGGAGCACAGTTCATGCTCATTAGCTTGGAGGAGCTAAAGAATAGTGTTAGGCAGCTATAGGGCTGCTGCTCTTGGACCTGTCTAGACAAACTCCAAACATGGGAGCGGAAGAGAAGTGACTGACCTCGCTATTGGAAATTCAAAAACTTCCAAGTCAAGCTGGTTAGCTGGAAATGCTCAGATTTTGTGGTGCAGGGGTACGGATAGGCCTGGGCAGGAGGATGACTTTACGGCCAATGCTATCTGCTGTTGTAGCTCGTGACGGATGACATTTACACCTTTCTTAATTAAGGCTATTTACTTGTGTTTGTAAACATGTAATTCTTACAAATCATCTTGTCTTTGACCTTTAAGGTCACTTGCAAATTAATACTTAAGCTTCTAATTAGTAAAGACTTTGTGTCCAGGAGGAGATAAATAAAATATTGATGACAATACACAATGCAGTTAGAGGGAATAAATAATGACTGATGACAAAACATAATGCACTTATCATGTTTCCCAAAGTACTGACTGGATTCAGACCATATACAGATTATCACATTGTTTTGTCTGCTCAACACTTATTTTTGTAATGGATTGGATTCATTCAAATCCATGTATTTAATTAGTTTAATCTGTATAAGAATTAAAGACAAGATAGATCTCCAGACTTGACATATTCACAGATTCTGCAGAACAGCAGCTCTGTTTTTGCACATTTTTCATTGGTAGATATAGGGGTACTTCAGAGATAGAAATTATCCACAAAATAGCCTAGCTAATATATGCGGATTGACAAATTAAAATCTAGAAGAAGACAGTAGAAATCATTGAACAAATGAAAAGAAAGATTGAAACAGAGGCTATAGCTATTGTTTTCCTTCAGTGTTGGGTTTTTTCCTGTTTTTTTCATAGGTTTTTTTTGTTTGGTTGGGTTTTTTTTTTTGGTAAAGGGACAGTTTTCACAAAATGCAAGAATCTCTGCCTTAATAAAAAATAAAGCAGTTCTAAACTATAAAAAATTGATAAAATCATTTGAGATTATAAGGTTTACTGCATGAGCTACCATTTAAACATTGAGGTCTCTGAAAAATGTCTATGTCTATACAGAGAACGATACAAAAACCTGTAAGAAAATACGTATCTTGCAGGCATAGTGTTCTGAACCTCAGAGTAAAGTGTGGAACAATGGGTATTGTGATACACCTTTATGGCAATCACAGGACTGCTGAGGTGGGAATCTTCCCTACCTTTGGCTGTGATCCCATTTGGGAAGTTCCATTTGAATGTCTCACCTAAACACAAAACACATACAGAATATTTTGGCCAAATTTAATTTGTATTAAAAAGCACATCCTATGTATGTCTATCCTTTGTTAGCAGTTAGGCAGCTATAAACCGTTCACTATATATTCTTTGTAGATTAAATATAGCATAAACTCTGAGAGTACAGAATACGAGATTCTCATTCAGAGTCCAAAAGTTATTTCTCATTTAGTATGATTTATCCTATTAATGTGAATTAAATGGCATGTGCATGCAGTTTTCAGATGTTTTGAAAACTGTGTTCAGATATAATAGCGTCGTTTGATGCCTTAAAGGAAACACAGTTAGGGGCTTTGCTTTTCCTGGAGATTTTACATCCTTCAACTTTCACAAAGCTATAGGCATTAGAGGAAAAAGATCACATGCGTCATTCTCTCCACAAGCTCCAGTCATTAGTGCCAAGAGATATACTTTATAGATGTCTGGCTTTGGTTTCAGCATCAGAGCCAGATGGCAGTGAATCATACTTCATAATTTATTAAAAATGTTTGAAATAAATACTTTTTTCTGGCTCATTCTCTCTAGCTTAAATTTGTGTCTTTGGAAATGTAGTTATTTGATAGTTTATAACATACTGTGAAGGGAACACAAAAATATGCAACTATGGACTGTTCTTGAACAGGTCCTTTTAGGAAACAATTGTCAGAGTTAGTTAGATTTCTGAACATGGTTTCTGGGTAGCCAGGAGGAGTTCTCCCAGCTACGGATAGATACTTCTGTCTGCCAAAGAGATTGAAAAAGCAAAAAAAAACTAATAAATCAGAGAGGAGGTGAGCCTAGGCAAATAGCTTACAATAGATATATGTTGCCGTGCACCAGGCAACCCTTGTTCTTTTAGCTCTGTGCCTGTGCTGGACTATCGGGTAAAATCTACCCGGGCCAAAGAACTGCACATGAATACCAATATGGTGAGCAGAAAAATGGCGTTTATTGCGTCGTGCAATTTACCTATATACCTATCCTACTTCATCCACGCCCCTTATGCATACATTAACCCTTTGACACTGAGCAAGGGGAGAGTCCTACCACATCACATCCCGAATCCTCGCTGTCGCCTACTACAACAGATATAGAACTTGTAAATGAAGTTAGGTAAGGTGATTCCTATATGATGGACACTCTGGATAGGATCTTTCCAATAATTAATTCAAAATATTTTATAAATGTCAGTGTTTTTAAAAGATGCTTTGTGCTTATTTCCTTGATTTGTATAGAATAAGACAATTTTAAGTCAAGAGTTCTTTTAACTACAAGTGTAACGTTCCTCCAACCCTACAGTTAGGATTGCATTAAGACAGGAAATACACTTTGTGAAAGATATCTAGGAAAGCATATATTTCATGAAAAACTACATAATAAGTACATTATGAGACTGGCAAAAACAGACTGTCTGTACTTAGCTGGACACTGCATACACTTTTAATTGAGTAGTGATCCTTATGTAGGTGTAAATTTTTAAGTCGTGTAATCATCTTTGATAGTGTATGATTTTTTTCCTGAAGGATCCTTCCTCTTTCAGCAGTTTCCTTCTTATATGAAGCACTCAGGAACATTCTGTCTGCATCTACAAAGCAAGATTCAGTGCTGGGTTGACTGCATAACCTGAACACTCTGATCTCTCCTCCCACTTATGTTAGTTCCTATGTCTGTCAGACCTGCGTTTCCTTTGAACACTTAAGAGTTCTCAAAAGAGAATATAGATAATTGTGCTACTGTTAACAAACTAAATAGCCAATCAAACCTCACTGGAGACCAAAGCTATAAACCATTTATATATATATTTAAGCCTAAAACGTTTAGTCCGAAACATCTTTTGTTTGACAGACTTTCCCTGACTTTAAAATAACGGTTCCGGCTGTGTGCTTACCTGGGCGCAGATCACTTTTAAGGTAGCTTCTATCAGCAGGATCCTTGGAAAACAAGATGGTAACTATGTCAAGTAATCATTTTCATGTTACTCAATTTATTGCAGAACTTAAAAGAAAGCTATTGCAGATACCTACATCTGCAATGTGGCTACAGCAGACTTAGTTCACATCATTGGCATGCCATTTCTTATTCACCAATGGGCATGTGGAGGCAGTATTTGTTATTTTTAAAAATCTTTCTTAAAATACATTAAGAGTAAAACACATATTTCAGCTTTCGTCATAACTGCTGATTTCAAAAACAGATTCACTCTTATCTTGCTCTTAAGGAAAAAGTGATCAGGCTCAGGAAAGTAAAGCCTGATTTTCACAAAAGATGTTTTTCATATGTCATAGAGAGCACAAAGAAAAAAGACAAATTCCCTGCATAGCACAAGGCACCAGTCAATCAATAAAAGGATATTCAAGAGAGAGTTTGGAATCACAAGCCAGGATAAATGGGAAGGATGGTTTTTATTGAACTAGTAGGATACAAGATAGCATGCATCCATGGAAATGGAGTGTAATCACTAAAGTGAGAAAGAAAAAAAAATGAAGAAGTTCAGGAAGTTGAAATTTGAAAGCCATAAATAATTTTGAAATTGATATAGTATGTCTACTATACAGAAGCTAAAATACAGCACAATATCAAAAGTCTTATTTGGTTAACAAGCACTTTAAAAAAAAGAGCCTAGAAACCATCATTTCCTTTGAAGTTCAATTTTAAAACCTGTTTTTCTATTTATTTATGAGTATTGTGACAAAGGAGAGTCCTGTGGTTCTAAAGAGTTTGTAAGTAGTGGTGACTAATTAGTCTGTATGGAGAAAAAACCTTTATGCAAAGGACAGGTAAGTATTAAGGCATGGAAAAGACATGGCCTCCTACTGAGGAAAGGCAAAACATCAAAACTCGATATAAAAATTACCTGATGTCCTAAGTAAACCCGACTTTCAAAATACACTTTTTTTTTTTTTTAATTCCTGCAATTACTGAGTGTGCATTCATTTCTACTTTAAAGCAAGTTTCTCCACCTCAAACCCCTCTACCACTTCTCTACCAGTCACTGCTGATATTATGACAGTACGGCAAAAGAGATATTTCAGATAACAAGCTTCCAAACTTAGCACTTTATATTTTCACAAAAGCACCTTTGAATCCACATGGGAGCTTTTATAAGGTGAAAAGATTAAACCATTTATTTTGCAAAAAACAGCAGAGCATCTCTGATTTTGTTTGACAGTAAAAAGTCACAGTGTGGGCAAGAAATATGCCTCCATAATGCTATGGATTATGTAACATCACGTTCTCTTTCACATTTCTCAAAATAATAATAATAATAATAATGATGATGATGAAAAAGCACTTTTAAATTGTGACAGAAGCACACCAGAACTGAGAAGGAACTTTCAGAAGAGGCTTGAGCTGAAAAACTGACTACTCCATGTATATTAGTATCTATAATATTGCTCAATAATTTTTTCACTCGCAGAAATCCTCTCCTTCATAACTAGAGTGAAATATGTGACACACTATTCCAATAGAGACTTCAGTATTTCAGCAATTCCTTTTGAAAATCAAATTTCATTATTAAATCTTAAGATGTGGAAAACCAGTCATTCTCCCCATGTAGCTTTAACGGCAAATTTATGAAGGATACAATGAATAAACTTTGCTTTTCATTACTCATTTCAATATGAAATAAAAATAATTAAGGAAACTGTACAACATAAGCAAGTTGCATGTGCATAGTACATTTAAAAGAAAGTTTCCTAAATTGACATCAAACACATTTTAAATACAGATTCATATTTATGCCATAGGCAAATTTCTCATAAATTAATTCTGAATGAAGCCTTGGTACCAGAACTTTTGCCTATCAGATATGAGACAACTTCCAACATCTGTTCTTTGCATGAGGACACATAAACACACAGACATCAGTCCCAGTACAATTTACCCTCATGGAGACCAAAAGTAAATCTGACTATTAATTGAAGATATCATGATACAAGTCTAGTCCAAGAGAAATCAGACATGTACACAGCGAGCAGCATTTCTTCTGTCCCAAATACTGATATACTCTTAAGTTGTATTCTGATAAGAGAGGAGCGATGGGAGAAAGGGTAGTCCAGAACAATGTCCTACAATAAAGTTGTTAAATGAAGCATTCCAAGAAGCTGTCAGATTTTAATTTTAAAATGACCATTACAATGTTAGTGACCCTAAAATAAAAAATGAACTTTCTGACCTATGCCATTTTGAAAAAAGAGCTAAGTCTTAAATCTCCCAGTTAATGAATGCAGACTCGTTAGTAGTCACACCATGCCTTATTCCTGTATGGTACATAAGACATAGCTGATAAAGCCCACACTGGACTTTCTTAATGTGGCAGGAGGCTGTGAGGCACATCTCCTGTACCATCAATCCCCTGGAGTATGCCACTCCCCTGCTCAGTTCCCTTCTATTCCGTCAGGCTTCCCAGTTGTCTATTTATTTCCTACTGTAATATATAATAAGTAATTATATTTTTTGCAAATATCCTGCTTGCAAAGTGTGCACAGGAAATGTTCTTTGTGAGAAGACTCCTGCAGTCTGAGATTTATATAGGGTATCATTATATTCTGAAGGCTGTATAAATATTTATTTAACCAATTCTCTTAATACTTCAGGCATACAAGTGGAGAGGTGTGGCTGAGAAGATAAATTTGGAGTAAATAGCTCTGTGACAGCTGAGAAGAGGTAGGCAGGTGTTGCCAGTCTTTGGAGCAGGCAAGATTAGGAGGCATGAGAAAATGTATTCCTGATTCGCCCACTGTTGCAATATTGCTTTAAGAAACATTTACCAAGGCAGTACTGCTGGTAAATTGGGGTTATATCTCTATGAAAGCCATGGCTTTCAGATATTTAAAACCAGAACCACTTGATTTGCCATGGACTAATCCATTTATTCAGTCTTCACACTCATTTTTCCTTTGCTCCTGGTTTCACTTCACAGGCAGTCACAAATACCCCAGCCAGAGGAAAAGGTGAAAGACATTTGCTGCATCTCCTGGGCAATCTGCCTTTGAGTGTAGTACACTTTGCTGCCTCTTGGAGCAATCCAAACATTTTAACCAAATACAGATAGTACGCTCATAATTAACAATAATCGGATAACTTATGCTAATTAGTGATATTGTTATATAGTGATAATGTTAGACCACGGGATGTCATAAATTGTAGGTTAAGGTATGTCAAGAGGCAGGAAAAAAAGAAGTGAGAAAACATCCAAACTTTCAGACAGAGTCCTATGTGTATGACAGAATGACAACACATTTACGGATTTGCTAGAAATCAAAGATGACATGGAGCTAGCTACAACATTAACTTGGACCATATGGTCCCACAAAATATTTGTTCTTTCAAAGTGTTATCTTGGCTGTCATGATCAAATCAAGTACCTTTGGTAATGGTTGGTTTTGTAAGCATTCCTCCAAGCTGCATTGTGACAGCAGCTTTAGCAAAAAGACAAGAAGTGCAGTAATAGGTGTGGGTAATAGACATGGATACTTGGTGCCCTACACTTTTCTAGAGCTCTGCAGGCTCCATCACTGCCTCCTCTTCCAGCTCTCTGTGTCAGAGACACAGCTCAGACTCTCCTGTTACTGTTTGCTTCAAACGAGTGTTCTTCAGACTGTTCCTAACAAATGACCTTTACGTAACTGATAATTACTTTGGCAGATGAGAGCACGTCTGCCTTTAAGCTCCACTCTCTGAAGTCATATTTATCCTTTATTTTCAAAATGACATTTTTTCCAAACATACCTTTCACTTTTCAATTCACAAATCTATCATCAGACAATAGGCAAGACTGAGAATTACATCTGAACTGAAACAGCCAATGAGAATCCTACCACTGCAAAAGAATGAAGACAAAAGCTGTCTGATAACTCCTCAGTGTGAGATTTATTTCTTATTGCCTGTGGAAAGGTAAGATATTTCTGCACAAGTCAGACTACTAACAGGATGGAAAAAAGTTTGAGTTGTAGCAGGAGAAAGAATCATTAACATTTACATTTGCATTTACCTTTACATTTACATTTGCACTGAAGTTGTGCAGATTTCATTCCATTCAGCCTAATGATTTCTTTTTTATCTTTAAGTTCTTTATATGAATTTTTCTGGTCCAGTGGCTATTAAATTTGAAAATTAACAACTCAGGGAAAAACTATATCCTTTATAATCACACAATGGTATGATAAAATGTTCAGCAAAATAATTGATCCAGAAAGTATGAAATGTCATCTTACAATACGTAGCAAAATACAAGAACATATAGACCAGATTTTACTATCTTCACCCACAATCTGCACTTTACTTTTTAAGAATCCTGTGAAAACTCAGCTGCGGACCGTATCATGCAGCATAAGGACCCAGAGTCAACCAACACAAAAGCAGTAGCAGGCACCTCTCAAGCCAGAAGATGTGGATTCAGTATCTATCTACATTAGTTGAATAATTACTGCACTGCAGCTGCATTGGTCAGAACAAGATATATTTACTTGCTGTTAAGTTCTGAGCTGCGCTGTTCCCTGATCCTTTGAGCAAAAGCAATACCATCTATTAAGCCACATGTCCACGGTGCCTTAAGTGCTGCAACCTTTTGCATTGCCCTGAAACTCTGTAGCTTGCTTTCTCCTGGCAGCTCTGCACCCGGTCAGTCACCCAAGCCGCCACAGCAGCCTTTCCCAGAACCTCTGGGGCAGCCCCTTCCTCTCATTCCCACGCCATAGATCGTGTACTGTTATCCTACCGGCCATGCACCTGCAACGCAACAGCATTGTTATGGTGGATTCTCATGGGAACTGCCACCAGCGTGAGAATACTTCCTTCTTCCCGCTTTTTCCCACCCCACGGTCAAAGGTTCTGGTTGGCATTAGTGGACCCAAAAGTATGCATGCCCCAAGTTTAACAACAAGGCAGCAAGCAATATCTCAGCAAAATGTTCTCCCAGCAGGACCATTAGAATCCTACCAAAGAGCAACAGATAAGTGTATCTTGATGAAAACTATATTGGTATAGTAGAGAAAGTTTTATGGGGAAAACCATCTACTGCACTGGAGTGGACACCCAAGAAAGATGCTTGTCTGGAAACTGGCTTTACTTCTCTTCCCAGATGACCAGTGGTGAAAGATCCCCTTTCCACCCCCTCCCATTTGATTTTTATTTGCCCTAAGAGAAACTATATGCCACTAACTACAGACCCTGCTAAATAAATCCCTCTGCATGTGAAACTACTTCAAAAACATTTGTGCAATACACAGTTCTTCATGAAAGGAAAAATGACCAATATCTTTGTGGTTAGTTACATTGTAAGTTAAAGCAGATTGAAACCTTCCTGCTAAGAAGGAAAAACATATGAAGACCTTAAGAAGTTTTTCTGTAACTCACCTGTGAGCACTAGCTGGAGTTCAGTCTCCTATGAATGGCAAACATTAGGCATGTCTCAGGGATGTAATATGGTGTCCTGTCATCTTCCATACAGCCAAAAGAAAGAGCAGACGGCTTAGGTGCAGTTCTTGTTCCATGACAGCTAGTAATGTCACTTCTCTGTGCTTTCACCACACATCCTATTTCCGTCTTACACATTTTCATTTTCTCATAAATACTTCCTTTAATTTACAGTTTATTCACCGATGTTTATTTTATTACACACTCTATCCAGTGTTCACTTTTCAGAAACCGCTCTGCTGCTCATTTTTAAAGGGGCTGAATTTTTCCCTTATATTGTCTGGAGATGTTTCGCAGTGCTTGAAAAAGGAAAGTAATCTCAAAGCACACACAGCACACCATGCTTGAACGGAGACTAAGAGGTCAAATTTTGTGCAAACCAGGACTAATTGCAAGTTTTAAAAACCTCAAAAGCCTGTAAATTACCCTCAATTACACTGATCCTGTAAGCAATATCAGTGTCAGAAACTATTTATATGAGGCAGACAGTGAAATAGGAGAGTTGGTGCACCAAGAATGGTACAAACGAGTTCTTACATTGCCAGTGGAGAGGGTTTCTGAAGAGTTCTTTCTTATCAGCCTGAAGTTTTCTATAGTTAAAGAAACACTGTAACACCAAGCTGTTCTTTGTCACAACCATCATGATTGAGAATAACAGCATGATGATGGGAAAGCTTTTTAAGAAGCCATATGCTAGAAGTGCCTTTTGCTGATTCTACCCACAGTTTTCATTACATTAGCCCTATTTAGTGCAAATAACTTGCTTGCTGTACATCTTATACAATGATAAAGTATCTATTTTGTACTCGTATTCAAGAAAGAGTAAAAATAAATTATTATCACATTAAATATGAAACTTTCTTGATCTTATGGAATGGTTTCTGATCTTCATTGGTCCAACAGCAAAAACACCAAGCAACTGTAGCGATGCTGGTAGCATGCTCTGACACCTTAACAATATCTCCAGTTATTTAATGGTGTTTATAATCCTTTTTTAATGTCCCAGTTATTACTGAAGTATTTATTCCACAGTCCAATGAAACTTGAGGCTTCAACCTAGAAAACACATTTTTCAGCATTCAGTCACTGAGAGCTTCTCTCTCAGCTATACTGGACAGTCAATTTCTCCTCCTCTACAAGTACTAAAAGTGAACATTCCATCAATATTTAAATGTTCTTCTATTTATCTTTGCATCTTGAAAGAGTTTTAAATATTCTACCATGAAGGCCACAGGATAAAATTTTGTAGAGAGGCTGCTAATAACCAATCACTAAGAAAACTATTTTCAAGTGTTGTTTAGATTCCTGATGCTTTGTCTTTATCGTAGCAGTTGGTAAATCACTCATTTTCAGTTAGTTTCAGAAAACTGGCATTTCAAAAGAAAAGTGATTCAAAGTTTCCAGACCTTTTAAAAGAAAGTGAGTCAATCTAAATCCTGCGAGATGTGTTTGCTGCCATTGCCTAAAATTCTTCTAGAATTTTACATGAAAACAAAGAGGTGTGTGATACAGCTGAAAAGGAGAAAATGACAAAAAATTCTTTTTGATCCACTTAGTAAAGGATCTTCATAAAATGGATATTTCCTACTAAAAAAATGCCTCAAATCTTCATCTTCTCCTTTTTTTTTTTTTTTTTTTTTTTTTTTTGTGCATGCGTGTGTGTGTGTGTGCAAAACTTTCACATCCAGGAGTTTTCATTGAGTTGCACCACTTGTTATTAACTGAAGAACTATGTATTTACTGACAAATTAATTAAATGAGGGATTTTTTCCATAAGTTGTATCTCTCTCACTTCTCTGTGATGTTTTGGTTCCTCCCCTACCCACCAACTCCTGATGTCAGAGATTGGGTTCTTCTACCTACAGTTTTGCTTGTCACAGGGAGAGAGATAAAGGGTTTGGGGCTGAGGTACACCCATGGTCTGGGTGGCGATGGGTAGAGCTGCCACTAGCAGAGCTAGCAGCACATCCCTCATCGCATATCAGGGTGGACCACAGCTGATCATAACCTTGCACTGGAAGCAATCTGACAAGAATCAGCCCTTTTCTGGGGTCTCTACCATGAGACTTTGCTGATGACAGCCATACCCATAACAATTCAATCGTACCGCACCGAAGTGAGGTCAGTTTGAGCTGGTTTGTGAGTACCTCCTGTGATTACATCACCTTAAAGACATTGCAGGACAATTCTGAACTTTCCCTCATGTTGCTTTGCAGAGTCCAGTGAATCTGAAGACTAAAAAGCAGTACTAAGACCCAGAACAATGGAAATTTTCAGCCTCCATTAGATGCTCTCTGCAGTACCTTGTGGCCAGGCCTATGGTTGGATCCAGTATCCCAGATTCTGCATAGGTAAAAGATGGAGAAAACAAAGAAGAAATTTAGTGTTAGAATTCTTTACCTTTTCTGAGTTTATTCTAAAATGATCTAACACAGATAGACCTAGAGATAATTCTGTGCTCTGTGACACACTATTATTCCCAAACTGTGAATCGGTGGTCATTAATAGGTAGTCTGATGTCATCTGGAAACAAAAGGGTGAACCAACTGCAGAATTATACCTAATCTTTCCATCACTGAAGAAACAACAAGGGAAAATACACCCCCTCTTTAGACCACTTTCATTTTATGACACATGAATTGTTGCATTAAGTAATTTTGATCTGACATTGCTCATTGTGACCTGGCAGACTAACTCAGTGATATCTGAGTCAAGCACTAGTCCATTCTGAAATCTAGGCATTTGCTTAACCTTGGACAATGATCTCAGAAATATGGTTTGAATTCTGAGCTGTCCTATGTGGAGCCAGGAGTTGGACTAGATGATTCTTGTGGGTTCCTTCCAACACAGGATATTCTTGGATTCTAGTCTAGGATGCTATAAAGCATGAAGGTCTATCTGAAGCTTACTTCAAAGGTAGTGAAGTTTTCCAGTTTTATCTTTAGTTAGGCAGAGAATAAACATTTAAACTACAACAAACTTGAGCAGTCCTATAACTCAGAAAGTAGTATAATTGCATTTGAAAATATCTTGGGTATATTATCTATATTCCTTTTCCAGAACTAATTTTATCTCAGATTTTCTCTCCGCTTGATTCCTCTATGTCTGTTTTTATACTATCTATCTCTTAAATTCTGATCTATAATCATTTCTTAAAAGCTTCCATCATATTAATTAAAGAATTTTAAGACCAAAAGTACAGCCAGTTAGTTACAACGCTTGTTGAATGTTAAATGAACTGCTTGACTAAATGTCATTCTGACATGTAGTACAAAACAACTTTTTTAAAATGCAGCTCCATTCCCTTGCAATGATTATTCTCAGAACTTATATTTAGGGATTAGCAATATTAACCTAAATATTTTACTGTTTTTCTGTTATATTGATCTGTTACCTGCTTTTACAGATACCTCACTTTGTCCAGCCATTTTGCCTAATGAACCTGAGAACAAGATAAAAAAAAAATTCAATTTATGCTTATGGGTGGCATCACTTATTCTGATATTCCCTGTCTAGATCTACTCAAAGTAATAAAGTTCAAAGATGGTTTAGAGATTTGTGCTTTCAATCTGATCTCACCTGATGATATTCTCTGATGAGCTTTTAAGGCTCGGGAGACCATGTCTTCAGCTGGTGTTGAGTATACCACTCATTTTGTCTTTGACACCCATGACTGGCAGATGGATGGATGGATGGGATAGAATTGAAGGCTGAATCTGAGCCCTGTGTCATTCAAATCATTCTCTCTCAGGTTGTATTGGTGATATAGTGACAAGCGCAGTGCAATCAAGCTCAGCAAGAGAGCTCCCACATAGCAAAAATTACAGTCATGGATCTCTGTTTCTCCTTATCCTGTCTTTCAGTAGCTAGGTAACTGGTGTTTACAAATGAGATCTCGTTGCCCTTCTTGGCCTAGCAGACTGCCATGTTTGTAAGATACATATTGTGGAAGAGTTTATATGTGCTCCTCAAATTGCATAGATGACTTTCCAGTACCTCATGGCCAAACAGATACCTACCTATTTGTTGAATTCAAACTAGCTTGTTGAGTGACAGCTAGAAGGGACATAAAAGACAACTTTAAAAGCCTTTATGGAACAGACAGAAAATTTGAAGTAATAGTGGTGTTTTTATATTAACTTGTTCATTTCTATCAGGATTGTACTTTTGGAGTGAGTCTCCCAAATGTCTCAATCTACCACACTTGTGTCCATGTTATTTATCAGCATCAGACAATGAGATCTGTATTCTTTTCAGAAGAAATCAAACTGGAAAAAGAGATTTAGGAATTCAATGAAGGGACTCCAAGCACTCTTTTGGTCGGAGTCCTCAATCCACAGGGTCCAATTAGAGAAAATCCAAAGTTTATCTCCCTGATTTAAGTATAATTTTTAGGTCCTCAGCACCAAAACTGCACTTCAAAGATTTTTGCTACCTAGCTGTATTTCTTGCCAAAGTAGACAAAGCCTCAAAAATGTGTGTTTAAATCTCTTTTGTCCCACCCCTCCTCCACCCAGAACTGAATCACAACCAGATTTTTCATGGAAAGAATTCAAACTCCAAACATCCGAAAAAGAGAAGAAATATGTAACAGTACAGAAGTTTAAATATTTAAATGTCAGCAAAGCTTGATGCAGCTCACTGCTGAAAATTTAAGGTATTAGTGAAAACAAACCGTGAAATATGAGTGATTAGGTTCAAGAACTTGTGAAGGATATGAGGCTCCAAATAGCTTGAAAGAAATCAGAGAATATCCAAGGAAAACAGAAACATAATGATTTGGAAAATTCAGCTTAGAGCATCAATTCAGGATCTTTATCTTTTTTCTGGTTCATTTCTTCGCCCTTCCCTGACCTCTTGAATTGAAGAAGATCATCATGTGCATTTTGCCTCCACAAAGGAGATTTTCCTCAAACTTGTTTACCTCCAAAGTGAGCTACAAGAACATTCAATACTTAATGCTTGTAAGAATGATAAAACAGTACATTTCCATAGCCTTGAGATTTTTTCTGTTTTGCCTTTTACATCATAGATTCACTTTCAAAGTTTCTATCCTTTGGAGGTCATAGCAGTGAAATGGAACCACAAAAGCACTTCATGAAATATTCTGACAGAAGGAACATTTACGGGACATAGGAAGCCCTCTTGTGTAGAAAACTCATAAAATGGCTGCTTTAATTCTCTGTAGCTGAAAATAAAGTCTATGTATTTAAAAAAAAAAAAAAATCTCAATATTCAATGTTTTTATTTACTAGTTACTAAATGATCTATTTGAATGATAATCTGTAAAGAAGTATGATACAGACAAATGCTTTTCTTTAGTGTTTTGGAGTATCTGAACCTGTTTTTGCAGCTTCCCACACCTCTAGAACAACTAGTTCATTGAATAATAGAAGAAAAAAAGTAAAATCTTGGTGAACTTAAAATAGCTCTAACAGCTGAAAAGTAGGTAATTTAGTATGTGGGTTTTTTTAATAATACCACTAAAGAAAATCTGGATCTGAAGGGAAGAATACTTACACAAGTCCATGAAAAATTGTACAAGGCCATGTAAAGGTGAAGTGTTGCTGGAGTCACATAGACCATTGACTCGATATTCTGTTTACTTTTTCTGTAGTTTTACTATACCACCACACATAACCATAAGCTACAGTAAAAAATAATCATTTCAACAAAGCTATTTTCAAGATATTTACTTGCAGCCTGGACGGAAAGCTATCTATGTACAGATAAGGGGTACACTCATGCTTTCAGATAACTTTTTTTTTTTTCATGTAATATGCAAAAAAAATGAAAAGATGCAGCATTTTTTATCAACACTATTGAGACTGTGTTACAACCATCATCTGGTTCACCAGATCAAGCTTTTATTGTATTTGAACTTATGGCAATAGACTGAATGAGAAAATATTCGGTCTTTACATCAGAGTGTTCCAGCTGAGAGTTTCCAAACCATCCGGAAGCCAGCCCGGACTATACTCCAGGGCAATGTGGGCCTGAAACTGCTTCCAGAAAATCAAGTGTCAAAGCTTTGGGATTTTATAACATATCACCTGTTACATACGCTGTGATGACTACAGTAATCCCACTATCCAGTCTAAAATACTGGCTGCATGAGCAAACTGGATGCCTAAGTGAAACTGGATAGCTTAGGAGTTGGTAATGGTATGATATATGCAGCACTACTTTCCAGTAAAAGCACTTAGCAGACTTACTGCATTTTAAGCATGTAGACTGTCTAACAGAAATTAACATAGGCATGTGGCGATGTGATTTGCCACATTGGGGCCAAAACCGTCTATCTTAATGTTGCAACCATCTGGAGTTTAAATTAAAAGGACACATTCATCCCACACATATGTGCCAAGTGGCAAGATGGAGAGGAGATATCTGTGCCCAGTTCCTAGAAGGTATGTGGTTGGAAATAGTCACAGATATAACTAGCATTCAAGATGTGATTTTACTGAGGAATGCAGATGAAAGACTGTTCTAACCTTCAGAAATATTTCCTGGAGATTAATATCAGTGGGCTGAGCTTGTACCCAACGTGTGTTTGAACCAGGGTTGACTATCATGGCCATGCTGCTATAGAGCAGTACTGTCTTCTATCCTTTGTGCTGTCTATCACCTCCTTCTTACCTTGAAATAAAATCAACATCACCTGGGTAACCCTTCAGAAGGAATACCATCATTCATAACAACAGCAATCTCAGTAATGCAGTGATTTCCTGTTTGTACTGGCTAAAGTCTTAGGAATATGCATACAACACATTTGCACATGTGAATATTTCCAGACAAGTTTTCCACAGTGTATCATGTAAAGCTAAAAGTGATTTACTGTTCAGTAATTCAACTGAACTATGTGTGATGCAGAGATGATCCAATTGTGAATTTGAATGGCAATCATTACAATCATTAAATCAGTTCTGCACATACATAAGCTAACTAATGAATTATTATTGTCTCAAATATGACTTGAGATGTACTTGACAGACTGAACTTGTGATCACAGTGCCTCAGAGCAGCATCTGCTAATGCACACTCCATCTCTCCTTCACCCCTAAGAAATGTGATAACCTGTCTGTCTTAGCATCTCTGAAAGAGGGAGAAAAAGAAAGAAGCCTTTTCCTAGGCTTATTAACAGAAATGCAGAAACTGCCATGGCCTTTGTGTTTGTGCCTGTGGAAGTCCACAGTTCCAAGGACCTGTTACCACAAGTCCATGGGCTGCACTCCCACATTCCAATTACACAGGTTGCAATCAACATACGTCTCAAATCAGAATGTTTAATCTTCCATCTTCAGATTTGTAGGACTATGTGGGTATATAGAAAAGAAAATGTAATTATATGACAAAACTGACAAAACTGGCAAAATGAAAGAAGTTAGCATGCTGCTACAGCTTTTTTAAACTGTTTACTCTTCCAAAAAAATATGTGAATTTCATAAAATAACTCATTTTTCTGTGTGTTTTGTTCCCTTTTTTTTTTTTTTCTTTTTAACCAGTTATCAGCACTCTGTTGCCTTCCCACCCAGGACGAACTAGCCCATCCTCATTTTGTTCACGTTTTTCATCACCATGTATGCAAACCATGAAAGAGGGTTGGATATGTCTAAATATCAATCATCTCATCGCGGTATGTAATTTGACGTAGTTTAGCAGGCAGATAATTTTCACAGCCATACAGCACTAACAATATAGAAATGCAGACTTTGCATGCATCAATCCTGCAGTCACAGAGAACATGCTAAACCCACTAAGTTTTTTTTCTGTGATCAGAGTGGTGAAGCACTGGAACAGGTTGCCATAGGCGGAAACATTCAAGGTCAGGCTGTACCAGGCTCTAAGAAACCTGATCTAGGTGTAGAAGTCCCTGTTCATTGTAGGTGAGTTGGACTAGATAACATTTAAAGGTCCCTTCCAACTCAAACAATTCTATGATTTTATGATTCATTACATGGCCAAGAACAGGCACTTTTGTGTATAAACCATCTTTCTTCCAGGAGCACTGCTGTAACAGCCTCCTTGGTTGGATGGTGGAGGAGTCAGATCACCACAGGACATACGTTCAGTCTACAGTGTGCAAGCAGTGAGACAGCGAATCATTGAATACAATAAACAGATAGATAGGTAGATGAAAAGAGAAAGAGATGGGTAGGTAGAAAAATGGCCCATATAATCATGCTGACTACCTTCTTCATTGCTCTAGGAAGAGCAGTGAAGGGGTTTTTTTTTCCAAAGGAAAATATGTTAAATTCCTACAGTTCATCTCCAATGAGAACACAAAAATTTCATTGATCTGCAATTGACAAATATTATTAACCTGTAACAAGTGAACTATGCATTCAGGATTAAGATCAGATAAAACTAGGCACTTAGAAATGTTAGTATAAACATGTATACATTTCTAAATATTCATCTATATCTACTTTCACAAAATGATAGTCTTTGTAACTCTCCTTTCTTACTGGTTAATTTGGCTGGTGGTCATTCTTCCCTTCATTATTAATTACTATCAATAGTTTGACACAAATATGCTTTCTGACAGTTTTGGGCATCCCTTTCACACCCTATGACCAGCTGTTGCTATCCCAGCCAGAGGAAGGACTTCACAGGCATCTTCTCAAAGAAACAAAAGCCCTTCTGATTACCTTGTTATTATACTGCTTCCATCAAACATCTGCTAGCAAATCCTATGTCTAGGGAAATCAGTTTACTGAAGATACTTAAGTTATTTTTGGACGTCTTTTTCAAAGAACTCTAAAAGAGATGAAGAAAACTCCAGAGACAGACAATGTCTTGTGCTGCTTTGTCATCGTGTAGACTGATTTTAACAATTCTGAACCTTTATCGTGTTGCTAACAATGAGCCAGGTCTGTTCCTGATGTAAAAAAAAAAAAAAAAAAAAAAAAAAGGCAAGCCTTTTATTATTTGGATGGATATGAGATAGTGAAACATATCCTGTAATGGGGTACCCTATCATACAAACTGAAAAGAAGCACCTCTGGAAGTAACAGCATAACTGTATGAACTGTTTGTGCCAATTGCTCCAGTCTCAGCCTGTCTTTTTCATACCATACTCTGTGTAATAGGACAGATAAGAAGACCAGCATCCTTGTGTTTTGTTTAGGTAATTTGTACAGAAAAGAGAAAAAATAACAACAAACTTAGTAAAAGTAGTTTCAATAAGATCTTTAAGGCACATGTAGTGGTTTCTTCCTTTGATTGTAAGTATTTCTAAGCATTTTGTTTTGAGGTTTTCATTTTAAAGTGCTCCTTCCACACTGGATTTGTAAAACATCACCCCACTTCCTTGTTTTCTTGAGCAATGCAAAAAGCACTGCTGGGGAATAATCTCAAAATCTCAATGTTTAATAAATCATTTTGCAGATGAGTAGAGATGTCCTTACCCTTCCATGAACAGTCATTTAAGAAAAAAAATATTTCTATATAGCAAACATTGTTCTAAATATACCATAGCTGTAGCTCTGATTCAGCAAAATACTTACGCACCTGCTTCTGCCTATTCAATTCATCTGGATTTAGGAGTACGTCTGAATTCTTTGACAAGACTAGCATATAGTCTCTAAGAATATCAGAGTTATTCGGCTTTCTGTAAATCACTTCATGAAGACAAAGAAAATTTATCTTGGTTTTGTGATTTGATGTACTACTTAGTCTCCCTCATGGTTTGGGATTTGGAGGGGCTTTGGCTTTTCTGAGGCCCCATGCTAAGTGGGAGGAATAAGGACACTTAAAGCTGCACCCATCACGTCAGCAAATTAATCAGATAAAGCTGAAATTTGAGCAAAGATGCTCCTGACCAGATTTTCAAGGTATTTGTCTGGCTTAAGATGTGAGATCAAAATTGAAGTCTTGCTTGTGAGCCTGGATTTCCTAATTCATTCAAGAATTAATCATGAAGAGGAACAGAGAAACATATAATTTTTATATAGAACATATTTTATTATAGAACATATAATTTTTATATAGGTCTCATTGTCAAGTTAAAAGCCATATTCCAGAGGGGTAAGAAAAGGAAGAATTTGGAACAGGGCAGCAAAAGGGAAGATTCACAACATTAAGTGTTCCAGATAGATAGTCAGCCATTCCCAGTGAGGGCTTTCTAGGCTGGGAACATGGAGCTGAGCAGAAGAACTTGGCCGGGCTGGCCAGGGAACCGGGGATGTGCTAGCAGCCTGGGGCTGGCACACTTTGCTGGGATCTGGGAAAGGAGGGGTGAGAAATGCCTTCTCAGCCTGTTAGGCCCTTCTGTAGCTGCATTCCCTAACATTCATCCACTTCTCCCTTTCCATGACTCAGGAATGGTAGAAGAATAATAAGAGAGGGCAAGTAACACAGAGGGAAAAAAAAAAGGAGGCAAAAAAAATTCTTCAGTATAAGAACTGGAACATATTCTTCTTGAAAGTGTTTTCACTAAGGAAGAGAGAAAACTGAGGGGAAATAATTAACAACAAATGGATTCACTTAAAGCTGAGGAGGATTTTTTTGTTTCATTTGTGATGCTTTTAACTGCTGCCATTCATTAGACCAACAGCAAAAGAGAACAAAAGTAACTTGAATAGTCTCATAATCTGCTCTATTTAAATAAACTGGAATAAAGGCTCACAAACAAGAAAAAATAAATTAAATCCTTGCTTTTAGCTGGAGAGAGAACTAACAATTGCATTCCCAGGACACATGCCATTTTCTCTGAAGTTTATATATAAAGTCTAAAAATTCACTAAGCTGTAATGGCATAAAAAAACCTAAGCTTTTTTTCAGCACTTCTTTCTACACCTGATTTGTGTGGATGATTTAAAAAAAAAAAAAAAAAAACAATTTAACTACCAAAATAGTTTTGGTAGTTAAATAACCTGCTTTGAAAACAGAGATATACAACCAGAAAGAGAAATTCATTCACTTTTTTTTTGCAACAAAATCTTGTTCAGGATTCCGTTGTACAAGAAACTTACAAGGATCTGGACTTTAAGGCTTGATCCTTATGAAACTACATCAATGAAATATTTGCCATTTTCCCATCTGATTTTGAAAGAGAAAAAATTACTTGCTGAATTGTCAGCACACAAAGTTTTGAAAAAGCCTGCACACTGCTAGATACTTCCTTGTATGTCCTTGGCTTTGACTTGGACTACCAGTAGAGATAACTAATTTGATTACCAGCTCTAGCTCAGCTGTAACAACATGGATTATGTGCCTATCAGAAATGTACACTTTGACTTCTGGATTTCTCTGTTGTTTTAAAAGACAGCTCTTTAATAGAGCATATTAGGCAAAATTCATGTCTTTTCCATTCTAGTGCAAATTTCTTTCCACTCTTTTTTTTTTTTTTTTTTTTTAATATAAATTACAGGGCAAATCTGTAAGCTTATCCAACTACCTCCAGCACAAAGTACAAAGGAATATGTTCTATTAACCCTTTCTCTGAGTCAACATTTCATTAGAGAATTCTGAAATACTTCTTTTGTGTGTGTGCGTGCGTGTGTAAATCACTGTGGTACTAAATTTTATCCATTATTAGGAAGATAAATGGATGGTCACTTATCAGAGTCTCGTTTAAATAGAAAGAAATAGTGCACAATGCAATTTTATAAATTCTTTTTAGGTCTAGATTTATCTCCAAAGGTCAACATTCATGAGAAGATTTCAAAAAACTAATATATATACAGTGAGTCAGCTTAAGATTACAATCAAGTAAAAAATTTACAGCATAATTTTAAGAATTATTTTTCTGCTGAAGTAGACCAACTTGTAATGAGATCTGCTGTGCACGAGAGCTGCAGGCAACAGCAATGAACAGTCTGGTGACAAAGACACTCAGTGAGTCTGTGAAAATCTTAGCGCAATTCCAGACTTCAGACAAGTAGAAGGTCTGCTGTGGTGGGCTCTAGAGATTGATTAAGGAAGTCTGTCTCTCCTACTTCACATTTCAACAGTATTTAAACACTTAGTTTCTCTAAAGCAAACCTGAATTTGTAATTCAGTGCCTCAGATTCCCTTGAGCCTATAGGAAAGACACCTTTAACTTGTGACCACCCTTACCCAACAGTGACTTGAACCATGCTGTCATCCCTCATAAAAATGTGATAAAATCCTTTAGTAATAATGCATGTAGGTATGTAGCTTATTCTCAAGCGTAATTGAGTAATATTTTTTGAGTAACCTGGTGTAACACCTTATTATAAGCTAACTCTTACTGTAGTACTTGAGTGATCCATTTATATCAAATGGTCTGATCAAACCATTCTTCTAAGTCAGTAACTCTGGGAAAACAGTTTGCTTCTATCTCTATTAGTTATACAGGAAAGAAGCACTTGATTTTGAATAAAACCACCATTTGTTATTTCCTGCTTCACCAGGAAATCTTCACTATAGTAGAAGACCTCTGGCAAAATGACAACAAGATTTTGTCATCCTTCTGCTAACCTTTAGTGCTAATGAGGGGAAAATTTATGTCTGGAACAATTGGTATCATTTACTGTAGACATTTATATTAGAATTAAATTAATCATACACATTTACTGTTCTAGTGATCTAAGGGACAAGTTTAGATTAGACACATGCATCACAAATGCAATATTCAATTAAATGAATATGCCTAAGATCAGTTTGTCAGTGGAACATGTATAGTCTATCCATAAGTACTGAATATTAATTATGCCACTTACTGTGGCATTAGAAAGCATTCAGATGTTATCTTGATGACTCTGAGCCCAGATTAGAATACAGTATGATGGAATTCATACTAAATAGGCAGCTGTGATCACACCATTGCTATGATGATTTAACTTTTTTAAATCAAGGGGTTTGTTCCTACAAAGATCTATTCAGCATAGCAAAACCTGAATTATTTGCTTGAAACTTTTCATCTTTGAAGGCTGAGATTGGAAATAAGTTTGGAAAAATGCAACTTACTTAGACTCTACGTTATTCCCACTGAGACTGTGAGAGCCAGACATTTCTGTACTTTGTCTCCTTCCTATTGCATAATCACAGTAGTGAATACAAAAAAAATACATTCTTCACTCTTCTAGGTCAGTACAAATATCTTGACTTCACAGACTAATGCAGTGAATTAGCATTACATTAAATACTAAAATGTTTATTTAGTTGGGAAAAAAATAAATAAACGTCACTTTTCTGTTGCTCTTCAAAAGAAAATGTAAGATTTGATATTTTGTATGCTTCCCAGGTTCCAGCATTACGTTGCTGGTGAGAGCGAGCTTTGCCAACTGAAGGAGGTCATCATAAGGATCACATCCCACTTTAGAGTCCTTTCTCACTGCTGCAGTTGTAGCAATGACAGCATTATCTCTCTCTGCCTCTGTTTCTGGCAGCCAGATTAAGAAAGCTTGCACCTGCTTCTCTTCTTCCACCGAGGCACTCATAGAAAGGTCAAAGTGCCTCCAAGGACTGAGACCTCCAAGGACTGAGGCTTGCGCTTTCTGCTGTCCTACACCTGTGTCCCTTCACTCATGTGGCATAAACAGAAATGCTCTGTACTTGGCCTTCCAAAGCACTGAAATTTTGGGGCAATTCCACAAAAGCATTTAAAAATATGCGTACTATTACATGTACCACTTCAGCAGAGCTGCTTAATGTGCTACAGAGCCAGCAGTTCTGCTGGCTCCCTCCTTAGGCAGGTGATGGTGGTCAGGCCCAGCAGCTCAATTTTTGTGAAGGAGCCAAGCTGTGTTTTGCCATGGGGACAAATGAGGTGCAGCATTACAGATTTATAAGGTAAAGCAAATAATTACATAGAGAAAGATACTTTAAAAATGCAGTTTGTGCTAATATGTGCAACCAGTTGGAACGTGTAAGCTGGCAAAGTGAAAACACATCTAAAGTGTAATGTGGAGGATCAGAAGTCTTACATTAGTGTTCTTAAAAAAAAAAAAAAAAAAAAAAAAAAGGGAAGTAAAGATTGGAAAAGACTGGTAATGATTTCAATGGCTGTTTGAAATGAGTGTTTAGATTTGAGCAGATTGTTATGATAAACCTGTAATATTTTTAAAAGGAAAAGAATATTTATGGGCAGTAGAATATGTATTGGATGGAGAAACTTCATCCAAACTTAACTGCACTTTTTAAGAGACACCTATCTTGCAGCTGTAGAGAATGTTGCACACTGGCTTGCACATTGCTATTTCACCTCACTTAATGATCATTTAACAAATGGTCAGGTCTGGGTCTAAATTCCACTGTCAGAATGACATAGGCAAAACTCACTAGTGCAAGGAGGAGGTCAATGTTTTGCTACCATACCCAATTTTCATGGCGTCCATTTGCTATAATGCTATAAGATTTTTCATTGTCACCCCTGAAGTCTATGGTCAAATCTGCAGAACGGGGTTTCTGTAAGTCAGTTATAAGTTATAAATCAGTCTAAGTATTTCAACATGACATGCAATGGGAAGAGATGTGATGATATACAGCTAGGGCATCATTCTCTGAAAAACTGCAAGTCTGAAACAAAAGTTGTTTTTTCAGTTTGAACACACAATAATTGTTCTTGAATCCTGACCTTTTAGTCCAGACAAGTATTTTCACTTCAGAAATAAATATTCTATGAGATGCTGTAAAGCAAGATGTCATGATATTTAAAGTAGTCCTAATTTGCAAGGGCACATTAATCTCAATCTTTTTAAGAGTAAAGACTTCTGGCAATTTGAACAAGATATTGTATATGACTGTTCGTGTCCCCACTGCACAGCTTGACTACCTGGACTAAGGAGATAACTGAGGTGACAAAATTCCCATATGGACATGAGCCACAGTGGTAAAAGAGGCCTTTCTGCCATCCTGAAATATGCTGTTTGAGTGCTGCAACCCAGGTACAAGACCTTGCAGTTGGAATTGTTGAACCTCATGAAGTTCCTCAGGGCCCTCTGCTCTAGCCTGTCTAGGTCTCTCAGGACGGCATCCCATCCCTCGGACATGTCTACCATACCTCACAGCTTGATATCATCCACTATCATCCACAAACTTGCTGAGGGTGCACTTGATCCCACTGCTGATGTCGTTGATGAATATGGTAAAGCACACTGGTCCCAGTACTGACCCCTGAGGAACACATTTCACCACTGATCTCCATCCAGATATTGAGTCGTTGACCACCGCTCTCTGAATACAATCTCACAACTAGTTCTTTGTCCACTGAACAGCCTACTCATCAAATCCATATCTTTCCAGTTAGTGGAGAAAGATGTCATGGGGGACATTGTCAAAAGCTTTCCTGAAGTCCAGACATTATATCAGTGGCCCTTCCCTTGTCCACTGACACAGTTACAACATCATGAAAAGAAACATGGTTGGTCAAGCAGGATTTGCCCTTGGTGAAGCCATGCTGGTTTTCCCATATCACCTCCCTGTCTTCCATATGCCTTAGCATAGCTTCCAGGAAGATCTGCTCCATGATCTTCCCTGGCACAGAGGTGAGTTTGACAGGTCAGTAGTTCCCTGAGTCGTCCTTTCTACCTTTCTTAAAAATGGGTGTGACATTACCCTTTTTCAGTCACCAGGGATTTCACCCAGTTGCCATGACTTTTCATGTATCATCAAAAGTGGCTTGATGACTACGTCAGCCAGTTCCCTCAGAAGTCTGGGATTCCTCTCGTTGGGACCCATAGACTTACAGATATTCAGGTTCCTCAGGCAGTCATACACCCACATACTGGGGACAGAACATCACTTCACTAAATGTTATGCTGTCAGATTGGAAAGAGTTTTACTTCATACCACCTTGCTGATTTTGGTCAATGTATTTATACTGCTATTAATTCTCTGTTTGTACAATTTTAGAGCTTTTTCACTATAGAATGACTAAAACAAAGAGATGGTTTTGAGTTCTTAAAATCAAAATGGACTGTTGGACTATTTTTTATCGCTTCCAATTTCCTCCATATCTCATGTTTGACAAAATGTAAGTCATGTTCAACTAAGGCACATCTTTCTAAAAGGTAAACATTATTGAAATGAGGATATCAAGATATGGAAAATACACTTCCTATGTAGATTGTCTAATCAATAGTCACTTTCAGTATCCAAAATATGTACTTCGTATGCATCTGTTTCCATAGCCTAATAATTGATCTTCGTCACGTTTCTTTGACACTGCTAGAATCAAATCACTTCTCCACATGCAGCCTGAATAACCTAAGGCAAACAAGGTCCTGGACTCTCACAGCAAGGAGAGAGCTGTGAGACTGTCTGATTACTCAGATAATATTGTGAATTTTTTCCTTCTTCATTCGTTTTTGAATGTTCTTATAAAAGATAGGTGGTGCTGAGAGCACTAATGAAAGATGAGATATAGGGGGATATAATGCAGATTTTACACAGAATCTATGCACTTAACCTCAACAACATAAACTTCAATAAGCCCAGAGGGTTTCTATTGGAACCAGGATACGCCTGATTATAATATACCCTGTCTCGCTCCAATCTATAGGAAAGAGAGGAGGTTCTTTGGTGTATGTATACCTGGCATGAGATTAAGAAACAACGGTTCAAATATTGGTCCAACCAGTTTATTACAAATCTTAATCAGGAAGATGGGGAAGGGGAGGATGGACACTATTACAAACTAGGGTGAAGGAAGGGAAGGTGGGTAATAGAAAAGACAGAAAGAGGCAAGAATTGTGTAAAGTGGGGATAGTCACCACCAGGATCCAGCAGCGTCCCATTGCACAACATTCCAATGGTCCGGGGCAAAAGCACAGGGGGAGAGCAGCAGCAGCGCGGCCGGTCTTAGGCAGCAAGCAGGTGCAGGTACTGGGTAAGTCCAGAAGGAAGCAACAGGTGTCCAGCAGCAGGCCCTGGAGAGTCCATCAGCACGCAGGCATTCCATAGTGAGGGATCTGATGGCAGACACCCTCAGGGGAGAGCAACAGCAGAGTGGCCAGCCTTAGGCAGCAAGCAGGTAGAGCGCAGAGCATGTCCAGGAGGAAGAGGCAAGTCATGAGGCTTCCCATGTCAGAAACCTTCTTCTTCAGCATGCAGGTCTCAGTTCGTGAGGAATCTGTTGTCAGAAACCTTGTTCTTCTTCATGAGGAGTCCGTTGTCAGAAACCTTAACTTCATGGTTGCTGATCCCTCTTTCATCCTCCTTTTTTCCTGCCTACGTGACATCCCTGGGTGCTTGGGTAAGAGCCATGTGCAGCACCCCCAAGACGGCCATCTTCCTTGAGATAAGCCCACACAAAAGACTGCTTCCTGGCCAATCATCTGCAGTTTATCTCTCATTCTCTTGTTGCCCCTAGCCTTGTCCATCTGTGTCCCTCAGACAAAGAATTTCTCAACCCTTGGCCAGGACTTGCTTGGACTTGTTTCTCAGCAAGCTTTGAGACAATGGCATAGAAGAATAATCTCTTACACACTCCTTTGCATTTTATAGTAAATTCTCAAAATTTGAAAATAATACGCCCAGAACTATTTTATTCTTAAGGGCAAGGTGGTTAGCTCTTGTCTAACCAGCATGTCTCTGAGGATCCTCTTTTGAAAGTATTCAACGAGTTTTGCAAATGCATTTCTCAATAACCATTCTCTTCCTTTAAAATATTTATGCTGTTACTCATTACTACACTATTTATATTCACCTGCAAAGATGTGGAAAACACAAGTTCATTCGGTCTGAGGGAACGTAATCTATACCTTTCCCTTCCTGGAGTGTGTCTTAAATCCTGAATTAATTTAATTTTCTTTAATTTCCCCATGAAGGTCTCTCCATTGACAAAAATGCATGGATCACTTCCTGCATGACAGGAAAATGCCCTAAAAATTGCTGGCAACAAAGCACCAGGCAAGTTCTGCACAACTCATTTTGCTTAGATATCAAGACCTTCCGAGAATGTATAGAAGAGATGTTTAGAAACCTTTCTATGAAAAAAAAAAAAGAAGTCAAGGAAGCTGATTACTTGGTCATTCCTATCAGACCTTCCATCTGCATAGAACAGTAAAAGCTATCATCCATCAAAGAGAAATGTGGGGCCAGGTGTCTAGGGACCTGTATTGGAAGTGGAATCTTAGATTATAGCATGTGGTTCTGGTATTGACAAAGCATTCTGTACTAGACAGATTTAGAAATACACCAGTTCTAGGCTGTTCTAAAGCAACCAGATTTGGTGCTAGTGCTCATTTTCTTTCTCTCTGATCTGATTGCTTCTGAAGCACTGTTTTCCCCTTCTCTCACCCAGCCTCACCTTAGACAATTACAAGCTTCACGGTTAAGCACACATCCCTTTGAAGGAAGTTTGACTGATCTCAAGCACATGAACTTCAATTCTTGTCTCTCATGTTTTATGTGAGTAGAGAGGCATGTGAACAGACCCTTTTTAGGAACAGATAGACACTCTGAGAAAGTCTTTTACAGTAGAAACATTTGCTGGCATTTCCATTATTAAAAGAAAACTGATTATGAAATTTCATCTTGCCTGGTTAAAACAGCACAGTGATGTTTTTCCACAGTGATTAAATGAAGTTTTAGGTAGGATGTACAAATCTTGATACTGTGCTACCTGGTAAAGTTTATAGCATTAATAATGCCTTCTGCATCAAACAAATGGTGCTCCATGATTAGCAACAAGTGGTAGGTCTCAATGCTATGCAAATAGGTTCAATTCTCCTTGAAGAACTTAATTTCTGAAAAAAAAAATGTGCTGAGAAACAGATCATAATTTCAGAGGCACAAGTGCGAGAAAAAAGGGGGAAACTCGGGATGTATATCAAAAACGAGGGGGTTAACATCAAGACCTTAACTAGCATGAGTTTTGAATGGAAGAGCTGGCCGAATATAATTTGACATTTTTTTAAAGACCTGAAATTATTATTATAACGGAAAATATTTTAGCTTAGTCTTATGAGTTACAGAAGACTTCTTCTCACAGCCTAAGAAAAGGGATCCATCTAGCTACATGCTAAAGAAGCCATAACCTAGAAGGACTGCCCCTGAAATTAACCGCATCAAAACAGCTTAACAGACAACTCTTCTTCAAAGAGAAAAGCATTTCATCTCTACCTAGAAGATACCACAGGACATGTGCTGACAACAAGGGATTTCCTAAGACACATTTCCAAAATCGTGGTTTAACTTTAAGGCAATGTTATGGGTCTGCAATAGTCTTCTTTGATTTTTTTTTATTAGGATAAAAGTGTGCTTCTTGAATGCAAATGTTTAACTTCCCCTCTGCTCAGCATGGGTGCAGCTTTATCTGGAGTACTGTGTCCAATTCTGGACTCCACACTAGAACAGGGACATGGACGTAATTGAGAGAGTACAGCAAAAGACTACTAAGATGTTTGAGGGGCTGGAGCATCTCTCATATGAGGTGAGGCTGAAAGAGTTAGAACAATCAGGATGTGGATCTTGTCAATATCTATAAATACCAGAACAGAAAATGCAAAGACAGAGCCAGGCTCTTTCCAGTGGTACCCAGCACCAGGACAAGAGTGGACACAAACTCAAACATGGCAGGCTCCATCTGAACATCAGGAAACAATTTATTTATTTATTTTTACTGTGTAGGTGTTCAAGCACTGACATAGGTCTCACAGAAAGATTGTAAGAGTTTCTCCTTCTTTGGAAATACTCATGAGCAAGGTCATAGTCCTGGCCTACCATCTCTATGTGCCCTGCTCAAGCAGAGATGTTGGACCAGATGGCCTCCAAAGATTCCCTCTGACCTCCACCATTCTGATTCTGTCAATACAGGTTAGAAACAACTGAATAGAACCTGAGAAAAATCTGCTTCAATGTCAAATAATGTAGTTTTCAAAGTGATGTGGCAATTGAGATAAAAAGAGACTGTTCTAGAAGGTAAGATTAGTTGGATATATTAGAATCATCTCCTATAGTAAGATTTCCAAAACATGTTGGTCTGTCTTGCTGGGACTCTCAGTAACCTCAGGATTCCTTCAGTTTCCATGAATATTCAATTACTTTGCACTGGAAATCTTCACAAAATCACAGTTTCTTTATTCTAGTCACCTTTCAGTTTTCCTATTGGCAGTGATAAAACACTTCTTTCAGCCTTTGCTTTAATTTCTTCAGCTCTCACTTTTTGTGTGCATGCCCCTTTCAAAAACCACTTTCCTGAGAGCACTTTATCTCCTTCTGTTTACTTAAGGAATCTTAAATCATACAGTGACTATTTACAAAGGTCTGGGAGAAGTTTGGTCACAAATGACAGGCTATAGCTGTTACTCATGTCAGCTTGGCAGATAGCTTACCCCACAGAGAAAAGATGTTCAGAAATTTTCAATAGCACCTTGTATAACCTTGACAACTGTCTATTTTTCGCTGTTTGGATTGGAACAGTCAGCTTCACTTCAAATGAGTTTAGGAAAGGAATGTATGAATGGTTTCTAGCAGTGAAAAGAGTAAGTAGCAAACAACCAGGGTTAAATTGAAAACATCAAAATACATATTTTTTTGCAAAAGACCCATCCAAAACAGGTTAGTTTCTGGTCTACATTATATCTGCCCAGATGCAGCAACAAGAAACAATAGGTGCAGTGATAGGGGAAGAATTTAGACTGTACAAGTCTAAGCAGAGGTAAAAATAGTACGTACATAAACTCAAATACTTATTCCTGAAGCTAGGCAGAGAACATCATAAAACACCTATCATCCTCAGAAAACTGAGTTTAAACTTTTATGATATTTATATCATTAAAATTACCACAGCAGAGGCTTCCTCTGGTTCTTAAATGTTGCATCATCTCTACTTAATGCTAAAATGAATAGTTTTCAGTGTGGCGACTTGCACTTCTTTCATTAAAAAGAATAGGATCAAAATAAATCTTTTCATCCTATTCTGGCAGATAAAGAGTACCTTGAGAAGATACTTTTTTATTACTGTACAAATAAGACAACTTTATTCCAGAATATTAAATACTAGAGCCTCATCCCCCACACCCACAAGTCAAGCAAGGTGCAGTAAGATACTCTCACTGTTCTGAGCTCCTTATCTGCGTTAAAAGGTAAGATGTGCAATTGGAAGATCAGATGTTTTGTCATCCCCAATCTTAATTCTTAATCTCTAAGGCAATGGCTGACCAAAAAAAAAAAAAAAAAGTCAAAAGGCTTTAAGTATGACATAGCAAAAAAAAAAAAAAAACCAACCAACTCATTTTTAAAGACAAAATGAGAGCATTTTATGGGTAGTTCACCATCCAGCATCAGAATGGAATCATTTATGGATTTATTTCACTTTCCAGACATCTTCCCAAATTTCTGTTTAGAAAGCAGATTGGTGAGGAAACATAGAGGGAATCTTCTTGGCACTGATCTTTGATGAAGTAAGGCTGATACACTGAATTAATACCCAGAGTCTTATTTGTTCTGCTAATTTTTCACTAAATATTTTTGAATATTTGGAGACTGTATTGATTCTGATGAAGAAACTGTCGCATATTGTGGAGTTAGGGCCCCACAGAGTCCTGAACATTCACTGGACTGCAAAGGGGCAGCCTGACAAAAAGGCATCTGACACAGAAGTGCATATGAAGCAAAAACATGTAACTGAATTCCTACATACAGAAAAAAATTGCACCCATTGGCATTCATCAGTGGCTGAATGTTTCTGGAGGCTAAACAGTTGATGTGAGCACAGTGAAGCAGTGGGTGGTATATTTCAGCAGTGGCAACAGCAGTGTGAAAGACAGGTCACATTCCTAATGCCCATGCCCAGCATGAAGTGAAAGATATGTTACAAAGCAGAAACTAGCTGTGATTTTTTTTTTTTTTAATTCTTACTTGAATATATTCTCTTGATTTCTGGAGAATGTGCTAATATTAAAACAATCAGTAGTGGGTACTTATGATAAGGAGCCATAAATCATTTCTTACATGGGAGAAAATCTGAAATATGATGGGGGAAAGCAAAACTAAGTCAGGACTCTTCCAATAATCACTCATCCAAAAGCAGGTGTATGTAGGAGATTAATCATCTCCTAAACAGTTTTGTTGTTTCATGGTGCTGTTTTTTTGTTGTCATCATCCCCCCCCCCCACTTGGCCTAGAACAAGAGCTAAGTAACAGACATAGGTATCTTGTAAGTTAAAGTACCTGTGTGGTCAAACAAAGCTGGTTTTTGTTTAGTGATAAGTACCCTTCATACTACAAAGTATGATAACACAGCTTAGAGCAATGAAATAAGTTACAAAAGCCTCTCATTCAGATCATCCTGCTACCATCCTGCCTCCTCCTCCCCACCAAAAAAAAAAAAAAACCCCACAGTGAGCAGCTAAAGGCTGAAACAGAATTTACTGAGACCCAGAACAAAGAAAGGAAGGATTTCATTAGAAAACACCTGTATGCTGTGTGGTCGATTCTAAAGTTGATAAAAATTTTACCTTCAGAAATCCTTTGTTTTTTTAAATCTCATAACTATGTTAAGAACATATTTTTACTAAACTTTTCAAGATGGTAAAATATTTTAAAAATTGAGATCTATTTTCCATATAAAGTACATCACAATCTTGCCTATTGTTTAAAATGTTCGTGTTAGAAGCGTAGAAGAGTTCAAAAAAGTTAAGTTGCAGAGTCATTTGATACCATTTTGTCTTGAGAATCCTTACTATTATACAAAGCATGTGGAATGTAAATAGACAAAAAGATAGATAGATGAAGTTTAACAAAAAGAAGCATGATTCAATATGGAAAAATGTCTTAAATCTCAAATGACAAAACCGAAAGCTGAAAACTGATTACATTTTTTTCCCCTATATGTCCACAGGGTTTAAATAAGTCGTGTATAAAAATGATCAGAATAAAAAGTGTCATACTGATCTTCCTGTGATAAAAGAACAAATTTATAATCACACAGGTTGGAAGGGACCTCAAGGGATCATCAAGTCCAACCTCCCTGCTAAAACAGGTACCCAACAATAGGTCACACATGTAGGCATCCAGACAAGCCTTGAATATCTCCATAGAAGGAGATACCCTTCCCACAACCTCTGGGAAACCTGTTTCAGTGCTTTGTCACTTTTACGATGAAGACATTCTTCCATATGTTAGTACTGAAGTTCCTATGTACAAGTTCTAAGCCATTACTCCTTTTCCTATCACTACACATCACCAAGAAGAGATGAGGCCAGGCTATTTGCCTCCCACCTCCCTTAAATGTTTATAAACATTTATCACATCACCTCTCAGTCTTCTTTTTCTCAGGCTGAACAGACCAAGGTTACTCAGCCTTTCCTCATATGGGAGATGCTCCAGTCCCTTTATCAGCTTTGTGGCCTTCCGCTGGACTCCTTCCAGGAGATCCCTGTCTCTTTCAAACTGGGGAGCCCAGTAATAATAATACACTATAGTTTTCCTCCAGTAGTCTATCTTTCACAAAAACAGGTTCTAAAAATATGAGAAAAGGGAAGAGCTGGAATCTTGTGTTTCATAGCCCAATTTAGATACTTTATCAGAATTAATACAATTATACAGAGTTATTTATTCCACATGTTGGGCATGGCATCTGAAGGAGACAAAATCTGTTAGGACGTATGGGACTTCAACTGGTTCTTCTGAGTCTTCGTTTGATTAGGGTACACTATTTTTGATGTCATATTTTACACAAGCCTCATGCAGGCACAATAAAAAAAAAAAACCCACAAACATCAGCATCTATGAAATAACCCAAATTGCTTTTACTTTTTTTTTCCCCCTCAATTTATATTTTTTAAAGTTAGTTAACAATAAACAAAACATTAATCATTCAAAAACATACAGTACATGTCTTTGAAATGATTAAGTCCATACTCCACTATAATACGAAAAGAATCATTATCTCTTTCTCAAGATTTGTCCCATTATTTGGGCTGAACATACTTCAGTTTTAAACTTTAGCAGCCCACAAGTAATTCATGTTGTGACCTAAAGCATAATTGCCTGAATTTGTCAAAAAAAAAAAAAAATTATAAGATTACTTGTTCAAGGTTAGCCAGCTGAGGATAGAGCTCACTAACATCTCCTAAATCCTGAAATCATTAGCCAAAGTAAATTGCCAAAAGCAATACATAAATACATAGTATCTTAGGAAAAGCAGGAAGAGAACATCTGAAAGACACAATTTGTTTCCAACATGAACACACATCTCAAAAATTTTCCCTGAGATATGACTTATCCCATCATTAAGTTCCTGCAATGTCTTTTTTAGTTTTGTTGAATCAGCATTTTCCAAGAGTAAAACATTGCGTTTGAAGATTCTTACCCATATGAGATCAGAAGTCGAATTTATAATCCACGGAATAGATACCAGACGATGCAAGATAGTAATTTATTATATGACTGTGATATATATTAACATAAATATTATACATAACATAGGACAATCAAACATAAGACTAACAGGGGGAGTTAGAAAGACTATTCTTGTTTCCTTCTCTGATGAGTCAATTTAAAAAAAAAAAAAAAAAGGAAAAAAAAAAAATCAAGCTAGAAGTAAAAAACAGACAAAATGCTTCCTATCCAGGCTGACTTGAGAAAGTACAAACCTGAAGAAAAAAAGAAAAATACATAGTTATCCAGGAGTTTTCCTCCTCTCACAGAACCTCCAGCATTACTTTAGTAAAAGCTTGGGAAGCCCTTGTGTCAGAACTCCGTAGCCAAACAACAGGTCATGGTTATAATAACAGGTCTATTTACTCTGATTTTTAGATGTTTTATTTGGCAACAGTGCCACCTGTCAAGTCAGGCTAATTAAATAAAACTATCCAATCTACCACTCTGCTGCTCTCTTCATTTTTTCCCCCTTCAGTCCTTGCAGAATCAGCAAAAACAGTTCTGTGCTCGCTTCTCTACTACCGCACTTCTCATTCATTAAACATCCACCTCTGCAGGAGCATTAAACACCGGCATATGTATGCTTCTACTCTCTCTACAAAGGGAGAGTAAACTGAGGGATTGTAATTCCTCAAATTAAGCTGTCATGATTTGAGTTTGTCTGGAAGCCTCCTTATTCACCCAGTTAAAACAGTACATCACACAGAGTTATTACACCATCCTTTTAATTTTTAGAAAAACATAGAAGGGGGACCTAGATAAAAGAAGTGCCAAAGCATAGTTAAAGCCAAGAGAAACTAAGTCCCCTTGAAGGAATTTATCTTTCATTGGGCTTAAAAATTGGTGACAAATCTGTAGTGCTATTAAGCATAAATTGGTGGTAACAATGCCTGCTGCTCGCACTAGAAGAGACATCTCTATAGGAACAATTCTTTTGAACATCTGCATTGAAGACATCCTCAGCTTCAAAGAGCAAACAACTGACCTGGGTCAGTGCAGAAAATTCGAAGGATTTAGTGTCAAGCCTGCAGAGCAGCCTTAACTGAATAGATTTGGAAACCCTCTTTCTGGAAGCCAAAATAATTAAGTCACATACAATTAAAGCCCCTATGACTAAAAGTTACAGGTGTGGAACATACCTCGTTTACTTTGAGATAGATCTGAGAAAAAAAAAAAAAAAAAAAAAAGCCTGCCAATTTTATGTTAGTGATTCTTATGGTTCCAACTGTCTAAGAACTAAGGATTTCCTCCAGCAGCAGGAAACGAGTCGAAAATGTTAGAAATATCTGCATGCCTGTCACGGGGTTATCTAGATCAATCTGTGTCCGTGACAGGGGGGGCAGTAGGCCCGTGGGCCCCCGGCCCCTGACAAAGGGGAAGGGAAAAAAGGGAAAGGGGTAGGGAGATGGGAGCTGGGCTCAAGGAAACAAACAGAGCAGCGGCAACGATCTAAGGAGTAAAACTTATTTTACTATAATACAATCTAATTGGAATTGAGGCTAATAAATCAAGTGAAATAAGAGAAAGAGAGGTTTCCGAAGACCGAGAAGCCTACTTTGAAATTGAAGGCGCCGTGGCTTGGAAGCACACCCACACTCGCTGCCAGGCAGTGAGAGAGAGAGTGCCAGCGTCGCTTCCGTGACGTATTTTCCTCTCTGACCGCGAGGTCCCCTGGGATGTGTAGTACTTCTTCTCTGTGCTCCACATGATGTTATGATGTGGAATACCAATAGCAAAAATTACAAAACCATGACATTCCACCCCTTATTCTACATCACTACATCATGCTTAAGATACATATAAATATATATATATATACAAATAAACAATACAAAAAAAAAAATGCATTACACGTATAGGTCTATATACATATATACACATGAAATTATTGACTGCACTCCCCCAACATCAAATTCCCTTGTGGTACACATTGAACATCCCCATCTTTCTGCATCACCCACCACGTGCACCCAGGTCCCTGGGCAAAAACAATTCCACGGAGAGGTTTGCCCTTTCCAGAGGCTGGAAGGACCCACACTGCTTTCCCCAACATGTTCTTTACATGTACAACAGGGACCTTATCTCCCTCTACAGTATGTAGGGGGCTGGATTGGGTAGGACCATCACGATTGACAGATCCTCTGGTATTGACCAACCAGGTGGCTTCTGCCAAATGCTTCTCCCAGTGCTTAAATGTTCCACCACCCATTGCCTTCAACATAGTTTTCAACAACCCATTGTATAGTTCAATTTTACCAGAAGCTGGTGCATGATAGGGGATATGATAAATCCACTCAATGCCATGATCTTTGGCCCAAGTATTTATAAGGGAATTTTTGAAATGTGTCCCATTATCAGACTCAATTCTTTCTGGGGTGCCATGTCGCCACAGGACTTGTTTCTCAAGACCCAATATGGTGTTTCGGGCCGTAGCATGGGGTACTGCGTATGTTTCAAGCCACCCAGTGGTTGCCTCCACCATGGTAAGCACATAACGCTTACCACTGCGAGATCGTGGCAAGGTGATATAATCAACCTGCCACGCCTCCCCATATTTATACTTTTGCCATCGCCCTTCCCCCCAGAGAGGTTTCATCCTCTTGGTTTGTTTAATTATGGCACACGTCTCACAGTCATGAATAACCTGTGCAATAGCGTCCATAGTTAAGTCCACCCCTCGGTCTCTAGCCCACTTATATGTTGCGTCCCTTCCCTGATGGCCCGAGGTCTCATGGGCCCATCGAGCTAGAAATAATTCACCCTTGTTTTGCCAGTCCAAGTCTATTGGAGCCACCTCAATTCTAGCAGCTCGATCTACCTGATGGTTGTTCTGTTGTTCTTCAGTAGCCCGACTCTTGGGCACATGAGCATCTACATGACGCACCTTTATAACCATATCTTTTGTTCGGGCAGCAATGTCTTTCCACAGTTCAGCAGCCCAAATAGGTTTACCCCTCCGCTGCCAGTTATTTTGCTCCCACTGCTGCAACCACCCCCATAAGGCATTTGCCACCATCCATGAGTCAGTATAAAGATAAAGCATTGGCCACCTCTCCCGTTCAGCAACATCTAAGGCCAGCTGGACAGCCTTTACCTCTGCAAACTGACTTGATTCTCCTTTTCCTTCAGTGGCCTCTGCAACCTGTCGTGTGGGGCTCCACACAGCAGCTTTCCATCTGCGATGCTTCCCCACGATACGACACGATCCATCAGTGAACAGGGCATATTTCTTCTCATTTTCTGGTAGCTCATTGTATGGTGGGGCCTCTTTAGCACGTGACACCTCTTCTGCTGGTGATGTTCCAAACTTTTTACCTTCAGGCCAGTCCATGATCACCTCTAAAATTCCCGGACGACTGAGGTTCCCCATCCGTGCTCGTTGTGTAATCAGCGCAATCCACTTGCTCCAAGTGGCATCAGTAGCATGATGGGTGGAGGGAACCTTTCCCTTAAACATCCAGTTCAGTACTGGCAGTCGAGGTGCCAGAAGGAGCTGCGTTTCAGTACCGACTACTTCGGAAGCAGCCCGAACCCCCTCATATGCGGCTAAGATCTCCTTCTCAGTTGGAGTGTAGCCCTCTTCAGACCCCTTGTATGCTCGACTCCAAAATCCCAGGGGTCGGCCTCGAGTCTCTCCTGAGGCTCTTTGCCACAAACTCCAAGTGGGACCTTTCTCACCAGCAGCAGTGTAGAGGATGTTCTTTACATCCTGTCCCGTCCGTACTGGCCCCAGGGCCACGGCACGGGCTATCTCCTGTTTAATCTGTTCAAAAGCCTGCTGCTGCTCAGGGCCCCATGTAAAATCATTCTTCTTCCGCGTCACCTGATAAAGGGGGCTTACAATGAGGCTGTAGTTTGGAACATGCATTCTCCAAAAGCCCACTACGCCCAGAAAAGACTGTGTCTCTTTCTTGCTAGTGGGCGGAGACATAGCAGCGATTTTGTCGATCACATCTGCTGGGATGTGACGACGCCCATCTTGCCACTTTATACCTAGGAACTGAATCTCTTGGGCAGGTCCTTTTACTTTGCTTCGCTTTATAGCAAAACCAGCTTGCAGAAGAATTTGGATTATTTGCTCTCCTTTCTTGAAAACTTCTTCTGCTGTATCGCCCCACACAATGATATCATCAATGTACTGCAGGTGCTCAGGCGCACCGCCCTGTTCCAGTACAGTTTGGACCAACCCATGGCAAATGGTTGGGCTGTGTTTCCACCCCTGGGGCAAACGGTTCCAAGTATACTGAACGCCCCTCCAGGTGAAGGCAAACTGTGGCCTACAGTCTGTGGCCAAAGGAATGGAGAAGAAGGCGTTAGCAATGTCAATGGTGGCATACCATTTGGCTGCTTTTGACTCCAGCTCGTACTGGAGTTCCAACATGTCCGGCACAGCAGCGCTCAGTGGGGGTGTAACCTCATTCAGGCCACGGTAGTCTACTGTCAGCCTCCATTCTCCACTGGCTTTGCGCACTGGCCATATGGGGCTGTTAAAAGGTGAGCGAGTTTTGCTTATCACCCCCTGATTCTCCAGCTGGCGAATCAACTCATGAATGGGGAGCAAGGAATCCCTGTTGGTGCGGTACTGCCGTCTGTGCACAGTCTTTGTAGCAATCGGTACCTGCTGCTCTTTCACTCGTAGCAGCCCCACAACAGATGGGTCTTCCGATAGGCCAGGCAAAACAGACAACTGCTTAATGTTGTCTGTATCTACAGCAGCTATTCCAAAGGCCCATCGATACCCCTTAGGATCCTTGAAATGCCCCCTTCTTAAGTAATCGATACCAAGTATGCATGGAGCCCCTGGGCCAGTCACAATAGGATGTTTTTGCCAGTCTTTACCAGTGAGGCTTATTTCAGCCTCCAACACAGTCAATTCTTGAGAGCCCCCAGTCACTCCAGAAATATGGATTGATTCTGTCCCTTCATGACTCGAGGGCATTAGGGTGCACTGTGCACCGGTATCCACCAGTGCCTTATATTTCTGTGGTTCTGATGTGCCAGGCCACCGAATCCACACAGTCCAATAAACTCTATTATCCCTCTCCCTCCCCTGACTGAGGGCAGGGCCCCTCTATTCATTACCTGTGGTAACTGGAGCAGATGTACTGGCAATGGATCTGTTTTGTAATTCTCTCACCCGTGTTCGTAGTACTGGAGTGGCTTGGTCATGCCACTTCCTCATATCTTCTCCATGGTCACGTAGGTAACGCCACAAGGCAATACGCGATGTAGTCTTACTGTTGTTCCTTGCTTGAGCTGGAAAACGTTTGCGTTTAATAGCTGAAATTTTTGATGATACAGGTGAGGAGGAGGGTTCATCACCTTTAATTAACTGGATCTGAGTTTTCATTAGTTTGATCAGCTCCTTCATTAGACTCCCTTGATGATCCTGATCTTCATCAGTCATTTCTGATACTACTACAGGATCATCACGATTAACCAATAGAGACATTTGCTCTTCCATTTCATTCAGTCTGTCCGTTACTTCTGAGATGGCTGAAATGGAGACGTGAGTTGGAGGTAACTGTTGTTCAAAGTTTTGAAGAGTAAGAACCAATTCAAAAACTAGGGGTCTTCTCTGTTGTTCCTCGTACCTTTGAAATGTTGCTGCTAGTGTAATGGCGTACCTCTCTGGTTTTGGAGGAGACTTCTGCATAGAACGAATGTATTGGAGTACATTCAGGGTGATTGATAACATGCACATGGATATGAGCACGAGTATGAGTACTAACTCGGCTTTCGAAAAGCGCGTGGCAAACCGAAAAGACAGCCCAGAAACCGGATTGAACATCGTGTTGTTTGTAAAATTGGCTATTCCATCTGGGATGTAGTTGTTTGTAAAATTAGCTATTCCATCTGGGATGTAAGTGTCAAAATCCAAATTATACCACATTGAATATAAGTACCAGGCAGGTGTCTCCATCAGTGCCCTTATTTGGTTATATACGAACACAATTCCACAACAAGAAAGCATGACATTAATAATCGGCCAATACGTTGAGAGGATCATAACTGTTTTCAATCCCTTAAACAGAGCAGCTATAATGAAGAGTGGATTCATAGCTGGTAGCTGCTAAGAAGGGAAAAAAAACAAAAACAACCAAAGAACCAAAACAGAAGACACTCTGTACAGTGTCCAGAGTTTGGCAGACTGCCCAGACTACAATCTAATCTATGAAGGTCAGGTAGCAATGCTTCTGCAGTCTCTGGCTTAAAGAAATCCTGGTGTTTTTTGCTTCTTCCCTACTAACTAACTTTTAACTAATGTTAAAAGCTTTAAAATTGTGCCCGCCTTCTCCACCAAAATCTGTCACGGGGTTATCTAGATCAATCTGTGTCCGTGACAGGGGGGGCAGTAGGCCCGTGGGCCCCCGGCCCCTGACAAAGGGGAAGGGAAAAAAGGGAAAGGGGTAGGGAGATGGGAGCTGGGCTCAAGGAAACAAACAGAGCAGCGGCAACGATCTAAGGAGTAAAACTTATTTTACTATAATACAATCTAATTGGAATTGAGGCTAATAAATCAAGTGAAATAAGAGAGAGAGAAAGAGAGGTTTCCGAAGACCGAGAAGCCTACTTTGAAATTGAAGGCGCCGCGGCTTGGAAGCACACCCACACTCGCTGCCAGGCAGTGAGAGAGAGAGTGCCAACGTCGCTTCCGTGACGTATTTTCCTCTCTGACCGCGAGGTCCCCTGGGATGTGTAGTACTTCTTCTCTGTGCTCCACATGATGTTATGATGTGGAATACCAATAGCAAAAATTACAAAACCATGACAATGCCAAAGACACCCATTCTTTGAGGCTTTGCTTTGGTTTAGAGTTATACCTGCAAATTTGTACTGTTGTTATTTTTGTAATATATAAGTGATATATAAGACTATAACCTGTTACATGTTCAGTATAATTCATTTTCTAAATGACTGTGGGAAGTTTTTAGCACTTTTTAGACAACAAACTCCATGATTATCTCTTTCAACAAAGAAGAGCTTCTAAATAAAATCATCCCAAATAATTTTCAGTTCCCAAAAGAATAAACTGAAATACCCTGTTGTTTTCATATAAAGAAAAAAAAAAAGGGGGGAGGGGGGGGGGGGGGGGGGATGAGACAAGAAAAGATTGACTAACAAGCTAGTAGTGCTTCATTTGAATCAGGGGGGAAAAACAAAAATAAAAAGTTTTAACTACCTATTTTCACTAAGACTCCAATGGCACATGAAATACAGACATACTGTAAACATTCCTCTTTAATTATATCTTTGGTTATTTTTAACTAGACAAACTGATCTCAAGCACTCAGATAAATGCAAAAGGCTTTCAGTCTTAGACCTTTGCTCACACCTATACTTTGAAGGAACAGGAACAATTTCCCTTTTGTGATAGAAAGTTCAGCAATGACAGCAGAGCAGCAAGGTCCTAGGCTACAGCAAACAAGAATTTACTCACAACAGCCACAGAGGAGAGAGAAGAGAGAGAGGGGAAGGAAGGAGACAGACAGACAGAAACTTCTTACCTCCAGAAGTCCTGATGTAAGCAAAGAACTCCAGTTAGATAGTTAGATACCTGTGCCTTTACTACCAACCCTTAAGTGAAGTCTGGAAAGTTGTGGATCCTGACTCCACCCCTTCCAGTCACACAGGTGCATTGCATGCACCTGAGCTCCCCTGGGCTGGCCCTGCCTTCCCACCAGGTGCTCAATCACTGTTTCAAGCCATGACTTATCATTTCTGTCAGACTTTTCTAATGTACATGCAGTCATAATGCTGCTGTTGGGATAGGAAGTCTTCCCATTCCACTTGATAACTTTTTTTCTAGAAAAGATTTTAAAGGAAAAAGCAAGTACTAAGAGGAAAATAAGGTAAAGGAGCACAACATAAGCAAAGGATGCAAAGCTAAATGTGTTCTTGTTTTTCACTACTTCAAATTTAGTTGTGAGAAATGATAATCCATCTAGTTCTCAAACTGTTGTTAGTAGCTAAGATGCCCTGCATTTATACAGCTCCTGCCATGATTACAAAAGTAACTGAAAAGTAAGTCCTGTACAATTTGTGTCATCTCCTTAACATTTTTTGTGATCCATGGGTCTCTTTTGCTATAGCTGCCACATTTATTAATCGATTACTATTATTATTTTATTGTTACATACTATTTTACTCCATCTATTACTGCCCCTGGAAACTCATGGAAGACTTAAAGTTATACTCCCCTGGATAAACAGCTTACACTTTTTGACACAAGGTCTAAGAGGGAATGAAGAGAAAACAAAGCTCTGAGAAAGACAAAGCTTAGCTACTGTATTTGAATATTTTGTTTATACATGTGCTTGTTTTAATTTTTCTATAAAATGTTCTACAAAAATATGAACTAGTGATTTAAGATAATGACCATCAACTACTTGATAGTTGTCCTTACTGAGGTTGATTGAAGTGAAACAAATGAAGAGATGGTGCAGAACAGAGCAGAGATCATTAACTCAGTAACACAATCTCTTACTCTTTCCTTACCTCTTTGACCACATCTTCATGTATTCTGCTCTCATTTATCTTCAGTTCCCCAGGCAGCCTCCTCACGCCTGTACAGAACTCATACTTCTCATATCTGGATGTCTGAGTTTTGTCAGAGACTCTCCCATCTGGGAGCAGTAGATAGAGGGTTAGATCTAATTAAAGATATTTTAATGTTAACAATTGAGAAACAGGGGGACCACGATTGCAAAGGCAATGCTAAATCTAGACAGCCATATATTTTCTACAAAGTCAGAGATGAGTCAGCAATAATTGCAGCTTCTGCTCTTAACAGCTCTCAGGGGCAGTTTTATCCACCATGGTCCTTCTTGAGTGTCCTTTATCTCTTCTAATGAACTACAGAGCTTTGTTTCACCTTCTAGGGCTCTTTCAACCCATAACCCCATCAATCCTGGGAAACCTGCCAACCATGTATGTTTCCTGAGCTCTGTAGTTTTCCTTATCAATTTTCTATATTTCATGACTTAAACTTTTGATTACTTCCACATTTGTTTTCCGCTTATTAGATAGGGGAGGTTATATATATACATATGACTACTTATGACTGTTAATCACTGTGTGATGACTTAGAGCAAACGTTCTTTAAAGGACTGGAGATACAATCTGTCTGTGAACTGAGTATTGTGTCCCCAGAAACTGCAAGGAGCTGTCCTAACATGAAAAGCCAAGAAATTTCCAATTCCTTTAGCCTTATCTAGCAAACGTTGCATCCAGTGCTTGTATTTAGCATTGAATGCATATTGGTACACATAAGTAAGGGAAGCTAGCTGCTTTAGTTCACATGCAATATGCACAGCTTTTAATACATATGTACAAGTAAGAACGTTGTACTAGAAGTTTTCTGTTGAAAATTCAGGAATGTTCCCTACTGTGTTCTGTAACTCAAGGATACCAAAAGTTTAAATGAATTTGTATGCCACAAATATGTATCCAGACCAGTAGTTTTTGATCAGCAAACTCAAATAAATTAAACTCACATCAAAAAGATTATTTGATTGTCATTGTTTCCACAAAGTTCAATGATTTTCAAAAGAAACTACACTTCTAAAGACTGAAAAAAAATACACAATTTTGGTATGAAAACACAAAGTACAAGAATTAAAAGTCCAGTTTGAATAATGAGGAATAGTAGCCTGTATGAATTTCAGAAGACACAGATGGTAATTATTTCAGGCTTTATGGAAGCAATTTTTCATGTACAGACAAGATTTTGGCAAAGCTTACTTCTTGGTTAAGTGAGTTGGACTGCAGATGCAATAAGAAAATCATGTGTTAGACAAACTTGCAATGCATGAGCAAGATAGGACAAAAAAGTAGATACGGAATTGCAATAATGACCTCCCAATCAGTTGTCAGTAGAGGAGCATGATGACAAGTAAGAATTTAATAGCAGCAAGTAGTAATGTCCTGAGTTACAAATCAGATTGTAGGTACCAAGCCCTCCTGTTTAGCAAAGTGCTTAAGGACTTACTCAAAAATCAATGTAATGCTCACCCTGAATTTTAATCCCACTGATTTCAGACAGACAACTCCCATTACGCCCCTAAGGCTGTTGCTTAGTCTCATCCTCATCATGTACCTACTGACTGCTGAAACCTTACAAAATATTTTGCTGTATGAAAAAAAAAAAAACAATAATTGTCTCCCAGGGTAAATCTGGTATTTTAACTAAATACCATTTAAAGATAATTTTTATGAAGAAATATCTGAACCTTCTGTTAAAAAAAAAAAAAAACAGATAAATTAATATTATCTATTTAAATCTGCATCATAAATCAATTCAGCACTCAAGAAGCAAAGTTTGGCCTTCTATGCACTTCGAAGCAGAAGAGAACTGATGAGCACAATCCGCACTTCTGTACATCTCCCTCCAACTGCTTGAACTGCTGATCCTCTTTTGAAGCAACTCCTGAACTGCTGGACTGCACAGCCTGGCATGGCAAGGCAAACAGATCAGAGACTGTTTTACAAGCGGAAGCCAAAGCAGAGGCAGTAGAGTTGATATTAAGGTGATAATTTTGACCACATGCTCAATCAGAATCATCCTATCAGCAATTTCATATAATTACTTTTTTAACTTGCTGTGAAAATTAGCAAACATATTTATTTTCTTCCACAAACAGCTACATGGGAAATAAGAAAAATCATATCTATCATTAGGCTAATAGTAACTTTTGTAGAGCTCTGCTTTTACTAAGAAGAGTAATTCATTTTTTTGTCCTATGTCTTGTGGATTAGAAGGTGTAAAAGAGAACAAGATCCTCTGTGCTTCTACACAAGTTGAGAGGAAGAAGTATATGCCTAGTTCAGTCTTTGTCAGCTTGCTCTAGAATTTAGTGAACAGAACTTCTGGAGCACCAGGAGCTCACAAAAACACTACGGGGAAAAAAAAATCAAAACACCAAAGGCTCCCAAAATATGGGAGCCTTTCTTCATACAGTTCTGTTTACATAACATTGATACCAGAGAAACACCAGGAGTGTTCAGTCACTGAAAGAGATTACTGTCTAATTATTTATAAAAAGATGTATGCACCTGAGTGTGTATGTGTATGTTTGTGACAGAAGGCTGTTCACCAATTTCACCGAGAGTATGAGTATGTGCACCAGATTAATAGCAGAATTTGGAAGGGTGCAGGCAGGTAGGCTCTTCTGATTTAGAGTTCTGTCCAATGTTTTCTCTTACCACTTTTCTTGCTTAGCTTTGGCCTTTATTCTTTAATATTTTTATTATACTGTCATATAAATACCAAAAGAGAAAGAGGAAAGAAAATTTTGTTAGAAAGACATCTTCTTGAATTCGTATTTAGACTAGGTTAAGAATGGACAAAATATTACACACCACATAAGACCAAAACTTTGCAGTTCTGAGCAAGGCTCGGAGGAAAGAGAATCCAGGAGTCAGGGTAGACTCTATATTGGTGAGAACTTTAGAGCTGTGAATGGAGACACAATGACAACAACTGAAAGAAACTGAACTACAATCTTCTGAAAAGTTCTAAACACTTTTGGCCCTATTTCTTTTATTGCCCAGCTGCTAAAAGTAATTCTGGCTTTTGGCACAAATCTGTTCCCTTAATGATCCTACAAGCAATGAAGTTGATGATCAACTGAAGATAAAGTCTAAATATTCAGCCATTGGAGAAATTGCTCTAGGTTAAGTTTTATGCACATCAGCAAGTGACTTACAGTCAGATGTGGCCAGAACTAAAAATTGGGTGATCTAGTTTAAACTCTTGTGTATCACAGACTATTAAAATTTACCCACATACCCTTGAGTGGAGCCCTATTTCTTGGAATGACTGATTCTCACAGTTCACACTATAAAGTATGTGAGCTTTCTGACACATAACTCACAAGACAGAAGCAAGTAAATCTGCCTCCACATTTAACACTGATTAGCCAAAATACATCAAAATGTTTCTGTCGGTATTTCTAAGAGATACAAAGAGGCAACTGCCATGGGGAAATGCTCAAACTTCTAGTGCTGTGCAGAGAATATCTTGTAGGACTTAGGTAGCAGTGGAACAACTCTCCTTAACTTAATAGTCCATATTGCATACAAGCATATACTTATCCACCCCTTTTTGCCTCCTTAGCCAAGTAAAAGATGGACAGTGCCTTCCTCAGAAAGAGATCTGAAAGCCTCACAGATATTACAAGGGAACACTCAGCATGGAGACCTAGGACAAAACATTAAAGACAGATGTTGCAAATGCCAAATGTTCCCCTACTCTTGCAGGCACATACACAGGTCCTTCTGCAGCAGGAGGCCTGTCACAGAATGATGTGAACATACCATCTTGAGGAAAGAGGATGAAATCCAGTAATACTCAAACTTCTCATATGATGGACTAGAGATGTTCTGAGCTACATGAAGAGACTGTTCTAATTCCTTGATGTCACAGTACAGATTTATGATTCAGTATCAAAATAAAAGCTATTTGTTCTTTATTTTCTGGCTAGACCATACTGATGAGCTGTGGATCTCTAACAATTGCATTGACTTGAGCAATAAAATGCCAAGCTGCAGGCTCCCAGAGTTGTTTCCTCAAGAGTTTTGACAAAAAAAATGTACCTCAAATGATAACTGTCCCTCAGAGAATGAGATCGCCAGTGGTAGGTCTTCTTATTCCTAAAGCCACTGTATTCATTTTGCATGCTGAGAAAAAAAATGCACCATGACCGCTCAGCAGACCCAGTGGTTTCCAAAAACAATGGATCAGTGCAGCAGTATGACACAACTCTGTGCATATACAGCACATGCTGTGTTTACCAGTCATAATGGATTCATTATAAACACACAGAAAAAGAGTATTGGTACATATGCATCACAGCTAGTCTGCATACACATGGTAAATACAGTGCTTGGAAACGCCTTTGCAAAATTCCTTCTACATGTGTATAGAAGTAATAGGATTGGAGAAAGACAAAGGGGGAGCAAGAAAAGTGAAGAACATGACTGAGTAGATGCCACTATATAAACTATCCTATCACTAGCTCCTCAAAATTATATCCAATGAATGAAGATTTCCTGATGAATGAATTACCCCCACAGGGTCTACTGTTAAGAGTCTACCTTTAGTTATTCCACACAGTGGACAAGAAGCTGGAGAGTGTAAGGAGCCAGAAAGATTTATGATGTTATACTTTCTATGCTTACACAAGCAGAGAACCTCTTCCCTCCTAGTTGCATTATTACAGGTGAAAAAAAGTAATCTTCTTTATTTTGGAGAAATCTGCTATCTTGCCATAGATTCTGGAACCAAATTTAAACACGGGACAATTCAAAAAAACTTCTATATTTGCTAAAAATGTACTGCCAATGAAAAGCCAGCCTGTAAAAGCTAAAGACAAGAGAGAACTCTCTCCACATTCCTGGATACAAACAAACAGGCATGGTCTTCCTCCCAGCACATTTCTAAACCAAGGGATTTTCTCACTGTGCATTTCCAATGCAATCTCATATGAAGTGAACCTGAACTTCGGGCATACTTTAGCCAACACCCTCAACTAGAGAGTACTTCTCCAACACAGGTCCCCAAGGTCAAGGGGAAAACAAATGGCATATGTGTTTACATTCACATAGGCTCAAATGTCTTACTGATTTGACATGCATATGGATTGCATATTACCACTGGATTTGTTGTACAGGCATAGGTTTTTCAGACTCCCAAGAGTGAAAGATTGCTAACCTTCCTGGGGAATTAAATACTTGCTTAATTTCAGAGACTCTATTGATAATTTCTCTGCCAAATAATCTATTAATTTAAGTGTAAATCACAGTGACTGCTAGTTTGATGGTATGGAGGTGCCATATAATTGACTGATGTATATGGCTTGTTGCTTCTAATACATAAAGTAAACTGCTTTCTGGAACAGAAAGTGGACAACATCTTATGGGGAGACCAAACACTGAGCACAATTTACTTGGCAATTATATTGGGAAACAAGGACAAAACAATAACATCAGATCATTCAACTGCCAGGAACAAATACTGTTTTCTTGTGGGATTAGACAAAGTGTAACTCATAAAGTTCAGCACAAACAAAAAGCTCCAAATCTGAAACACGAGTAATCTCAATAGCAGTGGTGAACTTCCAAAAATCTCTTTATGACTAAACATGCTGAAGCTACAGAAAGTCAAACGAAAAAGAAGCATTTGCACGTGTAATTGTTTGAGCTGACTGACCTCATAAAATATCAACACTTCCCGGTGGTGGATGCTTATTCTAGAATTTTGTGTTTGATTTGCTTTCAAGTAAAATGTCTTAATCCCCAGACTACTATGAGGGCTACTCCAAAAGTAATGCCTCCTGTTTTATGACAATGTCCCACAAAGTCAGAGGCAGGTGGTGGTGGTACGCCAGTACAGGTTGAACCTTCCCACCCATATTCTGTTACATTCTGTGGCTGTGCAACAGATGGCAGCAAAGGGGCAGTCTGACATAATGGCATCTGATGTGGAAGCGTGTACAAAGCAAAGGTGTGGAGTTGAACTCCTTCATGCAGAAAAAAATTGCACCAATCGACACTCACTGACACTTGCTGAACATTTTATGGAGACCAAACAGTGGAGCACAGTGAGGTGGTGAGTGGTGTGTTTTAGCAGTGGTGACAGCAACATGAATGGCTGCAGACAGCCATGCACAGCTATCACATCACCAAATGAAGAGTGTCTCAATCAGCTTGTGTGAATTTAGTGATGGTAACTATGTTAAAAAATAATGTTTTGTAGCTGAGAATTTGTAGTTTCCATGGACATAAATAGAAGACATTACTATTGGAGAGGCCTACATAGGTATGTAGTAGCAAATCTGATTTGCAAAATCAGAACCATTTACTGATGGCGACTTTATTAAGCAATGGATGGAATGAGTGGCAGACATAATTTGTCCAAATTAAATTTTTATTTAATGATTTTTTAAATTCATTTTTCTAAGCAGACTACTACATTCAGGCAAATTTATCAAAAGAAATTTGGAGAGTAAAGCTTTTATTTTCAAATTTTATGTATTGACTGCAGAAAAGTACTAACATTAATGATACAGATCAACCTGCCATTTTTATTAGAGGTATTGATAACAAATATAATGTCTCTGAAGAAATGGCTTCGTTGGTGCTATTAAAGGGAAGAAGCAGAGGCATTTTTCTGTTTTAAAAATCTCTCCACAGATATTTCATCATCCGGGCCTGAAGTTCAAACACTTGTTTAGGAAGAGAAACCTGGAATCAGCTCTTCCCACAGCCTGTGGAGACACAAGGAACTTGCTCAGGGGGTGCCCTAACAGCCAAGCTACACTGTTTGGATTAATCATAGAATTGTAGAATCATAGAATTGCTCAGGTTGGAAAAGACCTTTAAGATTATTGGGTCCGACCACAAACTAACCAAACTACCCTAACTCTAACAACCCTCTGCTAATTCATGTCCCTGAGCACCACATCCAAACGTTTCTTAAACACATCCAGGGATGGCGACTCAACCACCTCCCTGGGGAGCCTATTCCCAGTACTTAACAACCCTTTCTGTAAAGAAGAGTTTCCTGATATCCAACCTAAACTTAACCTGGTGCAACTTGAGGCCATTTCCCCTCCTCCTGTCATCTGTCACCAGTGAGAAGAGACCAACCCCTTTCTCGCTGTAAGCACCTTTCAGATACTTGAAGAGAGCAATAAGGTCTCCCCTTAGCCGCCTTTTCCCCAGACTAAACGGCCCCAGTTCCTTCAGTTGCTCCTCATAGGGCATATTCTCCAAGCCCTTCACAAGCCTCGTTGCGCTTCTTTGGACCTGCTCCAGAACCTTGATGTTGCTTCTGTACTGAGGTGCCCAATTAACCATTCCACATCCCTCTTACTGGAGCTTTGTCACCACACCAAGAAAATCACCGTGTAAATATGCGGCACCATTTCCTTTTCCAAACACTTGAAAAAGAACTGACTGTAGTTGTATTTTGCCTGGGGCCGTAGTCTAGGGGCAGATATGCAGCTTATGCTGCAAATAAGCCTAACAGAGGACCAAAGTGAAGATGAACCTGGATTTAATTAATAGTTGATTAACAGTTTTTTAATTAGGATTAGGTGTGTTTGAATGAGATGTTATGGGGCTTTCTGTCTGGGCCAGTTCTGGATACATGCACAGGTGCCAGTAACAAAATTCAGTGCTCTAAGGATAGGCAACAGCTGAAAAGACAATGTGGTTTTTCTGTTTGCCCTGTTTTGAACTTCCACACCTACAACTGACTCATCCAAATTTCACTTCAGAAACTGCTTTGTTTTGGAGAGGAGGTAGAGCTTAGGTACCTAGATCTGGGACAGCACAGCAATTCTAATGGCTTATATTCCAGTGAAAGTTAAAGAGACAACGCTCAAGGTTACAGAACAAAGCACTGTGTGCAGTAATCACAGCTGATAGCACTTTAGGGAACTGTGAAAAGACAGTAAGTGTGACTCACAGTAGTGGATCACTAGGCAGGGTGAAAGATGGAAAGCTGTTTGGGTTATATAGAGACTTGTCGCTCTGAATTTTATTCATTCCCCTCGCTAAATTAGTATGAATGTTCCTTTCAGGATTTCTCTAATTTTTTCTCATATGAGTTTATTCCAGATTTTATCTATGCCATAATCTGCCTTCCTTGCTTCCTTTTGCTCTTCTTTAATTTACATTCATTTGTCTATCAATACAACAGCCTCATGCAGTGCTGGCGCATGGGTTATTTTCTTTCATAGAAAGTTTTAGAATAGCCTTTTTAATTTCCACATTAAAATCTTTAAGATTTTAAGAGAAAAAAAATAAAATAAAACATTCATGTCTCACCAGCAAAATGCCTTAGCCACTCCAGAATAGTGACAAGAGACTCACTTCCAAAGAATGAGTTATGGTTCAGTTCCACAAAATATGCAAACTTTTAAAGCTCTGAGTGTGTTACAAGATTTCATGCTTTGAGGAGAGGGGGAAAAAAAAGAAAGAAAGAAAAAAAACAGAAGAACACATTGATGCCATTCGTTGGACAACAAATTAAAGTAATATATTGCTGGAAAGTACAAAAGCAACACATGATTTTACAACACATTTGGTCTTGCCAGTGTCATTAAAATAGCATCATCATGTTACACTGCAAATATACGGGGTCTAGCAAAAACATAAAAATAGAACACACCAGTACTTTTGCAATAGCAGAAAACTAACACTGAGCATAATTTATATCAGCGTAAACCCATGACTCAAACCATTTGTGCAGGCCCCTCGCAGGGTGTTCTGCGAGCGAAGTGCTCCATCTGCTGGGTACCCCGGCGCTTGGTGCTGTGTGCTCAGCCTCGGGACCGGAGCTCCCTATTAACTGCGTTCGCATGCACAAGCACTGCAAGTGATCTGAGGAACTTCGTATTTACAAAGAAAGAAAATAAAGAAATAAAAGACGCACGATAGGGTTGCTTATCTTGTGTAGGGATTTCCTGCACTGCTTTACACTTAGCAAACAGAGTACTTGGGAACAACACCGGTATGCATGAGATATTTTTGAATTCACATTTCTAATGTGATGTGAATGTGCAGAGAAGTGAATGCTCTTGTGTGCAAGAAAGTATTTTCCCACTAGATGTCAGTGTACCATCCAGCACATCAGGTGTGAGACCACCCAAAATTTGTCTGGTGTTTGTGCTCCATAGAAGTTAAGGTTTCTGTTTCCTTTCTATCCTGTTTTTGTTGTTGTTGTTGTTGTTTGTTTGTTTTCTTTTCTTTTTAGTAATCTGTATTTAGGTTTAATGCGTATTTCAAAGCACATCACTCATCTGGGTTTATTCCCAAGTTCCTGTTTCTACATAAGTAATTTCCGAACTAGGAATTTCTGTCACACTAGATTCTGCTGCATTGGACAGAGTTGGTGTGGACAAGAGAATGAGATCTTTTCATCTTTGCAGCATAAAATGTCTTCCCTATAATAACTAAATAAATGCTATCCCTCCAAATAATACTGTTCTATGCTGAAAATAAGAGATTAATTTTGTGTTTTGTGATAATATTGAGACTTGATAAATACGACTTCTTTGTTCTGGTAAGGTCTAAACTGGCAAATGCCAGCTGGTTAATCCAATTTTGTGAGATTTTAGCTTGCTAAATACTATATTATGCCTAAAACATACTGGGCAAGTAGCTGAAACTGTTAGTTTTCTAGATAATGAGAAATAATTGTTACTTTGAACATAGTGAATTTAATGCGTCAGCCTGGATAAAGGGGTTTTTTTGCTAGAACCTAAAGCCATCAAGTCCTTGTTGTGGTTGCTAGATTGTATTAGTTGTGTTTCCATTTATATTTTGAGCAAATCTACATAGGAAGAGCCTTTAGCAAGCCTTTTGTCTTTTAAGAACCGAGGGAGATCAGAAATGCACACAATCTCAGTTTACATCTACAGCAGGGTACCCACTTAAGCTTGTTGCAGTACTGAAATGAATTCACCTGTCTATCACAAACACCTCAACCTGAATGCTGTGGGTATGGCAGATAGCCAAGTTTTGGACTGGTCTTTTACAGGAGCATGTCAGAGAGGAATGATAGGTATTTCTTTTGAGACACATCTGTGGTATCATGTGTTCTAATTGTATGTGATGCACGATAAATTAGGTACACGGAAAAGATACCACAAGACAACCTGGCTGGAAATCTAGGACTCTCACTTCTCTCAAACACTGCAGATTGCACTTCATCCCCTCTCCTTCACTCACATGTTATCAGTTTCTAATAGACTTGAGTTCCTCTCTCCTGCTTCTGTATATCCTGAGAGCCTGCAAGCTGTCACTCCCAAATGGCTTAGCAGGATAACCGACAGCCCTCTTCATCCCTACCAGATGCTCACTTTTCCCAATCTCTATTTTTTCTTTTTTTTTTTTAGTAGCTCACTACTGGTAACACTCTACAGTAGCAAGTGACTCTGTCTTCCTACTTAGGTTTTGGGAAGGGGGGAAATTTCAGAAGTGCCAAGCAACATAAAAAAGATGTTATGTTATTTGTCCATTGTGAATGCTATTCCCTCTCCAGACCATCCTTTTAGATTTAGCAGCAAGACCCAAATAGATGTATTATCTGTTATTTCTGACAAAGAAATTAAGCCAGGGCTCAACAAACTCCAGAATATACAAAAGAATATTGAATTCACTGCAATACAAGAACTTGTTGAAAATTATTTGGAGAGCTGTAGTACAAATCTGAAGGAATCACAGGCCACATCTTAGCAGAAATGCAGTCTCATTTTTAACTCAGATTTTAACAACTTGACAAAAATATTCCTGGATCACTGTGATCCACTCAGTCAATCTGTAGCAGCTCAGGAATACCAGACATGGTGAGTTTTCTGCTTCCTGAATGCCTGAGTTGAATAGAGAACAAGACTGAATCTAAATCTTAGATCACAGGCTGCAGTTAATCTCATAGTTGTATAAACTACATGGTTTTCCTGAGGGTACTTCTTTAATATTAATGTGACCCAACAGTCACTATTCCTTGTCTCCCTTTAATGTTTTCCCTTGAATCTGCTTCTAACTTGGAGAAATACATAGCAAACAATAAATAGTTATAAATAAGAGAAAGATACATAAATAATATACAAGATGTGGGGCAGTAAAGTGTCTGTATACTGTTGTGCCTGTCCTGCAGGGAACACAGATGTGAGTTGATTGTTGTGAAGCCATACATTTTTCATGAAGCAAAGGTTTGCAGGAAAAATAACAGTCCACTGATTCAGCTGGGAGAAATAGAAAAAAAAAAAAAAAAAAAAAAAAAAACATGGCAGAGAAGTATTTGGATATGTAAGCTTTCCTTCATATTCAAACTTCTTTTCTGTGTTTCAGTGGAATTTTGTCATATTCAGAAAGCATCCCCAGGGAGTGCCTGGGGTAAACAGAGACTCACTGTCCCAACACTGCATTTCACTGTAGTTAACTAGGTTTGACAACAATGCTCTTACAGTCATAAGGCTATGCAAGAAATGAATTGAACTAATTTTCACCTTGTGCAGTAGTGGTATAGCTATATCCTTCACTTTACAGCAGACATTGTTATCCCTTCTGCATTTGTAAGCATCAGATAAAGTCTTGAGATGGCCAAGTCCCATCATACATCATGTCCTTCACAGAAGGGGAATTCTGTACACACTGCACTGGCAACTGTGGCTCCAGAATGAAGTGAAGGTATCCCACCACATCACAGCATGACATAGTTGAACAAGGAGGCCATCTTATCCCTCCCATTGATGAACCAGAGAAGTTCTTGCACTTCTTCTGTACTTTTTAATAAATCTAGGAAAAAAAACATAAGGCCAAATTCTGACAAATAAAGGACAAGTGATTTAGAGCTAGATTAGAATAAAAAGGAAGTAAGTTTGGGCTCTGGCTACCTGTATTTTTAACGTAGACAACATAGAGAAGAAATTCAGAAATATTCTGCAACCAATGTTGTGTATAACTAACCCAAACGGCCCACAAGTGGATTGCAATTATTTGATACAGGAGGGATGAAATTAAGGGAGCTTAATTAAAGCTGATGTGAAAAAAGTGCTTAATGGCAATTGCAGGGAAGTTACTGAAGAAGTTGGGGTTCCATTTAAGGTTAGAATACCTACATTTATACATCTACATTTAGGTATCTGTATATGTATGATGTGTCATAATCCATACGCATTAATCCACAGCATTTAATATTACTCAGGGACTAATTCAGCTGACCAGCTACTAAGGGACAAAATCCCAACCAGTGAATTCAGAATAGAAACATTTGTTGATAGTGATAAAAAGCCGGTCTTGGCTTATACCATTGCCCCAGAGACCAGGAGCTCACAATAACACAAATGTAGTATTAATCACCACCCCTGAGAAAATACAGGGCATGCCCTTGCCAATCCCTCAGTGCCAAAAGTTTTATGACAGGAGCACAAAAAAGATATACTCTCTTTTCTAAAGAGTTCTGAAAAGGTGGAAATATTCCCAGAGAACAGAGATAAGCTGGTAGAGACACAGCAATATATGGACATGTGTGCCATGGAGTGGAGTGGCCTGAGAGATACACTCTTGAGGAAAGGGAATCTGCACACCCTGAAATCTGCTTCAGTCTTAAGTAGCCTAAGTCAAACAACCTGCTCTAAATCCCACAGAAATCAATGAAAATCCTTTCACTTTCATGGGTTTAGCATGCCATTACTGAGACTGTCCTGTTCCTCTACTCTTCCTCCTGCCTCCACCCTGCCTTAACTGCATCCTCTCACTTGTGCCTCCCAGGAAAAACAAGGCTGCATAGATTTGCAGGCTCAACCTTTGTGAAAGGAACTTGTGTATTTAATATGCAGCTTGCAGTCATCGTTCCCGACTTCAACAGCCATCTGGAGGAAAGTTTTGAAGCTCACTGACATGTTCAAGAAGTGGACCTGATTGAGAAATGATGGTCAACAGCTGCCAAAGGGGAGGGGGATGGGAGCTGAAACTTTTCACTGATGGCTCCTGCATTTCCCCACAGTGCTACTAGCAAGTAAAAATATGTCAGAACCTACCAATCGTATCCAGTTTGCTTTTCATAAATTAAAACATATCAGCTGTTTCTTAACATTTTATTTTCAGTCTTCTTTCGGTCATAATTTGGCCTAAGGACTACATCTGTGATGAATTCCTTGTAACAGGACCTTGCCATTTGGACTACAGTTGTCATCAAAATATTCTAGTGTGTTCGCAAAGGCTCAGAGAAATGTATTTTTTAAAATATTCTATCACTCAAAAATTAGTTTAAAGAAGTCACTTTTGCTTGTTGAGCTGAAAGCTAGTCTACATTGAAATTCAGTTTCTGCATTGCTCTGGTTAGAAACATCTATGTGTCTGTATGTATATGTATAAATGTAAGCACAGCAACACAATAGCAATAATCTGTGTAGACAGTAAATATACATGTGTAATGTAGATTTCCAAAATAAAATCTCTCCCTAATATGCTCTTTTCAGTGTTGCATGGCAGTTTGAAGTCAACTCCAAGTGTTTATTTTGAAGCATTTTTTCCTAAATGAGATTTTTATTTAAAGTCTGAATCAAGGTGTTGCTATCACCCACTAGCTGTATGCTTAGTGCTTACAAAAGGTAGAACTCCAACGGCAAGCAACTGCAGTGCAGTTTTCAAAAGCACACAGAGAGGAGCCACCTGCTTTCAAACATCCCTGTCCCTTTCCCAGTGCCACCCTGGGACAGCTTTGTTCAGCCTGCTCTGGCTGCTGCGGCTGTGACCGGTAACACCAGTGCCCGCAGAGCAGTTCCCTTCCGAGAGCCAGGGCCAAAGTCTGCCTTGGGCAAGGAGCTGCCAGGGAGCAGTGGCAGGCTGAAATGGAGGCAGACAGCCGAGAATCTCGTCACTACTAAGTGCCTAATGGGTTTCAGGAGCTCTGTGCTTGTGGAAAATAAATAACTGAGCTTGTCAAGAGATCAAAGGAAAGCAATAAAGAAAAAAAAAAAAAAAAAAAAGGCTGATTGTGACATTATTTTCTCTAACAGATCACAGGCCAAAGCCACCCATTGCTGTGTTCTCGTCAGATGCAGTCTCACTGATACAAACCTGGGAGCCATGGATGATGTGAAACATGGGGGCAAGGCTGCTCCTACAGCAAGGTAAGGGTACTGCTTTCTAGCCCCTCTTAAAATTTCCCCCATGTTCTTCCTGAGTATTTGTGTCACACGTGATTAAAGGAGCCTTCTCAACACTTAATGAGCCACATAGTGGTGACATCTGTTGGGTGTCTGTGACCAGATGCTGCCAGGGACACAGCTGGGCCCAGCAGTGAAGATGGCAGTGCCTCAAGGAAACACGTTTATGTGTAAAAAATGCAAAAGGAACATTAAGACCAAAGGAGGAGGAAGAAGAGGAAAAGAAAGAAGGCAATACGCTAGAGTAGATATTCCTTGGAGGAAAGGAAAGTAAAGGAGTGAGAAGGAAGGAGCACAGAGAGGGTCCACTATGAGCTGATCACAACCCCTGTGGCCTCTGTGAAGGGACAGAGTGTAACCCACAGCAAAAGCAAGATGGGAGCCTGGAGTGAAGTTGAAAGAGAGAAAGGGGAGGAAAGGTGTTTTCCCCACTTGTTTCAGTGCGTTCCTTTCCTTCATTGTGTTTTTGTTTGTTTCTCAATACCTGAGTTAGTAATTGAATTTATAATTTAAATTTATAATAAATTAATATTTGTAATAATTTTTTTTCTGCAAGTCAGTTTTGTCTGTGAAAGTGACTGGTGACTGATGGAACCTTGATAAATTCAAAAGGTGGAACGTTGTGAACCTAATGAGCTACAAGAAAGCAAAGTGCAAAGTTTTGAACTTCGGTCGAAGTAATCCCAGATATTTACACAAACTCAGAGAACTCCTAGAGAGTAGCCCTGCTTAGAAGGACTTACGGGTTCCAGTTGATGAAAAACTTAAATATGAGCCAGCAGTACACACTTGCAGGCTGGAGGCCAATGGTATCCTGGGCTGCACTGCAGGCGTGGCCAGCAGGGCGGGGGCAGATTGTCCCCCTCTATTCTGCCCTCGTGAGGCCTCAGAGCTGAAGTCCAAGTCTAGGGCTCCTAACACAGGAAAGATGTGGAGCTTTTGGAGAAGGTCCAGAGGAGGGCCACAAAGACAATCAAAGGGCTGGAGCACCTCTCTGATGAAGATAAGCTGAAGAAACTAGTCTTGTTCAGCCTGGAAAAGAGAAGGCTACAGTGAGATCCAGTTGTGGCCTACCGGTATTTAAAGGGAATTTATAAACATGATGGTAATCAACTTTTTACACAAGTAGATAGTGATAGGACAAGGGGGAATAGTTTTAAACTAAAGGAAGGAAGATTTAGATTAGATGTTAGGGGGAACTTTTTTACTAAGAGGGTGGTGAGGTGCTGGAACAGGTTGCCCAGAGAGGTTGTGGATGCCCCATCCCCAGGGGTGTTTGAGGCCAGGTTGGATGGGGCCCTGGGAAATATGATCTAGTACTCAGTCTAGTGGTTGGCAACTCTGGTGGTGTCAGGGGGATGGAATAGATGAACCTTCAGGTCCCTTCCAAACCAAACCGTTCTATGATTCTATGATCTCCCTGTCCTTATCTCCACACACAATCTCTCTCATTCCTATTCTTCCTGTTCCCCCCTCCATCTTCCTGACACTCAAGTTTGGCTGCCAGTAGGGCCAAACCCACCACACACCAGACTGCAGGCTCCAGAAGTTTTGTAAGTCTCCCAGACAGCAGTGGAATTTTCAATATCACAAGTCCTTCTCCAAGTGTAAACAAGTGAGTCAGATGAGAAACACTAGCCTTTGCTTATCTGAGTATTCCTTCATTGCATCACTTCTCTCATTTTCATCTGTCAAAAGTGAATACAGCAAGATGTGGAGAAGTGAGGAACATCATCTGCCCAAAACGTGCTCTCTGTAGCTTGGGGTGCTATCTATGCAGAATAGTCCATAGAGGTTCAGACTGGCAGCAAATGAAAGTGGGATGGGATTTAAGGTCACTGCAGATGATACACCTCCCTGAGCAAAATGGGCCAGCACTCTCCCACTGCTCCTTGGCTGTATTTACACTGCAGGGTAGCTCTGTGATGCCTATGCTAAGTTCTTAACAGCTGTAGGAACTGCAGCTCTTGTAGCTGTGTCTACAAGTCTAGCAGGATAAATTACCCCCTATGAAGGTCTTTTTCATTCATATGCTAATTTGCTGAAGCCTACAGTTTTGTCCCTCTCAATATAATAATTTTTAATCTACTTTATGCTTTTCACAGGAAAGTCAGACTTCACAAATACACAAGGAAGAAGGGAAGGAGAGGAAGATCTAGGTGCCATGATGCTTTTTTTAAGGAACACCAGCAATACTTTTCAAAGGAAGTGTATTTCCCTTACATATATACATATACATATATATATATATGATGAGGGAAACCTGCTTGGCTGTTCTAGCCCCTGTTAAATTGCATTTTTTCTGCTTGCCTGTGCTGCTGCAGCATAGTGCTGTGCATACTTGTCCATACATGATAATCTCCACTTGCCCAAGGAGTCTCATGCTACTTGTTAGTGTATCTGTGAAAGTGGCCTATACATTGCAGATTAGAGCTAAGCAGGAAATCAATTTCTCAGCCCTTGCATTCTTCTGAAAGTTAAAATACTTTTCCTTTCTAACTGAGAAAGGAGCTAATGCATGGGAAGGTGACACCCATCTCAGACACACTTATGTGACATGTGGAAAGGCCACATACAATGTTTTGTCCTTTCCTGTCTACTGCTCTCCTACTAAATTCAGTCATTGCTTTCATGAAGTTCAAACTCACTCCTTTTCCCTCTTCCTTGATCCATTTTACTGCCTATGAGCAGTCACTGCTTGTGATATTTAGCGCACCATTTTCCCTTAGTTTCTCACTGTCCCAGAGAATGTCTAATATTTTAGTACAAGCTATTTTTATCATTTATTTTTATTAAGCTCTCAGAGGAGAAAGTAGGTAAGTACAACTTCAGAGATGCCATGCAGATTTGACAAGCTCAAGTCTGAGTCAGGCACTCAAAGCATATCATCCCTAAAATCATTCTGCCTACTACGTGTCCTAGCATGGAATTGCTTCTAGTGAACACCACCACCACAACTTCGGTATTCTTGTAACAAGACTTGAGTCCAAGAGGAAGAAAAATCCTGGCCAAGTGCCTGTGCTGTGCACTTCCACCTTTCTGGCCTTTAATAACACTTGGCAGCTGGGAATTGATTTGGAAAGCCAGAGAGCAGACACAACTGCTTAGCTGGAGGCATGCTCAGCTTCAGCCTCTATTTTTTGGTGAAGCTCTCATTTATCCTCATAGTCTCTGAAGTTACAGATACTTTGAACCCAACTGCTATTCCACATAAGCAGTATTTTATGTATAATCAACTTCTTTATTACATAACAACCAGCAACATCTGAAAGCTTTAAACATATTCTAACATTTTCATGATAGCAAGGAAAGATTTACGGGCAGAGTAAATATCTTTTATTGGCCCAATGATGTAGTTGGAAAAATGCAGACTTGCTTTTGGGCCCACAAAACTTTTTTACGTGTTTGTAATAGAAGTTGCAGCACTATTGCTCGATGTTTGCTGATTCTTTTAGTTCAGAAGTAGATCTTGGTGCCTGAGTGTTTGCCTGATTTCCCAGCGCTGTGAGGAGGCAAATGGAGGCATTAAATCCCTGTGAATCTCGCCTTGTTTATACCGTTAGGTCATCACAGCTACTTTTTGCAATTATTTCAGTATACTGTAAAATTCAACATAAAATTAAATACCTACATATCTCATAATCTTGTATTAGAGTCACTATAGTAGACTGCTTTATGACATGGTATTTGAATAATATCTTATCTCAAAACTCTTCCTGAACAGCGCATTAAGATTCATAACCTCTGGCTTCCTTCCCTAAGTTGCTTTATTTTTTTTTTTAATCTTAAACTCAGAATAAAATGTTTATTTATTTGCTTTTAGGCCCCTTCTCTGAAATTTTCTCCGTAAAGAGAAGGAAAATGCACCATCTGTGGCATACTTTGTAGCCACTTATTTGAGGCAGACCATTCAGAAGGAAGTAAATCTTTCCACATTTTAGAGAGCTTGTGAGGGAAGGAATTTATCCACATTTAGCAGACACTGGGGTAAGTACATTCTTCTGGAAGCCACAGGTTTTGGGGGCAATAAATCCCTCCATTTCTATTAGACAGGAGGCAATAAATCCTTTGATCTCTATCACACTCAATGATTTTACTCCACTCAGAATGTCCATATCACTGAGGTACTGTCTTCATTTTCCCATTTCCCTGGGTTCAATTTATCCTCCTTTTCTTTATTATTATTATTTTTTTTTTTTTTTTTTTTTTAGGTAATTGATTGTACTTCTCAGCTGTTCATTATAGAGAATGGCACTCAGTTACATAATCTGTTAGGAAAGAAAATACATTCTGTTTTCCACTTTCATCATCTGGGTAAGAGAGTCTGAAGTTGTACCAAAGTATTCATTGTCTTAAGTGAACTATTCTTTCTCAAAGGCACTGGTGCACTTAAGCTTAAGTTTCTTGAGATAAGATTTTCTTTAAAGAAGAGTTGTTTTACACTTCTGTCCAATTTCAGTTTAGTAAAGTGAATTCATCAGTTCAGACTTTTTTTCCCTTAAATTTAGCAGGAGGCTTCAATAGGTTTTATCATAGAATCATAGAATCACTCAGGTTGGAAGGGACCTCAAAGAGGATCAAGTCCAACTGCAGCCTAACCATAGTACCCTAACTCTAACAACCCTCTGCTAAATCATATCTCCAAGCACCACATCCAAACGACTCTTAAACACATCCAGGGACGGTGACACAACCACCTCCCTGAGGAGCCTATTCCAATGTTTAACCACCCTTTCTGTAAAGAAGTGTTTCCTAACATCCAACCTAAACCTACCTTGGCGCAACTTGAGGCCATTTCCCCTTGTCTTGTCACCTGTCACCACTGAGAAGAGACCAGTCCCGCTCTCACTGTAAGCACCTTTCAGGTACTGGAAGAGAGTAATAAGGTCTCCCCTCAGCCGCCTCTTCCCCAGACTAAACAGCTGCAGCTATCTCAGCCTCTGCTCATAGGGCTGATTTTCCAAGCCCTTCACTAGCCTCGTTGCCCTTCTCTGGACCTGCTCCAGTACCTCCACGTCTTTTCTGTACTGAAGTGCCCAAAGCTGAACACAGTACTCAAGGTAAGACCTCACCAATGCCGCGTACAGGGGCAGGATGACTTCCCTAGTCCTGCTCACCACACCATTCCTGATACAAGCCAGGATGCCATTGGCCTTCTTGGCTGCCAGGGCACACTGCTGGGTTATATTCAGCCGACTGTCCATCAGTACACCAAGGTCCCTTTCCATCAGGCAGCTTTCCAGTCACATCTCCCCAAGCTTGTAGGGTTGCCTGGGGTTGTTGTGGCCAAAATGCAGGACTCGACACTTGGCCCTATTGAAACTCATGCCATTAACCTTGGCCCATCAATCCAGTCTATCCACGTCCTTCTGCAGTGCCCTTCTCCCCTCTGGCAGATCAACACTCCCTGCCAGCTTGGTGTCATCTGCAAACTTACTAAGGGTGCACTCAATCCCCTCATCAAGATCATCAATGAAGATGTTAAACAGAAGCAGCCCCAGTACTGAGCCTTGGGGGCCACCGCTCATGACCAGCCGCCAACTGGATTCAACTCCATTGACCACAACTCTTTGGGCCTGGCCATCCAGTCAGTGCTTCATCCAGCGGAGTGTACACGCATCCAGACCATGGGCAGCCAGCTTCTTCACGAGAATGTTATGGGGGACAGTGTCAAAGGCCTTACTGAAGTCCAGATAGACCACATTGACCCTGATCCTCTGGTTGACCTTTAATTGATCCACAATGGTTCCCGAGATTATACGTTCCATGACCTTCCCAGGCACCGAGGTGAGACTGATAGGTCTGTAGCTACCAGGATCATCTTTCCAGCCCTTTTTGAAGATGGGCATCACATTTGCCAGTTTCCAATCCACTGGGACATCCCCTGTTAGCCAGGACTGCCAAAAAAACGATGGACAGTGGCTTGGCAACCACATCCGCCAACTCCTTCAGCACTCTAGGGTGAAATCCATCCGGCCCCGTGGACTTGTAAGCATCCAGCTTTCGGAGCAGGTCCAAAACTATCTCGTCATGGATCATGAAGGGCTTATTCTGTTCCCCATCGCTATCTACCAGCGCAGGTGGCTGTGTTCCCAGGGAGTAACAAGTCTTACTATTAAAGACTGAGGCAAAGAAGGCATTAAGTACCTCAGCCTTATCCCTTTATGTTGGACTGAAAAACAGTAGAAATCTAAATTCCAAGTTGAAAAATAGATTTTGCCTATTAATTTAACTTTGTTTTTTCCTTCATAGAGAAACAGAAGAATACGTACCCTGCAGTTTGGAGGCAGGTGTTGGAAAATAAATCTTAATGACATTTTCTAGCACTACAGTATATCTTTCAAATGTTCAGGATGTACCTTGGTTTTATCATTTTTCCCCTCCTTTTGCTTTTACAAGCCCAAAAGCATTCTCAAAAATCCATTCAAAACAAAATCAGCATGCACAAAAATGTTCTTTTAAAAGTCCGTCCACTGAGGGTTTAGATGGGGAAAACAAATTTGGAACAAAACCTGCAACTTCTAACACATAAGCCAATGAAATACACAGAAATTTTAGGCTACAGAAATAGATTTCTGTCAAACAGTGACACCCGGTGGCCAGCTGAATTTAACTGTCATGTAGTCTGATGCCACAAGCCCTGTACCTACTACTTCTGCCCTTGGGAGAAGAGAGATTGGAGAGCTGTTTATGGCAAGGTTGTTTCTGGCAAACAGCTACATAATTAGGAGTCAGAGTGAACACATAACAAATGAAACCAGCATGTGGTTGGATATACAAAGCCTAAATACACCAAAATTGTTTGTGCTTTTTTTTTTTCCTTCTGTTCTCCAGTGTTTCATACCAGCTTGTTAGATTGGAGTTACTTATCTCTTCCCCTAAGGATAAGAAACACTTTATATTTGTTTATAAATATATGTTATTTGTTTAAGATATATTAGGTATTCCTTTCTATCACTGTCTTCTTGTGCAGTTGTTGGGCAGGGAAAAATTTAAAAACAACTAAACCACAGGGTGAAACTGGTTGCTGTCAGTCTTTATGAACCACCCTGTCATGGTTTTGTGTTTTGTAATTTTTGCTATTGGTATTCCACATCACAACAACATGTGGAGCACAGAGAAGAAGTACTACACGTCCCAGGGGACCTCGCAGCCAGTGAGGGAAAATACGTCACAGAAGCGATGCTCACTCTCTCTCTCACTGCCTGGCAGCGGGTGTGGGTGTGCTTCCAAGCCACGGCGCCTTCAACTTCAAAGTAGGCTTCTCGGTCTTCGGAAACCTCTCTCTCTCTCATTATATTTGATTTATTAGCTTCAATTCTAATTATATTGTATTATAGTGTGTCATCTTGCATTCCGATATCATAGTTTTAGTAAATAAGTTTTACTCCTCAGATCGTTGCCGCTGTTCCGTTTGTTCCCTTGAACTCCCATCTCCTTTTCCCTTTTTCCCTTTTTTTCCGAGGGGGCCGGGGGGCTATGGGCCTACTGCCCCCTCCCCTGTCACGGACACAGATTGATCTTGATAACCCCGTGACACACCCAGATCAGCAAGCTGCTAATCAGCTTCTGAAAATGCTAGAATCCTCCATAGATGGGCCAGATTTGCCACTCTGTATATAAACATTGTGCCTCCAGGCACTGCCAGTTGTGCCTGTCCCTGCCTAGCCTCCCTGACTCCACAGAGGCCAAGTCCACATGTCCACCCCCTGGGGCCATCAGCCCCTGCCCTAAGGGTGCCACAGAAAGTTCCCCACAGCCCTGCCTCACAATGCCCCAACACGCAGCCGTAGCAAACAACAGTTTCACAAATGAAAGCGTCTCTAATTTATCACTTTCCCTAGGAAATAAATAAATAAAAATCTGAGAATTAGAGACATACACTTCTTGAGCTTTGCCAGAGGAACTTCCGCAAGCTTCTGTGAACAACGTCACAGAGTGTAGCATAGACTAAACTCCACCCCATACATCCATGAGCCATTTTTGAAGGATGCTTAGATCTTAAGCTGTCACTAGCAAAAAAGTCTTTTTCTTGCAGCCACAAAGGGTACTAGCAAGAGGTGGTGAGCTCTGCTCATGCAAAACCCTACAACCAGAGGTTGCTCACTGAAGGCAAAAAGAAACTGGTTCCCTGGTTCACACATTTTGCCTAGATCCATTTCAAATCCATGCACTAAAATAACATTGGGAAGACCCTATTTCGCTGTTTGGTCAAAGAGTGGTTGGCCAAGACACTAAAAACTGAGGGCAGCTAATATTCTGTTGCATTCTCTCAACTCTGCCTTATCCTGTTATCTCTGCCCTTTACTTCTTTATATCCGTAAATGGATGGCAGCATCAAGTCATGTTGTACAACTTTTTGCTATTGTAATAAAACAGTGTTTTCTGTAATTTGTGGTTTTCTACTTCTATAAAGAAAAGCTATGAGATTAAATTGAAGATTAGAGTGCAGCTGAAAAAATATGTATAAAATGGAAATTTCCCAATTTTCTTGCATCATCTGAATCATACTCTTATGTAAAAAAAATAAACGTTGTTATGATAAACACATAATAAGTCTCACAGCTAGCTATGAATACTTCCTAACGATGCCAGGCAATGCCATGTTACGGTAACAAAAATATATACTTGCAGTCTTGGCAGAGATTTAACCAATTTAAAAAAAAAAAACAACTTCTTGCATTTCATGGTCTATATTGAGAGTGTTTTCATGAAACTTCAGGATATTGGGAACTCTCACTGACATTAGTACTATTCATATGTGCTTTATTAACTCTTTCTGCCCTACATTTGTTAAAGTCACAATACAGTGATAACAGTAGCCAGATCCTTAAAACTTTGCCTGTCAGTACACACTTGAATTTAGTCCCTGAGGAAATGATTTTCTGAAAGATAGCAAAAGGATAAATGGGATAGCTTCTAAAATTACTTCCAGATAAAACAGAAGAGCTGGTGCTAGCAGCTCTCTGAGGTCCAAATCTCCACCCAAAACAAAGCATTAAACAAATAAGAGGCCAATTATGTCTATGACCAGTAAAAAAGCAACACTGCTTTATATTATTTTTTTCCATGCAAAATCACTTAGGATTTGCTTTTATGATACTTACAATTCTGCATGGAAACTCAGTTTTCAAAGAAAAAGAAAATATGTATATCATCTCATTTATTCAATTTTTTTTTCTTCTGTTCTTTACTACTCATATTTTTATTCCTTATGTCTTTTTTTCCTCCTTGTTAATCCCCTTTCCTTCTACTGCCAGGCTCCAAGTCTGTTCCCTTGACAGTCTGTATGCCACAAGCCTCTTTTCTCTGTCTCTATCCCTCTGCATTCTATTCTCCCTTCTTCCTCCTCACTTTTTAAAGTTTTCTTTCTAGTAATACCTAAAGCTTCAACCATCCTTCATGTTCCCTAAATCTTATCATGCTGCTAGTTATTTAGTACATATTTTGAATGCCCATTATAGTCTCAGATTTCCTAAAATTTAGTCAGTAGGTATAGCTACTGGAAATTTCTGAAGCTTTCTTATGTTATATTTTTTGCAAGTCTGGCTGCTGCAATCGAGTTCTTTTTTTGTTTCTTCTGCATTAGTATTTTGCTTTTTGTCTTCATTTCTACTGTCACTTGGTGTTAACTAGTTGGTTGAAATATTTAGTGTAATTGGGCAAGGCGACTTCTTTTGATAGTAAAACAGAGCCCTAAAGGTCCCAAACTCTATAGCCTCAAAATAGTCACAGATTTTCCTTCTTGCCAAATGCTGCCCCTGGCAGAGAAAATTCATTTTGTGCTCCATTAGGCTCTGCTGTCTTCAGTTTTCTCTGTCATGCCTGCCTGTTTCTTTCCCTAGCCTTCTACAGGAGATTCTGCCGTGCTTAGAATCAAAAGGGCAGTACTTCAGAAAAACCTGTCAATGCAAGAATTTAAATCTGCAAAAATTACACAGCAATACCAGCTTGGGGCAATGTATCCTGTACACAAAGGCTTTTTATGTCTGGATGTTGGTCCCTGTGACCAATTACCAAAGCCATCTTCCTGACTTATTTTCATCATGACTTGATAACATAGTGGTGGTTACAAAGACCTGTAACATTTCCAACACTAATTCTGCTGATGCACAATTTTGCTTTAACATGTAACTCCAAAAATCCTAAATAATGTCAAGGAAATAATATATATATTGCTGTAATTCCAAGAGAACATGCCTCCTCTGTTCATTTTATCTCAACAACACAATTAACTAGTATAAAATGTCATTAAATAATGGTAAGGAATCTCACGTGCACATTTTATTGTTTTCAGGTACTGAAATATTGCACAACATCCTTATGCAGCTAAGTGCCCTTCTGAGTTGACTGCACTCTTCATGATGTTGCAGCAATCTTATTTTTGTGATGATTTTAAGCAATACATTAAGTGAATACATGGCTGATAGCCCATTATATACACAGCATTTCTAACATGAGAATTCCAGTGTTTAGTAACCTTGTCCAAGTAGGAGATTATTGTTACTAAAGAGGAGATTATAGACGTGCAAAATGTCAGCCAGACAAAGGAAGACCCATCAAAGTTTTTAGCTGTGGTAAAATGATTTGTAGAGATATATAAAATGCTATACAGTGTACAAGAGCAGTAGAGAAAATGGTTAGTGAATGAATATCTGTTCACTGTTTAGCATACTGAAAAATTAGTGAATGCTTATTGACTGAATCTCATTGCAGTAGAGTTAGAAGACACTGAATTAAATTACCAAATAACACCAAAGGAAAAAAAAAAAAACAAAAAACCCAAAACTTTACACACCTGCAGTTGGGCCACATAGCTCATTCCAAAATATAGACAGTTCATATTCCAAAAGAATAAAGGGACTTTAAAGCTAAAGAGAGAAATGTCTGAAAGAAGGGCTCACCTGGAAAAGTACAAATGAGGCATTTCATTAAAAAATCTTGCAGCTTGGAGTGAACATAAAGGGATTGTTCTTACACATTTTTTCTTAAGGACCTGGTCTTGACTGAAGTCAGGATATGAGGTTCTGGTGCTTTCTAGATGCACACTAGTTTTGACACTTTGAAGAAAATCAGCATCCAGTCACCAGAGAGTGCCTGAGTAGAATGCCTTCCATATTCTTTATACAAGGATATATAAGACAAAGGGGTACCGTATGTCCTAATATATATGTAATATGTCATTTCAATAGATAGAAACATAAGTAGGAACCATTCTGAGAAGTTCCTGCTGTTGTGATTGACTTGTAATTTATAGTCCTCTTTGAAGCAAAAATTCTTTAACATAAATCATTTAAAAATCAAGCCATTCATATGCCACGCCCACTAGTTTGCAATCACAATTCCTAAATTTGAATAATTCTTTTTAGATAAATTTCAGTGCTATTTTCCTTTTTCCCTTCACTTTGGTTTCTAAATTTCTGTATGTAGCCAGTGATCTCAGATTAATCACTAATTAATGTAGATTGGTAGCAAGTGGAAAATTTGTAATGAGATTTAGCTTCAACACATGGACTTAAGGAACGTTCTGGCAGTTGCTGATGCAAATTTAACTTCAAGACATCTCATTCCTCAGAGGAAGTCTTTAAGATGCATATAATTCTTCTCATACAGCATATTTATAGGGGTTTTTTTCCTTGCTTAAGTATTGTGACAACCTTTTCAGTACAACATTATCATTTACTGCCTTTCATTATATTTTTAATATAACTTTCATTATGTATGATTAACAAAAAAACAACTGAAGGATACACTGCAGAGTAAAAAATAATTAAAGCTTTCTAAGTTAAACAGAATTGGCTATAGGTAGTAAATTACTTTTCTGAAGAGCAGTTCTTAAGACACTACTGCATAAAAATTAAGATGGTGGAGAATCCAATTATTTTTTTATTAGTTTGCTTCAGTTTTACTCACTCTCACAGCTGACATACTGTGTTACTCCTGAAGGAAGTTTGCCTGGTTTCAAGCTCCAGTCATTAACTCTTGTCAATCTTTTCTTTCCTGGATTAAAAATCACCTTTACTGGTCCTTCTTTCTAAGAAACGCTTCTTGAATTTTGTGTTTATCAACCAAATATATTGATCTTCTCAGCTATCCCAGTAAAATAAAGAAAGGTTTTTAATAATTTTTTCTCTTTTTTATATTTCATATAAATTGTTATATGTTTTTTGTGCCATATCCAATACCAAGATAACCTGAATCCCTTCCTTCTCATTGCCACTGCTTTGCTTCTACAGCTATAGGTGCTTTTTCTCTGCAGCACTGCAAAGGCAGCTTCTGGTTGCTTGGTCACTGGAACCTTGTAAATATTTTTTGGATTCTCCTGTTTGAAGAGACTACAAAATAAGAAATGATTATTTATTTTATCAAGGTTGTACAGTTTGATTTTATACTCAGAAAGAGACAACAATGACACGACAAGAAAGAAGTGGGGCTCTTCAGCCTAGGGAAGAAAAAGCACCAGGGGGCCTTATGGCAGCCTTTCAGTACCTGCAGGGGGCCTACAGGAAAGCTGGGGAGGGAGTTTTTATAAGGGCGTGTAGCAACAGGACATGGCCTTAAACCGGAAGGGGGCAGATTTAGACTAGATGTTAGAAATAAGTTCTTTACTGTGAGGGTGGTGAGACACTGGAACAGGTTGCCCAGGTTGTGAATGCCCTCTCCCTGGAAGCCCTCAAGGCTAGGCTGGATGGGGCTTAGAGCAACCTGGTCTAATGGGAGGTGTCCCTACCTATAGCAGGGAGATTAGAACTAGATGATCTTAAAGGTCCCTTCCAACACAAGCCTTTCTATGATTCTATGAAACAGTGAAAAGACAGGACAAAAGCATTTATGATGATCTTCTGGTCACCAGGTGCCTCAAATTTTCAGCCATGGAATGAGGTTAATGGCACACTTCTGTTTGTCAGGATCAGTGTGAATAACATATAAGTTACATAACATTCTAAAAATATTCTAAAGATTAGCTGTTCTAATAATGGGGGACTGTCAGGACTATGAGTAAACAATGGGTGGGGAAAAAGCCTCAACCAATTAGAGGGGAACAGAAATACTTCCACGATTTTGAAGCTGAATAAAATTTTTTCACAGACACAAATAAAATCATTGCCCATTCATTACAGTCTAGAACACCGTGTTTCCACAGTGGAAATTACAGAATCACAGAATCACAGAATTGTAGGGGTTGGAAGGGACCTCCAGAGATCATCGAGTCCAACCCCCCTGCCAAAGCAGGTTCCCTACACCAGGTCGCACAGGTAGGCGTCCAGGCGGGTCTTGAATATCTCCAGAGAAGGAGACTCCACAACCCCCCTGGGCAGCCTGTTCCAGTGCTCCGTCACCCTCACCGTAAAGAAGTTCTTGCGCACATTCGTGCGGAACTTCCTATGCCCTAGCTTCATCCCATTTCCCCTTGTCCTGTCCCCATGCACTACTGAAAAGAGTCCAGCTTCACCACTATGGCCACCACACCTCAGGTATTTATAAACCTGGATCAAATCCCCTCTCAGCCTTCTTTTCTCAAGAAGGCTTTTTCTTTTTCTCAAGAATTCTATTTTAAATTTTTGTTCTGATTTCAAGTTTTGAATTGAAGGAGAGTCTCAAAAATTTGAACCCAACTTCCTTAGAGAAAAATAATTTGGATCAGTTTAAACACTTTGTTTAGTTTCCATTCAATCACTAAAATATATGAGCATGTATATAGATACTGGATATGCAGTACTTATCCATATGCAGTACATGTTGCCTGATAGTTTTCAAATGCACATTTGCTTTACTGCACAATGAAAATACAGTAGCGTCAAAATCTGCAAGTGAGACACTTTTTTAGAGGGGAAAAGACTAAGCACAATTGGAAAGAACAAGAAAGAGTTGTAATCCATCAGATAGCTTATACACTGTTTACAATTTTTGTGTAGATAGGTAGATAAAATATAGAAAGCTAAAAATATTCAGAATTGCATGAAGATAAAACAGCAAACTGTAAGAAGTTACCTTCATTGAATGCCATTGATTTTGGAGCCTACCCTTGTTTTATGCTGTTTGTTAATGAATTTTGTTTTATTTTGACGGTTTTTAAGGGAATAGAAATCTTGATTCAACACTAAAAGCACATTGTACTATTTTTATTGCTATCTATCTGTAGTTCTTCCATGGCTTTAACTATAAGGCTTTTATGCCTAACAGTTTCTTGCTGAATCCTGTAGTATTACCAAAAAACAAAAAAAAAACAAAAAAAAACAAAAAACCCTAGTCATTAAAAGTAAAGTAAAAGTGATTAGTACTTACATGCACTATGATCTTAAAAGACTGTCTCCAATGAATTACAGCATTGGGTCTCTCTGGAACAATCCATTATCCTGCACATAATTGGGTGTTTAGCCAACATATGGGACTTTAAAGATAAAATTGCATTTAATGCCTGCTAGAAGAACATCAGCCAGTCAAAGCAGGTGATTAGCTACTAGACAGCAAATCAGGGCTGTAATTTACTGCAGTAAATACAGATGGAGACTAGATAAATGAATTCTGAAACAAAATGAACAGACTTATAATGGTCACTTATAAAATATAATTCTTGTCTACTGAGGTCAAATATATAGCTGACATATATTCTTATTGTTTTGGGGGCTTTGGTTTACAATAATAAAAATAAAGAATCTTAACAATAATTTTTCAATAGCCTGGTTAAAATTTAAGTAACAATTGTGGCAGACTGTATACAGCAATCTTCCCCTTAAGGATAATTTGAAATACTTTATAAAAATTTCATTAAAGTTATAAAAGGAATTCATAGAGTCATAAAATCCTTAGAGTTGGAAGGGACCTTTAAAGGTCATCTAGTCCAACTCCCCACCAGGGAACAGGGACCCACAGCTAGATGCAAACACAGTTAATAAACATATTTGAAATTGTAAGCTCTGTGCTAGAAGTTAGAAGACAGCAGACAGGATAGTGGCAAGGATCTCTTTTCTATTCTTCTGATAATCTGTGATAAAACACGATCATGATGATTAGCTGCTCTATACTTCGGGTTTTCCAACCTGTAAAATGGGGACAGCAATATCAGCCGGGATAGGTGGTGACTGCCAAGCACATTCACATGACAGAGTAATTGCACCTCCAGGGATCCACAGATGGTTTCCACAGAACTGACTACAAATGCAGTCCTGCAAGAAAGGATAACATCAGTAACATCATTTGCAGACAAACATGGCCTTAAGCATGGTGTCAGCTGGTGATCAAGTGGCTCCTTCACAACCATCGCCTGCTAGTGGTTATGGGATTTTTAAACAGCTAAGAAGTATGTTGTGCTCAGGATATTTACAAGCAGTTTGTAGGAAGCTTCAGGTCTTCTAGATATGAAGAAGAATAAATTATGTCATTCTCTGAATTTATTATTTGAAGTATTTTCACAATATTAGGCTCATGCCCTTCCTTGAGCTCTTGCTCAAGCACACCTCAAGCACTTCCCTAACCATACATGTTATAGTAGGATCTGCTTGCAGATGTGCAGATGCTGTCAAGGACAGTTTGAAGAAGTAAATTACTTGATGTCTAATGGAGAGGTACACTGACATTGCTTTTGTCAGCTCAACAGAATAAATACAGAAATCTAGAGTATGCATTTTCTTAAAATTGTCTTCAATGAACTGACTACCTGTATCTGAAATGTTCATTATCTTGATGCTAATGCCTGTGTGATCCCATAAATAGTGTCTTTTTCCAGTAAGTGTTAACAGTCATGAGGGAAATAGAAGACAATGTGAAGTAAAGAACACGATGCTTTAGATGGAATAAAGTGAATATTCTGATTAATTTAATCTTCATTTTTTATCACTTTGATCTGTGTACTGGTTTGAAATCAGATCTGGGTTCTTTTAAGCAACAGTGACAAGAAGAAACTAAAAACTACTTGATTTGTTTGTGGATCTGCACTGACAGAAATATGCAGAAATTTTACAAAGCAGATTGTAATCTTCCATCAGAGATGAAACAGGTCAATCAACAAGTGATTCTTGGGCAGTAGGTAAGTCAAAATAGGTATCTTTATTAAGATTTTCTATAAAAGAAAAGGAAAAAAGACTTTAAAATACTATTTGAAAACAATGTCAGAGCCTGATATGGTCAAAAATCACTTTGTTATAAATAAACATATTTTATCAGCAAGCACTGTCATCATGAACATGAAAGCAATTAGGTTCCTTAAAAAACTGGGTGATTATAGTCCATGCAGGGAAGATGCTGCACTCAGAAGTTGCACACACCTTCAAAACAAATGTAGGCTAACTTATTTATTCTGGAGGGATGCAGAAATAAAAGTCCCTAGCTGTTGTAAAAATAACTTCTTCACAGGATATCCTGAAGAGACCTGTGGTGACTAGATATCTCCAGAAGTCCCTTCCAACCCCTGCTATTCTGTGATTCTGTGTCCCTGGGAGCTGTGTTAATGGGAGCTCAGGTAACATTTGGTGGGTCCTTCATAACTTGCAGATGTAAGATCAGAAGGCAGACCTCTGCAACAGCTCTCTTTGCCTAAGAGGATTGCTGCTAAGTCCATCCTGCAACTTGGAGACTGACAAAGAAGGGCAGCAACATTTCATTTTCGTTAGTTTCAGCCCCAAAGGAAAATGAAGACATTTAAGGTTTTATTCAGCTGCAGAAAATTAGACATCTGGTGCCATTCAAAAGGCATGAGGTTATCTGAGACATCCTTATGCCTCAGGACCCTGAGGATATGTGCAGTCTTCCAGTGTAGCAACTGGAGGCTGACTGAATACTGTAGGGCACCTGAAGCACAGTGAGGTGTCTGCAGGTGGTCAAGTGAAATAGATCCCAAAGGCAGCAAAGCTGGTCCTGTCTGTTCAACCTTGAAACCAATTCGTAGAAAACAGCCATATCCTTATAAATAAAGTTCTTCTTTCAGGATGTCAAAAACTTGCTGACCCATAAACGAAGAATTTGCAAAAAGGTGAAAGTGGAAACAAAGGCACGGAAAACAATGGAGCAAAACTGAAGGTTGCTGAGATTGAAAATAAGGCTGTCTTCCTTTAGACATGAGATGCCAAAGCAGACGAATGATGTATGAAGGAAGTGGAAGAAGTCAAGGACAGTGGTCCAAAACTATGCAGGGCAGAAAGCGGTAGTGAAGATCCTATGTTCTGTCTAGAATCAGAAACATAAATGCCAAATATGAAAAGAAGCTGCCATGCAAAAATGGATTGTCAATTAAAATGTGTTTCACAAACCATGCCTGTGGTTGTTCTTTTTTCCTGAAATTCTTTACAGTTGTGACAAAACAACAAGCAAACAAAACACAAAGCATTCTGTGAATGTTACATAAAACTCAATGGATATGAGTACCCTTCATATTGCCATAATCTACAAGATTACTAATATTGGTGCTTTTGTTTCTTCCACATCAGAAAAGACTCCTCAGTTTATTACTGTGTACATGTGAATTCCCATAATGCTAACAACATTTTACACCCATAAGCGTTCCAAAAATAAATACTGTCTTTTCATGAAGTCTGCAGAAATCATTCCCCAGTTTCAAAAGGCACACCCCAAATGCAAGTGTCTTACATTTTAACTTTTCATGGGAAAAACAACAGTACCTCAGTTTAATAATACATTTCAAATTATTTATCATAGAATATCCCAAGTAGGAAGGAATACACTATTAGTTAATTATTAATTAATTTTAATTATTCTTTCCATCCAACATTGGGAAAAGAATTGGAAAAGGATGTACAAGTGGCAGTGAGCCACATTCCAGCCATCCGAGTTGCAAGTTGACTCATGACTGCAGTCACATTATTCTGTTTTTATGACAAACTTGAGATCCAGAACACTTACTCTTACTGCTTCTTCTCCTTTAACCTTAATATAAATTTTGTAACTGTAGAACACTCTGTGACATATGAAGTTGAAAGGTTTTTTTTCTTCCTAAAGCTGTCATGGAGCTTAATGAAGCCTATAGGATAGAATCACTGCTTAGATACAGAATTAATAAATGATTGCATCTCGTGCTGGAAAGCTTTGTGTGTGCATTTTACTAGAGGGTATATCATTATGCTTGTGTGTTATTCATATAAAATGTAAGCTGACATGAATTACAGTGGAGGAAAAAAGGAAAAGGTATGGATTTGTATGTAACATCCCTTTTGGAATTAAAAGAATCAATAGGAAAGCAACTAGGGATGGCAGAAAAAAAAAGCATACAACCCTTCTAATAACAGAAATAATAATAATGAAGAATATGTGCCCAGAATTTTTCTTTTTTTTTGGGGGGGGGGGGGCGGGGGGGGGTTAAGTTTTTCGTATTCTTTTATGTTTTCTTAATTAATGAGAATCACAGAATCACAGAATTATCAAGGTTGGAAAAGACCTAGAAGATCATCTAGTCCAACCATTACCAATACTTCCCAGCTAAACCATATCCCTCAACTGAACATCCAAACGTTTCTTGAACACTCCCATGGTCGGTGACTCCACCACCTCCCTGGGCAGTGCATTCCAATGCCTGACTACCCTTTCCGAAAAGTAATACTTCCTAATACTTCCAGCCTGAACCTCCCCTGGCGCAGCTTGAAACCATTCCCTCTAGTTCTATCACTGATTACACGAGAGAAGAGGCTGACCCCCAGCTCACTACAACCTCCCTTTGGGAAGTTATAGAGAGGACACCTTATTGGAAGTTATGAGGACACCTTATTGCTGCCAAGCCAAAGATACTGTCTCAGAAAGGAATACTGTAATGACAGCAGCGGATTCTCAGCCTGCCACTTTGGTTTTAGGGGCAGCAGGGCACAGCATAAGGATGTACACAGCCTGATACGGTGAGATACCCAATCTCTCTCTAGCACCGAGAGTTCTGCACCTTGCCATTCTGGAAGCCTCAGGAAGTGAGTTTACTCTTCCTCTTGGTAGAGTTAAATAGCACACAGTCATGCAAGGGTTGTGCCATGATTTTTTTGTCAAAACACTGGAGGTCCTTTGCTGGCTCTTGCTGATAGTCAATCTGCCAATAGTCTACAGAGATCAACAGCAGGTAATGAGGATACATTAAAAGAAAGTTAAAGGGTACTAACTGTAAGACTTTGTTTAACCACTAGACACAATAAACAGTGAACTCAAAGTTGTCAAAGGTAAGCATGACTCAGACAATCAGGCTTCTCAGGCCAGGCACAAAATTTAGCACCCTCCAGAGGCAGTGTTTACGCAGTTGGAAATTTCACAGTCCAGCACAGGAGCAGTGACCTAACAAGATCCTCTAAGAAGTGATGGGTAACAGGAAATCAGAGTGGTTCTGATTGAAAACTGTCTGCTTCCTAGAGCACTGATGTCCATCTCAGCCATCTTCATAATGATCTCAATACAGTACCAGCCCTTACCCTACACAGCGATGAACTACTTATTTTTTTTAAGATCTCAGGAGATGCTATCATGATTAATTAAAAGCAGTTCTACCAATTAGACTATTCAAAACAGATGCATGAAACTGATGGTCTGCAGACCTCTTCCATCAAGCACTCGCACCCTGGACTGGGGTGGCCCAGGAAGGAGCAGGAGCTGGGATGGGCAGTGGTGAAGGCATCTGCTGGGTGTTGGCTACAGGACCACGCTCTGTTCCTTCTGCAAAGCTGTGACTGCTCTTGTAGCTGCCTCAGCCAAGTGGCAGTTTCTCCCCTCCTGTTCCAATTCCACTAAGCACACCAGCGCAGCCACATGCCTCCACCTGTCTATGGAGAACCATTTTATTCTCTGCTACCGGTCGCTGGCCCTTCGCTCTTCCCTTCTTCCTGGGGAGGGCAAGGTTCATCCCTTGAGAATGAGGTGAAGAACTGAGAAGATTAAAAGTGGGAGGACAGGAAATGAGAGAATATGCAGCCTGTAGTTCAGTGCCAAGGGCAGGCAAACTCAACAGCCACCTTCTCTCCCTCACACTCTGTTCAAACTGTTGTTCTTTTTGCTACATGATTCCACTGCCAAAATAACTGGAATCAGTTTTCTCCCTATTTCTGCTGCTTGCAGGATCTTTTTACAGCTGTAGTCATTGCCTCCTGGTTGTTTTTTGGTTTTGTTTCGTTTTTTTAAACTAGCTGTATAGTACATTCCTATGCAAAGTCACATATTTTTACCATCCTCAGAGAACTGGCTACATTTAGTCATAAACTTCATTCAAATACTGTTGTTCATTCTTTTAAAATCAGTACATGCCAACACAGAGGCAGACAGCTAATAATGTTGGTATTGTTGCATGTTCTATATCCATATTTTTTATTTACTGGATTCTATCCCACTGCCAGTACAAGCAATATATGAAGCATCAAGAAAAGCAAGTAAATATCTCTGACAATGAAAGATACTTGTCCTCAGGATCTGTCATAATCCAGTGCTCTGTGTCAGGAGGTATATAGAGCTACGACAAGCTCCTACTCTTCTTAAGATGAAAGAAAAGAAGAACCCCTGTTCAAAATGTTTGCACTGTGCTTTAAGGCAGGCTGAGCTGCCTGAGCTCAGGGACAAATTTGTTGCTAGCGTTAGGTGTCCAACTGTAGTGAGACTTATATTTCCAACTTGTCACCTCAAGTTGAGTACCAATAAAACTTAATGCAAAAGACTACTGGGTATTGACATACAGTTTAACATGTTCCCCGTAATGCATTATACAAAACTAAAATTTTAAAAGCCCAACTTTTGTATGAAATGCTGACTTTTGAAGCAGAAAGTATAGCTCTGCATTAGTACAGTTTCTGGGCTGCTGTTTTGTCTCCCAGCAGGAGCGTCTTTTAAAAGTGGCTCTCCCAGGAATCCCCACTTACAACATTGATGTACAAAGGCTGCAGAGTAGCTGAATGGGACTCATTTTGGATCAAAAAATGTAAGGATTCCTTTCAGAAATAGTTTGGTGCGACTCAGCTGCTAAGAGGCAGCCAGTCCTTGGGACCAGGTGGGAGCCAGTTTGCACGTGAAGCTAGAAACCTCAGTGCTGACTTGTTCACTCTACACCACGCATGAGCTGCACTGAGGTCCAACACAGACCTACACAAAGAAGAGTCACTGCAATTAGAATAAAAAATAGTACGGCTGATAAATAAAATTCCCATGCATGAATTCCACTTCAAGTTAGTACTTACAGTTAAATCCAACTCTGAAAAGATTTTATGAATATATTCCTCTTGTTCTTTCCGTTCTTTTTGATCACATCTACACTTTATCATCAACATCTGTTCACATGTTTCTAAATTTCAGATCATTGCTTTCCTATGCATACAGGTGTGTCTATAGCATAGCGTGATCTGCAATTTGTTTTGTTGTAAGTAAAAGTTTTATGTATTTCTAAGGTGTGTTTTGAAGCAGTGAAGTACTTTTTAGAAAGAGAAGGATAAAAGCACATTTTCAGAGATACGGTGGATTCTCAGCATACTGTATCTGACAAACCTTCACAATACAGCATTGACCTCAATATGTCCCTATCAAGCAAGCTACTGGGAAATCAAAAGACAAAGAGAAATGGTATCAGTGAATAAAGAGCACCGAAATTTGTATGCTTTAGCTGTCTGCTCTGTGTTTTACAGAATACATTTATTAATAAAATGTACAGAAATACACTGAAGAGATGGAGAAGCCCAAGGTAGGTTTTGCTTTTATGTCACAGGACGAAGTAGGAAATTTTTCCCTGTGCAAATGTGTATTTGAATATGCAAGAATATCATGCAAGTGCTGAAAATGTTGTCAGGATGCTAGCTCAAAAACCGGGGGGGGGGGGGGGGGGGGGGGGGGAGGAAAATAAAAAGGCTGGAAGAAAAAAAATTATTGTTTTCCACATAATATTCCCATTCTTAATTAACAAAGACACCTTCACATTCTCTGTAAAGCAGTGGGAGTCGTTGAGCAGAGTACCACAGAGGTACATCATGGTTCTGCAGCCAGCAGCAGATGGAGCTCTCTGCTTGCTTTTGAAATACCCTTTTTCAAGCTTCATTTCATTTGAACTTTTTTTTGTTGCTCATTACAGATTGTCTAATATATAGAAAATAAATGTAATACACTGAAAATCAGAAATAACCTGAAGAAATAAAATCATAAGGTATTCTCTGTATGACAGTACCACATTTTGTTTTGGACACTCATGCCATACATGTTCTTTAAAAAGCCACTGTTGCTCTGGTCTAACTACTGTAGAGTCAGAGCAATTTTTTCTGTAGGTGGATCAGAACCGGAATGACACCACATCCTCTAAACATTTAAGTAAATGTACTTTTAATAAAATGCACCTTCTTAATAAGAATTTGGTTACTCATTAATTAGTATGAAGGAGATCCATTTGTCTCTAATCATATAGAACCAATGATTATATGCCAAATTTGTCCAAGGTTTAACCTGAATGACTTTGCATTCTAAAATACTTGTTTGATACAGTTTTTCAGTGAGGTGAATTTGAATTACAGCACTCACCTGGTAATTATGTAGACCAAATGGTTTCTGTCTTGCTTAAAGTCATTACAAAAGAAGTCAGACATATGCTCGATGCAAGATAGCTGACGGAACAGGTGGCGGCATCCTTTTATGTGACAGCATCACCAGCAGGAGTCCCAAGACACAGGTGTACTGAAGAGATAATAAATGCACTGATTTGTTTCCAAAAAAGTCTTAATCCCTAGGCTATAGACACAGGCTGCTACAAGGGTTTTGGGAAAGCAAAGATGATAGGATAGTATTCTTGGTGTCTGCAGGTAGAACAGTGCACAGGAAAGAAATTAAGGAGTCATGGGACTGGATAAGGAATATACACAAGGTAGCTTGGTTGTGATGACCTTCACTAGAGATTCCTGAGTGGAATGGCTTCTAGCCTCTGACCACTTTAGCAGATCTCAGCTTAAAGCACCTTAGAAATGCACATTTGTTCTTGATTACCTCATGATTGATTGTGATTATTGTAAGTATCTCTTTGGAAAACAAAACTGTTTCCTTTTCACTACATTAATAATTTCACATCTGCAGTGACCAAAAAAAAAAAAAAAAAAAATTTGATGCACTCCTGTAGGTAGTATTGGTATCTGTACATCTACAGTCTGGTAGCAGAGTATAAAATTAAGTGGTACTGTGCAGGTGAAGCAAGTTTGCTGCTTCTGAAAGATTCTCTTTCCTCAGTAGCAAACAGACTCTGTTCAATCTGTAGTAACCCAAAGCCTGATGCCCTCAAGAGTAAAAGTGCTGGGAGCAGTATTGCTTCAGGAATTTCAGGAAAATAGGTAGGAGAAGCAACAAGTGTCTGGGAACAGGTGAGACACAGAAGCCATGTAACTAGCCTGTTGGTAGACATCTTACAGAATATGCTGGGCAGGTCCCTTAGCTTTGCCATTTTGGATGAAATTTGAAAACAAACCTCGGTCTTTATTCTAACCTCCTAGGAAGAGGTCTGATTTAAAGAATTTGCAGAGTAACTGGCAGAGAGGGAAAATCCAACTGGTTGCCAAAGGCTGCTGAGCTCTGCTGTGGGAATAGGTTACAAAGGGATTGTGACTGGTGGGGAAATTGAGCTTTTCAGGCTGGAGAGACGATCTTGTGGATGCTGAAGCCAAACATAAAATTGAAACAGCCAATTCAGCCTGGAAAAGCCTACTTAAGTACTATTACATTAAACTCCCTGAAAGGAGAGTTAATTCTGAAAGTACGTGCTCTGTGGGGTTTTTGAGTCTGCAAAGTGAAATTTAAACAGCAAATGGGCATGAAATGGGATTAAGTATTTCTCCCAAGAATGCTTGTGCTCTCCAGCTGTTTATCACTGTGAGTAGCACAATAGTTTGCCCCCATGAAAGAACCACACAGTGCAACCAGCAGCTGAATAACACATTGAAACAATTCAAGAAAAAAAATTTGTTGTTTGCATGGGGGGAAGTTTTTTCTTTGCAGGAACATTGAGAAACTACATAAATTTTTGTGTTATGTCTGTATTTGTGCTTTTGGAACAACAAAATTTCACATTTGCAATTTTTGTGCAGAAACATACAATTGCAAATCCTACAACCCTAGCTGGCACAGAATGTATGCAATGCACTAGCAGGCAGGCGTCGTAACACTGGAAGCATTTTCAGAGAAAAAGACAGTCAGTGCAGACAGCGATGACAGTGTAATAACCACTTACAAATGATTTATGCACACTCAATCTGGAATGTATATTTCCCAGCTGGAGAACCTGTGGTTAAAAGGTACAGGCAGTTTTTACGTGAGTTACAATGCGCTGTACAGCTCTGTGCAGCATGCACAGAAAACCTTTACAGGGTAATCTCAAGTGTATCTGTAATTATTTAGATTATGCATTACTGAGTTTCAGCTGACTTTTACATTTGTTTCTGGGAGATCAACCACTGCCTGTGTACCTGCATTAAGATCATACACCTATGTTTAAAACCTTTATATATATATCAAGAAAGAACCTATGGCCTCAAATAAGTGGCAGCCAAACAGAGCAGCAAACAGTGACAGCAGGGATACCACTCAAGAGATACAAAGCAACAGAAGCCTTGCACCCCTGTGAGCTTCCATGCTGCACTGCTGTATGCCAAGGACCACGCGTGTTTCCACCTAATCCCAGAATAGACAACAGTGTGTACAATTGTCTTGGACCTTGCATAGCCAGATGTAAAGTCTCTTAACATTGTCAGAACTCCTGCAATTAGGATGAGAGAAAGTATGTGAATACAGTTTGTACGATATCAGTGCTTTTCAACCTGTTTTCCCAATTAATTCTGGGCTGCCCTGAGATTGGGATTTTAATGTGTGGCACATCTGCAGGTCTGTGAAAACATCAAAGCAACTGAAAGACAAAAAAGCATTAAATTAACATCCATAAAGCACCTTATGGGTAATAATAATACATCTAATGAATGTAAGTGTGAAAACAGAGCGATATTAACATGAAACTACAGTATTAAAAAATATTTCCATGCTTCTCATACGATGGTTTTTCAACTTATGATGGAAATGCATGCTATAATACACTTTAATCCCCATTAATAGCTGGCATGGCTTTCATCTTTCTCCCTGGTGCACGGTGGCCTCTTTCTCTGCTTCACTTGTGGCAGAAAAACATTGCCTGTATTTTTATTGCCTTACCTGCTTGAAAGTGTTTGGTCTTATTTGCAACAAGCATCTACCAGCACTTCAGGAGACTGGCCGAGTAAACTTGTAGGTGGCTCCTCTTTACAATAAAAAAAAAAAAAAAGAGAATTCACTGAATAATCAATCCACATCACTGCTTTTTTAACAAAACTGAAGAGGGAGAACGGAGGTTCCCCTGTATGCCATTTAGTGGACACACACTGATCACAGTAGCAACCTGGGCCAGGGCTAGAAGATTCTTCTGAATACAGAATGAGAACTGATGCCTTTTTTAGGAGTGCAGAGAGACTCCTAAAATGAAAACCTAGAATGGTAAAGGGGGGAGGGGGGATGAGGCTTAGATCACAGCAGATCCTGTGGTGGGGAGAGGAACGTGGCACTGCTACAGTTTGGCCTCTGCTGTGATAACAAGACATCCTTTCAACCCCATTTCTGGCTGTCTACTAAGTGAAGTTACATTAACTATTATTTTAATTAAATTGTTTTATTACATAAATAAGAGTTCCAGAATGAAAATGCAGAAAACCATCTGGAAAGTTATAGTAGGTAAGAGATCTGAACCAGAATTTTTTATCCAATTATTTTCTACCTCTTTTTCTGTGTCCAATAATATTTCTGTGGTCTTCACTTGTGCCTGAAATGGAAATGCATTAAGTGCAGATAAAGCTTCAGAGAGGGACAGAGAAACTTGATCTTTGGTGGAAACAAATTTGAATTATAATTGGATTTTGATCAGTAAATGTTTAAGACAAGAAGTATGCAATGGCAGAGAACTGTGTTAACAATTTAACTAGAGCTTACCAGTAGGACTGAAAAAAAAGTAGTATAAAAATTGCACTTCTGTTTCTGAACTAATTAACATCTCAGAAAAATTTATTAATCACACTGTATGGTCCTTGGAATATAAAAACAGCAGAAGAGATCTATCTCAGCCTAAAAGACAGCATTATCAGGAGGTGTTTTCAAGCCAAACACTACTTGGGAATAACTACCCAATCTATCAGGACATATCAGCATGCAGTTTCTCTTATTTCACCACACTTGTTGCTCACATTGTCTTAGCCTGTGCTATGGCACACATTCAACAATTGCACCCCAACTGCACTGCATAGACTATCTTTTAAGATAAAAGACTGTAAAACAGCAATTCTGGTTGAAAATATACATTGTCTGGACAAACACTTCGCTTTACTACATAGTTTCCAAACTCCTTCCATGGAATAGATCTTTGCAGGTGGATTTGCAAACCAGTGAACAGAGTGGTCTCTCCCCATACGATTGAGAAGAGAATGCAGAGTAATTTTGATTTCCTTTGCTTGAGGAACAACTGTGAGAACCTGGAGACATGGTAACATCTCAATGATACAAATAGCTGCAGCCAGTAAATTGATCAGCACAGCCATTTTTTTGTTGTTGTTGACATGTTCTACTTCTAAACACACTACAGTGTGTTCAGTCAGGGTCACAAAAACACAGATAATGAAGAAACCCTTATGTGCCCTAAAGCACGTGTTCGTTCATAGGAGTCCTATAAGCTCTGATTACACCCAAAATACTGTGTTTTCTACTTCAGCATGAACGCCTGCTCCAAATGACTAGTTGGCATGCATGAAATAGGGCAAGTAGAGGAATGTTTTGTGCATTTTGTGACATATTCCTTCTCCCTCTAGGAGAGATGTTACCATGATACGGATGAGACTCTTAGATAATTCTATACTCGTTCTTCTTTCTTTTTAACTTTTTTTTTTTTTTTTAATTCTCTGGGGAACAGTGATCTATGATGTTTAATTGTCATTTCATTTTGTTTTATACTAAAGTAAATAAATGTATATGGAAACACTGCCAAGTATAAGCCTAGAATTTCTCTCCAGCTCTTGGAAGAGTTCTAGCTGGTGTCAGTGGCATTTATGAGCGAGATGAATATCTGAACCCAGTATATTATGCTACATCATAGATGGGGAAGAGCTATGCCTTTCCATAGATTCCTATCACCACTGCAATTGCCCTTAACCTCCCCCCACTCCTGCTTCTATGTTTTGCTTGTACACTGGGATTCTCTTTCAGGGGAGCAGCCTCCTCCTACACCTGGGCATCTACCTTAGGATCTCATTCAAAAGGAGCATCATCCTAGGTTGACTGTTTCGGTCTTTTCACTTTATCCTTTTCTTTTTGCAAAAGAAAATAACTCTCCCTTCAGTAATTTAATTCATTTTCTGTATTCAACAGACCAGCATTTTACTATTTGGATCTCCATTTGTACTACTGGAGAGCTAGATCGTCTATCAGCAAATCAATCATAACCAACAGTTCTGCTGGTGAATAGCCTGCAGCAGTAATGTGGCTATGTTATTTCTGTGCATATTTTTGTGTGTCTTGATCTTACCACCCCCAGCAGCTTTTTAGAAACCACTTATAATAAAACCAGCAAGTAAAAGTTCAACATAAGAAAATATTTCCAAGCAATTTTTTTTATTTTTTTTTTAAATCACTGTTTCTGTCAGCCCTTGAACTTCCTTAAGTCAGAAGCAGAAACCTAGCAAGGTAGTAATTATCTCCTATCAATTTCCACTTGCCCCCTTCCACTGAAACTGTCACATTTATGCAGAAGGATTACAGAATATAATGCATCTGGAGAATGCTGCAACAAAGATCTGCCGCAGCTCATTTCCCAAGGTTGTAAGCAATCACTCTGAGAAGGGTTTTTTTAAAGGTACCTGAACATGGAAAAGCATTTAGGCATTATCTAAACATAAGGATGGCTTCACATTTTTGATTCCTGAACAAATAATTGTAAAGATTTTGTGTCTGTCAGTGTCTTACTGCTTTGAAGCCCACAAAGTTTTAATCTATTTGGAGGCCAATATAAGCGGAAGAAAAAAAATACAGCCTTCAAAGAACAGGCATTTTAGCCTGTCCTCTACTTCCACCAGACACGGAAGTCATCCACAATTTTCAGGCACCTGGAGAACAGAGCTGAGGAGAAGAGCAGATGGTTGAAAGTGATGCATTAGGAGAGCTAGTCACACTATGGCATCCCTGTGTCAGTCTGCGGGGTCACCTCCATTCTCTGGATTCCTCCACTTCTTTCTCCAGTCACACAGTGCCTGAAATATCAGAAGCAAATATGAAGAGAGATAAAAAAAAGAGTAAGTAAGAGGAGGACTTGCCTTTGAGGTAACATTAACATAAGCTGTCAAGGAAATGTAGACTAAGAGGTCAATAAGATGAGGCTGTAAATGTGGGTAATCTCACAGGGCCTGTTTGTTTCCAACCACCATTTGTGATGTCCATATGGTGTTAGATGGACTAACAGTTGTTATCCACATCTACACATATTTTAAACCTCATGTACTGTATTACTAATCCATGCAACAGTCATCTTCGTGCTCCCAATATCTTGCTGTCACAGACCAGATTCACTGCACCCACCAGCTCTGCTCAGTACTCTGAGCCCTGGGACCTGGGCTATACTAAAATGCCTGCACATACCACGTCCCTCAGAAGACCTGGTCTTTCATTTCTCCTCTAATTTTCCACAGAATAGCATAGCAAATATCTCCAAATCTTCCCAAAGTGGGAGCTGAGGAGAAGTTCAGCCTCCACTGACCATCTGTGTTCTTCTGCAGTCAGTTCTGAACACCAGGCCGTGGTACAGATGTTTACTTCCAGTTCTGTCCAATTAGAAATATCTTACTCAGAAATGCATTTTATGGAGAACAGAATGGTGAATGTCACCATCTTCTAATTCAGAATAAGACTCAAAGGTTTGCTAAGGTGCCATGCTCCTTTCATCTCTCTATTAATAGCTGCTTGGCTTCCAATAATGTCTTGTATTTCTAATTTCAAAGAAACTGAAGCACTTGCAAACTCTATTTTCACTGTCCAATAAGTAACACTCTAGTAATGCAAGAAGGATAAAACCTCATGGCCATAAGCCATGCGAGATCAGTGCAGAGTTGACATGGATAAAAACTGTGTGCATGGAACAAGGCCAATAAATACAGGGACTTTCAATGTTTGACTTCTAAATGTTTCTATTGGCTTTTTGTGGATAGGTTTAATGCTAATATCCATACCCTTAACAGAATATTCAACAAACAAAAAATGTATCTTATATCACACTCTATTGAATAGTGTGTACTGACAGCTAGGGACTACTGCTACAACCCTTCCACTGAAATGAACCAATTGAACCAATGTCATTTTTCACCAACTGAAGCCTTTCCACCTCATTTTTATCTCAGTGACAGCTCTACTCCAGTAACCACCATTTGCACTGACAACAATCTCATTCCACCACATGCTCCACTTGTCAACAATAGCCACTTTTATTAATATAAAAGTAGTTTCTGGGAATTTTGTTCACAATTTCACAAAAAAATGTAGCTGTATCAGATGAAATGTACCTTCCTCCAAATTGCTTCAAACTTGTCATCTTCTTTTGAGTTGTAAGTTAAGGATCATAAAATTAGAGCCACAGATTCTCTTCAAAATGTATTTATTTATGGATGTATGTGTGTATTTGAGGACAGTGCTGTGTTCTGCATTTCTTCTTATTTTACTGTTTTCAGTCAAACTCTTGGAAACCTAGGATGCAGTCCTATCCAACACCTTTCTATCTCATAATCCAGCTGAAAACCAGGAAAAACATCCCTGCAGCAGAGCACCAAAGTGGATGTTAACAGAAAGGGAAGCAGCATGAGAAGATGCAGAACTTCAGGGGGAAGGTGGTGGATCACTGAGAGACCTTGCTCCCTGCACTGGGGAAATTTACTGGAATGGATGCGGCCTGACTGAACATTAATATCACAACCATCCATCAGGGACACATGCTTCATATCCTGTTAATCATCTGGGTCATCCCAACCTTCAAACATTTCATGTCTTGTACACTGAAGAAATACATGCTTACATTTCAGATTCCAATTCCAAGTGTAGTAGTTAAAGGGAAGACATAGAAGGTCCTTTCAAAATCTTTAGGGTAGGAATACATAGATATGCTGATATCATACAAGAATAGGAAGGGTGAAACACAAGACTTGTGTTATCTTAGCAGCTACGGAGGCTAAGAGCAGTAAATCATGAAGAAACATCCTAAAGGCAGAAAAAAAATTGGTGCCGCTGCTTACAGTTAATATTATCTTCTGTGAGTCTGTACAGGTAAAGAGATGCTATGAAAATTAAATAGAAAGCTTCTGTTTCTTCATATTTTGGCAGTCTTTCTGCTGAATGCATTAAGGAATCTGCCCAAAGGCCTGCGTGCAGGCTGAAGCACAAAAGTCACCTTGGAAATTTTTGGAGGATTATGAAAAAAAATAGGTTATGTAACATAGAGCCCATATATGATCACACTTTTCCCTTGTGATGTCCCTGAGCTACTGCCTTACTACTGGTCTCTCCCAGGATCAGCGCACCTTTCCTTTGGTCCAAGTAGTCATAGAAAGTAGGAAACAGGAAAATTAAATAGAAAACAGAAGACTAGAAGAGAAAGAACTTACTGCCAGATCTACTGGAACACAACTGTTTCAGTGTTGGGTATTTCCATCCTTATTTGTATTGTTTCCTTGTGGCAGATTTGTTTCATCCTTTTCTTTATTGTCAGCCTCATTTATCCCAGGTTTTCTCTCCCTCTCCCTTTTTCTTTACCTGCCATTTTTCCATTGTACTGTCCCTCCCACTTCCTTGTCCTCTTTTAGAGATCAGAAGTATGTGCAGTGTAGACATGTTTTTTCTCTGTCTCTTTTGGTCATACAAGTATGCACAGACAGAAAAATTTATACAGCTGAGAAGGCAAATCAAAGGCAGTTACTGCTTCTGCATTTGGAGAAGAGTATGGTGGTGTTTGTCATGATTTTCATAGCTCACCAGAGTTTAGTGTAAATGATCCACTGCACCAGAACAGTGAAGTTGTTCAGTTGCATCCTTATCCCAGACCTGTAGGTATTTTAGACTATTGAAGGCCAGTAGGAATGTAAGACCAGACCTAGAAATAGATCTGATATGCTACAAGAAGGCAGTGTAACCATGTACAGGTGTAATTTCCCTGTAGTAGCCAATCAGAAAGACACTGCAGGGCTCCGTACCAGTACTGCATCAAGCCTAGGAATGAGAGCATTTTGTTCACTTGTATTACATTGCTATTTTCTAAATGGCCCTCTCGTTGCCTGACTGGATAGATGGACTTTCCTAGCTAACTTGAGGTAGAAGAAAGTATCACTGAAGCTACTAGAGGAGTGTTTAGCATTATCAAAGAAGGCTGAATTATGAATTGATTGATGAGGTGCCAACCTCACTGATGGTGGTGAGGAATCCCATCATTCCCTGTTCGGCAGGCTCCTGGAAGGACTCACATTCCTTTTCTGCTGTTAGCTGTCACCTCTCAGGTGAAAAAAAAAGGAAAAAGAAGAACAAGAAATACATAAATAATCAATTACACATGGCTGTTATATGAGGAAGTAACTTCATTAATCCCAGGCACCATGTGAATGTGTCTTGTGACACTTTTGATCAGTGATTGTTCCCTCTGATATGTAACACTACTAAACTAATATGAAAGGATACCAGCAGATAAGAAAAGAACAATTTATCTTGGGTACTGACAAAACTGACAGGGTCGCATAACACTGAGGCTTTATAAAAGTCTTTGCAACATGCCAGAGCAATAGGATGAATAAATGAAGCATGACTATTAAATCATACAAAATGAATAACAAATATTTTTGCTTCTGTAATACTTGAACCCCTTTTTTGAAGCAAATTTAGATGACAATTAGGCTACAAGGATGGTGATATTTTTTATAAAGTAGCGTCACCTCAAAATGTCTTCACAAGGTCACTCAAAATATTACATATTCACAGTTAATATTTTCTACATGCTTCTAATTTAAGCTCTTTGCGTGCACATATCACAATTCAGACTACAGCTACATTCTGAAATATATTTCTTCCACACAATCCAGTCTTGATCAATGACTGAAAGGCCATTACAATGCACTTTTTATCTTGGTTCTTCAAGTTTATGTCTGTCGTGCTTTTGGCTGAGATGGAGTTGGTTTTATTTGCGGAGGCTTATATGGTGTTTTAATTCACATTTTTCATTAAAATAGTGGTGATATCACACTGATGTTTCAGCTGTTGCATAGCAGTACTTACACAGAACCAAGGACGTTTCAGATCCTCTTGCTGCCCTGACAGCAAGAATCTGGGTGGGGCAGAAAGTGCTGCAAAGGTGCACAACCAGGACAGCTGACCCAGAGTGGCTTAAAGGGGTGTTCTGTAGTGCATGATATTGTGATCAGCAATAAACCTTTGGGGAAAAATAGAGGAAGGAGGGGACATTCAGAGTGATGGCATTTGTCTTTCCGAAAAAAACATTACATATTATAAGCCCAACTTTCCTGGAAGTGGCTAAGCATCTGCCTGCCAGTGAGAAACAGTGGATGAATTCCCTATGTTGGTTTGCTTGCTCACACAGCTTTTGTTTTATCTAGCAAATTTTTATCTCAACCCACAAGTTCTTGCACTCTAACTCAGTGAAAGATACAAAGAGTGCATCTTAACTGCATTTCTCTGGGATTCAGGCAGATTATCCTGATCTGTAAATGCTGTCACAGTTCCCTTTAGTCAGCACTCATAGTACCATGCCCTTCTTTCTCTCATTACAAGGCAAAATCCAGTTCTCAATTTCCAAGATCCTAACTTTAAAGCTTTAGATGTATAATAAGTCACCACTCTTGATGAAAGGCAATGAGAGTCCAAATGAATTACGGAGAATAACGGAGATATTATAAAGCCTCAAACATAAAGGATCCAATCTGCGACTAGTCTGGGAGTGAGGATATGTGAATGGGACTTCTTCCATTCTGAGTCCTTCAAAGGTGTGTACCATGCTTCATTGTCCTTGCAGGGAATTAGGCCACTTGCTATTGAAAAGTATTTTGATAAGATTCCTGAAGTGTCTGCAGGCTGGTTCATCCCTAGGATCGTATTTGGGTATTTACTCAGAAAGATGCAAAATGGAGAAATTCAAAGTGGTGAACCTTCCACATCTTGTGTATCTCTAAGAGAAATAAATTCAAGTCACTTTAGAGAAGGATCTTCTACCCCAGCATCTAAAGATTTCTGCTTGTGTGCTTCAACCTGATCTAGCTGCAGATGTTCCTATTCATTACAGGGCAGTTAGACTAGATGACTTTTAAAGGTCCCTTCCAACTCAGCCAATTCTATGATACTATAATTCAACACAATCCCAGTAAGAAAGGTCAGAAAAATCTATTGGATTGAGCCAACATTGTAACATGTAAAAGAATTACAAATGCATTTAAGCATCTCCAGGACACTTTATTGGTCTGGTGATGGGATGGGTATACTAACACTGAATTTGGGCACTTAAAACGCAGTTGTCCATTATACATTGCCTGTATCCCTACATCCCTTTATAAATCTTTCTTTGCCATGTGTGGTTTCAAAAAGGATAGTTTCTCAGGTAAATAAAGACCAAGTGAGATACAGATCATGATCACATTAAATGTGATCATTTATCACATACTAAATGTGTGCTGTTTATACAAGACTTCAATGTAATTAGCTACATTAATCTCAGGAAGTGAAGACCCACAACAGAGTAAAATCATCTTTATGTTGTTTAATTTAAGTGATTGAACTGACACTGAAGGGAATTCAGACGTACTAAAGGCAAAACTGCAGGCTAGGACTGCTTCATAAAATTCCAAAAGGGAAAAAAAAGAAACTTAAAAGTAGTTTTTATGAGACCTTATAGCCCTTATTCATGAGAAAGGGCATAGAAAAAGGAATAGGAAAGAACATGAACTTTTGTATCCAATGGGTGGTGCAAAGCCTATCAGTCCTAATGTAAACACTGTGGCTTTTTAACGTTTCATACCATTTATTATGTTATATTCTCTATCATATCTACAGAACCATCTATATATACCCCTTTCTGTTCAGTGCATCCATGTAGCTGAGTGTTACCTGTTGGGGCCTTACATAAAATGTGTGGTTCTACCAAGTAACCTACGGGACAGAATTACATCAAACAGTCCAGAGTTTCTTGTCCTTAAGTTAACATTGTTCTTAAGTTACAAATTTATACAAAAGCCCTAATAGTGTTATGCTGTTGGGAGCAGATGCAAATATATAATAACTAAGGAGATATTAATAAATAAAAAGTACATATCCATTTTCTGTATATTATTTTCCATATATCATTATATATATTTTATTTTTTATATTTGCAAACCCCGATGACTTTTTGCAGGCGCTGTGTCCCACAGTATTTATGATACTCTTGCTTAGGACAAAACAGAATGAAAAGAATCAGATCAAAATATCTATTCAGGAGAAGGAAGTCTGCAGCAAATATCAGCAGTATTTTTACTTTTAAAATACCTACTGCAGCTAGACAGAGTAAACTATCTAGTGATCAGCATTGCAAGAACTAGTATTTTGACAACATTGTCATTCTGCCTAAAAGAAATACTATTAATACTATAAGCATCCCCTTAGTGATGCTCTTTCAGAAATGGATTAAATAGTCAATCAAGTTCAATGGTTTTCTGTGTTATGGAATTGTATAAGGCATATCTGCCAAAAGTCATTGCTACACATTCAAAAGCATGTTATTACTTCCCTGTTAGGTCTTGAGGACAGACTAGTGTTCAGCTGGTTTTATCTAGTCCATCTTTCTATTTATATTATATTAGTATCTAGAACTCCTATCGCAGTTAGTTTTTATCATCTGAAAACACAGAATGAAAGCAATTGGAATTCTTTTTGTACTCGTTATTTTTAAAGTTTTCATGTTGATTTCTGTTAGGCAAGAACGGTTTGAATAAATTCAGAACTACATCTTCGCCTGGTTGAAACAAGAGTCTAAAATTGAGTAAAAATGTTTTGATTACACAACAGTGCAGCTTAATCATAAATGTAAGAGGGCAAAGTCCTTGCTTTGCTTTATCATTAGCAGAGTCATCATTTGTTGAATATCTAGATCCAAAAGCATATTGCACAAGCTTCCATTGAAATTGCACTCATCACTTCAGAAAGTGATATCCTACAACTTGGCCATTCTACATATTGCTGTTCAGGACAACAATGTTATTTATAACAGAAAACAAACCCATGAACATTTACGTGCTCTAAAATTGTTTGCAACAGAGTTTATTTGGTAAGAAGTTAGAAGCATATTACTATTCCCTTCCATACTACACAGTCGTTTTCATGATCATATTGTTCAGAACACATAATACAGTAACCATTTTATCAAGATACCTGCAAGCAAGTCCAATCTTTATATCTGTTCATCTTGGGGAACAGGGGATTTTTATTAAGACGGTTGAGTGGGAAATTCTTTTTTGATTCTTAAGGAGGTATATGATATCTCTTTGATATGAAGGGATATTATATAAATAAGATGTCAAGAGAATTGCAATTTAGGTACCAGAATTCCATATTGCTATACCCACTCCACCACCAAGCATTCTCCATCCCCACTGTAAACGCATTTGCAATTTGTTTTCACATTGAAACATCTTATGTGCCTACATTTTATCACTAAATGAGAAATTATTCCAAACCAAGAAATGTGACATTTTGAAAATGCAAACAAAATATTTGGCAGTTTTAAGGGGAAAAGAAAAACACCATAAATTCTCCAAACCCAACTTTTTCCCACTGACTTCAAGTAACAAGTATCCACTGCAACTTTCTAATTGTTGTTTCTCCACCATGGCTTTGTCTCATGTTTTGTCTCCGTGAAAGCTACTTACACATGCTGCATATGAAGGACAATGCTGGAAACACACACCCTTCATACAAGCTTGGGAGCTGAGAAAGTTGTAGGAGTGCACGGTGCAATAATCCACAGGCTGCTGGAACCTGAACTTATAAGTTTGCTTACAAACGCATACTCAATCTTCAGGTCAATGAGCCAAGTTCCATCAGAAGTCAACAAATCAACCACGTACTGCTGCACTGGAAATCCTGGGAGCAGCAGTGCAATGCCATCCCACCAAATAACTGCAAACCAATCATCTTTGTGCCCTTTTCTTGAGGTCCCTTCCAACCTAAACCATTCTGTGTGATTCTGTGATATTAAAAATGCGTATCCCCAAAATTCTAATTGTAATCATCAGAAATAATTTTGTCAAGCATACTTTTTTTGAACACATGCCCACTCTATAGAGATACAGTAAACAGTTTCTTGTCACTGAATTTACACTTCAAAACTGTGAAGGATAAATCTGACAAAGCTATTTGATCCTTGCATGAAAATGGACTTCAAAGCTGAACATGTATTTCTGTTCATTTTACAGCTACAGATTTCCAGCAGAAAGTGATTATGCCTCTGATTACTGATGCCCATTGTAGTAGCAGTTTCATCTATTGCTTTTTTAGAATTTAATCATTGTCTTTTGTTGACCAGTACAACAGTACAGAGAGCTCCATGCTACTCATAAGAGGCTAGTGTAATTGAAAAACAGACCAAATCTACTGGATTTCTGTAATGCAGCAAATCGTGAATAGGAGAATAAAAATGTCCTCAATGTCTGGATGTGTATTGTTACTTTGAAGCTACTCACGGCGACTGCCACCATAGGATCAGAGGAGAAGCTAACACCCACTACTTTAAATAATTATTGGATTCATTTTCCTCATTATTTCTCATTCATTCTATTTTGAGCACCACCCCACTTGATGTTATAATTAGTCATCTGAAAAACCTTTCGCAGAATAAATGATTCCAGCTTTGTAGTATCACAGATATGACAACTATGTGTGTTAGGCAGAAGAAACAATTTAGTCTTCAAAATTTGTAGCAGGGATGAAGGTGCAGAAAAAAGAATTCCAATTACATCAGCATGTGATTTTGTACATCAAATAATTTCAGCCCACAAGCTGATGGATCCTTTTAGATGACACCACATATGCGTACCAAGTCTCAAACACATGATGCAAGTTCATCACCAAAACCTTGAAGGATAACAGTGATATTTGCTGTGAATACTTATATTGAAAAGAATCTTAAGGAATTTCTGCCTGATTTCATACAAACATGATGAAAATAATCAGGATTTTTTCTTTTAGCAGAAGGGTTTCCATAAAGACCTCCTGCTTCCCCTGCTTCATGGAATGAGAAGAAACAAAGGATGGTCCGGTGCATCCGGTAACAGTGCTCCAAGACTTAATGATAAACTTGAAAGATTTTTTTGAGAATTTACAACTGTCTACTGGTATAAAATCATAAGGATCATAGCATTAGTGACAAGATGATGTGGTAGCATGATGCAGCTTTTGGTTTTCATGCTCTCTTGACATTGACTCACTTGTGTAAAATCGGTCTGCATCCATCTTCTTTCCAGAAACTACATGATGATCTTAAGTACTGGCGTGACCAACCACAAAATAAGAAAGTCATTCAGAATGATGGAGAATATGGGCCAGATTACCCGTTGCCAAGTGACAGCAGGGTGCCACTTCTGTTTTAGCATTTTGATTCATACTATCAATTTTTTTTCAAATAGAATATCCTTCTAACATATTCTAGCAAATAAGAAACACAAAACAAAATTAAGCCCTTCGTATTGCCTAGTATTTTAATTACTCAAATGGTATAAAGTCAATATTAGCATTTATGTCACATTCAATTATCTCCCTAGTACGTCCCCCCCCATTTGCTTTCCCATGTGTTGGTTCATCACACAGCGCTAATTAGGTCACTTCAAATGGACCATAATTGACAATGGCACTTTTGCAGGTTTTTATTTTCACACAGAAAATCTGAGAATAAATTAATGACCAGCAATTTTGACAATTACGGTCAATTAAATTTGTCAACATCACAATTGACAAAATTAATCTATATTCAATATTGAAAACTTGACATCAAGAACGCAGCCTTAGAAAGGAAGTCCAAAGTAACCAGATTTAAGTGACAAATACATAACAATGCATGAATTTGTCCAGCTCATATTTAAGTATGAGTATATTTTAGTTCTAATACTCTAGGAATAGACAGTTACAAAAAAAAATGTTACTGAAGCTCAGGTATACCAATTAGAGGGGGGAAAAAAAAAATTGCACTATTTCACTATATTCTGGAGAAGGCTCAGGGGTGATCTTATCACTCTCTACAAGAGAGGTTGTAGGGAGGTGGGGGAAGGCCACTTCTCCCATGTAACTAGTAATAGGACTAGTGGGAACGGCCTCAAGTTGCACCAAGGGAGATTCAACTTGGATGTTAGGAAATACTTCTCCCTGGCAGCCCATTCCAGTGCCTGACCACTCTCTTGAAGGAGGTGGTGGACTCACCAACCCTGGAGGTGCTCAAGAAACATTTAGATGTTGTACTGAGGGACATGGTTTAGTGGGAAATATTGGTGATAGGTTTGATGGGATGATTTTGGAGGTCTCTTCCAATCTTGGTGATTCTATGATTCTATGCTATAACGTCAGTATAGAAAATTCCCATATTGCACTTTCACAGTGCTTTAACCATACGTATACTTCATCTGAAACTTTACCTACTATAACAAAGATCTCCATAACGTGCCTTTTCTCATTTTAGCTTGATTACAAACAATCGTAGCCAAACTGCAGGATGCCTTGGCAATTATTACTGGCAATGTTGAGTTTTAATGTTATACTTCTGGGGCCATGCACTAGAATCACAGATTTTGTTTGCATTCTGTGCAAGATAGGTACACTGATAGTAATCCTTCCTTCAGGCTGCATTTCCTCTATAGTCATAACCAAAAATAAAGCAGATTAAATGCAAAAATAATTAAATCAGAGTTTAAACATCGGGATAAAGGTGAACACATAAAACACAGTGCTGTCAACAGAGCTTGTGATATACGCATGCAAGAACAAAATGCACTGCAAAGTGTTCCTTCTCAGGAAGCTTTGGAAAGAAAATTGTACCAAACCAAAACCAAAATTTCCACCTCCATCTTTGGAAATAAAACAAAAAGTAATTTAACAGTACTTCATTTCAGAGAAAAAAAAAATTGCTATCTGAAATCCTGTTTATTGTTACTACCATTTGCTTGACTACATTTTGCCCCAGGGATATACACAGGTCAAACAGTTACATTAATGCAATTCAGACAGGCTTTTTGAAATTAATCCCCCACACTTCGCAACACCCAGGAAGACTTCTGTCTTCTGTGGTCATTTGGAAGTCATTAGTCAAGCTAAACAGCCATGAAAAGCATTGATGGGACATCTTAGTAAAGCAGACAAAAATCCTTATTATCCAGGATATATTAACTATATGTTTAACATGGAGCTAGTGTTTTATCAACTGTAAAGCAAGATGGCTTGACAGGCATTGATATAGATGGAACTGTATTATCATAGTCAAATGCAAATTGAGGATAATAGCTTGCAAATCTGAGAATCGACTTCATTAGATTTCGAGGCATGTGCTTGTCTCATATTCAGTGAATATTCCCATATTCATTTTGACCTAAAGTAGTTAAGTTGGTACAAAAAAAAAAAAATTAGAATTCATTAAAGCACTGAGTTCCCCAGTGGAAGTGTCATGTATGAGCTACTATTTTCACAGCTTATGTCTGCAAGGAGGGCCAAAGCAAACATAACTGAAAATTTGAGTTAGAAGAGGTAAAACTCCTATATGTTTCTCCTTGTATTTCTTAGAACATAAAGGCAGTATGTGACAACTACCATGATGTGTGAGCAATACCTACTATTTGAAGTGCTTTGTAGGAAATGCTTTCATCTTTCTCTACCTAAACCATTGTACTGGATAGAGAAAGTTATCATGCCTCAAGGATAAAAATTTAACTCCCCAAAATTTAATATTAGTATTTACATTTCTAGAGTACTGAAGTAGTTCAAGAAGAGACGGCATTTTGGCTGAGGTAGTGTTATACCAGAATGGAAATGATATTATTTAAAAGCTATTTTAAAGCATCTTAAAGAAAAGACAGCTGGAAAGAAAGATAACAAGCAAAAGAGTAAATTAAAACCTGTTATAGGCAAAAATAAACATACAAAAGCCAGACTTCCAGAACAGTTGCACATGCTGCATCCCACATTTGGGCACCAACACAAACTGATGGATATTCCTGGGTCTTGAACACTTCTGACAATCTGTTTCCTTTAGTCAGGTATTTCTTCTTGCCTGTTCTGATTAAGTCAGATCAACTGGAGCACAGAATTCTTCTGTCTATGCTCTGCATCAAGGCTTCTGACAAAGCAATAGTAACAGCATGATGTCAACTTATTCTCTAAAGAAAATGCACGAAGAAAACAATCGCTGCAAACTAAAAAGTAAAATATTGTAAATATTTCAGTGATAGTAAATGTTTCACAATGGACTATGCTACAAGAGTATGATGGAACTTCTTGCACTAACGGAGACCCTAAACCCAGTATTTCTTCAAAAAAAAATTTTTTTTTTTTTTTAAACAAAGTACAGAACCCATCCAAAATGAGGGAGGCTTGTCTGAGACTCCAAAAAACCCACTTGACTCTTTCCACATATAAGCCTTTTCACACAGGAAGCAGGAGCAAATATCAAGGACATTTTCACAGCCTGCTTAAACAGAAGTAGACATCAGAGGCTGGAACCAGGGAGCCAGCCAGGTAAGCTAACTTAGACACTGGCTTCCAGATAACTCAGTTTAGTGGTCTTTTATTCCACCTTGATTTTTCAATAGAACATGCCAATTTTATTTATCTGCCCTTTACCTGTGATGTTTTGCATCGTGTTAACAGATATCTGCAGTAACCTGGCAGTTATCTGAGGGCCAGTGAAACATGGAATACATGGAGCTGTGACTGTAAGACCGACACGGCATCTGATGTTAGCAGTTGCAGAAGACAATAGTATCTGACTTTGGACTTCTCTGCTGAGGAATGTATCTCCTTACATTAACTTTAAGGCAATACCAGCCTTTCCAAGATAATGTTTCTCTGAATAATTTCAGTATTATCACATGTCCCTATTATTTCAGAGAAACACAGGACAAAGAAGGATCTTTGTGCAGCTGAAATATAAAATTCACAATCAGAGCAACCAGGTACTGTTCCAACAATTTTGGTGTGATATAGCATCACTTTCTCAGTAATAAATCTTCAGTAACATACACATCTAATTTGGGGTTGTATAGGGTTGTTTGTTTTTGCAATCAGGTTTGGTTATCAGATGAATCAGCATAGCTGTTCTGGCAGAAAACTTATAGATTTCCAGGAGTGCTTTCCAAATGCTCCTTTTAGAAAAATCAGCTCTGGCAACACTTCACTGAAAATGATGATATTCAATCCAGTTCATCAGTGTTTGTGAGGTTATTTAAAATCTTGAAACAGAAGCTGCAATCAAGAAGTACAAATAAGATATTTTTACCTGAATTCATAAAGAATCATTTGACTGCTATATAAGAGTATGTATCTATTTATTTAAACAAAAGACTGCAAATGAAGAAACTCATGATACCATGAAGAGTGTAATATCTATCCCCATGGATAACGAGGAAGCTTTGAAGTTGTTGCCACAATTATACAAAAGACTCCTCAGTACCTCTGCGAAGTTCTACAAAGGATGGAACTGAATATGCTTTCATATAGATAATGTTTCTTCTGATAGAACTGAGCACTTTGTAGACAGTGTCAATAAGATATAAATACAGCCTCTTGAGCCACACAAACATATAGATGAAAATTACGGAGAACTGAGACCTTTAGGAAAGGGTCTACATCCAATGTTTTCATAGTACAGTTGATGCACTGCAGCCATCTTATTTTCCAAAGAGTCATTTTCTTTTGCTGTTAAGAGCCTTGAAGTACACAGAGCAATTCTCTATCATTCCCATATGGTTGTCGGGAACAGGAATTCCATCAGCAGACCCACATGCTTTGAACTGCCCTCATCAGCTGCATTTCTCTTTTTATGCTCCTACTTAGAAGCAAGCAGCAACAGAAAGATTCAAACAGCGAGGGGCCCAGGAGGAGTAAGTACACATCAACTGTATACCCAGCCTGGGGTGACCCCAGCTACTACCTGTACACACCTTGCTTACTACCTTGGGCACAGGGTCTGCATGAAGGGGAAGAAAAGTCTCCCTTTGCAACAGCTGGTAAGGCTTATTTTGGAAGGGTAGTATCAACTGGATGTACTGACAGAAGAGCTGCTTTTCCAAATAGCATTCTCATTCTTTTTGTTCAGTAGTCTCAAACACACTGACTCTAGCCCAGTCCAGGAAGGAGAATGTTTTACTCTTTTTTCTTGCTACTTTCTCTGTTCTTCTCTACTAGAAGCTGACAATAAGGCAAATAAAAATAGAAAGCTTTGGTGACATAGAACCATGTTTATCTGAACTGAAGTTACAAGAAGGTATAAGCCATAACAACCAACTAGAAAAGCAGGACAGAAAGCAGAAAGGCTTTACTTCCACCTACAACACAAATGCTACTCCTACCTTTTAAAGGACTTGGTGAACACCCTCACTAGTCATAGGCTTTCCCCGAATCCAGCTGTTCACACCACATACATATGTTACAAAAACAACAGCTATAATGATGGACCTCGTAAGCAGTAAAATTGCTTCTGAAAAGTTCTTTGCAACACCAGGCAAAGCATCACTCAGAATGTCAGTAACCACACACAGGAAAAAAGTTAACTCACCCAGCTGGTGGTAGGGTCTCTAGCTGTAGAATGCCCCTCCCCTCCCCTCAGAAAGCAACCTTTGCCCAGGAAACACTTCCCTCATGAAAGCTAGACTTTAAATGAGCCCAGATCCTGGGCCCACCCTTTCTGGTAACATGGGAAGCACAGGTGAATCACTTGCACCTGTGCTACCTGGGTCAGACACCCATCCCTTCACCAGGTAGTCAATCATCAGTTCATGCTGTGACATAACAGCATAATAGTTCTCTGGATTTTCTTGGGACTGCTCACATGGTGTGAGCTTATCACATGCAGTGCAGTGGGAAAGGGCACAGTTTTCTTCTGTTTGGCCCATATGGCCTCACTGAAATCAGAAAGATTCTTTAAAATCATATTAAAACAAGATCTGAAAAATTTGACAAACTAACATCAACCATGAAGTTCTTGCAGCCTACTTCCCCCTTCTGAATTTTGAATATTAACTTTGCCGCATGTAACTTTCCTTTTAACTTGCCTTATTGATGTTATTCAAATAAGAGGTTTACTGCGTAGCTCAAAGGAGGAAAAGCTCCTTTCCACAGCTGTGAGCTTTAAAATCTTAATCTGGAGATGATTCCATGATGTAGCTTCAACTTTGGCCCTGAATTGAAATGAGTGTAAATTATACTTACAGCTTTTTGCTGTAGTCACAATTCTTGGGAGGACAAATTTTTCTCTTTCCTCGGAATACATAAATAAACACTGTTAATTAATATTATTTTTTTTTTAAATTGAGATGTCTTACTCAGTATTTTAGCAGTCATAACTATTAGCATTTGTATCATTATGGCCTCCACAGCTACACAGTTTAACTGTAGCTTATATCTTTTATTAAAAAACAGTTTACTCTGAAATACAGTTCACGGGACTTCACTTAAGAAAAAGAAAGAAATCAGTAAATTCATAAAGAACAGAGAAAAAAACACATAAATTTAATGTGCATAAAGCTGTTTCTCCAAGCTTGTAACTAAACCATTCATATCATTTAAAAACATTTAGAAATAAGGTCAGCTTCTGGTAGATCATGTGATTTCGACTTCATTTAACCACTGTTCTGTGATCAGCTCCGTATGTGTCATCCTTCTGCTGTGCAATTTTTCTTTCAAAGTCTAAAAATGTCATTAAAGTGACATGTCTGCAGACCACTATAAGAGACTGAAACTTTGCTGTTGAAGATAAAGCAAATCATAGATCTGTTAACCATTAAAGTGTTGCTTTGTGATTACCATTTTATCATCAGAAGCATCCTGTCCCTTGAGAGAATAAAGTTTCCAGGAAGATACACTGTACAGACAAGGATAATACTGTCGCAGACATAGAGCTTCAGGTTTACCTTAAGTTTCCCCAAAGTTCTCAAGTTTTCCATGGCTTTCTTTTTTCTTGATATATTCTTCATTCAAACACCTTGCCTTCTAATTTCATAAAAGAAGGCTAGGTACAATGGTTTTCACATCACTGTCAAATGTAAAAGCAAGGAAATGAACTACTTTTAGAAATGTAGAATACAGGTTATTCAGACAATACCATAATCTTATAAATTTTGAGTGAAGTTTCTCAGCTATAAAAATTACAGAAAAAAAAATAAATAAATTATTAATCTCATAGGAATTATGAAAAAATAAGAAGTGTTTGATACTCTCCTTTACTCCAACAATTCTTAATCCAAAAGATATGTTATGAAAATAAATAACTACATTAGAGATTATACTTAGACAGTGTATTAGATAATTTAGTATATATTAGTATATAAGCTAGTAACTGGATTCTTGGCTCATAATTTAGTGTGTTCAAAAAACGTTGAATGAACAGATTCAAAATGAAGGGTTTCAAGTTTGCATCCAGCCTTTAAAGATTAAGATCAAACTAGTAGTTTAGGGAATGTGATAAGTAGAGATCATCCAGAAACCATCCAGTAGATAATTTCAACCAGTACTGCCACTGTGTTTAAAACAAAGTTCACTACCATGTTGTTAGTATATTAAGGTATGATATTTAAAAAGGGCAATTCAGATGTGACAGTGTTTACTGAATGACAAAGGTGTTTAGGAGTGTAAAAGAGAATTTTGACTGTGTGGATGTTATGATAGTGACTGGAAGATAAAATGGAGGGGAGGTTATGTTTAAATCAAGGGGGAAAAAGATCTAACTTTATTTATAAAGCAATGAATAAGCTGGCTAAGAACTTTTGAAGCAAAATCTTTGAGCTATAGCAGACAGTTCTGTGGAAAAATAAGTGTAATGTTGAGTACAGTTCAAAAAAGGGAGTCTGAGAGATAGGAAATATTAAGAAAGGGTTAGAAAACAGAACAGAGGTGATCATACCACTAAATAAATGATGTCCCAGGCTGAAAGAGCATAGGAGGACTAGTGAAGGTGCAGAGAATGTTATTAAACATGCAGATAAACACACAGATGGATCTTCCTTCTCAAAAAGAGAAAACAGAAATTAGACTGAAGTATTTAAAATTACCAACAGTCTAAGTGACTGTAGCAGTGTTTCTTTCTCTTTCTTTGAAACTAAAAGTAGCAGATTCAAAACCATAGAAATAAATAAATAAAGGCTGTAATACACAGTGTACCTTTGAGATATGGAAATCTGTGCTGCAAGATTTTGAAATTAAGAAAAAAAAATTATCCGGAAAAATCCAGGAATAAAATCAGTTTAGAGCTATTAGTAATTATTCTTAAACATTATTCCCATGTTTCTGGAATTCTCTGGACTACAAATCACTGCAGAAAGAATACCCTGGGGCAGTATAGCTATATCCTTTGTTTTTATCCTCTCAGCTAGGCACGATATGACTGAAGTAAACAGTGTTAAATGGATATTTGCTCTGATCTGATGGAGAATTGTTATGCTCTGAACAGCAGATGAGTTAAGATATGAATTACAGATCTGCAGCTCAGATAGCAAGTTGAGACTCCACTGCTTTGCATGAGGAAGTTTTGGGGCTGCTATAGAGCAATGCAGCTCCTTGGCCACCTTGGTGTGCACCACTGGGTGTTCAGAGTTCAGATCAGGGCCTGCATGGAAAGCCAGAGCCAGAGTTCAGCCAGCATCTGCAACAGGCATTGAAGCCAGTGCACATGCTGAAGCAGAATTTTCCCCGCAGTTTGAGCCATGCAGAAGGCAGGAATCCACTTCTGGACTCCCCAGGATTTGTGCCTTATCTTCATGTTGAGTTGTAGATGCAGTTAGAACAATCCAGCCCTGTGATAACAGATAATGCTATATCTAAAGTAGAGAAGATCGCACGTCTACTAGCTTGCAGTCAGAAAAAAAAAGGACGGTCTTCATCTGCTTCCTGAAGCTGAGAGAACATTTGGGGAAAAGCATCACCTTGTACTTACACTCTTCCTGTTGTACCTGCTCTTGGTTACTCCCATAAACAAGACGCTGACTAAAGAAACACAACTGCTCTCATGGGGAGTTTTCCATTTTATCTGGTCACATTTAACAAATTGTCAAACATGCTTCACACAAAAGTGGGTTAAAAGTAAAAATTAAAAATTAAAGAAACTTGAAAAGCTGAGGACTGAGGCACAGCTTATTCTTCAGAGCACTTCCCTCTACTACTAACCAGCAGCAGTTGCATTAGCAATGAATGAATTTTACAGGCATGCTGCAGATGGTAACTAAATTGTGGTTCCTACCTAGATTATAGTTCCTGTTATTTTCTGAGATGGTGAAGAAACAACAAGATAAAAACAAATTTCTGCAGGAATCTGTAGATAAGGACCTTCAAAAAGAAGAGGCAGGGACATACAGCTGGTCCTCAAACACCTGGTCCCATGAGGTCCTTTTAAACTTTGCAACCCTTTTAAATCGGAGTGTTCTTATTCCCTCTATAATCCAACCTTTAGCCAAACTCTCTGGGGTTCCTTAGACAGTTACTTCCCTAATGAATCTCATTTTAAAAGAGGAAACTTTTTAATACAGAAGTTGTGTACAAGAAAGCCCATTTACATTACACTTCAAACTTTTTTATTTTTTAATCAAGATGTTATTAAAAGGTTCGCATCAACATGGGGTAAGTTTCACAATAGAACTTCTTGTCCATGGACTTTCTTAGTCACTTCATTCCATCTCACCCATTTGCTCATGGTACCTCAAGTCTAGTAATATACAAGATCTGCAATTCAGAGTCTATTTTGTAGATGTAGGAGATTATATAAGGAATTTTAGCAAGACTGAGCCATAGGACTGAGTACTAATATACTCATTTTAACATCCATAAACATTCAACTATTTTATGCCCTCCATACATATAAAGCAGAAGAGAAAGAAGTGTGAAATAGTTTTCAGTGAATACTGATTCAATATAAATGTGAAAACCTGAATGTTTCTCTTATTTTTGCACAAAGTGTTCGTGTAGGCAGCTGGAAGCTAGCAGATAAATTGAGATAAATATCTGACTGCTGATTGTTCTGGGAAGCTTTATGAGAACCATACATGAGGCAGTTGATAAATCTGGATTTAAAACTATCTCTATGAGATTTTTAATTTAAAAATAATAAAAATAGTAATGTAAATTTTAAATCTTCAGAAATGTGTCCTTACTTTCAGCAACCACTATTATCTGAGCTATTTGAGTGCTATTTCAAATATTACCTCTCACTTTTGTTTTATACATTTGATTTTATTTTACTATAATGGTCTAACTTCAGCCAACAGCAATCCTTTTTTTTTTTTTTTCTGAGTGGATTTAAGCTGTCAGGTAGCATTTGCTGTGATACATTTTTTTGTTATCTCTTCATTAAAAGCATATTTTCAGTAATTACTTGAAAGAAATATACATATTTCATGATTACATCTAATTTCCTGACCTTCAGAGTGTCAAAACTTGTAATTTATACATTTATAATGGGTAGTTCATATTTTAGGGACAATAAGATAACATTCAAAAAATTGCATATGAAATTTTTCTTACGATTTATCTGTCTGTACTGGCTTTATACATGTTATTATAATTATTTACCACCTAATATGTATGTATACTTACAGGAGAACACTTTCCTTTCATTCCATATTTGGGGTAACCCAACAAAAACTGCATTTCCCTCTGGCATGAATTCATGCAAACTTACAATGAGTTTTTCTTTGAAAATACTTAAAGAAGATTAAAGCGTAATAAATATTTCTCTTCTGTAGAAATCTGTGGAAAATGTTTTTCTAATTTTTATTTTTTTTTAAACCTGAAATAAATTCAAAAATCACATGCTTGCATTCACATACACTTGAAGTTATCACTTGACCTGAAACACATAGTAATGCCAAATTGGGCCAAGTGAATGTGTTAACCAAATAAAAACCAGAGAAATTTCTCTCCTGTTAAGCTTACAGATAAAAGGAATTAATCATCTTTATTCTTAGTATAAGAAAGTTTTAGAAATATTTATTTGAAAAGCAGTGTAGTAACACTTATTTAGAAATGCCTTGAAAGAAAAATAAAACATTAATATCTGAAAAGCTCTTATTTGAGCAGCAGTGTTCCTCTAATTTTGAGTAAACAGCTATGGATAGATGTATCAAGTCTACTACTATATAAATATATCTATTTTAATGCAATAAATGTATTTTAGTGCTTCTTTAAATAACTGCAAGTTTTAACAGTCTTTGCCCTATATTTAATACTTTTATAGGTCTAATATGTTCTAAATTTCATCTGTCAACTATGAATGTATTTTCTTATAATACTGAAACACATGGCAACTAATAGTTCTCAATTATGCCAAATAACTGATTCAACTTTTCAATACATTTGACTTGTTTATTATCATCAGCTAAATAATATTTGTATTTAAAACATAAGTTAATGATTCAAGCATAATGAAATACTAATATGAAACTTCAGATAACATTCTTAAATACCCACAAAAACATGAAAAATGTGTATTGGTCATAGAGCTGCAGCATGGAATTTTGAATATGTCTACCATTCTTTTTGATCAATCTTTAGAAAGAAATAATCTGAGTTTTCGCTCAGATATGTTATCCAGAAACTGCTAAGGTTATGTTTCATTAGTTCCATAAATGACAACAGTCGGAGTAGAGGAGTAACACTATACTGTTGCAAAAAAATCTGTGTTTTTTCCCAGTAGAATGTAAATTACACCTAGCTTAGGAAAGGTAAAGGGACATATCATAATTGCTATTAGAAATTCAAATATTATATTTAATATGAAATATTTCTAGTTCCTTAACTGAAATCTGAAGTTTTAAAGCAAATAATTCAAAATAGCTGACATTTGAATACATTGCTTACAATTATCCAGTTAAGTATTTCCAATTCAATCATAACCAAATTATTCCTTCTCTCCATAAACAAATACGTCTTCTTAGTAAAGAACATAATGCAGTACCAAAATGAATACTTTGCAAAGCAACAAACAATTGCACTGATTTAGCTTTTACTGAGTCCTTTTTTTTTTAGCTTACCTCTGAAATGAGCTCTCCAGTTCATGTTCTTCTCAGATGCTTTTGTAGTACACTTCTACTCAGCTAAGACCATACATACATATGCCCTGGCTTTATTTATATCATTCATACGGAAATACATTGTACTAAAGACCCTCAACATAACAGCATAAGAAAATTGTGATGCTAATGAGAGCACCATGTTCCCGAAGAGCTTCATAAAGCATAAGTTATTAAGTGAGCACTGTCTTGAACCCAAATTCAGCTAAATAAAGATGAAAGCCTGTCAAAAAGTAGAAATGATATCCTAACAAATTGACAAAATTAATATATTATTATAATTTATGAACAGTTTAACCATAAAATTAAATGGGCAGATGTACTGTTGTTCTCACTTTAATTGAATTTAAAAGTCTCTCTATTGCAGGCACAGATGTGTAATCATATTTTCATAAATAATTGTTTAAATGACAATCTAAAGATTCAAATACTGTTAATATATAAAATACATTCATTGATGTGGTGCTGTAGTGTAAAACAGAAAATATAAATGCTGCCATAGGTAATTATTAGTCGCTTAGCTGTCAGTTAGTCAAATCAACTAAAAGACCAATTACTCTGATGATACACATGTTGAAAGCCTGGTTAAAGTAGAGTTCATTGTTGGCATTAGGTCATGTTCGGCAAATTCTGATTCTACAACAGGTTTTCTGTTCTGTTTATGCCTTTTTTTTATTTTTTTCCTGTGAATTATTGTAGTGAGGATATTTTGCATTTGAATTCATATACAGCAACTTGTCCTCTAATCTCTTAATCTGTTTAAACCCTCAAATATGAAAGGCACACTTTCTATGCTGGACATTCTTTGTAACATTTATCTTACTAGAAAAAAGACAAGGTTTAAATAAGGATGCAGGTAACAACACAAAATGTTTCCCACAAATCTCTCTTTCGTTTATGACTACAGAGAGCTGAGTAGGTCACATAAGAAATTCTGACTCCAAAAGACAGTGAATTGCTCTTAAAACTTCTACATCCAGAGTACAGTCATACCTATCCTCATGGAAGATGCTTCGCATCAGAAACATCAACTCTGAGATGCTATTTCAGATGAATGGAAGTAGTCTTGAAGGATGTATCAGTCAGCTGAAAAGCCTGATATTATCTACCGCTCTTGATTTACGTACAGAGGACAGTCACTATAACGTCTATTATTTCTCAAGACCCATATTAACTAACTTCTTCACTTTTTTTTTTTAGTGTTTTGTGGGAGGTTTCTTTTTGTTGTTTTTTTCTTTTTTTAACATCCATCATAAATCTACTGAAGTAAATTAGAGAACAATGGCAGGGTTTCAAAAATGTCTCCCTGATCACTTTAAAGAATAATTTTAATTTATTCTCATCTGTGAGTACTATGAAAAAAAAACAGAGTACCTTAAGAAATCTCAAATTTTACTCTTTTCAGAACTTTCTGAAGGTTTGAATTGGGAGTATTTGTATTGGGGTTTTTTGTTGGTGGTGGTTGTTTTCTTAAGGTACACTGCTACAGAAAAAAATTAGTTCTACTTAGTTTCTAAAGGAACAATATACAGCTTCTGAAGAAGTAAACTAAAGAAACATTATACAACTTCACTGTTGCATATTGCTGAGAAGATAAATTAGACTAGCTTCTAAAACACTGAGAGAAAAGGAATCTGAACGTTTTGGACCAAATTCAAGTATTCAGCACCACATTGCTATATCCTTAAGGTACTAACACCAATAATTATCCCTCCTTAAAAACAAGTAGCACTATCAATTAGTTCACATTTATTAATCTTATTTCTGTTACAAAAGATTTAGAAAAATAAAATATGTACTCAATATCAAATATATACAAATATATACAAATATATACAAATATATACAAATATATACATAATCGGTAAGAAGAAAAATAAATCAAAATGTTTTTAATTCAGTGAGATTCTGCATCTACCAAAAAAGAAATAATGACCGGGTGAATTCCACAGCACTTTAAACTTTCTGTCAGAATACAACAGAGACTGTATGGAAGATAATAAAATTCATATGTTCATAAGTACTGAATAAGGCAGAGACAGATTCCTGCTCGGGTGCTATGTATGTATGTAAACAATGAAAAACTCTTAAAGAAGATGCCTCTTGTATACAATAATTGGCAAAATTACACTTTCTTTTATTACATACTGTAAACACTTGCAGTTTCCCTTGTCCATCACCAACTTCCTTAATTGCAAATTAAAAATGTCATTATTTAGCTTCTCTACTTGCTAATTTTAGTAAAGTACATTAGTTTCAAGCATCCAGTACGTAAATATGTTTTGCTTATAGTCTCTGACTATTGGCCTTCTTGAGGCTGAAAATCCTTTCATCAAAATATGATTGGATTTTAATAGAAAACTAAAATTGTCCTAATTTATAATGAAACATCATTACTAATGACAGAGAACTCTGTGATGTGATTTGACTTAAAATACAAGCTTAGATTAACTAGTACTTGTGGTTATACAATAGCAGAGATTTTATTTTTTCAATTTATTACATTAGAATTATTTACATGGATCAGACAGTAAAAGATAATGCTGAGGTATACTTCCATCTCATTTTATGTAAGAAAATAAACATTACAGCACCAAACAGTTTCAGTGTAATAATAACAAAAAGATCATTATGACATCTGAAATCAGAAACCACTAGTGATGTAATTTATTTAAATGGAGAGAAGACTTAAATAGTGACTGCTTAATTAGCACATGGGTGATGTTCTGCTGAGTATTGCGATTAAATATAAAACGTTGACATTCCACATCATTTTCCAGTAAAATAAACAAATACAGGGTGTATCTTTTTAGAACAATCCTCCTGACAATTATCCTTTATGGGAGGAAACTGAATTAAGTAATTATATTATTTTTATAGCACATGGATTATTTCAAAGTGATTACACAACGTCTAATATGAAACGGAAAATATATTTTTAAAAAAATCCATGGCTACTTGATCCAGGATTAGCAGATCTCAGGCAATATTATATTTCCTTAGACTGCAGACCCTCAGGAGGATTAAGCAAATATATATATTATTTTACTGTTTCAGGATACAGTCTCTTCCGGGAAAAAAATTACTAAGCCTTTTTCTCCTAACATTTGATACCAAAAAAATAATTGGCAAATAAGAAGAATTTAAATTCTGAGAAATGAATAGTAATGAACTGATAACTAAAATATTGCTTAAAGGTTCAAGTGCACAAAGATTGCAATAATAATACTATTCTGTTAAGCTATGTATACTTCATCGAAGCCAGCGGAAAGGAAAACATACCATATCACCACCATACCGCAGGCATTTTCATACAACCTAGTGCAAATTCAAAGCTTTCTACGGCTGCGCCCAGTAAAACAGCCACAACTATTTTTAAATACATCAGGAGTCCATGACCCCATAAGTAGTAACTTCCCTTTCTTGATGGAGCGCACATCTCACTTTTGTAAGTGTCAACGGTTTCTGGCTGGCTGGCTAGATACCACGGCGTACTCTGTTTTCTCCCAAAAAGGCCATGTCATTCTTATACAACTTAATCAGTGACTACATACAGGAAAGCAACACTGCAGCCTTTCTGATCATTTTAATGAGGACCCCTGGCTATTCAGTCATTGAAATATAATTGACTCGCTCTTCTCTTATTTTCATAATAGACACTCCAACCTAGACCACATTTATTTTGCTATAAGAAATGTCAAGAAAGATTGGAAGTTTTCTGAGTGTCCCCATTAAAACTGAAAACATGCCACCCTGTCTTTTGCATTAGCTGCAATCATTTTGTGTAGAACTCATTATGCAGATAGAAGATGCAAATGTTTCATCTATCTCACATCTAACCAAACTGCAAGTGCCAAGAAAATAAGCACAAGGAAAATAATTTTCTCTTTTTATGTATGTGCGTGCGCCTGTGGTGTTTGCATTGGGTCACAGTGCCAATACCCATGCGTGCGTGTGTACATATGTGCTCACAAGGAACATATACACAGCTCCAAGACCTAATATTTTATTTCAGGTAAAATCAAAAGGTTGTGTAGTGCATGATCATCACGCTGAGAAAGAACATTTTTATCAGCTGAGAATTGTTCTACATAACAATAGCTATCACTTTAAAATCAAGTGAGTAGCAGAAACCATTGAAATGCAAAGATATCTTACATGGGAATGAGTTCAGTGTTGTGTGTTAACTAGAATAATGTGTGTCTGCATTTCAGATGTGTTATTTTGAATAAATCCTAGTAACTCAGTATGACCACCCAATTCACTCAATAAAATACTAGCTTGCCCTGTGCTATGTTCCACCCATTTCTGGCTAGACCGTGACAAACTCATTTCCCATTTTAATACATTATTACATAGGATACTTAGTGTGAGAAGTCATTCACTGTCAGCTTAAATATGCAATTTTCAGTGCAAAGCAGAAGATATCTTTACCCATCAATTATTAATACACACAGCATCTCACTGATCCCACCAGTAAGTACTGTACTGCTTACTGTATTTCACTTTTCCATATTTTTAAACACGTGACTACACAGGTATCATTTCTCAGCACATTACAAGTCCCTTTGAATATAACTGTCACATGCCTCATTTTCCTTGATTTTCTGGTTAGGTTTCCAGGCATCTATACTCCAAAACCTTCATAGTTTGAATTAATCATGACATAGGCTTAAAAAATGAAAAGATAATTAAGATAATTGTAATGTTTGTAATCTGTATTTGAATAGGGAAAGGGGATTATTTTTTCAAGCTGTAGACAAGTCTGTTCTATTGTATTATACAGTGTTACAAAGGGGACAGAAAAATCATTCTTTACCTTGAAGTGTAGTAAGATAACAGAAAGAGGAGGCAAAAGCGATGTTTTGAGTCAATATTTAATGTCATACGTTATATCTTTTCCTCACAAGAGTCATGACAATTCCCTTGCCCATTTCCAGAACAAAAACATTAAAATATCATTCTTTCTGGCATATTTTGCACAGTTCATGTTTGATGTGCTTACATACAGGGATGGAGAAGGAGCATTTCTGGGTCCCATATTAACAGGGTGCTGTGCACCAACCAACCACAGCCACAGTGCAATGGGGCTGTGCCCTTCCCATCTGCCCCATGCTGTCTTCCCCTACAACTCAAAGACACTGCTGCACAGCACCTTCAGGAAAAAAGCTTTCTAAGCATCATGCAAGCTATCTATTTGCACGTACAGCCTGTCACCAAGCCATGGCCCCCACGCTCTTGCACAGATTACTCTAGGCCTGGCAGAAATAATCAGCATACAAGAGGGAAGAGAAGAACCCCTAGGCTTCCACTGGATCAAAATCACTGCACACGTTACTGCTACTTCAGCAACATATGGTTGTACCTCACCAAGTACATTATGCACAACAACAGTAATTGGAGTGCAGTAAATAAAGATTTTGGTAATGAAGGCATAAAAATGCAGTATTATTACATTGGAATAATATAATATAAATATAAATATTTACAATAATGTAATTTTTATAATATAAACATATAAATATAATTAAAATGCCTTAAAACAGCATTATTGAAATTATGTTTATTTTCTCTATAGCTCAAGCTGCTCTTGAGATTTTACATAGAAGATCTCTATACAATAATATTTCCACCAAAATTATTTTTTTATGGAAATCCTTAAAAACTTCTATCAGTTTTCTTATGAGAATTCCATCTTTAATTCACAACTGTTGAAAAAAAAAATACATAATTTTTTTTTTCTAGCCTGGCTAAATATTCAATCAGGACTTTAACAAAAGAAAGGGAAAAAAAAGCAGACAGAAAGTTTTCCTTCCCTGACACATTGGTCAGGAAGCACCAACCCTCTCAAGCATTTTGCTTCAACCATCTCGTAAAGATTTGCTTGGCCTAGCAAATTCACAGGGAGGAGGTGGAAGTCACCCACACATAGAAAAGACCAGCTTCAGGAATTGTGGGTTTGATTCTGTTTCTGGATTGTGTTTTCTCCTGTGACCTGGGGAAGAAAAAGACCCAGAGATCTCAGCTTCCTTATGTCTGGGTGTAAGAAAGCAACTTTCAGTCAGATTGACTCAAGACAGTTCTCCTTCAAATGATGAAATTTGAGGACCACATCTGCTTCTCAGTGCTGGAAGTATGTGCTGTATTCCACAGGGAGAGAGATTTAGAAAGGCAATAGTGCCAACGTGGACAATACGTGCTTCCCAAGACAAAGACAAAAGCAAGTTCAGCCAAAGCACGAAGACATTCCCCTCTTGCCCTTCATCAGCAAAGCTCTCAAACAGACTAATAGAAAGGAGAAGTTATATTGCAGCTGAAGCATATATAAGGAACATATCGCTTAGACAGTCTCTGATGAATGTCCAAAGGATTGAATGGATTCTAACAGGAATTATGCATCACATTACTACTGTGAATCTGAGTCCTACTATCCACTTGATAGTATTTTTAATAAAAAGCCAGCAAAGGCTTCAGGAAGGTTGCAGGAGGATTGTTAAAAACAGATTTGGAGGCTGGAAACAGAGATAGCCACATGGTCAAGATATAGTGACGTGTTTTTCCTTCTTTCTCTGTTCTATAATTTACCAATGGGGGAGATAAGACCATTAAACATGCCTCCCCAAGCTTCGGTATTTGTCCATGATTAATTGGAATTGCTGGCCTCAAACAATAACACATTACTGTCCTTCTTATCATTTCTAATGTGTTTAGAAATTGGAAACATCTGCAAATACTGTATGCAAATATATTTATACAGGTACACATACATACACAGATGTGTGTGCAAGCATCAAAAACCATTGTAGCAACGATACAGTATGGTCAGTATCATGTAGAAATTATTATTTTTGCCTTACAAGTGGAAAATATATGTTTTGATAAAAGGATCATCCAAAAGTGCTACTTTTGAGGAATTTTCAGTCAATCCATAAATTTGATTTTTTTTTTTTTTTATTTAAAAAGAAGCCTCTTTCTAGCTTTTGAGGCAATTTTTGTGTTTTTGTTTATACTTTGTAATATTTTGGAGCTGCACTCTGTCTTGACTGATGTTTTTTGTTTTTCCTCATTTGAACAGGGAAAGCCTAGGGCAGAGGATGTCACTGGGAGTCAAGGTGCCTCACAGACAGACGTGCCTGCCTCCAGCAAGTCTACAGATCTGGTCCCTGGCAACTCTTGGTATCTCCAAGGAGAAGTGGCAACTAAAAAAAGCATTCTGAGTATCCACGTTACTGATGTAAACACTTACATCCTTCTGAAGCCTTTAATGTCCCCACACAGGATTCCTGTTTAAGCATCTACAGTGTGAACATCTAAGCTCGTCTCTCTAAACTTTTTTTTGCCATCAATGGCACTTTAAGAAAGAGATTCATCTTATATAATTTTGATATCTCAAGCAAGACAAAATAAATTGTACCTAGAAGTTCGTACGTCTCTCCACTGGCTCTGAAAAGTGTAGGGTGCCTATCTGGGATTTGGAAAACTACACTGTAGGTATCTATATGTTCTTAGACTAATCCCATTGCCTGTTGCCCATTCAGTTGGGAATTTTTGCATGCTATATCCCAGTGGGGAAGTAGTGATCACAAATACACCATAAATACATAAATTAATCAGTGATTCTGAAACAGAGAAATTCCAGATACCTTGGTGATACTGTGGAAAAACATGCTCTTCTATCCTTAAGTGCAGCTGTGTTAAAATACAAATGAAAGTGTCTTCCAGATAGTTGTAGGCAAAAAGTTTTCCTGTGAAATGTATGGCGCAAATACAAGTCCACAGTGTGAGTAAAGGGCTCACTATTAGGGTCTTAGGAATTTTGGCTGCCTATCTGAATACAGCCCCTCTGACTTGCTGCTGGTGTTCATGTTGAGCAACACTTTACTTTGCCAGTTGCCACATAGAAGGCACTATTGGAAGACGGCCCCTAACACACATAGTTCCTGAAAATATAGAAATGCAAAAAAGAGACAAGCAAGCAGAAGCAAGTCTCCTTAGCTAAAGGTATCGTGAGTGTCTCTCTATGAAACTGAGGTCAAAGACACATACCAATATGGTTTGGGTTTTCAAGTGTAATCAAGTTGACATCTATCTACACTGATTACCCTTCAGAAGAGGAAATTCTGGAGGTGGGAGAGAGGTTTTTTGCTCTCTGGTGGCCTCAGATGTATCCTCCACAATGAAGTTTGTGCCTCTGGGCACAGCCCTGAGAGATAGGTGATGCAAGAGAAATCATCCTGGAGGCCTTATGCCTCAGAGATGCTCTTCCCTACTCCTGCTTGCGCCTCAGGGAAGTAATTTGTTGCTGGTCTATACCAGCAGCAAATTATAGTAACCCCCTTGCCAATTCAACTTGCATCTGGGAGCTGGAAGAGGCAGGGGAGTGAGGGACAGAGGGCTCTGGCCTTTGCCTGACCATCTGCCTGGTGAAGTACTGGTACTATTTAGTCAGCTCTCCAGCCATTCCTCAGTACGTGATGCAGGGGGAGCCACAGCTGCTCTGAAGCTTCATAGCCCTGTCTATGCTGTTTGTCAGGCATGCCTCTGTCTGCCCTCTTATTCTGACTTTTACATAATTACCTGACTTTTTACACAATTTACCTGTCCCCAGAAACCCATTTTGTATTTGAGGAGCTTTTTATGGCTCTGCTCTAAGCCCTTGGAAAACCAATCAGAGAAGAAATGCTGACCACCATTTGTGTAGTTCCCCAAGAGGTAAATAAGATTTTTCTTTATGCCTGTTATGTCTTTATTTAGTTACTCTTCAAATGACACTACTATGGTAGGATACATCAAGCAAGTCTGACAAGTTACTAGCAAACCTTAATATAGATTACACTTCTATTTTCCATTTATGGTGGTGATTTATCCAGATCCTCATTTTCAACACTTTGTGTGATAATTCAACTGGTTTACGCTGCTGTTTGCTTATGAAATTGGTTTAAAATCATTGTTACAAACACAACTCTGTCCTCATTGCTGAAGGCATTAAATAAAGATCATCTTACTAAGGGGAGTGCTAAGAGATTGCTCTTGTTTCACTGGTATGTACCCAAGGCAAAAGACAGAGAACCAGGAAACCTATGAAGTATTACAGTGCAAATGGTACCCTCTGACCTTGACTACATCCCCTCAAAGACTGCTTGCCCTTCCTCTGCCTGCCTAATTTTGCCAGTGGTGTTAGAAAAGGGAGTGATGGCTCATTTTTTTAACATGTTAATTCACACACCACGGCTACATTGCTGATCTAAACCACATAGAAAAAACTTCTCTCAGCTTTCTATTTCTACTTTCCTGGTCTCAGTAAAGAAATTTGTTTTGATCTTGGCCTTGTACTCGCATGTGAATAAGAGATTAGTAGGAGACATTTGGACATTTCTGTCTGGGAATCCTGCCGTCAGCTATCACACTTGATGCAGAGCTAGTGCATGGTCTCTTGGCTGACTTCACTCACCCCCATCTGTTCAGCTGGCTGTGTGCCTGCTCACAAGTCAGTCGGCCTGCTTCACTAGGACACAGGTGCCAGCAAGGATGGACGGCACGCACAATATTGCAACATGGCATGCCTTCTTTAAAGGAAAACTGTGACTTGTGGCACTAATGTTTTTGGAATTTCATCTCATGTTGCACCTCTCTTTTCAGGTAAGTCACTGAAGAGGAAAACTTATCACCCACAGACTAATAGAGAAACTTCCACATGCACCTCTCTTCATCCATAATTGAAATCCTTCTCAGTTTCTCATATGAAAGAGAAGATGGAGTGTAGCAATTTTTCTATTTTCTCCATGCTGGCTTTAGTGTATCCACAGAGCCTCCTTGTATGACAAATTAAAAGGAGCCAGTAAATCTGACATTCTTGACTGAATGTCTTTATTTAGGCTCAGAATCACAGAATCATAGAAAGTCCTGGGTTGAAAAGGACCACAGTGATCATCTAGTTTCAACCCCCCTGCTATGTTCAGGGTCACCAACCACCAGACCAGGCTGCCCAGAGCCACATCCAGCCTGGCCTTGAATGCCTCCAGGGATGGGGCATCCACAGCCTCCTTGGGCAACCTGTTCCAGTGTGTCATCATCTTCTGCATGAAAAACTTCCTCCTAACATCTAACCTAAACCTCCCCTGTCTTATTTTAAAACGATTTCCCCTTTCATTTCTTCAATGCACCAAGGAGAGATTTGGATAATAAATTGTAAGGTAGTTTTGCACTATGAATTTATATGCAACCAAGTATTTAAAAAAAAAAAAAAAATCTTTTCCATGGCTATGAGCCGAAAGCCGAAAGCTATCCTCGTAAGGCATAGTTTTGTTAGATGACCAATTGATCAATAGCCTACACCAGTTGGATAACTGCCTAACCCACCTTTTTTTTTTTTTAAATTTTTATTTTCTTGCGTTCCAGATTAGAATTTTATTTGTGGTTGCTGGTGAGCTGAGCAGCTTCACTTGCTGCCTGTCACCTGGTGTCCAGCTGCTTTCTCTTTTCCTAGATCATGCCTGTGTGATCATGTGCAACAGTCACTGTCTTCCCCAGAACGACCACTTCACCTGTTTTGATGATAGTTCGCACTTTATACAACACTGAACTTCAGTTAGAGGCTCCATAAAATTAGAGTGGAAAAAGTAGTGAGCATAATAACCTGTATTTTGACATATTTTTCATACTTTAATTATATACTTACCCACCAGATTGTTCACACTTTCAGGTATTAAAGTGGCACATACCCATGGCAATGTACTGTTCTTATGCCAAACCACATTACTCCCCATTGGTCCCCCCCTTTCACACATGAATATAATTTTTAGATATGTTGCACTGAAATTTTAGTTCAACCAGTTTTACCTAGTCATTGCAGACACATACAGAGATAAAGAATAATGATGAGACCACCCAGATGAGCAAAAGGCTGGAGACATTAATGATCAAGTAAAGCCCAGTTCTGTACTTATACTGCAGAGCTTGGTTGGAATCCTCAATTACTTAAATAGAAAAATACGAAAACAACTAATTTGTATTGTGACATATCACCTCTGTCTCTGTTAAATAACAATCTCTCTGAAAATACATTATTCTATTTCAATATCATAAGCTAAATGCTTTCACCTTTAGTCAGCTGAGACTCCTCATCGGTGAATTTGGTGTTATTAGTCATAAAAGTATTGTGAACAGCACAGAGCTTGTTTTTATGGAGAGTTTTTAATCCAGTGGTTCTAGCAAGCTAGGACAGAACTCTGCAAAACAAATTGACTGTAACAGGCATACTACAATCTATTAAAATGTAGTTGTTGACATGAAGGGCTCCTCTTCTTCCCTGGGGTCAGGGCAGAAGGGAAACAGGCTTTCAGTCAGCTAAATAGCAGCAGAAAGTTGATTTTCCCCTCCTTCCTGTTCGCCTATCTCAAGGCCATTTGCAAGCTGTAGCGTCAGCTCCATGCTGCTTCAGGGATGGGAGACCAGAGGTGCTGCCATTCAGGACTGATGTGTCTGACAGATACACAGCAACGTCAGCAAGGAAGCCGGAGCTGTACCCAGCAGAACCCAAAACTGGAAATCTTTCTTCTCTTCCTGAACACTGTATTCAACTGCAGTGCAAAATGTGGCATACATAACAGCCTGTCAGCTGCCAGTTAATTCTGTGTATATTCTTACATTTGGGTTTTGAAAGTCACATTAAAAGAAAAAAGGGGTTACATGCTAAGAAATATGCTACAGCTTGGTGACCTCCATAAAGACACCTGAGTGTCTTCACATAAAAGAACATTCAAGTTTCAAAGTAAGGTAGGCAAGTTCTGCAGCTTGTGTCAGTGCAGACAGAATTCATTTGGTGCATTACTGTGTCTGAGATTCAGGCACAAGTTGGGGGAAAATGGTATTAGCTACCTTACAGAATTCTGTAGCAACCAGTTGACTTGCATCTCTATAACTGTGCTTTGCTCCAAAGGTATTAAAAGGTAAGAACTGAAATATCTCCTTGAATAAACAAAGGGGTCAAGGCACAGGAAAAAAAAAAATGTATCTAACAAGTAGAATAGCTTTTATAGAATAACTTCCAAGTTACTAAATCAGTGGAGTAGAACTAAGTTAGGAGATGAATCTTGGGTTACACTACCAAAAAAAAAAAAAAGTGGTGAAAGAGTCATACCTTTTCATGACAGCTTGGAAACCGGGAGTTTTCAAATCCACATTCCCTATTATTTTGTAAAAACACGCAGCAGTCCTTCTCAGACCCTGTTTTATTGTCTGTTACTATGTTTGCATTCATGGATGAGTAAGCACTCTGAAGCTGTGAAAAACTTTGTGTTTAACAGTTACTTTTCCCAAATGCCTATTGAACATCATCAGCAAGACAAGAGTCTGCATTTGCTATGTGCTCAAGAGCTGATGACCTTTGCAATTTAGCCATGATGATCTGTGTAGTTTAGCCACCTATAAGAACTAGGAATATGCTTTCTTCTGGGAAATGTATATAAAGATAAATATATGCTATTGGTACACATACAGAAAATTAGCAGCTCTGTTTAGAACTGGCAAGCAGCTTCACAAGTCTCCCATGTATTTACACTGAGAGCTCTAGAAGCATAAGCACAGCACTTGGAAGACTGAGGACAAACAGCCAGCAAAAATAAAAATTATTTTCCTTTTTCCCGTGTAATTAGAATTCTGTTTAGACACAAATGTCCAGGGAAGTAGTATCTGAAAATTCATACACACACGCACAAATTAAAAACAAACAAAAAAAAAACAAAAAAAAACCCAAAACCACAGAACTGAGAACAGTTTTGCACCCTCTTGAGGAAAGGAAATCAAGTAGACAAGCTTTTGTGTTACAATTTATTCTGACATAATTTGTAACAGTCAGGAAATTAACGCTAAACAATGATGCTCATAATGAAAACATTGTGAGAGAGAACATTAACATAATACAGAGAGCCTTGCTGCCGGTCTACCCACAGCTAAGATCCAGCCCCTGTACACAGGATGCTCAAGTAAGAAAAAACAGGCCAGGTTTCTCACTACTAATCAGTGTTGAAAGAAGTGCAGTGTGCAGTAGCAGAAGAAAAAGATGAGATTAAATTGAATATTGCACTAATGAGCATGCTTTCTCTGATGAAAGATTTTAATGTAGTCTGTAAATCCCTTTCTCTCTTCCACATGCTTATCACAAATATCTCTGTTTGGTAAACTCAGCAGCTGAATCACATGAGTAGATGCCAATAGACATGTATTTAGAGCTGTAACTGAAAAGCATTAAGTGCTTTGACTCCAAGTCCTACAATGCTCAGCTTCAAAGCACCTGCCCCTTGAAATTATTTAAAGTCCCTGTGCCCATCTACAGGATAAGCAGGCCCAGTTAGGCAGTGTCCACACTGACAAGTAGCGCTGCCCAATGGGAGCCGAACTGCAATTCAGAACTGTTGGTGCCGGAAACCCAGCAGAGCATGAATTTAAAGGGATTTACTTCACAGAATCTCAGTCTATGATGGGCTGAATACTCCAGTACCAGAACATGCCAGCAGTTCTCCAGGAACTCAGCTTCAGATTTTGTTTCTTGTGAAATAAAATAGACAGAGACCCTGACAATATTCTGCAAATGCATAACAAGGGCTAGGAATGAGGCATGAGTAAGAGATTCAGCTCAAGAATACACTCCTGATCCAAGTGAAAACATTAATGCAAATGAGGGAGGCTCTTCTTAGTGGTGCCCAGTGCCTGGACCAGACAAACAGGTGCAAACTGGAACACAGGAAGTTCCTTCTGAACACTAAGCAGCACTTCTGTGTTATGCAAGTAACAAATCCCTAGCACAGACTACCCTGAGGAGTTGCAGAATCTTCTCTTTAGAGAGCTTCAAAAGACACCCAGATATAGGCCAGGGCACTTTTCTCTGGGTGTTCCCACTTGGTCAAGTTTTGGGCCAGATAAACCCAGAGGGCCCTTCCCACCACAACCCTTCTGTGAAACATCATTACATGCCCCAAACAGGGCCATACAAAAAAAAGCTGCACCACAAGCAAAGAACCATGAGGAGCTACGCAGCACAGCAAGCAGAAAACATCAGGGTACCTTACATCTATCCACCTTAGAGATTATGTGTATGACTGACAGCCAAGTCAATGCTTCTCATCTAATTCAAAGACAGAAACTTCCAAAAAGCATGGTGCTTTATCATGATGAAGAGTACAGCAAATCACTTCAACCCCTTTATTCAGTGAGTCTTTAAGGCAGAGAATCAGCCTCTAGATACCATCAGTGCACACCTGCACAATCACACTCACTGATGAGCTGCAGGATTTAACAGACCACCTGTGGCCTATTTTCCATGTTCTTTCAAGGTACCAGTAGATGTACTTATTGGTAGAACAGGGCTCTGAGTCTTCCACTGTTTTGTGGGCTGCTCAGGCCCATGTTTTACAATCTTTACCTATAAGAGGATACAATTTCCTATGAAGTTATTCTGCTATATACATAAAAAGAGTTCAAAATTCACTTATGTTTAAAGAAACAAAAATAAATAAATAAATAAATAAATAAAGGATAGACAATAGCCTGTTGGTCAGCTATCTTTATCTACTTTTTGGTAAAAGCATGACAAAGCAGAATTAAACAGAAGCAAGAAGACAGGACCAACAAGAAACAGAAATCCTACGGCAGATTTTCATAGATGTGGTGAGTAGATACGCACTCCCCAGAATGATCTCTAGACTACTGAATATTTTGTAGAAGAAGGAGAAGAAACTGAACCTAGTCCCTCTCTGCTCTGCCTGAGCATCCTGCAAGATTGAGCGCTTTGACCTAAGGGAGAACTATGATTTCCCTTTGCTATGTTTTAAAGCCAGATGTTGGTGGTTTAGGGTGGAGTTCATTATGTGGGTACTGTTGGCCATGCCCTGGGAAGGCTCAGTGAGCTCTTGTTGCTAAGGTTCTGGAGGTGACGGATCACAGCTCTGGAGATCCCCAGAAGGCTTAGGAATGAAGTGAGACTGAAGAGAGAATTCTCAATGGTCTGCAATTCAATGTTGGAGAAAAAAAATCTGTGAATTCAAATAATCTTCAAAAGACATTAAGGGCTGCAAGTTTCAGACAAAAGTGTTCAAGAGGTCAAAACTACAGCACTGCTGAAGAGATTTTTGAGTTAACATGGGTGTTCATTTCTTTTTCAAAGTAAAGCACTCATATATACCATAAGTTAAAATTATTCTCCACTGAAGATGTAATTTTAGCATCTATATCCTGCTTATTTCTGTCTTAATTGCATTTAGCAATTACTTTACAAAGATTACTAAGCATTTTGCATGCACTAATCTTTTCAACAGCTTGCCAAGTAAACCTGAGATTCTCTTGGTCGACATGAGAAAGGGGAAAAATAAGGCAGCAATAAGTCTGGATCTATGTTTCTATCTTTCTTGATTCCCACTAAGAGGAAAAAAAAAAAGAAAGCAGCTGTGAGTAACAAGGGAGATATTTGGTCCCAGCATGATTTACAAGTGGGTAGAAGTTGCTGTAATTCCCCAAGGTGTGCTCTGCTAACTAAATAACACAAGATTTGTTGTGCCTCACAAGAGGCAATTGGCTCTGCACCCTTTACTGCACCAGCAGCAGTTAGCAAGTTCCAGCTTGGTAACAATTAAGAATCGACATCTCAAATCATATTTGGCTCCATAGAACAATTTTTGTTCCTCTTACACTCTCTCAGTATCATGCAGCATCTAACCCACTGAAATTTTATCCAAATTGGAAAGTAGTGATGCAAAACTGAATGAAGCTACACATTCTGAACTAGAGAGACTAGGTAGCAATGGAATAACAGCTTCTATTTTTGAAATAGAAACTTCAAGATTCTTTTCTACTCCTTTTTTTTTTTTTTTTTTTACTTATATAATAAACACTTCAAAAAAGAACAATTTTAAACATCCTACAGTCATCTCTGCTACCAAATTATTTTGTTTACAGATTATTCTGTAATAAACAGTAGACTTTGGCCATGTCAAAAATAGCAATTAATTGACTCTCATTTTGAATCACATGGTAGTTTACAGGTGAAATTATGTGGCTGTGTGGCTAAAAGTAATGAATAATACACAGAGGAATTGATGCAACTAGATATCTAGCATTCTGTACAAAGAACCAGGAAAACTGTAAGATTCTTGTGTTAGAAGAGCTACATAAAATGCCATCTGCAGTTGGCAAGCACTAAAAAAAATATTTTTGCAATCACAAACACCAAACATGTGCTACTTATCTGAACTAGCCCTGAGGATTAAGTGTAAAACTGAAGCAAAATAGACATTGCTTGTACACTCAATCCCAATGTTGAAGAAGTTGATGAAGATATTAAGGAGTATAAGTCCTGTACAGACCCCTGAGGGACATCACTTGTCACTGATTTCCATGTGGACATTGAGCCATTCACTGCTATTCTCTGGGTATGATGTTGGAAGAAGCTTCTCATCCATTGAACAGTTCACCCATCAAATCCCTATCTTTCCAATTTGGAGAGAAGGATGTTATGGAGGACTGTGTGAAAGGCCTTACTGAAGTCCAGACAGGTGACATCAGTGGCTCTTCCCTTCTCCACTGATGCAGTGATGATTACCCCATCATAGAAACAACAAGGTTGGTCAGGCAGGATTTGCCCTTGGTGAAGCCATGGTCTTCCCTCCCTTCCCCCTCCCCACCCCCCACGCCTCCCCAGGCTATACTACAGGAGAGAGTTTGTTACTATACTATACTATACTACAGGAGAGAGTTTGTTAAATCAAGTTTTTTGCCAGAGAATGGTATTGTTTATTCTGCTGGCTGTAACATCTCTAACTCTATTAGTAGTTTTAGCAGGTTTGTATTAACATTCCTTGTAATAATCAGTTTTCTCTGATCATAGCAACAGTGCAGGATTTCAGGGAGATCTTGAATAGGAGCCAGGAACTGTACCCACTTTTCTGCCCAAATATAACACCTCCCTTCTACATGATATCTCTTCCCACATTTTGTAGCAGTGCTCTCAGATTGCTGGCACTGGTCAGAGGTAATTGGAAGAGGCAAGCCTGCTTCCTGCTGTGACTCCTTCAGCAGCCCTCCAGGTCCCTTCTCCCCATATCTACTCCACTCTGGTCCTTCCCCACCTCCCCAGTTGCTGCCTTCTCTGCTGTACGGACAGAACTGCTCGGCTAAATGAGATCTGGTCAATGTTCCAGTCCCAAACAAAGCAAAGCAAAGAAAAAAAAAAAATCCTTCTCTCAAGTGCTGGGGGGTTAAATAACCTCATTGGCAGATCCAGCTGAGAGCCTGGCTGCAGAAACAATGCCAGGAGCAGCACTGAGGGAGGAGGGTGAGAACGCACAGCTGGGAGAGGCGGAAAAAGAGGTGGAAAGCCCTTCAGCCAGCTCTGCCTGCAAAGGAAACATAAGGGAGAATTGCAGGTGTATTTTAGGGTCTGAGAGATATAAGTTAAATTCTATTCGTAGGTAGGTCAATTTAAATTAAGAGTGGAGTGCTAAAGAAAACAATGTAACAATGGATGAATAGAAGATGTGGGGCAAGTGTTTTCTCGGAGAAACTGTTCAGTAGATGAATTATTTTCTGGCAGGAATACAAGAGAGGGATTTAATTTCATATGGTTTCTTGTTTTGAGTAACTGTATGCCTTACGTGGATAAAATAGGAAATAAAATATATTATCCTTCATTTTTGTTCTTTCTTCCAACTTTGTCCAGTAGTCTCTCCATCATTTTTCTTTCTGTAAAGCTAGGAAGCAGACAAAGACCGCCCATGTAAAATTGGGTGTTGACAGCCACTAAGTGAAGCTGAATACTTTTTAAACTACCAAAAATACAATACAGTTACAAATTATATCAAATAGGAATAAAATCTGATATATTTCTGTGTCAAAATCTTACTCTTCGTTTTCAATTAGAACTTTAGCTTGCATGTTCTCTGAACTGTGATCTCCATTACTTTTTTTTTTTTTTAATGTAAACCAAACACTGCGTTAGCAACAGGAATCAACATCACCACCCCCAAACAGCTTTTAAGCACATGAAAAAGTGACAAATGTGATGTGTTTGACTGAAATTTAGAGTAAGTTGAAGAAGTATTAGCAGAATTTTTATGTGTCAAAAATTCTGTTATATAGGGTAGGAGAAGTGTGCTAACATTACATGGTAGCTACTTACAGCTACTCGCAGGTACAATCAGTGCAGGGCAAAGAAAAATGCTCATTAAAATAGTGAATGCACTTTGCAGTTTGAGGTTACAGAGGCCTCAGAGGTGATAGCAAATTGTGAAAGTAGGTACAGGAGCTTTAGCCCAAAAATGCTTTTCGTGTGGCCAGTTAGTTTATACCAAGCACAAGGAAGAAGACATAAAAACAACTCTATAAACATCAACCAGCTGCCTCCTACCTCTACCCAGCAGCCCACAAGAGAAAACATGCACACCTGTAGGTAAGCAGAAGAGTTGGTTCCAACAAAATATATATTTTACCACATGGCTAGAGTAGTTTTGCTGATCAATCTGCAAAAAGATTTTCACTGTGTTGTATTTCCTCTTCCAAACAAAGAATGAAGCTGCTTGCTACTGACATTTAAAAAAAAAAAAAAAAAAAAAAAAACAGCTATGGCTCTGTCACAGAGCAAAATTGCTTCAATAAACAAGCGTTAATTATGCATATTATGCACTAGATAATACATGTGAGCCTGTCAGCCGGCAAACAGCTCCATCTTTGAATAAGATCCTTTTCCAAATTAGGAGAACAAAATTACACAAGCTGACAGCTGTTTGCTGACCTAACTGAAACAATTTGGTGGTCTCAGCCCAGCTCTGTGTGAACAGGTGCCTGCCTCCTGAAAACATCAGCCCCATCTGCAGCAGGGCCAGGCAGCCTCAGCAGGTGGACAGAGCTACCCTGCAAAAGCTTCTCCCAGCCCTGGAACTGATCTCCCCACTGCAGGATGCAAGAGCATGCTGGGCTGCCTGGCATGGCATGGGCATGGCATGGCTGTCAGCAGTCACTCAGAGGCTCTACAAAGGACATGAATTTCCTGTCATCCCATTCTAGCACAGTTTGGCTAATATAATAGCAATCACTAATCACCAAACTGATGGATTTTTAGAAAGAGTGTCTGGGATGCCATAGCCCTTAGTATGAGCCTAGGTTTTGTTTGGCCAGAAATCCCTTTCTGAATTCACCATCCCTACAAGAGTTCAAGAGCCATGTGGTTGTGGCACTGAGGGGCATGGTTAGTGGGCATAGTGGGCATGGACTGATAGTTGGGCTAGGTGATCTTAGTAGTCTTTTCCAACATTAATGATTCTCTGATTCAGAAACAATGGCCTTGATTCCCCATGCATACCCAGTACTTTCATGCAATGCATGAGTAAGAAATAAAAATCTCATCATTTGCTTGAGGCTTTTATTATGCTCTAGAACAATGACTTGCACTATGCTAGGGAATTAAGCTAGCTACTTTATATTGCATGAAGAAAAATCACGCAGAAAGTGCTTAAGTATTCAGCAGAATCCAACTATATACATCAAGTATAACTAGTCCAGAGATAGAACTGAGGCATCAGAGCCTATACTTTCAGCAGTAATGTAAAAATTCAACCATTTTCCACACTGAATTTCAAGATGTCAATGAGCATCTTTCTTCACAATCAATTTCAGAAATTTTACTTTTTTCTCTAGCTTAGGACTGAATAAATAAAAGAAAGACTCACAATCTTTCTGGATTCTCAACACTGTCTTTTCACTAGCTGGTAAAAAGGAGCATTAGGACCACTGACATTATGAAATGATACCTTGTCTGGAGACTCAGTAATTAAGGAAGCAGCTCTGAAGGCATTAGTATAAAATCTTGTTTGAAAAAAATTACTTGTTTGAATGCTGCCCTGTGCACTTTACTGGTGTCACTACCACCCCTCCTTGCTTCAGAAACTCTGAAATTGAATGGCAGGAGCTTTTGTTTCTGATGCATCTGTAAATAATTAGCATTTCTTTGTTGAAAACTAATTGTGTCTGCCATGCAGCTGTGACAGCAAAAGTCTCAAAATAGATGTCACAAACAGCCACAGACTAAATTGTGTTCTTATTCCCAGCTGAACCCAGAATACTGGTGCTGTAAGTTAGAGAGCAGCATGACCTCAGGGGCCAAATTCACCTCTGGATGAATATCTACTGTTCAGTTTTATGAGTGGTACATTAATTAATCAGCCTTGCACAGTGAGAAGCTGCTGTTTGTCAGGACCACTCATGATTGCTGGTAACCTCTTCATCCAACCCTAGTTTTACCATGTGACTTACCACAAGTATGACGAGCCACACAGCACTTGCTCAGCAATAGCATTGTTTTGAGTTTCTCTTCTGAAAAAGAGAACACTTGTGGATCCCACTGCAATGCTCCTTTCATTTTCAGCACACTGGATATTCTAAATCTCTTCTCTGTCAAGCTCATACTCCCTATGTACCAGAGAGAATACTTCAGCAGCTGTAAAAGAGCATTTGCCACACCTGTTACTGTCTCTGCCACTGTGTAACTCCAAGTGTTTCCAAGATTTTACAGCTTCCAAAGCCTCTAGCTGTCCTATCAATATCAGCTGTCGCTCTTACACTCTCCTTCCTTCATCTGCCTTGGGTTTGCTCCTCAATTACTCTCCGGTCTCCCAAACTATCAATGTCTATGACACCAGCACCTCACCTCAGCTGCACTCCTCCCACATACCACACACATGCAGCCACTATCTTTCCTCCCTTTCTGATTTCAATTCCCTCTAATATGAAATCTTGCATTCAGGTGAAACAGATTATTTTTTGTTTTAATCCTTCAAAAAATGAATACTATCAACCTCTTTCCTCAGCTTTTGAGATTAGATTATTATTTCCTTCCTCAGAAGTAAAGGAACACGAGGCATTCAAGACAACTCCACGCTGTTGTTAGTATGTTCTAAATACCTTCTCATGTTTGTTTATTTGCTTGTTTGTTTGAAATGACTGTAAATTCATGGACACTTAAGTCATTCCTCAATTCAATATTTCAGTCAGAAATCATCTGTGAAAGAAAACAAAACAGAGTCCTTTATCTTCTAGTGTTCTTTTCCTGCCCAGTCTCTGGACATGAAACCCTCTCCCAGACTACCAGCACTTCTACTTCCTCAACCTCTGATTTCCTTCAAGCTTTCAAACCCATCTTCTCTTGCTTCACCTTCCAAACTAGCTGTTACTGGATCATCTCATCTGTTGAATCCCTTTATTTCTCCCTCAGTCCATTAAATTGCCCTCCAGGTTCTATTGATCTTTTGCTTTGTTCTCCACTTTTCTCCAGCAAATCATCACCATATGCTTGCTCTATTGCTGTTTATTTTCCCCAGTTGACATCTTCTTTTGGCTGTTGTTCCAACCAATACACTTGGCAAGGTCTGACTCAGTATGGCCTTTCTTATGTTAATTCCAGTTGAAAGTACAGCTTGACTCTCCACATCTATCTGTTTCCATGCATTACAGTATCCTACCTTGTTGCTGTGGCATTCTCTCCACAATACTTTTTCTCTGTCCTAAGTTTAACAGAATCAAAGCTGAATTCCTGGACACAAGCTCTGGATCACAACCTAACAATGCAGAGATAAACCATGTCCAGGCTTTAAACCTCATTCAGGATCTCATTTTCATAATTACATTAAATTCCCTGAACGTGAAAAACAGTGCAACAGAAATGATTCCTTCTCTATCACTTTGAATGTCATTCCCATGCATAAACTTGGTGCTGCTACTCCTCCTGTCATGTGAAGCCTCATTCTTAGCCTTTCATTCTTGACTTCAGGAACTCAGACAATTTTACTTCTCTCAGCATCCCCATGCCTCTTTTCTTAATAATGCCAGGAAAAAGGGAGGTGACAGTTTTTACACCCCTTTGTTCTATCCAATCTGCTGTTGGCACAATTTGTCCCATTAATGATATTGCCTCATTCTAATGCCTGATTAAACTTAACTCTTTTCATAATGCTCACTTTCAACAGTGCATATTGTTCATATTTGGAGAGAAGTATGCATAGGAGAGGAGTGCTGAAACTGAAGTACAATGGAATTTTGGTTCCAGTAGTGAAGCAAGATTGACTAGTGGAAGGAGGTGGATTAGATAACACTGTTTAAAGTGAGGGGTGGGGTGGGCACCACATGGGAGCCTACTGTTAAGTACTGAGATGGATCCCGATGTAATACCTTCCTTCAATTTGTGGATTCTTTTTTAGACTTAAGAGGAGAGATTATGCTATACCTACAGGTAACCATGCAGCTAACAGCCTGGCTATAGAATTTATTTAGAAAAGATGCACCTACAGTGGTACATAAACAAAGAATGCTGTGTAATTGGGACCCTCATCAGGATTTTGTGATAGCTGCCCTGAAGAGGCTTGTCTTCTCACAGCCACAGTAACTGGTTGCTGTTGGCCTTCCACCATTTGTGGATACTGTGGAGTCTGTATGACATGGAGCCCTGGCCAGCCTTCCTTCTTCTGGTGTTTGAGTCTGGCCTACTCACCAGCAATTCCTGGATACAACTTGAGGAGAGCTAATGATGCAACTCAGGCAGAAGCTCTCAGCAGCAATTAGATACTAACGTAAGGCAACACTGTTTGATGAGTTTTAATTCAAAATATTCTTTTTTTGGGTAGTGAAGTCAGGAGCTAGAGAGGGTAGGGAGATGCATGAGTGAGGAATAATCATGCAATGCTAGAAAAACAAAACATTCTTTGTAGTACTAACTTGAGAGCAACTGGTATCTTTAAGAGCCCACACAGCATAGAACTGGCTAAGCATTTACCAATTTAAAAAACTGAGTACCACTGGAAAAGCTGAATTGCTAGACAGTAGGTTGTATTTTCTACTTAACCCAGGTGAACCAATTAGAAGGAGAAAAGTCCAAGTGCACTTTTCTGTTCAGAGTTAATATTCCCGTTCTCACTTATTTCACAGATCTGAAATGATCAGCAGCTCTTCATTACTTGTATTCTTTTTTTGGTTTTATTCCTGCTCATTCACACATTGTTGAACTACAAATTAGATTTATTTAGCTTTGAGATAAGTGTTCCTACGATGGCAATGTAAGCATTTTCTGAGACGTTATACATAAAGCAGAATAAATACCCTATGTATTTATACTTGTTTTATATGTATATTTTACATAGCCAAATGTAACCATGAATACTAATACATGCTACTTTCTTTCCAAGTCAGATTTTCTTCCAAACACCTCCTGAATTCTTCCTTATATCTGAGTCAGGAGTCTGAATTTTAAGTGACTAATACTTTAATAGGAAAAGAACAAATCAAAATGGACTGCCCAAGTGTGATGGAAAGAAACAGTAGAAATTGGGATACGGCAAAGGTCTAGACCTGCTTGGCCATTGCTATGTAGTCTATAAAGAGGCTGGGGCTTCATGTTTTACTAAATGTTTATGCTTACATGCAAATGACCTAATATACTTAAAATTAATACGATATGATATGCAAATAAGATTTCTATAGATTACGTGAATAAATGAAATATTTGATCTCCTACCTGCAACTGAGAGAGAATGTAAAGTTACCCTTGATGCTGTTGCCTTATGAGTGGTTGAAGAAGCTAAGCCAATAACTCACCAAGAATATTAAATGCCAAATATTTTTGTCAGCAAACTTTGTGTTGTTAAGTGAATTCCAGGGAAATACCAAAGTCCAAAGGAAGGAATTTACACTCACAAATGGAGAACCTATAGGAGAAGACCACTCACTAATTATACAGCAGAATTCTAATATCTATTTAGGCAAAACCAAGAGGAGACAAGTATGGAAGATAAGCAGTGTAAAAATCGAACATAAGTAATGATAATCAGTAAGATTTTGTAAGACAGTAGATCTCAATGCCCATAAGTACACTAGTGTTTTTATGCAAGATGGTTTTTTAGTTTTCCTGCAAGCTATCTAACTTATTCCAACATGACATTTTGATTACATAAAAAATAGATTAACCTGTAAAGTGGACAAAATCCTAGTAATACAACATAAAAAATATTTGATAACAGGAAATCATAATCTAGAGAAAATATTTGTTTTCATGTACTGCAAGGATTTATTCTTAAAAGTAGCTAAAATCATATGGACAAATAATGAATTAACAAATGATAAACTTTACAAAGTGAATATTACTTGGACAACTCACACATGCATTACTGGTTTGCTTGCTATAATGAAATAATGTACTCAGGGAAGGAATTTGTGGTAGGATGTGTTCCTACATGGAACAGATCAAGGTACTATGAATTATTGCAGCTCAAATCACAATTAGGGAGGAAATTTTTAACAGCAAAAGGTGCCAAGACCTGAAACAGCCATACGTGTGGTTAAATTTCATCCCTTGAAGTCCTCAGATTAGAACTGTATTTCTTTTACAGAAATAAGGCATAGCTCAAGCAGGTATTACAGGCTTAGTTATAGACTACTGGTTGAGGATTTCTGCATGAAGTACACAATATGTCAAACCACACTATTACCACCAGATTTTAAGACCACAGAGACAAGGTGTTAGAGATTTACACAGCTAAACACATAGAATGAACATGTTTCCTGGTAACTGTGATTCCTCACCAATTTCTTTGTTGTGTATTTTATATTCACATGTATTATAGAAATGCCCTATGATATTGCTGTGAGCTCCTGGAGACAAGGATAGTTAGATTTTCTTAGGTTTTCACCTGGTGGCCAGACATGTAACAGAGCCACTAACTGTCACTGGATCATATAAATGGATTTTCCCAAAAGAATCCCAGAATGTCTTTCTCCCATTCTGAACGGAATGAAAACTATGTATTTTTAGATCAGGTTCATACAGTACTGTACCCATACATCCATATATACTAGATCCACATTAAAAAGCAGAAGAGGCCATATGATTGATGTTTTCTACATGTAAATATTTTCATGATCACAGGCTAGCAGCAACTCTTTACTGGCATCAGTGTCTAATATGTCTGTACAAAATACCAGACTCAAAGTTGAGTGTTTCAGTTGCTGGACAAGATTTTGGATCAATATGTGGTATCTGCAGAACATACACTGCCCTAATTAGCTGCAGCTAATTCTTATTCAGACATCAACATCTTATGTCTGAAAATAAAAAATATCTAATATCACTAAGTAGCAGATAAAACATACTCCATTATAAACAAAAACAAGCTGGAAGAAATCCCCCGGCTGCCCCAAACATGGTCCAGTGCATGAGGAATGATAATTCACCGGAAAGCTCCAAAGGGAGCTGCAGGACCAGAGGTCTGCTCTGCACAGAGCTCAAAGCAGGTCACTAAATTACAGTCTGTCTCCCAGGTGGCACTCTAAATCATGCACATGTTCCCATAAATCTAACAGACCTATATCTCAGATAAGCAAAATGGAGTATTTCTTGAATGACTCATCTTGGTCAACATTTTTTTTCTGGAAACGTCCCATGTGCAAATAGACTTTTATGAATCTGAAATTGACTGCCACTAGAACAGACTTATTTCTAAAAACATGGAATTCCATCTTTCCTCATATTTAATTTTTTTTTTAATTTATAAAATGTTTTCTCACATAAAGGCTTGAAGTAGAATTAAAATACATTAAATTTTCTTGCAGAGCATTGGTGCTAAGAAGATTTTTTTAACTGTTTACATAAGAATGCATGGGTTTTGTTTTTTCTGAGACTTGATTCTGAGAAACAGTCGTTTTAATCATTCACAAGCAAAAAAAAAAAAAAAAAAGAAATCCCTACTGATACCAACCATGGGGACAATTCTTCTGTAACAACCTGTGGCTTGTCTGCAGAACATAATTAGTTAGAGAGATCATGATATACAGCCTCTCCAAAGAGGATAAGAGTGGTAGTTCTCTATGGAGAAATAGAGCAACCTTTTGTACCTGGTAATTTAAGGAGCAGCAACAGGCTAATATGCAGACAGCACCGGGTGTAGCATGTGGTGTGGTTCTCAGCAGAACAGCAGGCCCCTAATGAGGTCTAGTAGTGGATAGCAGCTGGTAAACTCGGTGCTCAAGCAGGAGGCTCAGAGAGCCTTTATTTGCTAACAAAAGGCTGCAAATTGCTCAAAGGCCTGAGTAGGCAATGAGAACATGTTCATATGGTCAGCCAATATATAAATTTCCAAAACAAATATTACAATATATGTATTTTCACTGCAGTGATAGGTGGTGGAGTTTCTGAGTTCTGGAGGGTTCAGCAATAAGTCTGACACAGGCTTATTGCTAAATTTTGTTCCCCTAGAAAGTAAAGCAGTTCTTCTCTCCACATTGCAATGACTGGACTGTACATACACATCTAAGGTATTTGCATTTAGTTTCCAGCATACAATAATTTCAGGTGAGCACCGCACAGAATTTGTAAATTAACAAATATTTTACTGTATTCCCCTGCCACTTGAGTCTGAGGTCATCTAAAGTGTAACAGATGGGGAAAGATGAATTCTAAATCAGTCAAAGGGCTCTGTCAAAAGATTTCATAACCCTTAAGCTCAAAGATCAAGTGTTTGAACAAGATCAGAAGTTGAAACTTGCTTAGATTTAGTTATGCATCTGACTTTATCCTTTGTTCTCTTTATAGTGTTAGTATAATTCCACTGGTACAAAGTGTCATTTAATTGCAGGTTACAAACATATTCCAAAACTACCACACCGCTACAAAAAGATTAGTCTTTATGGCCAACACAGGACTGGCTGAAACTCAGCCCATCACTGGAACATGAAGGCTGCTTTCCCTCATAACAACAAATATTGATACAATTTGTTGATTGCTTCCTGAAAGTTACATAGTAGGAAAAAAAACCAGCTTATGATTAAAAAAAAAAAAAAAAAAGGACTGTACTCTTGATTACCATAACAAAAATACCAACAATATTATAGGTAAGTGACCTTAACTTCTCTGATGGTAGCAGAAAGCCTGCAGACAAAATGCACTCAGAGAAATCTGGTCTTTAACTTCCCATCTGCTATGAATAGGGTTGAGGTTCTGTGTTAGAACCTTCATTACACCAAACAAATGTCTTCAAGACATTTAGCTCATCAACCTTTAGCTCAAAACTTGAGCTCAATCTTTTCTTGGGCTGTGAGATTGAAAATTATTTCAAACATAGCCTCAAAGTTTCTCTTGCATTGTTCCTATTAGTTAAAATCTAAAAAGCACCATAACTCCCCAAGCCTTGAAAATGAGATGAAACGATTGACAAGCAATACATCAAATACAATTATACCAAGATGGTACAATCTATTTCTCCATTAAACCCTAGAGTTTCTGGGTTCCCATCAGCCTTAGCAGAAGCAAAGGCTGTGTTTTCCCCTCTGTACTGCAAAGTGGTTTACATGCCATGAGCTGGGAAAAGTGTGGTGAATAGGGCTCCCGCAGAGCTCCCCTAGATATAAGGTGGTCTGCAGCTAGACTGTCCCTCTTAATCACTTTTGGCTTGTACACTGTAGGCACTAAAGGAATCAGTTGATACAAAACAGAAGTAGCTTATTTCTATCTAATAAGTATGGCAGTTGGCTTGGGCTTTTTTTAAATACAATCTCCTAAACGAGATCACAACACAGTATTCTATAATCGCAATGGTGGAAGAAAAGAAACCCCAAGGCAGAGCATAATTTAACTAACTCTTTTGCAGGAAATGATGATTATCAGAACTCATTGAAGTTAGACCAGTGTGTAATCATCTGCAGCTTTCAGAAAAAGGGTGCTACTTTAACTTTGATGAACTTAACTCAATTGCACACCTTCTGAATAGGTTCTCATTTGTGAGTATTCATTACCTATTCAAAGAGCTTTTGGTGCAAAGCAAATTCTGAGGGCTGCAAATCCAGACCTCTGCTAGACTTTTAATAATGTATCCACAAAGGCAAGGTGTTTGTCATGGTTTCCTTTTTATATCTGTATTTTAAAGCAGAAAATTGAAATATTTTATGCTGTCTTTAACAAAAAGGAAAGCAATTGGTAAATACAAAAAAACAAATATTCAAGAATCTCTAGATATGAAGAAAATGATAATTTGGGTGTGTATTTTTGACTTAGAGGATTTCTAGACCTAAAAGTGGATTTCTAAAAATGAAAAAAAAAGAAGATTATATTGCCAGATTACTTCAACATCCATTCAGAAATATGGGTAGCCCAATTTAAAATGAAAAGCTGGCTCACAGAGACCTTTCAGTGAAGTCTTGCACAGCTGTATGCATACATACTCCTGCACCATGCAAGTATATATATTAGGATTTTGCTGATGATTACACTGAGGCCAAAATTAAGTAAGTCCTTAAAGATTACATAGGTAGGAATAAAGTAGCTCAAGCTTGTTTTGGTAAAATACTTATTACTGACTACTGAGTTACTTGAAGTATAAAATGCCAAAAGATGTGTAGTCATATAGATCTTTATTTTATATGCAAAAGAAGTTGTTAACTTCAGTTTAGTCACTGAAATAATGGAAGAAGAATTTAATCAAAAAATCTGTGTGGAAAAGATTGAAGAAAAATCAGTCACTTTTTAAATTCACGTACATTTGTGAATATTACTTCTGTAGGAATATAAAGATCCACAATTTACTTCATAATTGTAATGTGTAAGAAAAATATGTATATATCACACACCTGTTATTTATATTAAAATCTGATATGACAGATTATTGTGTTACTGTAAAGAGGTGCAATTTATGAATAACTGTACTATAATCTCCTAAGGTAAAAAGAGTAATTTCCAAAATGAACCATGGGTTTTATTTTCATAACGTTATAAGTGAAAACAACTTTAATCATCTCATACTGCAGAGCTACTAAATGGCTACTGACAGTCTTCAAAATCTGTAGAAAAATAAATAGAAATTACAAGGTCATTTTAGTCTTTTAACTACATTAATCGACTTTATTGTTCTTGTGAGTAATCTGTCTCATTCTAATAAACATTTTGCAGCACTGCATGGCAACTGGGATATAATTCAAAGGCAATGGCTCTCTGGAGGAAAGTTTGAGATGGGGCCAATTGCCAGAGAGAGAGCCCAGGATGAATAACGGGTGAAATCCTGGCCCTATTGACATTACTCGCAATTACTTTAATACAAGATTTCAACCCTGGGGAGAGAGAACAATTGCCATCATTGCAGTAAAAGATACACTTTACTGCTTGTTTTATCCCTTTTTTTCAAAAAATGAAATATTATTTAGTCTCTGTGAATGTGTCACTGCTCTTCACTGCAATACGAGGCTCTTGTAAATAGAAAAAGTACTGTGCACTTTATGTATTTATTTTCCCTCCCCAAAACCTTTCCCCAAAAAGCTGTTGCATTAGAAGTGCTGCAGCAGGCTACTGAAGATCTCATATATTTAGTCTTTTCTTTTTGGGGTTGTTGTTTGGGTTTTTTGCTTTTTGTTTTTTGTCTTTTCAATCGATAAACCAGTTTCAGATCATCTGATGTCAACTGTGAGCAGCTTTTTTGTTTGGTTGGCTGGCTTTGCTGGAGGCTAGTCCTAAGGACCTGGCTGTATAAAAGCATCTCACACTCAGAAGGAGCCTCTCAGCCCTGTTGTGGCACTGGCATCTGCTTTGTGTGCGAGGATGTGCAGAGAAGCTTAAGTAAGTGTGGGAAAACAGCAACTGCAGATCAGAATTTGCCATAAGGCAAGACCTAACACATAGCTCTTTCTGGTTCACCACAAACAGATGGAAAAGCATATAATAGGCTTCAGCTAAAAGTCTTCTGTTCTATTCTGTTTCTTATGAATATACCACTGAGAAATTAGCAAACTTGTTCAAGAACTCAAGAACACTCAGAGAGAAAGTAGCTGCAGACCTGCAAAGCCTCTTTCTATTATGATTTTCATATAGATATGGGAGATACAATGGTTTAAAAGGGATATTTGTAGTTCACAATGAGCACACTCATTTTTACATCCTCCAATTTGTAAGCAACACAGTAATTTTTAACAACAAAAAGCAAAGTTAGACTGCGCAAATTCATGTCCTGAAAACTCAAATGCAGGAATGAGAGGGGGAGGGTGTTCTTCTGTAGAACAGAGCTCCTTCTACCTCCATTTAGTTTTCCCCAGTATGACATTATGGGAAGGGAAGAAAAACAAGTAGCAGCAAGAGACTGTTTATAACTTGTGGCTGCTCAGTGAGTCTCAGGTAAACTCCTTACAGATAAATACAGGCATATAGGACTCCTCTTTCCAGCTGACTGGTAAGGGACTTTTCCTTCTGCCAGAATCAGTAGCTTAATTTGCTGAGAATGATCTCAAATTCTCTTGCATTTATGGTTTCCTGTGGGCAGTGCACACTTTTTGGGGTGTTGGGGAAGGAACAGGTGAGAACGAGCAGAGTTCCTCCTGTAGTAAGCTGTGCAGGGTGGGCAGTTGTGTTGGTTTGCTCCTCCTATGGTCCCCTAGCATTTGGAGAACGTGGCAGAGAGAGAGGAATCTGAGAAGTAGGCTCAGAGCATGACAACTATCCACAACAAATGCTGACAACACACAGGAGCTAAATCTCCTCTAGCTCCCAAACGATAGAAAAAAAGAGAGAGAATAAAAATATCCTGGAAAATGTAGTTAGGCACCTTAGCCTAATTTCCTGTCACCTAACCTGAGACCTCTACACCTCTAAACACCTACATCCCAGTTAGTCACCCAAACCGTATAACTCACAGTCATAAGCAGGCACTTCTACATTATGTCTCACCTTAACACAGACAATAGAATGCAGGACTGTATTCTAAGAGTGCCTCTTCTCTTTCTATCAATTGCAAAGGGAATCTCAATAGGTATTGTTCCCACTCTCCCCACCAGTACTGTTGTATCCCTGCACATACCTGGACAATTCAGGAAATGCTTTGTGCCCTTTCAGCCAGAGGTACCTTGTGTTCTGTTTGCAGTGGGGCACTCAGTAGCAACCTACGTACATCTTCATCCTTGATTCGCCCACGGATGTTCTGCTTGCCCCCACGTGTGGATCCAAGGCATATTCACTACTAAATGCAACCTGTGTTGCATTCTGTATCACTACTGTACAATGCGAACAGCAACCAAGTTAAAGAATTTCCCTTCATTTTGTCTTTCTCTGTGTGTCTGGAGAAATGAAGTACACACTGGTGCTTGCATGCAGACAGTTGAGAAGCCTGAACATCCTTCCTTTTACATCTACCTGCAGCCACGGGAGCCAGAGGAGATGCTATCACTTTCATGAAATTACAGTGAAAAGAATTTGGTCCACTGGCAGTTTCTCAAAGCTGTAGTGAAAGTAATCGGCTTTCAGAGGCAAGCTGGCCCCCAGAGGCAGTTGTGGAGAAGCAGAGAGATCTGTTTTCCTGTCCTGGTGCCTAGCAAGAGAGCACAGACGGAAATTTTAAGATTGATGCCAAATGGCAACTGTTCACTTATTCACGTGTGTGCTTATTATCCTGCATGGGAAGAAATTAAAGGAAACCTACCATGGGAGTGCTGCAGTTGTGGCGCAACTGAGTGCCAAGCAGTGGGAGTAGCAGCAATGGCTGAGCCATCTACTGCTGAGTTACAGAAAGAGCTGTGCTTGGCCTGCTTTTGCCTGAGGAAAGGTCTGGTGAGCAGATGGAGAGATGGGCTTATGCTCTGCCACGTTCTGTATTGCGGTAGCAGCCTCACTCTATGTGGTGTCTAGCAACTGTCAGAGGCTTTGGGAGCCACTCTACAACCCAGGGAGGGAGCCCAGCCAACCCAAACAAGAACCACTGCAGGAGTCAAGTTGCTACGGTCTGAGCGCTAAAAAAGGAGAACAGTAAGGTAATGCAATTCCCAAGCAAAAAGGCAAAGTAAAAGTGCAAATAGCACCTTCCAAGCTGCAGTATTAGAGTGGAACAACCTGAACTCCATAAAAGTTACAGGCAAAAATAGCTCTCAGCCCAGACTCCCAGGGACGGGTAGCCCATGTGGTAAAGCCTTCTGATTTCAACCACACACTGCTCTGGAGCACAGGCTCAGCCACAGGTGGGCACAGCTGTGAGGTGGGAACAGCTAGAAGAGTGAGCATAGCCAGTATGGTATGAGCACAGCTGGCCTCCCCACCCTGCCCCTTGTAGCTCAGCTGGATGGCAGAGACTCATGCTCCGAACTTTATAAACTACACCCACTACCCTCCCACCTCAGAAATGTTACAAAAAGCATTTCTGAACACAGCAGAGCAAATGTGTTGCCCAAACGTTAGCACCCCATGTCAGGCAGCTTGGCTGAAACTCTGCCAGCCATGGGCAGTGGGAGCAGCCCTTTCCCAAGCAGGATCCCTGGTGCCCAGAAACACATGGGATCATTCTTCAGCCTCTTCCCAGTCAGAAATGTTCTCTCCTGTTCCACTCTCTGTTGCCACAGATTACTCAGGAATTTAGATACCTACCCATCCAGCTAAATTTGGCTACCATCACTTAATGGGTTCAAAAGTCATGAGGGAGAAGGTCCATGCAAATGTGCTCACATGACCGTATATACATTTTTCCCATGTGTAGTTGGGTAAAATAGCACTGTCAGGGCACGGGGAAGTATGAAAGAGTTTTCTTTCATGGAACTAGGTGATAAGCTCTTTGTTACAGTAAACTCTTCTTCAGAGAAAACAAAAATATTTTTTATATACCAGAGTATCCACTGGCATGTTCTTATCTATACCATTTCTTTTTGTTATTTGCACGTCTCTAAGCAATTTTTATTTAGCTGATCTTGATCTTCATATTTTAATTATATAACAGCGTAAAACTAATTAACTAATACCTTAAATTAGTGTTGTGGATTTTTATATGGACTTATATGGAAAATATACAGGGCTGTCTCCCAGAAAAAGCTGTGCTAAAGTACAGTGACCCAGTTCTCCATGGAGCATGTAAGAGGCTTGTAATGTGTTCTTTCTTGTATTCTCTCTTAATGTTCCTAAAGATAATTATACACATTTACAAAGAGGGCACATAAACTCTTTTAAATAATATGAATTTCAAGTCTGAAAATATGGTTCAGGAAAAAACTGATGACTGGCCATACAACTGCTGAATATCTTTAAGCCCTTGTTTCCCAAGAGGCAGAGAGAGTTTAATGAAAATAAATAATACGCTGTTCTGATTAAGCAGCAATTATTAACTGAAATTCTATTTAACAAAAGATAATCTTGATTCTGCTAAGCAGTCATACTTGTTTCAGCAGGTGATAAATAGACATTAAGACATAATTTTTTTTCTCAGTTATTGTATAACAAATATGGTAATTTCTAATTATGGGTCCTTAGTTTCAGCTGGGACAAAATTGTTTTCTTCAGAGTATCTGGTATGATGCTATGTTTTGATTCTGGGAGAAAAACAATGTCAGTAACACACCACTGTTTACAAAGTTGTTGTAGCTAAGCACTGTTGTACAGAGCCAAGGCCATTCACAGCAAAGTGCCCAAGGAGTTGGGGGGGAGGGGAACAGAATTAGGACTGCTGACTTAAACTGGCCAAATGAATATGCCATACCATATGACATGCAGGAGTTTTGAAGGGAGTGGGAGACCATCTCTTCCACTGCTCAGGAGCCTAGGTGGGCATCGATCAGGAATGGTGAGCAATTGCTTGTGCGTCACGTGTTAAATACATTCACACATATATATACATACATATAGTCATAACTATTCTCCTTTTCCTTTTCTCTGTCTTAGTAAATAGTTTGATCTCAACACACAAGCTCTACTTTTTTTCCAGTTCTCTCCCCCATCCCAGTGGGAAGGTGGGGAGTGAGTGAACAACTGTGTGGTGCTTAGCCACCTGCTGCGTTAAACCACAACAGGGTTAAATTTCGTATTTCCTTGCATGCTCATTTTGTCTTAATAGAAGATCAGCAAGGGATCTCAAAAGCTCTTATTCTCATTTCTCCTTCTACTTTGGCTTGTCTGGCAAATCGATGAAGAGAAGACCTGAATTTGGCTGACATTTTCAGAAATGCAAGGGAGAAGAGACCCATCTGTACATAGGTAGGCATGGGGAAATTCTATTCTACAGAGGTTCAAGATATTATTGTAGGTATTTCTTTTTAATTTACTGTTTTAATGTGCTATTTAAATTCAGCCATAACCATAAGACAGGTCTTTCAGTAAGGATTAAAAGGAAGATACATCAGAAACAATGAGCACTGTTGCTTCTTGTGCTTATTTCTCCATTCTTCCCAACTGTAGGTTCATAAAGTCAAGCACCAGCTTCCTTGAGCAATTTGTACACAAGCAGAAATCTGCCAGTTTTCATCAAAACTTCCTAAGCAAATACAGAGGTGCATGCAGGTCCATGTAGATCTACTTTTCACAGTATACTATATTTTAACTCTCTTCTTACTCAGCAAGACTGTAAACCTGCAGTATCTGGGCACTGAATTTCCAAGAATCAACATCAGTCACAAGCAGCTCCACATATTTCTGTGACTGTAGAAACAATAATGTTTTGTTTGAGCATTAGACGATTCATTTTCAGTAACACCCTGTGACCACCAAAACCTCAATAGGACCTCATTGGTGCAGCCGCACCTCGGGTACTGTGTTCAGTTTTGGGCCCCTCACTGCAAGAAAGACATTGAGGCCCTGGAACGTGTTCAGAGGAGGGCTACAAAGCTGGTGAGGGGTCTGGAGCACAGGCCTTATAAGGAGCGGTTGAGGGAGCTGGGATTGTTCAGCCTGGAGGAGAGGAGGCTCAGGGGAGACCTTATAGCTCTCTATAACTTCCTGCAGGGAGGTTGTAGTGAGCTGGGGGTCGGCCTCTTCTCTCATGTAATCAGTGATAGAACTAGAGGGAATGGTTTCAAGCTGTGCCAAGGGAGGTTCAGGCTGGACATTAGGAAGTATTACTTTTCGGAAAGGGTAGTCAGGCATTGGAATGCACTGCCCAGGGAGGTGGTGGAGTCACCAACCATGGGAGTGTTCAAGAAACGTTTGGATGTTCAGTTGAGGGATATGATTTAGCTGGGAAGTATTGGTAATGGTTGGACTGGATGATCTTCTAGGTCTTTTCCAACCTTGATAGTTCTGTGATTCTGTGATTCTGTGATTCAATAGGAGTTAGTTAAATATTTTTCATACAGGTGAACCAGAAATACGATCTGTGAATTTTTAAATTTTCTTTTACAAAATAAAATGTTAATGCAAATGCACCAGGTACTTTTCAGCAGTGCTCAGTGCCTGGAAGAGAGTAGTGGACACAAACTGGAACTTGGGGCACTCCTACTGATCACCAGGCAGCACTTCTGTGCTGTGGTGGAGCACTGGCACAGGCTTCCCAGGGGCTGTGGGATCTCCTTGGAGATCTCTAAAAGCTGCCTGGACATGGGCCTGGGCACACTGCTCTAGGTGCTCCTGTTGGAGCAGAAGTTGAGCCAGATGAGCCCAGAGACGCTTTCCAAACTCAACAATTCTGTGATTCTGTCACATTTACAACTATAGCAAGCAAAGTAGAAAATCCTAATTTATACAGAACGTGGTAACAAGAATTCATATGAGCAAATGAACTTGAGCAACTTCTAACTTCTGTCTTCACCAAAAGCCTTTAAGTGCAAATACAGCTTCACTGAAGAGTCAAATCAGTCTTAATTTGAGAAAACAGCAGGTTGTGTTGCAGTTTTGTTAGAAAGCACAAAACTCTAGTGCCGTAAACAGGTTTTACAATGTTACCCACACTGTTATGTTATGTTGACCATCTAAAACTTGAGTCCCAGCAAAGGTAGTCAGCACTATGGAAATCATTGATGTGGGAATTTCTAAAAAACAATGAAAAATGAAGTGCTTATTTCCCCTTTCAGTAACTCGTCTTGTCTCTTCAGCACTCCAAGATTCCTCTTAGAGGTGTCTTCAGCAAAATAAATTTGTTAAGTTCTCTAGGATATGATAGCATAACTTTATTTTTAATTTGAAATATGTGAGATCTCACAAATCGCATTGTAAAGTACAAATTTCTGTGAGTAATATCTTCATATGCTACAGTAAACAGTGTAACAAAGTGCCCTGAGCACAGTCAACGGTTTTTAATACATCTTAGCACAAGAGCGTTTACTAGAACTTTGTACTTAAAGATGTTCCATTTCTTGAAAGCCTGCTTTGGTTTTATTTTAACCTTGCTACATATCAAAGCACAAGGATGAAGCTTTGTTCCTGCTGTCAAGACAACCACTGCCTCTTCAGCAGAAGACAAAAAAAAATCAAAGACTTGTAGAATGCCAGTTGAGTTTGAATCTGAAGGCCGCAGTCTGTGAGCACACCTGGTACTCCCCACAAGAGCAGGATACTCAAGAAAATTGAGGCTTCAAATGAGCTTCCATCTAACAACCTATAATTTCTCTTCAGGGAGTGGGGAAAATGTTGAAGGAATATTCATCATGACAGTCCCTTTGCTAAAGCATGAGGAGCAGTTCAAGATGATCTTCAAAATGCTGCAAGACAAAAGCCTCATTACACATAATTACTGCTTACCAGTACCCCAGGCTGATAACAAGTTTCTTCTGCCAATTTTACTCTATCATTATATGAAGAGGTGACTAAATTATTTGACAAATCAACTTTTCTATGCAATTTGGAATTTTTGACCTTAGGTAGAACAGAGCAAGATTAAACAATGAAGTGGCAAGGTAACTTTAAAATTGCAATATCCATCCAAATATTAGCTACAGAAGATAGGAAATATTCAAGGTAATTGTTGACCTGGTATGTATTTGAGAACAAATAAATGTACATTGTGGTAGTATAAGGTGTGCCAGCCCACATCCAGTGAGTTTCCTCCTCCAGGTAGAGGAGCATTCCCAGATTTGATTGTTCCTGATCTTCCATGTGTCCCCATGATAGTTCAGTGTGCTGGTGAATCTCAGGAGTCTGCTCAGACTGATCAAGGCTGTCCAGGTGATTGACAGTGGGTTCCTCAGAAGAAAGATGCTTTGACCCTCTCAAGGCTTCTGCAACAAGGCAGCACTCATGGGCTAAAGATGCACTGCAGATGGTGACAGCACAGCAGGAGCTGGCTGTGTACCCTGCTCCTGTTTGTGTTGCTGATACAGACATTGTGAATTTCTTACACTTCATCATTTCAAAAGAGTTTTTTTCCTGTAATCCTGATGTTCTCATTTCCCGCTTACCCATTTTTTTCTTCTGAGAAGCAGATGGGCTACATCAGTCACTTAATTTTTCTTGCTGGAAACCTCTGCAATGTCAAATTTTGCAACAGAAAAAAATGTGACAGAATAAAAGAGTTGCCCTGAGTGAGACTACCTGAATTTTCGTTGTTGAAACATTTCTACTCAAGTGAATGTAACTAAGAACTATTTAGGTTGCCCCAAATGTAATGCCTCCTATTTGTTTCCATGGAAACTACAACAGATACAAAAAGTACAGTAACACAATTTGATAGAGCAAATTCTCAACTACAAAACACAATTATTCAACACAACCATCATTACCTATGTGTTTTCACCAGCAATGAACAAGAGCCTGCATGCTGTGTTTATAAAAATCTGCCCCAGTGGAGGTGACTCACTGTTCCACAGCTACTATAATGGCATTGTTGGTAGGAAAATGTTGCCCATGCAGTTCATTTTCATCAGCCCAAACAGGTGAAAGTCAGAAGGTGCCAAATTCAGACTAATTTTTCCTATCATAAGACTGTGCATATCACTTTACCCATGGAGGGCTGCATTTTGAACTTTTTCTTCAAAGGAGAATTCATGTCATCACTCCATACAGCACTCATGGTGACACCACATCTCATCGCTGATAATGATGCAATCCAAGAAACTGTCACCTTCAGCCACTTTTTTACTCAGTAGTCCTGACAAACCTGTTCTTTCTATTCCTGTATGAACATTCATCATATCTACCTGGTGCAAACCTTGCAATATTCCAACATCCCCACCATCATTTCAATTGTACTGAAGCTGATATTCGGTTCTGTACACAACTGCCTATTCATAATCTGCCAATTCACACAGATGAGCTGATCAAGGTGCTCTTCATTTTGTAGTGTGAGAGCTGTGCATGGCTGACTGAAACATGGCTTGTCTTTCATATTGCAGTTGCCACTGCTGAAACACACCACCCACCACCTCACTGTGCTCACATCCACTGTTTGGTCTCTGAAAAACTTCACCAAGTGTCAATGAACATCAATGGGTGATATTTTTTCTGCACAGAGGAATTCAGTTCCACTCCTTTTTCTTCATAATCACTTTCATGTCAGACGCCATTGTGTCAGATTACGCCTCTGCTACCATCTGTCACATGGCAACAATATATAACACAATATTGACAAGATTCCACCTCTGCTGCCATACAACCAGCATCCACCTCTGATGTCATGGACTGACATTAAAATAAGAGGAATTACTTACAGGACCTCACTTAATAAACAGTATCTGAAGATTAAGAATTGTACCTAGCTTCATATGTACAGCTCAATGTGTTTTAAAAATTGGTTGGTCAAAACTCTAGCCACCCTTAAGAAAAAAAAAAAACAAAAATGACTGAGCACCCATGAGTGAAGAAGACAATTAGATATCCAACAAGTTCCCAGATGATGATGAATACATAAGGTATTGCAAAGAAAAGTACTGCCAGATTCTCTTGCGGTTATAGGGCCTTTTGCTATTAGTCTGTGCTTCAGAAGCTGAATACGTTTGTTTGTTTGTTGTGTTTTCCTTCTGTTACATTAATCAGCCAGTCTGATTAATGTTACATTCTTCTACATGTTAGGTGCTAGGAGAAAGAAGGAGATTTTTACGTGCAAGCCTTAATCAGCAACATCCATCTTTTTCTGGAGCTGCCTTTACTCTACGCATTCCTATATGAGGTCTTAAGAAGAGGGGAACTTGCTTGCAGGACAATGGACAGCTCCTGTCCAGGCACCCGGCTAGAGGCTTGACAGTCCGCCAGTGGTTTAGTTAGAGTTTAGATGCTGGTGAAGTGAAAATAAGACCACACGTGAAAGTCACATCAGGTAAGAAGCCCAACTTTCTATAAAGTTACCGGGAGGCACTGTTTCAGGTGTGGCTTCTACACTACACTGGTGTGCACTGCTGTGCAAAACAAACTGCCTGAGGATAAAGTAGCAGTCCGAGGGGGCTTAAGGCAGGAAAAAGCAAAGGTCAGACAGATGGACAAGTGCTCTGACAGTGTCCTGAACTAAACTGCATAAACCACCCAGCACAATCTTATCTGAGGCACTGTTACCTACACAATCAAGGGAACACACAGCCCTCACTACAGACAAAGCTGCTCAACGGATCAAGCTGCCATTTCTTCCTTCCAATACACGATACCTTCCCGAGCACCCACATTGCCTTTTCCACTTTGTCCCTCGCCTCAGCTGGTGGGCAACCACCACCTCATTGGGGTAGACCTCATAAAGAGAATCGTACATTTCCTGACTCATTTGCACGACCTCTTGGCCAGCCAAAACAAAACTGCTATCCAAAGCAGGTGTTGGTAATAATTGTCTCTTTCTAAAACCCCTGGGTTGAGTGTGAAATGGTACTATGGATGCTAATTTCTCTAATATGTGCATGAACTATTCTCTTCTAAATCCTCTATTTTGCCACGAGTGCTTTGTATTGAAAATCCCATGCTGTGTGGTTTCACACAGGCTCTGCTGTGCTCTCCTCCATACTGTGATTCAGTGCCGGTGCTTCCCACTACTCCTTATTTGCATTGCCATAACCCATCTACAACTGTACATGTGCACATTATAAAATCAGAAATTGGAAAGCACGGTTCACTAGCAGCTTTTTTAAAAACACATTGCTAAACTTGAATGTTCTGCTTTGCTAATTGGTTTTATCTCAACTATTCATCTCAACTACATAAAGTATAAATTGTACTACTCGCTTGCTCTAAAGCATGGTTCAGCAATTAGATAGGCTATGTGGGAATCTTTCTTGTTTGTTTTCTCTTCCTATATTTAAAAAACTACCAGAAAATAGTCAGGTTTTATAGAAAAATTCTAGTTCTACCTATAAGCTGCCTAACACTAGTCTTTTTGCCACTAGCAAGTGGCAAATATCTACTACTATGCCCATGATCCTGCCTTTCAGAGGCTACAAAGCTCATTTTCTCTCCTGTGGCTAACGTCACCACTCTGCTCCAAGGATAGACTTACATTATCTGTCTACTGGTCTAACTAGTTAAAAGTATTAAGTTAAATTTGGACAAATCATTCTCTAACAGTCTTAGCTCTTTGTGTTTCTAGAATGCACACCAACAGTCTTCATCACTTGTGACTTTTTCATTCTCTCCAACTCTGTAAATTACAGTATTACCTTGTTCTATAATTACGGTTTCTATCATGTTTATGATGTCTGGAATCCAACAGAAAAATATATATATATATATATATATATATATGTTTTGAAAGTACTACATAGATCTTCATTGAAAAGTAGAACTAAAACGTCAAAGATGCAATTATCATTTCATGGAAAATGTCCCTCCTTAGTAACTGGGCTTTTCAGCATTTTGTATTAACAAATTCCTATTTGTAGTGATTGCTTGATTTCATTAAAATAATTTCTGTTAAAGTATTTGACATACTGGATAGGAATGTTATATGAGTGATGTACACACACTTGATGAGACACATTTACCATGGTAGTTAGAGAAATAAACCTTGTACGCATGTAATTCTCATTTTGGATTGGATGGCTGTGCTATGACAGGTTCATTCGGTACTTGCTGGGTTGCAGGAAGTTTGTTCTTGATGATGAATTTGGTGAGATTAGGAGATGTGCCAAAGCTGAGGGAGGAGGGGTTGAGAAAATATATTTCAATCCATAGTCTTCTTGGAATACAGGCTTTGCTTGGGCAAATGACTTTCAATATATACCTCATATATGATGGTATATAAGTAGTAGGAATACATGACTTAAGGAAGGCTTTTTACAGTACTGTTACTATGCTGTGTATAGGTGGCACATTTAGAGACCCGAATTCTTCATCTGGAGGTATCCTTTTAGGGTGATTGGTGCTCTTTAGTTCGATGAGATGAAAAACTTTTTCAGGGCAAATCTAAGGCCTTCACAGCATCCCTGAGAATTCAGCTGCAAGTTAGAATTTTTTTGCATATTTTAAGAGAACTTTGATTCTATGGGATTAAGTTTGTCACATTTTTTTATATAATCATTCTGTCATTTTCTATGATGTTCACGATGTCTAGAAAGAGCAATAGTATATAAGTGCACTCTAGTAAAAGACTGATGAGATTATGACTATGTGATGGTAGAAAACTGAAGTCTGTATTTTTAGGGATTAACTCTTCTCCAATATCATCCGGAATGCTACACTTCAGGGTTCTACTAAGAAGTGTCTTCAGAGAATGCTTTGAACTTCATCCCAAAGCATCAAGACTTCAAGACTCACATCTTATTGATTCAGAAGTTTTCAATACAACCAATTGATCATTTCCAAAAATCTAACAGTTGCTTTTGCAATCCACTTTTTGCTCTGGCCCTAAGTACCCCATCTATGGCAGAAATGGCTGTAAAACTTAGTTTCCTTCTCCTTTTACCAACTTCTGATTTCAAATGCTATTTATTTTGTTGTATTCACATTTTAAGAAGATAATGTGAACAAACTTTTCCAGGCAAGAGCACAGCAGTTCAATACAGTAGTCAGAAGATAGGTCAGCCTTTTCTTATTAGTGAGAGAAACATTAATAAGCTCTTGGCATTTAAAGAAACAATCTTTTCCCTTTCTTTCCCTTTCTTTTATTTTTTAGAGTTCATTTGAACTTTTTTTTCAGCTTTCAACTTGTATAAGAAAAACCTTGGAAGAAAATTAAAATTTCTTTTTTAAACACACTACAATTTGTTGATATTTTCAAGCTTTTCAGTAATAACAGCATTCACACATTGAATGTGTGTGCTGTTTAATATCAAACAATTGTTTTAATGCCATTTCAAGTGTCTGGGTGCTAATTAAATGTTTTATGAAAAAAAAAATGACAGCCTAAATTGTGTAAAACTTCATCTACATCTGCTTCTCCTATGAAAAGGTGTCCTTGGAACAACTCCAGTATATTAAATAGAAAACCGTTTATTACAAATAGGACAGTCATTTACCTGCAGGCTTTATCATGAGTTACTGTGTGTTGTATTCACCATTCACTTGCTATTTAAGGTAAATAATGTGATAAAAAGAAGGTATTATTTAAACTCTATTTAGAGGTGTTATTTCCTGGTGGTTTTTATGTTTGGTGATAGCCCAATACTCCTGTTGCACATTCAAAGGCTTCAGGATGAACCAAAAAGTTGCCGTGTGTCCCACCCACATTCAGCAGAGGGTCATCACGAGCAGCAACACCTGCAAGTTTCTTCAAGACAAGGATCATTCTTTCATACTCAGCATCATCCTGATAAAGTCTCTGAGGGAGGTGGTAAGACAAGGCTCTGTAAGCACCAAACGTAGGCAGCCCGTGGCTTGGATGGGTACACTCTCGGCTGGGTAAGGAGCTGGCTGGAAGGCCGGGCCCAGAGAGTGGTGGTAAATCAATCAGTACCCCCAGGTCTGTTTCCTCAACACAGTCCTCCAGCCACTCCGCCCCAAGCCTATAGCGCTGCCTGGGGTTGTTGTGGCCAAAGTGCAGGACCCGGTATTTGGTCCTGTTGAACCTCATCCCATTGGCTTCAACCCAGCTCACCAGTCTATCCAGATCCCTCTGCAGGGCCTCGCTACCCTCAGGCAGATCGACACTCCCTGCCAATTTGGTGTCATCCGCGAACTTACTGAGGGTGCACTCAATGCCCTCATCCAAGTCATCAATAAAGATGTTGAAGAGGACAGGCCCCAGCACCGACCCCTGGGGAACACCACTCATGACTGGTCTCCAACTGGATTTGACTCCATTTACCACCACTCTCTGGGCCCGGCCTTCCAGCCAGCTCCTTACCCAGCCGAGAGTGTACCCAGCCGAGTGTACCCATCCAAGCCACGGGCTGCCAGCTTCTGCAGGAGAATAGCATGGGAGACAGTGTCAAAGGCTTTGCTGAAGTCTAAGTAGACCACATCAACTGCCTTTCCTTCATCCATCAGACGGGTCACAGGATCATAGAAGGAGATCAGATTGGTCAAGCAGGACCTGCCCTTCACGAACCCATGCTGGCTAGGTCCGATCTCCTGGTCATCCCACACCTGCTGCGTGATCTCCCTCAAGACAATCCGTTCCATTACCTTCCCTGGCACCGAGGTCAGGCTAACAGGCCTGTAGTTCCCCGGATCCTCCTTACAACCTTTCTTGTAAATGGGAGTCACGTTGGCAAGCCTCCAGTCTTCTGGGACCTCACCCGTTAACAAGGAGCGCTGAAAGATAACGGAAAGCGGCTGCAGCGATCACCTCCGCCAGTTCCTTCAGCACTCTCGGGTGAATCTCATCCGGACCCATGGACTTGTGGCAGTCCAGTTGGAGTAGTAATTCCCTGACCGCTTCTTCAAGAATCACAGGGGGTTCAGTCTGCTCCCCAGCCGAGACTACCAAGCCAGAGCGTGGGGAGCCCTGGGAATAACCGAGATGAGCCGACAGTGTGCCCGGGTGGCCAAGAAGGCCAACGGCATCCTGGCTTGCATCAAAAACAGTGTTACTAGCAGGAACAGGGAGGTAATTGTTCCCCTGTACTCGGCATTGGTGCGGCCGCACCTCGAGTACTGTGTTCAGTTTTGGGCCCCTCACTGCAAGAAAGACATTGAGGCCCTGGAACGTGTTCAGAGGAGGGCTACAAAGCTGGTGAGGGGTCTGGAGCACAGGCCTTATAAGGAGCAGTTGAGGGAGCTGGGATTGTTCAGCCTGGAGAAGAGGAGGCTCAGGGGAGACCTTATAGCTCTCTATAACTTCCTGCAGGGAGGTTGTAGTGAGCTGGGGGTCGGCCTCTTCTCTCGTGTAATCAGTGATAGAACTAGAGGGAATGGTTTCAAGCTGTGCCAAGGGAGGTTCAGGCTGGACATTAGGAAGTATTACTTTTTGGAAAGGGTAGTCAGGCATTGGAATGCACTGCCCAGGGAGGTGGTGGAGTCACCGACCATGGGAGTGTTCAAGAAACGTTTGGATGTTGCGTTGAGGGGTATGATTTAGCTGGGAAGTATTGGTAATGGTTGGACTGGATGATCTTCTAGGTCTTTTCCAACCTTGATAATTCTGTGATAATTCTGTGATTCTGTGATTAACCATTCTGCAGCCTTCTCAGTATCTTAAGGGAGAGCACCCTATAACTGAAAATTTTGATTTTTGAGGGTAAAATTATTAATATTTCATGTTGGAGAAGTCTGGCTAAGTAGCTTGTCCTAAACAAAAGATCTTAACTTTCAGTGAAAAGATAACAGCCTGATGATAGTTAATAAAGCTTCTGTCTGACCTATCCTAAACTGTACTTGCAGTTTACCTGGAGCCTTCATGTGCTGTAAACTCTATATCTCCCACAGTTTGAAAAAGAGAGGTGAGGAAAAGCAGTCATTTCAATACTAGAAAGGCCAGATACCCAGAGAGGGATGGATTCCTTAAGCAGCTTGCTCACTATCACATTTTTAATAAGAAATCAGTGAATGGTGTGGCAACATGGAGAGCTGGCTCTTGTTGGTTCCTGTAGAAGTGGGACACTGAGTGATTCTGTAGCTCAGAAGTGGGGAGTTGGAGATAATCACAGAAGGCTTTGAGTTGAACAGAATGTTCTTTCAGTTAGGATAAAATTCTCAGACCGACCTCTCAAATCTCAAATAGTAATAAATTTACCACCACACAAAGGATACAAATAGAAGAAATATGGAGTTGACAGTGTTAAGAGCAGAGAAAATGCTGTGGAGAGCCAATCATGTGGAACATCCTATGCACCTGCCTGGAAACTGGAGGGTTTTACGTCTTCTCAAAGCTACAAAGAGCCAAACTAAACCACTCAATAATTGCTTCCCAAACTGGCAATTTCAATGCATTTAAGATATAAAATTTTATTCTATTAGAAATAAATAAATAAATAAATAACCACAAGAAGAAGTATAGCAGCAAGTGTATCGCCTCTTCTTTCACATTTTCTGTAAGTTTTGTAAAACACTGAAACTTTGAACCAAGAATATGAAGCTTGTAGTACAGGAAGAAGAATACCTGGCACTGAAAAGACAAGAATAATGCATATATTTATTTTGCTTTCTTTGTTAGCTTTCCCTCATTATGATTCTTCATAAATATATATATATACACAAAAGTGCTTGTTAACTAAACACCCAGAAATCCTTTAAGGTAATTTTTCCTCAAAGAAGCTTGAGAGAGGCTAAAAGAGAGCAACAGGAAGACTTCTGTTTTTAAGAAGTAGAGCTTAAGAAGTCACCAAATAGCTAAGCGTTTGATAGAGGTGACGTAGAGATGTCAGAAGTGTCACATTTATTCTGACTGATATTCCTGCCATTATTTTTATCCACATCATTTCTCCAGTCAAATTTCTCAGCATACTCATAGCAAAGCACAGTGACTGGAAGCACTGAAAAACTTGTTCCATGTATTGCAGTATGCTGCAAGTCTTCCCAGCATTTTTAAAAAAAAAAAAAAAAAAAAAGGCAGAAATTAATGTATATTTCCATGGGATAAGCTCTGTTCTTCCAGAGCTGGAATCAGTATTGTACAAAGTGGGTGAAAGGCTGAGATGAAATGCAGTATGATTTCCCCTGAAGATATAAAAGACTTTGTCTACAAAGTTAGAAGAGCAAAGCACAGCACATCTGGCAGTGCTCAGTGAAGACAATTGTCAGCTTTTCTCAAAGGCAAGTCAGAAATATAACTCATGTTGGCATAAATACCCTTAAAGTTAGAATCTATTAAAATGTGATAGCTTCAAAATCTAAAATATTGCCAGAGCTTTTCAGGAATCAGCTAGAGACTGTTGGATTTATATTGAATTTTGGAATAAAGAAAATGTTAAGAGTTATTGTAAACATCAAAAGTAAATGTAAATGTTAAGAAGTTTCTTCCGATTGAAGTTGAGTGGCATTTTTGCTGTCACAAGTTCAGACATGTGGAAGAATTTTTGCCTCAAATAATTATCTTTACACACTTATCAAAATAATACATGTAGTTCATTTGGAAGGAGAACATTCTGCTACTTGCAAGATAAACATACATATTATGACTAGGAATAAATTCTGTCTCGCAAACCCCCTGATCATTACACAGTCCATTTCTCAAGCCACAGCCAAATATACAGCATGGATTGCTGACAACAAAGGAGATTTTCAATTATATCTGAGGTAGAAATGTTAAAGTTTTAGTCATTTGTACTGTAATATTTTATATTGCAAGACTGGTTTTAGTTTTAGCCTCAGTAGAGGTAATTCCATCAGTAGCAGAAAAAATAAGCCAGTACTGCTAGCTGATGTTTCCTTACCCTTCTGTACAAATCCAGTTTCACAAAAAAAAATGCCTTTGCACAATACATTTCAAACCACTGCTTTAAATTGTTGCTTCTCCTCATTGAGCTCACTTCAGAGCAGGTGTCTCTGCACATTGGCCTGGACTTACAGCTCTCAGCACCTTCAGGAAAGGTTCAGACAAGGCAGAGGAGAGTTTGTTCCACTTATCAGACCACAGTGCTTCAGAGCAGGGGCTGTCTTTAACCCTCCTGACAGACACCTCAACCAAACAATACAGAACTTCAAAAACCTCCAAGTCTGTACCTAGATGGGGACAGATTAGGACCCAGAATCAAATGTTCAGTATTGCAACATTCAGAATTTATCACTTCTTAGGCAACCCAACTTCCTTCTACTCATTTCACTCATCTGGCCTACCGTAACACTAATCTACACTGATGAAACACTGCCCAGACTGCTTATCCATTGGAAAAGCACACTGTATGCAACAAAGTCTGTGAAATTCAAAGGGCAATTTTCAGAGCACAGATTTTGAGAAATTTTCTTGAGAAAAGCAGAACAGCCAAGGTAAGCTTCAAAAATATTTATTCACTCATGTTCTTAATTTGAAACATGGGTTATTTACAGCTTGGAAGAAGTAACGCTGTAGAAAGACTTTTGTTTTCCAGTTGGCCATCTTAGGAATATTTCTGCCAAGACAGAATCAAATCTGCGAAAACACTGAAATATGGAAAACATCTGTTTTGTGTTTTCCTCCTGTGTTGGGTTTATGTGTCACTGTTTGGTGGGGGGGGGGGGGGGGAGGGGAGCTGTAGGGCACAGCGCTGTCCATGTGAGAGCAGAGCCAGCTCCAGCTGCTCCAAAGGGAGCGCCGCTGCCAGTGCTGAGTCGTGAGCGACGCCGGGTGCGCTCTGCGAGAGCAGATGGAAGGAAGGGACGAACCGCTGTGCAACAGCAGCTGGGAGAGGGGAGCGAAAGATGGGAGAGAACGGCCCTCCGGGCACCGAGGTCGGCGCGGGAGGAGCTCCGGGCACACGGCAGCGCCTTCCTGCGGCCCGGGAGAGGCCCACGGAGGAGCGGGCCGTCCCTCCGCAGCCCATGGATACCACCGCAGCAGCGGCCCGGGCTGGACCTGCAGCCCCTGGGGAGCGGCCCGCGGTGGGGTGGGAGGGCCGGGGGAGCTGCACCCGTGTGGACCCGTGTGGAGCAGTGCCCAAAGGGTGGGCCCTGCGATATGGAGCCGTGTTGGGGCAGTGCTAGGAGAGCTGCAGCCTGTGGGAATCACAGAATCAGAATCCTCAGAGTTGTAAGGGACCTTTGAAGGCCATCTAGGCCAACTCCCCTGCAATGAACAGGGACGCTACAAACAGATCAGGTTGCCCCGGGCCTGATCCAACCTCGCACTGAAAGTCTCCAGGGACAGGGTATCCGCAACATCACTGGGCAACCTGTGCCAGTGCCTCATCACCCTTACTGTGAAAGAGCTTCTTCCCCATATCCAATCTAAATCTCCCCTCCTTTAGTTTGAAACCATTTCTGTCATCCTGTCTGTCCCCTTCTTTCTTATAGTCCCCTTTTAGGTATTGAAAGGCTGCTCTCAGGTATCTCTGGAGCCTTCTCCAGGCTGAACAGTCCCAGCTTTCTCAGCCTGCCCTCATAGGAGAGGTGTTCCATCGCTTGGATCACTTTTGTGGCCCTCTTCTGAATTCGATCCAACAGATCCATGTCTCTCCTGTACACAGAGGCTTTTGCTTCCTTCCCTGTGGAAATACACAAGGCCAGGATGGATTGGGCTTAGAGCAACCTAGTATAGAGACAGGTGTCTATAGCAGGGGGGATGGAACTAGATTATCTGTATGGTCCCTTCCAACCCAAACCTTTCTATGATGCTATGATCCTATAACTCCACATCTGCACACAGTACTCCAGATGAGGCCTCACCAGAGCAGAGCAGAGGGTCAGGATCACCTCCCTGACCTGCTGGCCACGCTTCTTTTGATGCAGACCAGGATACAATTGGCTTTCTGGGCTGCAAGGGCACATTGCTGGCTCATGTCCAGCTTCTAGAAGGGCTGTGCTCAATCTTTCATCCTCCAGATTGATTGGTTACCTCAATTGCCTCCATTGCAGGTGCAAGATGTGAGGTTTACTGAACCTCATGATGTTCACCTGGGCCCACTGCTCAAGCCTGTCTAGGTCTCTATGGATGGCATCTTGTCCCTCTGGTGTGTCAACTGCATCACGCAGATTGGTGTCATCTGCAAACTTGCTGAGGGTGCACTCAACCCCACTATAAGGAAGGTGCACTTGGCCGCACTGAAAGGCCATGTGGGACCAGTTGAGGAAGGATGGCATTGTGGGAGGGACCCAAGCGGAGCAGGAGCAGAGAATGACTGTGGAGAAACTAAATTAATATACCACATTCTGCAGACACTTGATCTCATTTGCTGTTGGAATCGTGACAGTCTGATAGATGCAGATGTCTTTTTTGTACTGGTTACTCACTATGCCTATATGTCATGCCATCACAAAAGTGATAATAAAGAGATTGCTTTTTCTGGCTGTTCTCACATGTTATGGGTGATAGAGTTATACAAAATTACTGTAGGTTATGAATACTGATACCCAGCAGCTCAACTACCTCAGCCATCCGAGAATCCTCCACCTTGGGATGGTGTGCCGGACTGCTGGTGAGCACCATCTCCCGCATCTTCACCAGGTTTGTGTTGATCGCCTTTCTTCTGCCCCATTAATTACAATTTAGATGCAGTCCACAGCTGTGTCATTTACAACAACCACATCTTTTGTAGATTTTCTACCTCCAGCAGTACTTTTCCAGTGCAAACAAAATAAAAAGGCCAAAAGTATAATTCTCCCCCAGCAATAACTGAAATACAATCAAACAGGTAGCTACAGTCTTACCCAACCATAATCTTTTACCTTCTCTCCAAAAAAAACATACATTTTATGTAATAAAAACACATATATAGCATATATATAAAGTATATCTCATTCTGATTATAAGTCTTCCTGTTACAGGAAGTTAGAAGTTAATAATTGTAACAACTGAGACTGAAGAGTAGTCTTGTGTATTTTCTTTTAAAATATTTAGAATGCCTTCACCAAAAGGCCTCAGAGCATCTCCAGTAGAGTCCAAAGTAAATGGAAAAACAAAATGTGCTGCTTTATGTCATCTGCATGCTCTCTATTGTATTACTCTTAAATCAGTTAAAACAGTTACAGGTAATTAATAATTGCTCATTTCTACTAGCATTAAAAACAACATCGAGAACTACTCTTTTTAACAGTGGCACATTTCAACTAGCTTGCCGAAAATTCTTGTTTCTATGGCCTGGGCTTGACAGACTGAGAATACACCCAGCTGGTTTTCAAACCAACACTTTCAATGGTCTGAGGAAGGGCTGTGTGACTTGTCATGAAAACAGCTGCCTCTGTCCCCCCAACCAGCCAGGAATAAGCTGAAGAGAACAAAACCTTGAATGAAAACACCTCGACTTTTCATGCAAGGACAAAAGGTGGTCATTACGCATACCAGGAAGGCTCTTTTATAGCTGGTAATTACATATAAATTGGAGAGTTACCATTAAAAAAAAAAAAAAAAAAAATCATTTCTCTCTTCATTTACCTAAAATGTGATTTCTGCAGTCATTATATAATTACTGGTATTTTTCAGTAACATTATTAAGAACAAATGAGCTAGTGTTTCTGAAATAATCATAAAGATGCAAATAGTGGAAGTCCTTTATTAGAGCTGGTTGTTCAGCACGAAGCAAGTGGCAAGAAAAGAATCTTTTCTTGAATACTAAAAACTGAACTTTTTCTCGGTGTTGAAAAGGGATCAATTTCTATCTTTCTACCATCAAGAAATAAATTATCTTTATTATCTCTGACACATTATTTCAAGCTCTCCATTTCTCTCTGTTTCTCATTTGTTCACAAAATGTCTCCTGACCTCCAGTAGGAAACCTAATATAAGAGGTAGAAGGACCACAGAAAAATAGTGAAAGAATAGGAGCAGCTCCCTGCTGTCACTGCTGTTCTTTTCCAGCAGAGGCCAGTCCACCATGAAATAAATGTTATTCATTACATTTAGTCAAGTACTCGTCCACATGTGCAACCATCAGATGTTTGAGTGTAAGCAACCACAAGCAACGTCTCAGCGAAAGAATAGAAAAATAAATTATAAATCTTTCTTAGACAATATTTTCTTCTCTGTAAACGACAGCCCAGAGAGCTTTAGACAGTGTAACACATCTGAAAATGTGGTAAAGCAGAGAGAAATCCACTGCATGGCCCAATGGCAGTCCTTCAGACTCGTGCCTCCTGTCTCCCAGCCTGCGCTCTGACCTCTGTGTGCTTCTGCTCCTGTGGCAGCAGCCATTCCGCTTCCAGCAGGAAGATACAGACTGGGTCCAAAGCTGAGGAGAAGAGATGAAGGTCGCACTTATGGGGAAAGGCAGAGAGCAAGACACATATTTTTCAGGACTGGAAACTTCAATTCAAAATCACGTTATAGCAGAGGTCAGAAACACTAAATAGAAATGTAACTGTTAAGCAATCCTCACTGACATTTCTAAAGGTTGCAGAACCAGGCTGGAAGTTTTAGAGGGAAAATAGACAATGGGAACAGAAAGACAAAAGGAAGAGAAAGTACTGCCCTGTCTATACGCTGCAAAATCCATTGTCTGATGAACAAATTAAGACAGTATCTGACAATGAGAAAAAGTCAGCATCAATGTGACTAAGCGATGCTGAATGCAGAGAGAGAAGACAGATAATGGAGAAGTTAAGAAATCATTTCTAATTGTGGTAAACTAAAATAAAATGGGGGGTTAGACTAGATGATCTCTAGAGGTCCCTTCCAGCCCCTACAATTCTGTGACTCCATGTGATTCTGTGAAAATCCCAAAAATATAGTATTTGTAAGAATTTTAGTAATGTGAGCATTTACTTTCATGTTGAAAATATGCCAGATGTTAAATCCTGGTGGCAAGTTTAATATTATTATGAGTTGTTCATTTGAGTTGTTCCTGTGAATGCATCCAGGACTAAGTCACACTTCTTCATCCATGCTGTCCTTGTTTGTAGACTCCCAGTCATGTCTGCACTGTCCTTAACTTGTCCTACCTGTCCTGTGAAGTCTTGCTGTACACCCAACAAGCCCTCTTCAGAGCTTTCCATGGACCCTGCTGAACCTTGCAAATCCTTCACAGCTCCCCACGGCCTTTTTAACAGGTCCGTCATTACTTTGCAAACCAGGGGCTAGTAGGGAAGAACATGGGAAACGGGGCAGCTCAATGGGTTATCACCCTTTTCTACTCCTTTCCCATGCTTTGGATTATTGACAAGCATAATACAGTGCACAGAACATCTGCTGAAGGAGGGGCTCATCTCAGCGCAGGAGGAGCCTCCAGGGATGCAGCACACTGTCACATCTCATGTTGTCCTTTGCCATCTCCCCACCACGTGTCCTCAAGCCTGGGCTCTCTTTCCTTGGAGGCAGCCCACGAGCCTGGCTCTGCATCAGGAGCGCTTGCTCTTACCCAGGGACATGGCCAAAGCTGGTGGGGAATCAGGGGCCTTCTCTCATGAGTGCGTGTTCAGTCGAATCCTGAAGCTAAGGTCCTTCCCTGGGGCATTGTTTCAAGAGACAAGACACATGTCAACAAGTAAGATGTGGGGGTTTTTTGCTAGAAACCTCTGTCACAGTCTAACACCATAATTTGTCCTCAAAGAGATAATGGAAAAAGAACAGGCCCTCTTAACAACCTTTTAATAATCTTTGATTATCTAACTTATTTCATAGATGGTGATCTGCCTCTCCATTTAAAATGCTCTGAGGTCAGAGTCAGGCTTTGGGCTGAGGACAAGAGACTCAGAGGAAGACAGCAATGTCCGGAGATGTTTCTCAAAGGAAACAGACCCCACAAAAACCCCAAAACAGACCCCACAAATCCTGAGCCAGTAAGACTGAGGACTAATTGCCTAGGTGGGCAGGAAAAATAGCCTGTTAGAACAATCTCTGTCAGGCTGCCTTCTTAAATAATTCTAAAAAAATCATTTTGAGTAAAATATTCCCTAAGACCTTCAGACTGTTTTTTTCCAATAGATCCTGCAAAGGAAAATGGGCATCTTTTCATGGAAGGACGAATGGTCCTAAAGCAAAGTTTGGGGCTGCAAATGGACCAGAAGACAAACAGCCAAAGTACAGAAATGCCCATTATTGTGCACAGTGCCTGACACCTTCAAACACATCCCTGAGTAGGCTCATTTTGAAGGCATCTGAGAAAAACAGAACTATGACCAAAAACATAGCTATAGCACATTGACAGTGAGATTCCTGTCTAATCAAAAGATTCTGTAACTCCTCTACAACATCCATGCTGTCCAACACGAGTGTGCTGTACTGTTGAAAATGTTTATTTTATCAAGTAGATCATTGTTACTTACACATAGTGCATTCTCTGTATCCAGGTAATGCTCATAGGGAGCACACAGAACAGGCACGCTATTATTGTTTGATTTCTTTCTTTTTACACTTTAATCTTTTCCACTAAAGAAAATGAGAGGTTGGTGGTCCAATAAATCTTTTTAATTATCATCTTGCAAAAGTAAAAAAAGAAAGGAAGGGAAGGAAGGAAGGGAAGGAAGGAAGGGAAGGAAGGGAAGGAAGGGAAGGAAGGAAGGAAGGAAGGAAGGAAGGAAGGAAGGAAGGAAGGAAGGAAGGAAGGAAGGAAGGAAGGAAATCAGAAATGGGGACTAGGAAAAGGGGGCAGCTTGAGCCAGGCAAAGCAGGCAAGAAATGAACTAGAAGATGGAAAAGAAAGACAGATGGGAGTTAATTTGCACAAGACCTTAAAGGAAAGAATGAAGAGTCTGAACTGTATGTAGAACACTAAAATTTGAAGGATTTCTCCATAAGCATCCACACTGAGGGGGGTGACATTTGAAAACCTTATCAAGATATGAATTTGGACAGCACTTCAATTGTCTTTCTGAGAGAATGACTCAGGTGATCTAAGCCTGAGGACTGTTCTTGGTATTTTTTTCCCCATCTGTGGAGTCACTAAATAATTATGCCATTATTGTGATTGAAATCTCACTTCTGAGGAATTTCAGCAACACCTGGACATACTGACTTCAGCTGTGCTTCAGTGATTAAATTTTCTGTGGCTGCTTTAGTAATCAATTCTTTGATAAGATGAAAGAATTCTGCCACAGTCACTCTTTCGACAACCCCACTGGTCTCTGCTTCACTAAACCTTAATTTAGTTCCTTTTCTCCTCCACACCCATTCTTACTGATGTGCTGACCATCAGACAACAGCACTCGTCACAGGATGTGCCGGATGTGGTGACAGTTGAAATGTCTTTACAAATATGTCCTAGTTCTCCTCAGTATCTGAACAAGTTTTTTTTCTCTGTTGGACCTAAGGACCTGAAAGGGTCTTTTCCCATTCCAGAAAGAGCCTCTGGAAAGGTTGGAGTAACACTACCTCCTTCACTCTGTAGGTCTTGGATGAGGCAAATGAGCTTCATGTCTCTCTTGGTCAAAGCTTTCCTAAAAGCTCTGGGGATCTAAGCTAACTGACTTTAAGGAAGGTTATTACAGTCAAGTGTCAAATCAGCCTATTTTGCAAATTATCACATCCAGAATTTTCAAAAAAAGCCCAGAAAAGTTATACACCAAATGCCCATTGTAATCACTCCCTCAGGAGTTGGAAATGGAGCTCCTTCAGTAAGGACTCAGCCAGCAGGCTCAGTTATGCTGAGATGTAGCTAATGTAAGGAGAGCTGACTGAACTCCAACAACTTCTCATTGTGGATGTTGGGCAGGACAGCACAAAGGTGGCATAATGTTAGAAGCCATGTGACAACCTCTGCTTTGTTTTGTATGGATGGCCACGTTTGCAGCTCTTCTAGCTCCATCAAGTCTAAGTGCAAGACTGCAAGTGGACACTTCAGGTGAGCCCAGAAACCTGTTGAGAGGAAGTCTGATCACAGGTCTATGCAGGCATTCCCCTATGGATGCTCAAATACTTATTTTTCTTGGAACAGCACCATATGGCCAGGGTATGAGCAGCAAATTCACTCCAGAGCCACTGTGCACAGGGTCCTGTCACATGCCAGAGGAGTAGAAGGGATTTATAGGCAGCTGGACTCCGGCTCGCTCTTGCGGTAGCATGGTTCTACATGCCAAAACTACATCCAATACTGTTGATACACATACTTGGAGCGGGAAAATCATGATGCTTTAGGTATGCTGTAGATTGAGAGTCTACCACAAAAGATATATGAAATTTGTGTAAATTCCTATTACCTCTGTCTCTGCTACCCATATTCTTTAGACAAAAGATATGCTTTGGAACTAACTATCATTGTGCCGCTCAGCTCCTCGTTGGTTTTGGCATCTTTCAGAAGCACTGCAGACAGAGGCAAATCTGACTGTTGGAACGGTGCAGAGGAGACATCAGGCAAAGCATGCACACCACAGAAGACTGTGCCAAAACAGATGAGTTTATAAAGATTGCTTTGCTGCATAGTCTATTTGAACACTGTACATGCCATGTCTTTCACCATGCATTCTGCAAACTATAAATAAATCAAATTGACACATATTCACAATCTAGCACCATCTGCTGCGTAAAAGGGGAAGACATTTTAAAAGCATAAGAAGGATCTTTTCCTTTACTTACATAATACATCTTAATCAGTGACATGTGTTTCTGCTTCTACAAATTCCTAGCTTGACTTTAACATAGCAAACATTCCAAATGAACCATTTCAGGAACCCTTCTAAATGCAGACTCTCATTCACCACTACTTTCTGCACGTGGTTAAGATTCATTTACTTCCAAAACACAGGGCTGAGCACAAGCAGCATGAAGGTCTTCTCTGATGGGTGGTGAATCAGACAGACCTATGTGGAAGGGATGCACGTAACCACATATAAGGGTAATGTTTTATACATAAGTTCTTGCAATTTAAGGTAAACTTTTTATTTGCTAATTGAGTCAAAAATAGTTCTCTGCATGTTGTACAGAGTTGTTTTTTATTTGTTAATCACACTTTTCCACTGTTTATATGCATATACCTTGACAATAGGTTATTTTTTTTATTAGATATAACAAAAGCATGAGGTATTACTTCAAATACCTTTAATTCAGGAACAAAAGTGATGTATTTTCTTCTGATTTATTGCCCCAAATAAAGACAATATTACTGAAATTATAAGTGTTTTCAATCTCACGCTAGAGTTTCTGGGCAATCATGACAAATATTCTAAAATTAGTACAGGCTGCCCTGAAAAAAACATGTGTAAGTGCCTTATTTCCCCCACTTAACACTATGATTTACTCCTTCATCTTTCACTCAAATTCTCCAGCAGCTAAGCTGTCTCATTTGGCTTTAACAAACAATCTGTTATGGAAATACTGAAATCATTTAATGTGACAAACTTGTTTACAGTTTCTTAAGTTTCTCACACTAGCACACTGAAAAAAATGGTTCTGCTTTGTCCAGAAGACATCGGTTCTTAACTCCTTGGTTGTCAACCATACAGACCACGGGGATGTCAGGTTGAGATTCTTCTTTAAAAACAGAAAAGAAGGAAAGCAAAACAGCCCACAGCACGGCAGTGCACTGACATGATGAATTCTGCCCTGTGCAGAGCTAAAGTAGATTTCTGCGTAGGCTGTGACCCCACAGCAGCTCCCACCATGGGCCATGGGGAGCCACGAGCCCCAGCCTCAATCCTGTCTCAGCTCTCAGCATAGGCAGAAGGTGGTCCCCAGTGTCCTTTCTCACCACCAGAAATGTCTGTTTTGCTTATTTCTACACTGAAGGCCCTCTCTATGGCCAAAAAAAAAAAAAAAAAAAAGCACAGGCTGTAGGCCAGCCATCATTGCAGAGCTATTTATTTGGCCACAATCTTAAGCTGCTGCTTAGCTGCAAATGGGCATTCTTAGAAAGGTTCTTTAGCCCTGTGCAGTAGCTGGCAGGTGAAGTACCTCTGAGAACACTGAAGTACCCAGCCTCTTTGGCTTTTCAATTAATATACTCAAAAATGCGCTGCCTTTTTTTGTTTGTTTGTTTTGTTTTGTCTTGTTTTGTTTTGCTTTGTTTTGCTTTGCTTTGTGGGCTGCTGCTAGTTTAGAGCACAGATCTGCAGGGCTCAGAGCTGAAATGCAATTTTTGTACTTCAGTTTCCTGACTAGAGCTAAAGCACATTGCTCACAATAAAAGAAGCGAAGATACGCTTCGACGTGAACCTCCCCAGCAGGTTTTACACCTCACACACCTGTGTGAAGGGTGCAGAACAGCACCTCTTCCCCAACTCTGCCTCTGCCCTTCCTTCCTAATGTTTTCCCCTTGAAACTCTTTATTTGTTTGCAGTGAGCCTAAAGAGATGCAAACTGAAGAAACCGGGGGCCGGGGGGGATGGGGGGAGGGGAGATGTCAATTACTTCTTAGAACACAGAACCAACCATAATTTGTTGACGTGGTTTTTCAAATTCACATTTTCCCCATTTCAAAACGGCACTTCAAATCACCTGGTTCCAACTGGGGGGTTCTAATGGGGGGCAAGAAGTCCTTAATTTCTAAAAAAGAATACAGATCCGAGCCCTGACATTACCCTGGAAATAGAATAGTATGTTGTAGAACAAGGAAGATAAATATATGTATATGTGAAACATGAAACAAAAAATAACCTGTTCATGTGCAGGTCTACAGAAAGAACTTGTGAACTTTGTTCAGTGTTCCATAATATTTCATAATATCAGCACTAAACATAGCTGAATACGCACCTCAGATCTTGCAGTCATTTCGTCTACTGTGTTTTTCAGTTGCTAAGAATCTTCCACCTCCTGTTTCCTGTAAAATACATGGTTATAGCATCCGACATGCTGTAGGGAATCATTCTTCATTGGATTGACTTTGAATATACCTGAAAGCATTTTGCTGCTCCCAGATTTTATCTGCTATGGTCCAATGAACCTCAGCGAGCTTGAACCTGGCCTTGACATGCTGCTCTTTACCTCCAGGTGATAATTCAGGAGGTAACTGCTCTCAGCCAAGCTTAAGATCATTCTTTTCAGACAGTTTGGAGGAAAACAAGATCACAAACAATCCCCGAGCTTCTCCGTTCCCTGACTTAAAACCGAGCACAGATTTTCTCCCTTTCCCACTTCTCCCTGTCACACAGGCAGTCTGAACACACAGCTTTCTGCTCAGTCCATCAGGTGCAGACTTGAAGGCTCTATTTAATATTGGAAATAGAGCCTAGAGATAAAGCAACTGGCTCAAAGCACAATTCCAAGCACTCAACTTCCAGCTAAAACAGAAGACAGTTCCATGGAAATGTGCCCAGCATTTACGTACATAAATCAACTTATAGGATTTTCTGAGCCTACATTTTGTCTCTTGGCTGCTTCAGAGCTGCATCCTTGGAAAGACACCCCTAAAGACACTCACGTCTTCGTACCTGCAGCAGCATAAGGCTCAGAGCTTCCTGATCAGATCTCTTCTGTGCAGGTGAATTTAGACATGGGTTTAGTGCAGAAGGCTTTGAAAACACATCCCTCTGCCTGTGCCTTGCTCAAAAGCGACCGAGTCCTCCCTGAGAGCTGCACCAGCTCCCAGCCCCACACCTGAACTCATCTACATTCCAGCGGACTACATCCACCTCTTTTGTCACTTTGCCACCCGTATGTCAAAGAGTTCAACAAATCTTAAATGATTTTGGGGAGCACTGAAACGCTGTTTTCTAAAGCATTTAGATTCGTTTCTATTTATGTCTGAATGCCATCCCGGTGTGTGCACCCCTCCTTGCTCGCAACGTCCAACAAGCACATAATGTTCCATGGTTCATTTGAAAAACGGAGCATTGCGTTGTTCTTTGTTAGACTGTACTCTGAGAACCTCTGAGCTCTCCCACTGAAAAACAAAACACGGAAGCCCCACATTTAATCTCTGCGGCCCTTGAGCAGACAAACGAGCTGTATTCAATCAGTGATATTTAAAGGAGGATTTTTCTCCAGCCTCCCCATCATTCTTTCCGCCTAGACTTGATAAAGAAGAAAACGACTAGATCAAAATAGCGTTTATTTCTCACTCAGAAAGCTCTCTCTTTTTCCCTCGAACGTGGAGATTTCTTTTCTCCATACTGGAAGATGCCTCCGATCTGCATCTCCTCTCCGGCGCGGGCTCGCTCCGGGCCGCAGGGGCCGGAGGCACTGCCGCCTTTGTCTCTTCTCGCCCTCTCGCGCAGGGTGGTTGCGGTTGGTGTTACCGGCTGCGCTCCGCTTTGTGCTTGAGCTCGCGGACCGCACCGATTTTTTGCTGGACGGATCCTGTTCGCAGCGTGGGCAGCCGGGCACGGCGCTGCTCTGATGTCACCGGTGTGACGTCACGGCGAGCGTGAAGCGTGACCGCGGCGGGGTGCTCCCATCATGGGTACAGCAGGCACACACCGGCACGCAGCCCGAGCCGCCCGCCAGCGGGTGCTGCCGTCGGTGCCATAACGGGACACGGAGTTCGGCCGGGGCTGTGGAGGGGGCGGGACTCTGCTCTGCCCGAAGTGCTCGGGGCAGAGCGTCGGTCCGGCGTCCCGGTAGGTATGTATCGATTAGGTGGGTGCCCAGCCCAAACAGACAAACAATCAAGTCCTAAATCCTACAGATTTTCTATCTAAAGCCTCTACACAGAACCCAAGCTCAGCATGTGAGTTCTCATTTCCTATTGCTGTTGAGCACGTTTAGCTCCCTGCGAGCGGAGGGGGGTCCGTCTGCAGCTGGGATTCCCTCGCCCGTTGGGTGCAATTCCTATTCGCCATCACCTCAGCCTGGGCTGAAATAGGGCCCGGCGCCAGGAATTCACGGACTTATGACGTCCGAATGGGTCGCGGAGTATCGTCAGTTGCCCGGGGGCAGCGGGACTGCGGGAGTTAGAGAGAACGGAGAACTCGACAATTTTAGCTGAGTGCGTTGCCGGATTCCCACCCAAGGGAGGCACAAGGTGACGTTCCCTCGGATGGTCATACCAACAACGGTTCTAAGGCGTTTTGTTTGCTTGGTTGGTTTTTTGCAGGTTTTACAGATCACTAATGGGCAAAGCAAGCTGATGGCACGGAGCCTTTAGCATCTCCGCACAGACTTTGCTCAAATTAAATATTTATATGTATATGAGAAGAGTGAATCTAGTAGGTTTGCTCTTTTGTTTTCCAGGCTGAGAGAAGGAAAATACTCGGAGAAAGCATTCATGGCCAATTGTGTAATGCCCGACCCAAGGAGGCTGCGACGGGGGTTCAGCCGAGCTTCCCCCTCGGGGCGTTACGCAGAGACCTCACTGACAGCACCGACAGTACTTTGCCTGTAACTTTATTTAAAAAAAAAATATAGAAATAAAAATACTGGCATGACAAACCGGAACCAGAACTGAAATACTGCATCCACTGTACATCATTCGTTAGAAAACAAACATACAGCACAGTTGTATTCTACCAAACAGAGAGTGTATTTCCTTTGTAATGATATAGTGCGTGCTTTAGATTCATGCTTCTCGATATTTATTTTACATTTGTTCCGCAAATATTATCTGTTATAAATAATTGCCACTCCATCAGATGGTGCACCTGCTACGTACGGACCTCTCCAGTGCTGCGAGTGGGGTTTTTTGCTGCCTTTTTTCTCCCTAGCTTTCGCCTTTGCTGTTTTTTCCCCAAACAGCTGCCCACCGTAATCACAGCAGTGCTGCTCCGTCGGGACCCGAGCAGCGCGGCGGAGCCCACAGCGGCACTGCAGAGCCGGCACTGAGGCTCCCGCCGCCGGCACCCGCCGGAGGAGAGGACGCAGAGAAGAGCCGTTCCCCAAAGGCACAATTTCCTCCACGCGGCGGTACAGCAGCGAGGGGCGGTGCGCGGCGCTCGGGCCGCGCACCGGGGCTGCACCGGGAGCCGGGGCTCGGCCCCGCCCCGCAGCTCCGGGAGCTGTCGGCGCTACTGCTGCCGGGTCCTGCCGCCGCTCTCGGGCTCGCTCTGGTCGTCGGTGAAGCAGACGTCCACGTCGCTCTCGTTGTCAGTCTTTTGGTCGCGCTCGGCGGGCGCGTAGCCAGAGTCACTGCGCTCCTCGGCCGCCTTGCTGAGGCCCTGTCCCGGATGCCGGGACTTGACGTGCCGCTCCAGGTCGCGGCGCCGCACCAGCACCTTGCCGCAGTACTCGCAGCGGTAGGGCGTGTTGCCCTCGGCGTGCAGGCGGATGTGCTTGTTGAGGTTGCTGGGGTCCCCGAAGGGCCGCAGGCACACCTTGCACTTGAGCGGCTTGTAGCCGGTGTGAGTCCGCATGTGGATCTTCAGCCCGTACTTGCGGGAGTACAGCTTGCCGCAGTACAGGCACAGGTGCCCGGCCTTGGCCTTGCCTCCCGCCGCCCCCGCCGCTCCCGCGGGCAGCGCCTCCAGCCGTCCGCGCCCCTTCTCGGCCGCCAGCTCGGAGAGCTGCTGCGTGTGCATGGCGATCTCGCGGTCGATGCCTGCCAGCGAGCCCAGCTCTGCGGCGTGCAGCCCGGCGGCCGGCCCTCCGAAGTACGGCACGGCTTCGGGGTACTTGAGCAGCCCGCCCAGGTGCAGCTTCAGCGGGTAGTAGGGCGCGGCGCCGTACAGCAGCTCCCCGCCGTACACGGTGAGCGGCATCACGGGCAGTCCGCACTCCCCCGCGTACGCCTTCAGCCCCTCGAAGGGAGGCAGAGCGAACCTCTCCAGCGCGCCGCCGGGCAGCGGCGGGTAGCGGCCAGGCGGCAGAGAGGCGCCGGGCAGCCCGCGCTCCAGGGGTCGGAAGGCCGAGGCCTCTTCCAGCGGCGACAGCAGTGGGAAGGCCCGCAGCCCCCCACCGCACGCCAGCCCCGCCGCCGCGGCCGCCGCGGCAGCGGCCGCCGCTGTCGGGGGTGCGGTCTCTGCCGGCAGCGCCCCGCATTTGGGCGGCGGCTCGGCGGCGGCGCGGCCCGCCTTCAGCCCCCCCAGCAGCTTTGGGAAGCCCGCGGCTGCCCGCGCCTCCTCCCGCAGCGGTCCGGCAGGGCGGAAGGCGGAGCGCGCCCCCGGGCACAGCGCCAGCCCGTTGCCGCCCGCCGGGCCCAACAGCGCGCCGGGGCCGCGGCCGGCGCCCACGCTCATGTCCAGGGCGCGCTCCTGCTCCTCCTTGCCCGCCGCACGTCGGGGCTTGACCGGCGGCGGGGAGGCGGCGGCGGCCTCTCGTTTGACGCCGTCCCGCGGGCCACAGCCCGGCGGCGGGGGACCGGCCGCCCTCGAGGCGAGGCCGAAGGAGGAGGCGGCTGGGCGGCCGTGCTCGGAGTGCAGGAAGGGCCGCCCGTGGCTCAGCGCGCAGTGGAAGTGGACGTGGGCCTTGAGGCTGTTGGGGTACTTGAAGGTCCTCCAGCAGTACCAGCAGATGTAGCGCTCCTCCCCTGCAGAGAGAAAGCGTAGAGCCGTCAGCCCGGGGTCCGCAGCCCCTCTCCCGTCCCGATCTCGTCCCGCTCCCACCCCGCGGCACTGCGCGACGCGGTCCCGGAGCTCTCCCGGCCGGGCGCGGGGGGGAGCAGCTGCCGCCGGAGTCGGCTGTCGGGAGTGGGGGCCATCTGTTGACGCTCGCAGCAGAGGCGGCGTATGGCGGGGAGCCGGCCGCGCCGAACAAAGGCCAATCTAATGATCGTGAGCCCCTCATTACGCGGCGAGACAATATCCGATATGTATGGGCCATATGTAATCGTTCCCTTTCAGAGGACAATGCCCTTAGTGCCCCGGCTCCGAACATTTCGGCTCCTCTCAAGCGGAAGAGACCCGGGTGGCCACGGCTGTTCGCTGCCGACCCGTCCCGGAGCGCCGCTTCGTTCTGCGCTGCCTGCGGGGGGCACCGGCCGTGAAGACGTCTTCATCGTCTCTGTACGTGTCCTTTCTTCCTTTCTTTCGTTCTTTTCTTCGTTCTTTTTTTCTTCCTTTCTCTCCTTTCATTCTTTCTTCTCCCTTTCTTATTCACTTTCTTCCGTTTTTTTCTTTCTTTCTCTCTCTTTCCTTCCTTCCTTCCTTCCTTCCTTCCTTCCTTCCTTCCTTCCTTCCCTCCTTCCCTTCTTCCTTCCTTCCTTCCTTCCTTCCTCTCTTTCTCTCTCTGTCTCTCTCTCTCTCCCTCTTTCTCTCTCTTTCCTTTCCCCTCTCTCTCTCCCTAAACCTTTCGCTTTCCCCTTCTCTCTCTCTTTCCCTCCCTTATTCCCCTCCACCACCCATACCCATTTCTCCATCCCTCTACCCTCTGAACCATCCACCCCAAACGCCGTTCACACATTTTCAACATCCCCAAAGTTCCCACAGCTGTTGCCCGCCTCACGCGTTCCCATCCGCTCCTCCCTCAAGGCTCCACGCACCGCAGTGATCAACGAGCTGCCGAGTGCCGGACACCCCCTGGAGCCCCCGGGGCCGGGGCAAGACGGCAGCGTCGGGGCGGGCGCGGAGCGATGGGAGCTCAGACAGCGCCGAGCCCGGCTACGGATGCGCGTTCCGTCGCACTCTCCCAATGCGCGCTGCTGGCTCGGCGCTTCCCAGCGGCGTGGTGTCTGGGCTGTCCCAGCCCAGAGCGGGAAGGGGATAAAAACAAAAAATAAGAATAAAAATAAAAATAAAAAAGCGTCTCGAAAAAGAAAGAACGTCGGCTCTGGCTCATAACCCAATCCGACTGGGTTTCGTTTGTTCAAGGTTTCAAAATTATTAAAAATAAAATGACAATTTCTTCCACTTTGTGTTTTGGTTGTATTTCTTTTCTTCTTCTTTCCCCAGTTTTCCATCCTTAGCACAAGAGCTTCGGCATTCGAATTCCGGACCCACACCGATCGGGCTGGGATCGGCGGGGCCGTGGGGTCGGCTCTCAGCGGCACTCCGACGTGAGGAGGCGATGGGGAGCGTGGGGAGGGGCGGTCCCGCTGCTGTCCGTGGGAGGTGCAGAGCCGGGGCTGCCTCTCCGGGTACCGCCTCGGCACAAGGAGCGATTCGAGGGCTCCTGCGCGTGTTCGACGGCAGGCGGTTTCCCAGCGCCAGGTTCCAGTGGTCCCGGAGCGCCCGTGGCCACGTCGGGCGAGACGCGGGTGGACGCTGAAGTTTTCCATCTTCTTTCCCCCCATTTCGTGCATTGCTGCGTTGTCACTGATTGATTCTTCACAGCGTAAAGGTGAGGAGTACAATTCCAGCTGAGAATCGGTTTGCACGCTGGAGTGGTCCAGGGCCGATGTCCTCCCCTTCCCGATGTCCTCGGACGCGTTCATCTCAGGGCCATTTAGGGCCGGTTTGAGCTTCACCGAACGCATCCACGTTCTCACCGACCGCGGTTCTTCCCGCCTTACACCCCGACAAGCGTGTGAGAGGCTCCGGCCGCGGTACACGCGAGGGGGAAGCGATATTTCCACCCCCCAGGGGCACTTAGCCGCAGAGCTGTTTCCTACAGCCCCACCGTGCGCCCAGCGGTATTACCTTGTGCTGTTGCCGGAGCGCCCGAGGGGTGGGACCCTACCGTACGCTACCACGGATCGCCCTTCGGAAATCGGGAACTGGGGGTCGTGCGGAGAGGTTAGAGGTCCCCGTGCCGGCATGCTGCTCCGCGGGGGTACTTCGCACCCACCCACCACCCGTGTGTGCGTGGGGGCCCGGCAACGCGTCCCGTACCTTTTTCGTCGTGCGTGGGGGTGGCGGTGAGCGGGATGTCGAACCACTGCGCCAGGGGGTTGGAGTACCACACGGTGAGCTCCTCGCCGGGCTGCACGTCGCGCAGAGCCCGGTAGAAGATCTGCGTGGGGGGAGAAGGGGCATTCGGTCAGCGAGCCGCGGGGGCGGCGCGGGGAGCGGCGCGGGGCGGGCGAGGTGTACCTGTCCTCCCGGCAGGTCCGCGACGGCCTCCAGGGTCTGCTCCTGGGCGTTGCGGGCGGCCCGGATTAACCCTATCCACTCTAAAGCGGAGCTGCCGGCTTCATCCACCAACTCCCCTCTCACCATCCGCACCTGGAACACAGCGTCGCCGCCGTCACTTCCCCGTAGCCGCCAGGCGGAAAGAGCCCAAAGGTGCCCCCCAAGCCCCCGCGGCCCGGCCCCGGCAGCTGCCACGTTAGGATTTCCCGTTCCTACCCATCGGGGCACCGTCGGCGTTTTCTTTAGAGCCCTGGGACGGGCCCGGAGCGAGCTGTGGGGATGGCAGAGCAGGGCCTGGCGCTGGTCTGCACCTGCATGTAGCAGCGCTTCTCTAAATGCCCCCAGGTACAGAGATGCCGGATACTTGACACTTCTTCCTTTTTTTCCTTCCCCCCACCCCCCCTTTTTTTCTCCCCTTTCTTTTTCTTTTTTCTTTCTTTTTCTCCTCTTTTTATTTCCTCCTTTCTTTTCTTTCTTTTTTTTTTCTTTTCTTTCTCTCTCTCTTTTTTTTTTTTTTTTTTTTTTTTTTTTTTTTAGGGTTTGTGCAGCCCCTGGGTCCACGCAGAGCGATCGCGCAACGCACGGGGACGGGGAGGGGGCAGAGGGAAAGGGGAGCGGGTGCTGCGCAGCTCCGAGGTCCCGGCAGAGCCATCCTTCATAACCTGCTTACCCATACAAAGGGAAAATAAAGTGCCCATCCGCCGAATGACCGTGCAATAAAAGTCATCGGAACAAAGCGCTCTGAAGCGACGAACCGAGGGAGCCAGATGAGAAATAAATTTGAGCGGGCTGGCAGAGCGTTTAAAAACAATTAAAGGGCATTAAAAACCCGAGCGGAACGCGCAGGGGGTGGGAGGCGGTCTGGGCTGTCCGCCCGTACCCACAGCCCCGCAGACGTTCCGCGTGGGAAGAGCATCCCCCCTAGGTCTGAGCCCAGGGCCCGCACCGGGCGGTTCTGAGAGCTGCTGCTGGGCCCTGGAGCTCCCCCGCTCCCGGACGTGCGCCGTGGGTTCCGGGGAGTGCAGCTCCGCGGGACGGGGCGTGCACCGAGCGGCTCCGAAGCCGGGTGAGGGGTAAAGGGTAAGGGGTAAGGGGCAAGGGGTAAGGCTGTCTGGCCGTGGCGGGCAGTGGAGAGGCAAAGGACGCTCTAGAAAGGGGAAAGCAGCTTCTTCTCCCAAGCTGAGAGCAAAGCGAGGTCCGGCGGTGCGGCAGACGGGAGGGAAATACCTTTTTCTTGGGTCCCGGCTCCCGGCGGTCGGACAGGTACTTGCCCAGTTTGAAGATGCCCGGCACGGGCCCCAGGCGCAGCCCGGCGGGGATGCAGCTCTCGGCGCTCACGCTGATGGCCGGAGCCCGGCTCGCGTGCATCGCTGCCTGTGGGGCCGAGCGCTGGGGACCCCGAGCACTTAACGGGGCGGCGGGGCCGGGGCCGAGGAGGACGAGCGCGGCGTATCTCCGCCCGCAGAGTGACGCGGCCGCGCGTGCGGGGCGGCTTTTCAATGGGCGCAGGAGGGGGACCCCGCGGCGGGCGGGTGCTGCGGGGCCGCGGTGAGAGAGTCGGCTCCTCGAGCAGCTGCGGGTCCCATCCGCGAGGGTCACATGGAGCCGTTCCCTCACCCTCCCGCATAATCAGGCGCTGTGAATGGGCGGCGAACAATGGGCCGGGCGACCTTCCCATTCCTAAAAATCCAATTTGTCAAGGGCAAAGAAAAGGCGCTGATGAATCAAAGGTCTGGAGGGACCATTAATCCTCAGCATGGGGTATTGTCCCCGCGACAGTTACGATATTTTAAGTGACAAATCCACTGTATAATTTCCCCATAAATTTTGCTTCCTTTTATTGTTCCCCGACAAACCAGTTTTGGAAAATAAGTGACTATTTTAAGTCTACTTGGCTGAGCCCTTTGAGGTTTAATATACTTCAAAGATTTTTAATTCTCTCCCCTCGGCTTTTATTGTAAAGGCGATTAAACAAAGAGATGGGGAATGTTTGGAGGACTTGTTAACTTCTATTGATCCCCGGCGTGTGCCATACAGAAGTTGGGCAGGTACTTGATGGGAAAACACCAGAAAATACCTACACTTTTTTTTTTTTTTTTTTTTAAGGACGACCATATTACCATTTCAGTGAGTCGGGTTCAGGCCGGTGATCCCTTTAGAGCAGCTTCGATCCTTAAGGGAACGGCACCAAATGATAGCCCTGTGCTGCACGACGCGCTGCGCTGCGGGCAACGGGGGGCTGCGGTGGGGAACAGACCCGGAATCGCTGGGAGACAGAGACCGGCCCGAGGGCAGCGCGCAGCTCCGCGGGCAGCGCACGGCCCGAATGCGCGGCAGCCACAGGTCCCTTCCGCGCTGCGGTCTCCTGCGCAGGCATCGCCTTGGAAGGTGAAACCCGACAAATAGCTGCTGTGAATACAGCCAGAACGAAGCAGTCGGAAAGCCTCCTGCTCTTACCGGGGCTTTAATTAAGATAAAGAGAACTAGGTGGGATTATGGCTCGAGTTGAGCAAATCTCAGGGATTTCTCAAGAGCTGAGGAAAGTGCGCGGTTTTTGCAGGGTTTTGCACCCGCAGACACCCAGGTGTGAGGAATAAAAGGAAAAGTGAGATTTCCCACTTTTTCTTTTTTAGCCCTGCCTAATTCACGGCTGCAAATGTTCTCTCTCCACACTCTCTCCCCAAACGGAAAATCCTGAGCATTTCTCCTGGCGGAGAAATCGAGGCCACAGATTTGATCCACTGATTTCAGAAGAAGCTGCAGCAGGTACGGAGTTTTTTTTTTTTTGTTCTTTCCTGCAGTGTTTCTTATAGTCACACCGAATACATCTCAAAAGCAAAGGAAAAGAAAAAAAAAAAAGAAGAAAAAAAGAAAGAAAGAAAGAAAAAGCAGCGCTTAGAGGTGTATCCGGGGATAGGAGCTGGGTAACTGAGCCGGCTCCTCTCAGGTACCTCCACTCTCTGCAAGATACAGCTCGGCAAGCTGCTTCCCACGCGCCTGTCATGCGGCTTCCATCGGAATTTGCTCACCGCACTCACGGGCGTCACCTCTCAGAGCAGAGGCCACGGCGCGACGCAGACAATTCCCCGAAGCGGGGTGCTGCGCGCACCCCGCTCCTGCCCCTCCGAGCTGCCGGACGGGGATGGACGCGGGGCGGTGCCGAGCGCTGATCCCGCCGGGCGCTGCCTTCCGTAGCCCCGCGGCAGCAGAGAGCGGGGCCTGGAGGGCACCGGGACGGCGCGGGGAGCCCCAGAGCTGCAGCGGGGACGGGATGGGATGGGATAGGTTGAGGAGGGATGGGATGGGGATGGGATGGGATGGGATAAGATAGGATGGGTTTGGAAGGGTTGAAATGGACGACGTTGGACGGTGTGGAACGGGGTTGGGTGGGACAGGGTGGGACGAGACAGAACGAGACGGAGCGGGGCGGAACAGAGCGGAACGGGACGAGACGGGATGGTGTTGGACGAGGCGAGACCAGGAGAAGAGAGACGGGGCGGGACGGGACGGATTGGAACTCTACGGGACGGGACGGGATGGGGCGAGATGGGACGGGATGGGACGAGGCTACGCGAGACCGAAACGCTGCCAACCGCCGCTCCGGGCACTCAATCAACGCGGACCGTGGGTGTGCGTTTAATAACGGTCCATCTGCGCGCGCAGATAAATGTCGCGCCTGTCCCCGGCGGCATTGATGATTATCGATCGCGGCTCGCCGGGACCGTCCCGGGAAAAGGATGGATTCCTTTTCACTGAGGCGGGGATGGGCGGCGGGGGGAGAGGATGTGGGGAACTGAAGATGACCCCTTTGATCAGCGGCGTGAATGGGGCGAAAAGGATAAACAAGAAGTGGAGGGCGATAAATTTAAGCCATGAACATGTCCCCGTAACCTCTGGCCCAGCGTCTTTGGGATGAGACCCGCGCTGAATCCCGGAGCCGCGGCGGCGGAGGAGGGCTACGGGCGGCCGAGGGACCCCACTGCTGCGCCTCGGGAGACGCCGGGCCGGGCCTTAATGAGTCAAAGAGCGTGAACGACACGCGAACAATTTTATCAATAGGACCATGTAAAGGCCGGCTGTGAGGAAAGTTATTTATTAATATAGCCGATTGTGGCTGGTTCCCATCCACTAGGCAAAGAAAAGCCCTCGCTCGGGAAGCATTCACACCAGTTCTCCGATTTTTATTCTGTCCCGTGGCTCAAAGTTGAAGTTCCCCAAGTGAAATAAATTGTCCACAAAAGAGGAAAGGAACCACATTTTCTTTTATTTTTCCTTCCCTAAAAAGGAAGGGTGAAACCGATCTAATGTGCCCACTGGAGCAAGCTGCGGCATGAAAGGCCGGGTGTTAAAAGTAAAGGCAGCCTTTGGAGCAAATGGGATGGAAAATTAAATGAAATTAAATAGCTTGAACGGCCGTATTGTCCCTTATTAAAAAGACACATTAATTACATGGTTTCAGCTTTATTCAAAGACAATGTTTAGACTCAATCAAAACATTCCGCTATCGCTCTTTATATACTCAAACCGGGCTGCCGGAGACGCCGTTAAAGCGAAATCACTTTTGCCCAGAGCCGCGGCGAAAGTTCTTTTCCGCGGCGGCCCTTATTTATGCCCAGCGCTGAACTGCCGGTGCCCCGGCGGAACACTTTGGCACACTGTTCTCCGCCATTTAACAGGTTGCCCCGTAATGAGGCATGAATGTTAAGGAATAACAGTCATCCAAAGAGGCACAGTTGCGGAGAGCAATGTCCCACCAGGGAGCTCCATTCAAACCATCAAACCGCTCCGGCACAGAGAAGGTTCAACACTACATTCAGACCGGAATGAATGCCTGTATACAGGCCCGGCTCATTATGCGGCCGAGCAGCGCGGCGCGGGTTGTAACGAAATGCTGCAAGTTCATTCCGTAGGCGGTGCTCCGAGCCCGCAGCGCCGGTCCCGAGGTGACCTTCCTGCGGGGCGGCCGTGCCCGGGCTCTGCTCGGGAGGCTGCGGGATGGCTGTGCGATGGAGCTGCTGGGACTAGCACCAGGCCTGGGCAGTCTGAACTTGTTGCTGCTAAGACTTTTTCCTCTTCCTCTTGTATCATTTTTCCTTCTTTTTTCCTTTTTCCCCTTTCCCCTTCCCCCTTTCCCCTTTAGCCCTTTCCCCTTCCCCCTTCCCTTCCCTTCCCTTCCCTTCCGTCCCCGTCCCCGTCCCCGTCCCTCCCTCCATTCTCTCTCCCTCACTCCCCGCTCCCCCCCAAGCCCTGCCCACCCCACTCCCTCTGGCCCCGTTCCGCCGTTCCTCCAGCACGCGGCTCCCCGCTCCGTGCCGCTCTCGGCCCCCGCCCAGCTGTGCGGTGCAGACGGGATGCGGGTGGGATATTAAAGCAGCTTCTGAATGGTGATTGAGGTTCTATGGGAACCCCGGCAGATGACAGGATCTCAATTTGGTATTCTTATTGTTAATGGCGAGCAGCAGCGGAGATCGGATTCAGACACGTTTTGTGCTGCTTAAAAATTCCTGCGTAGGGGCCGAGATTTTTGTTTCCTTTCGGCCGGCCTCAATCGGAGGCGCAGATCGCGGCACGGCGCATTCAGGGGCCGTCTGAAGCTGCCTTTTAACCGGGTTCTCCCCCCGCAGCCCCCGGCGCATCTCTCGGTTCTTTCGGTTGACATGGTGCAAATAAAAGTCAGTCAACTTGTTGCTGAATTGCAATGTTTCGGTGTACCTTATAAATTCATACCTTTTCTCCCTCGATCGCCTCAGAATGAGCCCCTGACTCAATTCGATTTTCCTTGCTGCTGGGCACATTTAGGAGAGGGTCTATTTGTGAAGTTCATTTCTAGGCAAATGTATTCAAGAGCTGATTGGGATGAATAGGACCGTGTGTCAGCCGCCCCTAATTGGGATTAAAGCACTTCGGACCATATGCAGAGAGTGACAGAAATTCTCAGGTTTCATTGTGCTCAGACTTCCACCCGCCTGGACGCTGCCCCGGGAAAAGCGGCGTTTGTGAGGGCTGCGGGGAGGAACTGGGGAAGGGAAGGGAAGGGAAGGGAAGGGAAGCACCCTACATGCCATGCACTGAAGTTCTAAACCCAGAGATGTCGAGGCCTATGCCCACTCCCCCTCACTTCCACACAAGTGACCCTGCCGCTAAGTGCCCCGTGCCGGCTGCAGCCGCAGAAGCAGCAGCAGTGAGCGTTTATGAGCAGCCCGTTGTGGGTGCCTTGAACGCGGCATCGCTGCGCCCAGGATCGCTCGGGTTAATGACTTTAAAACTCAGCGGTTGCTTATCAAAAAATATCCTTAATCCCCACGGAGATAACCCTAAGCAGACGAGGAGCCAGTAACACCGGCAGGGCCTTTGTTCCCAAGGGCCGCTTAGTCCCGGGGAGGCACAGGGCCGGTGGCCTCCCGTAGCTGCCGCCCGTCACACCCCCGGGCACAGCGGTGCGGTACAGCGCAGAGCCCTGCGTCCGAGCTGGGCACGGGGTGTGGAGGTGCGGCTGCCCCGGCGGGGCTCTGTCTGCACCGCCCCGGCCCTCCCTCCCGTCCTGCTGCATCGAAACCATCCCCGGGGGCAAAACGTGTGGAGACGAGCTCTCGGTCCGTGCGCCTTGGTAAAGGCGGTGCTGGCACCGAACCGTTCACGAGGTTCTTCGGCCACTGGGAAGGCGCTGACCTTCCATTTCAGCATAGGCTATATTATTATTATTATTATTATTATCATTATTATTAATTATTATTTTTAAAATGGGAGCTCCAAGGAGCTCTGCGGTGCTCGGAGAAATCATCATCAAGGAAGGAAGAGGGATGAGTTGCTGGGAGGAAGATGTCAGCGCAGCGGCACCAGGGAGCAGGGCAGGGCTGGCTGGTAGCGATGTACGCGAGAGGGAGATGGGCTCTGCCCGTGCCGAGAAGGGCTGCGGGGGGAGCAGACCTCTTAATGAGAGCATCTAACGCCGTAAATGGTTTCGTCATCTTCTGCATTTCGAGATACGACTCCAAGCAGGAAAAAAATAGAACTTTAGCAAAAAATGTGCCCATCAGAAAGTGTTCGTTACACTCTGATAAACATCCCCTCGTGGTGAAATTGGTGGTGGGGGCGAGAGACGGGGAAGAGAGCCCATCTGCCCCCCCCCCTCTCCTCCCCCCCCCCCCCCCCCCCAGTGTGTGCAGCTCCTAATTAGTGCATCTGACAGACTGAAAGGTCTTCCCCTGGTGCCTGTTTCAAATGACTTCTTTCCTGTAAAGATATTCGGAAGCATATACAGAAGAGTGGAGCTTAAACTCACGCTCACAGGGACTGATTTTAAAACACATCACGAAGTCTTTCTTTTCATTTCGGCCCTGTATACTGTGACGCCGAAATATGCGTCAGCTCTGACAGCTTCAGAGTTATGAAGCCAAAGAAACGTGTAGGTGTCAGCTGTCGGAAATAATATTTTTTCGTTACAGTCTGTGGGTTTATTTTATGTTTTTCCTCTTCATTATTTGTGCTATTAAAATAAAATCTAAATAAAATTATTCCGCATTTTTGTGCCGCTGCCGCTGAGCGCTGCCCTCGGCTGCCTCGGTGTCACCGTCTTTAGGGCTGAAAAGTCAAGAGTGTGTTTGGGGGAAGGCGATTAACCTCAGAGTTTCTCTCTCGTACGGAGAAATGCGGCCAGACATATACTGAAAGGTTACCTCTTCCCAAACTAACAGGAAACAAACTATTTCTATTTGAATATTTGCATCATGGCTTTTTATTTCTATTTTTTTTTTCCATGAAAAAGGAGGGTCTTTTTAAGTAACTGACCTCTCCAAATCGTTCTCAGAATGAACTCTCCTAAAAAATCGGATTTGAAGTAAGCCGCATCCAAAATATCAGAAAGAAGGTAACTTCTCTTGTTAAACTGCAGAGCTACTTCTGCCCGAGAAAGGGCGTTTGTCACCGCTGTGTTTAAATGCATACACCGAGGGGTCTGAAGCCAACCTCGGGCGCGCACATTCCGCTGCCTGCGGGGAAGGGTTTCCCGCAACCGTTTTCTCCTTAGCAGTCCCTCGGGCTTCGGGTCTCGCCCCGTGTGCACGGATACCGCTCTCGGCTCCGCGCAGGGCCGTGCCCTGTCTGGGTGAAGCCCCTGGCACCCACGCCAGCTCTCCCTGCTGCTTGCGCTGTGCCGAGGTTTACCGCTGGTGCCAAAAATAAAGAAAAAAAAAAGGGGGGGGGGGGGGGGGGGGGGGAAGAGGCGGGGGAGGAGGTCGGGGATTGAGAGAGAGACCGCGAGGCCGAGCACGCTTTTGAAATTCCGGGAGAGCAAAAATCCCTGTCTCCAGGGCTGTGCTCCCAGGAGGGGCAATATTGGGGTTTTCGTCACAGAACACCTGAAGCTGTCACCCCGCACCGCTGTGCGGCGAGCCCCGCTCCTTCCGGCCCTCATTTCCTATAAAGATCAACGTGATCGGCACTCAGCCTCGGGGGAAGCAGGGTTGCGCGGAGCTGCTGCGGACTGCCGGCGGGGAGAGGGGAGCGGCCGCTCCGCCCCGTCCCTTCACTCGGCTGGGGCCTCGGAGGCGGATAGTACTTCTTCAGCGGGTCTGCGTTTGGCGCCGGGAATTTGCTCTTTCCAAGAGGGAAAGCCCTCCCCGACGGGACGGGTGCTCCTGCGAGCGAAGGGCCGGTGGGTGCCCAGCCGGCAGCCCGCGCTCTTCGCTCCTAGGGCAGCCTCCGGGGCCCACGCGAGCCCGGCCCCCGTGTGCGGCCTCGCACCGATCCTCGAGCTGCCGGGCCTAGGAGCTGTCCCCAGGCGAGCATCAGCCCGACGTAAGGCTGATGCGATGCTCCGCGCCGCATATGTTCCCTCCGTGTGCGCTTTAGTGAGAGGAGGTGGGGTTAAACGCCGCGCGTTCGTGACCCAGAAATGGAAACCCTCTGCAATAACAGGCTGCTGCTGCTGCTGCTGCTCGGGAGTGCGGGACGGTTTTTTAAATGATTTTACGCGCAGGTGGCTCCAAAATAGCTGCCTTCGCCAAGGAGCTCTTACCACAAAGTTTGAGGGTTTAAATCATGACTGTCTCTTTGTTTTTTTCCCTTGGGTGGCGAACAGATCTTTTCATCATCTGATGAATTTATCCTGAATGTCTTCCACACGAAATATTAAATAGTTGCCTTTGCAAGGCTCTTTTTCTCCCCCCTCTGTGCCTGTGTGTTGCGTGTGAGGGTGCTTCACATAAAGAAGACTCCAATATAAATCATTCTTCCCCAAAATTGCCAATTGAAAAACAAAATGAAATAAAACAGGACACTTATCTTCAGCTGTGTGCATTACTGAGGATTTTTGTTTCACAAATATATATATAAACATTATTCATGGATACTTTCTACCGGTTTGACACGGGGTCACATCCACAGTCAGCACTCCTCAAGTCCACCTCCTTCACTGCAAAACATAGCCTAAAAGACCACCATTATTGGGAAAAATAGCAGACAACTGTCACATTACCTAACTTAGTGAAATCATAACAAAGGCTTCCATGAGAAGTGACATAACAGAAGCTGGAAGGGGTTTTCAATTCCACTTACACATATTTTGCAGTTTCCCTCTCCTTCCCTGCAATGTCTCACATTCTCGGCTTGTTCTGTGGAAGCTTGATTAAAATCAGGAAATCTGAGTACCACTCATTCATTTCCCGAGGGGGTATTAAACAGAAGAGGGCAGACACGAATGCTTATTGTCAGATCTGTGAGCAGATACAGACTGTTTTTGGTTATTAGATGAATATGCAAACATGTAGAAGATCCTGAGAGCATTGGTGACAATGTTTTTGTGTGTGTGCAACTAAGGGAAAGTGCTAAAGGAAATGCTGTGCTTTTTTTATTGTGGAGGAGGACCTATAGAATGAAAAGAAGTGCATCATCCTTCACTCATTTTTATGCTATTTATCACACATGGGTTGGAAGGAGCATGTATTTTGTCAGAAAAGAATCTACCCAACTGTTCTGTGTATTTTTATATCCAGTGATAGACTAGTAAGCATATGCAATGTGTTTGTGATGGGCTTTATTCAGTGGGAAGGCAAGGAACAGATCAGCCAGAGCTGACAGATAATTTCGTCTCACAAATATGACAAAGTATAATTTTACCTGCAGGTTCTTGGCTGTGTTTTCTTTCATCCCATGTCTGCTTGTCCCTCAGAGCAGCAGCCAGGTCGGGGGCTGAGCTGGAGACATCAGCACACACAGCAGCACTGCATGTCTGCTTCATGAAATCTTCGTTTTCCTGTTTTGACAGGAACACACGGAGAGGACATGGTAAATAATGTGATCTCCTGGAAGAGAAAGGCTGCAAAGCATTGTCCTGTCTGCCCCTCACTATGTCCCTACCCAGGCATGAACTTCTTGACTGGGCCCCCAGGCACACAGAGCAGTGGCAGCATCCATCTCCTCCAAGAAACATGGATGGAAAACTACCTGACACTCCAGAGACTCTGTACCATGTTACGTGGCCCCACAGCACCCATGTTACCCTTTTGGGATCCCCTGTACCTTTGGAAAGGGACACATTGGAGGGCTGGAAAGGACATCCCTCAGCACTGGGAACCCTGGGTGCCATGCCCATTGTGGTGGGATGTCCCTTTGTAGGGCACTGAGAGGGAAGCTGAGTGGCGTTGCTCTCCAGGTCTGTGGGGCAGGGAGGGTTTGCTCCTTCATACCTTGGTGCTGATGTGGTTTCCTGCAGTGCTGTGAAATGGGGTCAAGGCAATACAAAGTCTGTCCTGCTGAGAAAAGAAGACTGGTAGAAGGGCTGGCAAGGTGCTGCAGTGCTCCTGTTCCTGCAGCCCCTGTGCAGCTAGGTACAGAGTAAGCAAAGTTGTCCTCTATGCCTGGGGTGCAGCATAGCAGTGATATTTATAACAGCTGTGGTAAGTCTTCTGTGCAGTCCCTACTATTTATTTCCTGCAACATTGCAGCACACAGACGCAAAAATCACCAGCATGAAGTGGCAAATCACAGGTATCGGAGCAGAGTAAGAAAAAGGCAACCAGGCAGGTAGAGGACGGTGAGACAGAGATGCCTTCTTGATGTGAGAAGCAGCAGCATGAATTCTGCTGCTATTTTTGTTGCTTTAGTGTGTTGAGTGAAGCAATGGCAGACTTATGCTATGTAGCGGCTTCTCTCTGTGCTGTCTCCTGGCTGCTGTGCAAAGTAGGCATGATGCAGCTGTAGGTGGCTGCAATCAAAAGGCACGCACTGGTGTTGGCAGACTGGTTTCCCTCTTTGTAGCTGTGTTGCTGGAACAGTGGAATAAGGGCTTTCCCATTTGCATTTTCACATGCTCAGCAGGCTCTGCAATGTCTGGCTGACTTTTTAAGAAAGGTGTAAGGTCAAAGAGCCTTGATAGAAAGCCCGTGGAGCTCAAGCTTCAGTTTTCCACCTTGTCTGCTTACACAGCGAAGGGAGAAGTAAGGGAATTATAGCCAGGGTTGTATGCAAATTCTGCTTCCTTACCTAACACCTCATCTCATATTCCTGCATATAAATAATATCTCAATTCCAGAGTCTTTCTGGCATATCTAGAAAGGTATCTAATTCCCCTAGCAAAGCCCTGAATTTGGAAACACCACTGTCCTTGCAGTGACACATGCATTGTCCCTCTGCACTTGATATCTCCTCAGGCACCTTCAGCATCTCAGCTACAAAACCAGAAACAGAGCAGTGCATGGTCTGGCAGGCCTGGGCTGTCAAGGGTACTAGGTCAGTGTAGGGACAAACACTGAGTTTGAATGAATAGGACGATCCCCCAGATACTCAGAACTGCATTTATTATATTCTCAATGATTTGCTCATTGTAGAATGTTTCTGTTACATTTCACTAAATGAAGCCATTTCCTGATGAGGGTGGTGGTGCAGGGATGTTCATCTGTGGCTCTGCAAACAGCCTCTCAGCTCAGGCTGCTACAGCTGGGGGAGATGTTTGAAGGGGTAGATGGAGATGGAGTGCACAGCATCAGGAGAACCCCTGTGGTGTGCACACATCCAAGGAACACTTAATTTTTTGAACGAATAAGTTTTGTCAGACCACACAAAGACAGTCTTCACGTGCTCATGGGTGCTGACAGCTGTTAGCAGCACAGAGGACCGGCCAGGAGTTCGCCTACCTTGCTGGGTCCCCTGCGACTGCTGACAGACGTTCTGCCAGCTTCTGTGGGCACAGGGACAGGCCGAGGCTCCTGGTGGACAAGGGAGGCTCTCCCATGGCTGCTGCCAGCTGCTGTCCGTCTGTCTGGTGTCCAGGCATCCTTCCCCCTCGCACTAACCCTCAGCCCTAGACGCTCAGGCTCGCAGGAGGGACGAGTTTATACACAGGCACACCCGCACACTGGCTGGGTGCAGGAAATAACCCCCCAAACAACTACCAGACCCTGAAATCATCGCTCCCTTCCCCTGCTGCCTCCACCACCCTGCCCAGGTGCAGGCCCAGGCCCAAACCCACACCCCACGCCGGCCCGGTGCCGCCGGGCAGGCCGGAGGTCTCCTAGCGCTGCCCCGCCGGGCGGAACCCGCGTGCGGGGGAACGCTCCGCAGCACCGCGTGTTGCCGCCCGGCGGCGGCGGCGCGGGCACGGGGCGGCAGCGGCCGCCTCCTTCCTGGTGCCGGCGCGGGGGCGGTGGCGCGGCGGGGCCGGGGCAGCGCAGGGCCGGGCGCCTCCCACGGCTCCTCATGGCCGGGAACTTCTGGCAGAGCTCGCATTAGTGGGTACCGCGGCCGAGGGGCGGGCGGGGGGCTGTGCTGTGCCGTGTTTCGGCCGTTAGTTGCCCGGCTCGGGGGTGCGGGGCCGTTGGGGGCCTGCGGTATGGGCGGGAGGCGCGGGGCGGGCCGGGTGGGATCCCGGAGCCGGGCCCGGCTGTTGGGGCGCGGCGGTGGGCCCGGCCTGCGGCTGTGAGTGGCCTCGGCTCGGGGTGGCGGAGGTGGCCTGGCTGGGTGGCAGTCAGCGAGGGCGGTGTTGGAGCGGCGGTCGGTATGTGTGCGTGTGTCCCGGGTGCTCGGTGCCAGCCACGGGGCAGCTGGAGACGGCGGGTGGGATATATTTATCTTCAGCTGTGGCACGTTGAGGGTTGGGCTGTGTCAGAATACTGCATTCTGAGTACTCTGGGCTTTAAATGGATGCCTGGGGTGGACTAAATATAGCATAAAGCTTTCAAGTAATCAGCAGTGTGCAGCTTCTCTCCAGTCGGTTTGATTCTCTACAGCTAAAGGCCGATCTGAGCCCCTGCTGGTGTTTTTGCAGATGTCTAACTTGTAGGCCCCTAGAGAATATTTGCTTGAGCAGGTTGCCCATGGCTTGGCTAAAGGTCACTGGGCCTTAGCCCCCAGCTGTAGTCTATTGGTGCAGGAGGTAGTGTAACATTGATGAAGAGTTACTGAAGTTATTTTCCTTCCCTTCAGTTTACAATGGATTTTGGATAAACAAGATCTACTGAAGGAGCGCCAAAAAGACTTGAAATTTCTGACTGAAGAAGAATATTGGAAGCTGCAGATATTTTTTACTAATGGTAAAATTGTTTTACTTTTGTTTGCGCCATATAATTGTATAGTATCTGCTGTGTCCAGATGTAAGTGGCTTAGAGGATGTGGTTTTCTTTACTACATTGCATATACTTTCACAATGTGTTTTAATGAGTTGGAATGCCTACAGCATTTGTTGTTCAGTTAACTTTATTAGCTCAGGAGAAATTACATATAACTTGGCTGCATAGGTAATGTGTTAACCCGTGGTAGGGCAAAACACAGTACACTTCTGATTTTCAGGAGGTTCTATTAAAAAAACAATTAAGAGAAGCAAGGAGAAGCTGCTAAGCTGGCATATTAAAGGCACACTGATGAACAGTAATAGTCAAACTGTAATCTGTGGGCTTCTGGTGGGTTATGTGGTAAGTATTTTAGCCAGTGTGTGCAGTCCTGTTAAAAAGCAAAGCTTGAAATCTTGTTATTTGTGTTCAGTTATACTCTTTGAAACTTGCATAGTGGCCCATGTGGCTGATTCCCCAGCAGTGGGTGGCTCTCAAATTGCGCAGTGTTGTCTGCAGCCTCTTCTCCTAAAGAGTTTGGGGCTTGTTTGTGAAGTTATCTAAGACATGATCCTGCAAAGCACTTAACCCTATGAATAGCTGCATTGGAGTTTATCAGGTTACACAGACACTTAAACTCTTTCCCAAGCAATTGCCTGACATTTAAGAAAGAAAAAAAATCTCCTTAGGAGAAGGATATTGCAAAGCACTGTTTTGCTTGCAGACAGCTATTTGAACATTTTTCATAGCTGTACGTAGGAAGTACAGAACACTAATCATTTTAGCTATCTAGTCAGGCATACTTTAGACAGAAAAGTTAAATGACTTTGCCAAAGCCACTGGAAGAGCTTGCCTATATACTGGATTGTAACTGTGAAAGACACTTAGCCCAGCTTCCTTCTTAGGTTAATGGTTTCTGCAATAATTGAATATGCTCCATGTCTGATTTCTGTTGATATATTTTCATTATTGCTTATACAGCACCAGAAAGTCAAGCAAACAATGATTTATCAGTTTGATCAATTCCTGATGTTCCTTGAGGTTAAAACAGTTTCCTAGCTTCCTAATGCAAAAAGAACAAATAGGATACTGATATTTTTAAAATTGTATTTGTGTTAATTTTCACTAGCATTAATTATGGAATGTGCCCTTTTTTATGTTCCACTTCAGTATTTTTACCAAGTAAACACTTACAAACTGTGTAGTCACTCTGAAAGTGATACCTCCTATTTATTTCCACAGAAACTATGACAGATACAAAGAGCACAATAACCCTATTAGGTAGAGCAAATTCTCAGCTACAAAACATTGTTTTTCAACAGTCACCACTATTAGCTATGCATTTTCATGATCATCTAGAGCCAGATTGTCACACTTGTAAAAATCTGCACCAGCAGGGATGACCCGCTGTTTCACAGCTGCTGTGATGGTATTGTTGCTAGGGAAAATGTTGCCCACGCAGTCATCTTTTATCAGTTTGAACAGGTGGAAATCAGAAGCTATGAAGTCCAGACT